>JBBGZY010000741.1:1240000-2440000 GCA_037952925.1 Lithobates clamitans | reverse complement strand
CATAACAATGTAACCACCAATAGACCAACTGCAACCCTTGGAATGGACCGCAAGGCCAGGAAACAATTGACTCTGCATAGAATTAAAATTCAATTAGTAATTAAATAATAAATTTGCTGAAAACGAAAGAAAAAAACTTACACGTCACAAAAATCTCATACGAACGTCACCCATCCATACGAATAGAAATCAGATAAACCACTAATAAGAGCGCATCTGCTTTGCCCGTTGCCTCTGCCCATTTGGACTTAATGTAGATACAGACGTAAACACATTTATCAACAATTGTTGAGCATCACCCTTTTAATTTCTGCTGATGGATTTCTGTGCAGGGATTCTGGGGGTGGACTATTGTATTAATATATAATGTTTAATATGCTTTTTTGGGCCTTTGCTGTGAGCCTCTGTCCATCATGGTTTAAATGCAATCTATACTGTATTCCAACCAAATTTTATATTTATTGGATTCACTTCTTCCATTTGTATACCTAAGGATGGGTGTTCCCCTCTTTAAAACAATTTTAATATTATTGCTGTGTGAGACCGTCAGATACTGATAGTTTCGGTCAGTTACTAGATTTGGCATTATGCCAATTTTTTAACACCGATTTATAATTTAAGTGCATATTTTTCCTTTTTTCAGCATTTGTTTTTATTTTTATGTTTACACTTATCCTAAATTTAAGGCAGTATTCTATTTATTTTTGATTTATAGTTTTTTTTTCTGCTGTGCACACTGATAATAAACCAATAGATGTCAGTATTCATTATCACATTAATAGCCCCATTGTTGGATAAATCCAACTTCCGGTTTCTTTAAACCGGCTAGATCTTTTTTAGTTTTTAGATCTTTAGATTTATTTGATTGGTGGGTAATATTGTCCATCCGGAATTAAGTGAATGGTCAGTTTTATCTATTACTACAGAGGGTTCCAATCTGATCTGTGGTCGGGATTTTTTACCTACCTGTCACGGGTAGGGCGGTAGTAATTAAATGTTCTAATTTCTCATTTTTAACCCAGCATTTTTATTTATCTTCACTGTTATTTTGGCCGTAGATAGGATGGATAGTTATTGTGCATTATTGGATAATCAGCACTTTATTTTTATCTGGTGCTTATTGACCCACTGTATGTCAATCCATCCAGTCTCGTTGAGTGTCACCAGGATGGAGAATTTTTAGGTTTCCGGTTTTATTCTCAGCAGATGCGCTCTTATTAGTGGTTTATCCGATTTCTATTCATATGGATGGGTGACATTCGTATGAGATTTTTGTGATGTGTACGTTTTTTTCTTTGGTTTCCAGCAAATGTATAATTTAATTACTAATTGAATTTAAATTCTATGTAGAGTCAATTGTTTCCTGGCCTTGAGGTCCATTCCAGGGGTTGCAGTTGGTCTATTGGTGGACCGTGGCTCAAAGAGAGGCTTGGTTACGTTGTTATGGTACTTAGGGAGGTGACGCAGTGCGCCGCCCGTGCCCCTGGATGACGTAATCTTTTTACCAAGCGCGTAGGGCAGAGTAGGACGACGCGCTGACGTCACCTCCAGTCATGCTTGTATCTACTGTAGGACGGGTCTGTCCGAGTCTGTACGGCCGACATACCGGACTTAAGGCTCATCTTTTGAAGCGTCTATTGTAAGTGTTTTTTATGCAACATAATAAATTTTAAAAAAGGTTTTACACTATCGGAGTCTTATATCTTTGTTACATGGTATACTTCTCATATGAGTCGGTCTACACCATGCGATGATCTGAAGACCCAGCAGACCAGTATTGATGCCAATTTTAAAGTCACAGCTGTTTTGCTTGCTATGATCCTCTGTGACGGGGGATCATGGCTTTTTGGTAAGGAGTAACCCCTTATATATCGGTGGTGGATCATATTTTTCACACAGTGAATCAAGATTGTTTTATGTGAACTTTTGTGTTTTGCACGGGTGGATAGAATTTAATGCCACCATTCACAGGTTCTCTTATTTACCTACAGGTTTAGGTCAATGTCTTGCTTGGGAGGGGCCATTTCTCATACCCCCTAAAAAAAGGGCTACATACGCATTCTTTGGCTCACTTTCACTTGATTTTTTATATCAAACCTATAAAGAGGAATAAGGAATAAGATAAAAATGGTAATTTTAACACCAAACAAAACAAAAATGTGACACATCCTGAAAACTCTAACCTTCAAAAACAAAAAATCATAATGATGCATGTTTGGCTAACTTAAGAGATGAATAGAAAACAAAAGAAAACAAACAAAAAAAAAAGGCTGAAATTAGTGGAGTGGATCAGAAAGTGTGTGGGTATTTTTTTTTTTTGTCAAGTTTCTAAGAATAAATAAATCTGTGAAACCCAAAGGTCAACAGGCTATTATACTAGTTTGGTATTTATTGCCAAACAAGGCAAAAATATAGTAAAGTTTCTAAAAAGTTACGTTAGTCCTTATAGACATGATTCACCTACACCCCAGGAGCTGGCAACCAAAAGAAGAGCATGGGAAAATGATGTGTGAATATTCAAACTTTGAACTTCTGATCAAGGCTGATGGGACATATACCCAACAGGTAGAGGAACAAGTCTATTGAGTACCAGTGAAGAAATGGGTCAGATTCTGGTGAAATACATATACAGTAGATGTAAACACTTGTATAACGGTTTCAATTAAGGTTTTGATTGAACCTGGGAGATTGGAAGCACATTTCCCAAAGAGCTTCAGCACTCACAATCAAGATTTCCATTTTATTCTATGGTGCCTGTTGCTACCTGATAGTCGTGTTGCCTGCAGTTTGTCACTCAAAGCTTCTTTGGGGAGATGCATATTTTTGATCCCTATAGACTTCATTGGAAGCACCCAGTTTCTTTCCTCTCTGTCTAGTAGTAACTAGCTTTTCATTGAAAATATCCAAAAAAAACGCAAGTAGAAACATGCATAAAAATGTAAACATAACAGCTTATAACAGCAGCAGAAATTGGACTATAAATAAAGCAGGCCTAAATCTTCTGCAAGGCATCATTGGCTGAGAAACTTTTTATCACATTGCATTTAGTGGAATTTATATTTATTTTGGATATGTTTTTTTAAATCACTTTTTGCAGTTTCTTTACACCTTCCAAGGTGCTCCATGGAATACCATGTGATCTCTTAGCACTTTTTGAGTGGTATGCATCTTCTTAATAAAGGCTGAATATTTGCAGTGTTTCAAAAACAAATGAATGAGTTCCGGGTATTTCTTAAAAAGGAGCCTTTCTGTCAGTGTTAGAGGTAGACAATCTTGTCTCCAGCAGTCTTGATCCATTGGTGCCACCACCATACCCCCCCAACTTTTTGAGATGGGAATAAGGAACACATATTAGCAAACGTATGTAGGCATAGGACACACCCCCTGCCATGCCCTCTTAAAGGAGAATTCTACCAAAAAAAAAAAAGTTGGTTAAACCCACAAGTGCTTTTTTTTGTTTGTTTTTTGTTTTTTTCCACTACTATTACTTTATATTGGCTTTTGACATTTACCAATACAGCAATTTAGAAATTGAAAGAAAGCACTGGAAAACAGTTTTTGAAAGATAAAAAGTGCATTTTATATACAATAATAGAGATCAGATCAAAATGAAGAACAAATGAGGGGGTGAATAACATAGGTAAAGCGGGTCTCAGCCAGGAGTACACCAGGGTAGTGAGTGACAGCGGCGATGCGGCTGCATTTTTAGGGGCATCAGATCAGTCCAGGGGGCAATTCTGGGACACTGTATTGTCCCGGAATGAAGGTGCCCGGGACCTCCCAAATGTGGGACTGTCCCGGGCAATCCGGGACTGTTGGGAGGTATGGCTACCACCCATATAATCAGGTTGCATAGCCATTTCCATACATTGTGCTAGAGGTAATGTGAGGATTGGGGTGATATAATTGCTCTTGCTGCAGCTAAAAAGTGCCTCATAATGATCATGGCTAATCGACATTGTATATAAAACAGAAGGAAGAACTGTCTCCGACAACTGTTAGCAATAGCAACCACTCAGATATAACTGTATGGACCTGTCATCCGCCTGCTCAGCGGGGATCAGCGGAGCAATCCCCCACTGAGCAAAGCGGAGTCCGCTGAGCAGACAGCCCAAGTGAAAGGACCCTTGGTCTTTTACTTTTCAAAAGAGCAAGCTGTCTTCCAGGTGTGTCAGTTACTGAGATGAGACAAACCATTTAACATTGGTATAGGTTGCTTACAATGATCAGGTTTTTTTATTTATTTATGTAAAACCTTTATCCCAATAGGGACAAAAAACTGACATTGTACTGCTTAAAAAGTGTTAGCTGGAGTTTGGCTTCAATTTTTTTGTGTATTTACATCTGCTGGTACATCTAACACTCCCCTCCCCCAGACTGACAGTGCAACTGTCTGCTGTGCCCCTTGGTTCTTCATCCAGAGTGGAGGCACTCTAATACAGGAGGTCTGTTACTGGCCAGATCACCAGGTGAAAACAGAGGGGAAAAAGAAAAAAAAAAGAAAACTAATACAGCCTCCACATCTAATGGTTGGTAAGCTGCAATATTTTACATTTTTGGTAATGGCTTTAGGCTTGCCAGACAAGAAGTGGATTTCAGCCAGTTTCTGATGAACCAGACACAATTCACTCAGTGGGTGGCCCTGTCAGCCACCTCCTGCTCAGCACTCCTCCATCAAAAAAGGCAGGCAGAAAATCGTTGACTGAACAGTACCTATATCTATTAATGCCCTGTACACACAACCGGTTTTGCCGTCGGAATAAACTCTGAAGGTTTCTCCGACGGAGTTCTGACAGAATTCCGCTCAAGCTGTCTTGCATACACATGGTCACAGCAAAGTCCGACCGTCCAGAACGAGGTGACGTACAACACGTACGACGGGACTAGAAAATGGAAGTTCAATAGCCAGTAGCCAATAGCTTCCATCTCGTACTTGCTTCAGAGCATGCAGCGTTTTTTGTATGTCGGAACAGCATACAGACGAGCGGGTTTCCCGATAGTAATTAGTTCCGTCAATAAAATTTACAACATGTTCTCTATCTAAGTCCGTCTGCATTTTTGACGGAAAAAGTCAGATGGGGCATACACACGGTTGGAATATATGATGAAAAGCTCCCATCGGACTTTCTCTGACGGACATTCCACTCGTGTGTACGCGGCATTAGATGCAGCTACTGTTTGGGTGTTTTGACAGCTGGGGGGCTGGTTGTCAAAACACAACAGCCACTGTGGGAGTTTTTGTTTATGTAGCATGGATAGGGAAATCAGTTTGTTTTTTTTTTGTTCAGCCTGCAAGCTGTTTATGGCCAGTTTTAGGCTTTAAAGTGGTTCTAAAGACTGAAGTTTTTTTACTTTCATGCATTCTATGTGCAGCAGTCCCCCAAGTCCCCATTTACACTTACCCTCTCGATCCAGCGATGTGTAAGAGAGCATCAGCTCTCTGGGGACTCTCCCTCCTCACTGGCCATTGGCTCCCGCTGCTGTCAATTACAACCAGACAGCCAATGGGGAGAGAGGGGCTAAATGGACAAGCAAAGCAGTGGCTCGGGAGCGCACCTGCGTGGGTGTCCCCATTGCAAGCTACTTGCTCTGGGGGCACTCGACAGGAGGGAGGGGCCAGGAGTGATGGTGGGGGACCTGACAAGAGAAGGACCGGGGCAGCTCTGTGCAAAACCATTACACAGAGCAGGTAAGTATAATATGTTATTTTTTAAAAAAAGAACATTTTTGCTTTTAATACTACTTTAATGTGTTTGTTACATTTAAAACATGTACCCAGCTACCCTGTGAATAGGGTGACGATGCAGCAGCACGATTTCACTGCAAAACAAACATTTTTATTACTATTAAGGAAAAAATAACAGGTCAACTGGCTGGATCAAAAGATAATGGCACCATGTAATGGGGGACTCCAGAAAACAAAAACTGCTGGGTTAATGCTGGTGACAGACAGCATCATAGATGTCATTTTTTGTTTCTGTTATAATTCCACTTTAAATAATCTATACATTACGTTACCAGAACTATCAATGTGTCTGATAATACCCCTCTCCCTACTAAACCCATTGGGTACTGCTGTACTACCGATACTCACAGCAAACACCTTCCACCTGTCATTCATCTAACGTACATGACAAAATGAAAGTGACATCTGATCAGTTATTGCAGGCCACCACTCATTGCATTGGTGTTCATAAATGAACCCCACAGTTATTTTTATGGGGTGATATAAATATTGTTTTGTCCTGTCACCTGCTATATATCTGCCGTCAATCATATATCATATAGTGAGTGATGAACCAGTCTAGTTGAAGTCATTAGAACCACAGACATCACTCTCCCTGTCATCCACATACACTCATAATTATCTCCCTTCCAATCTCCTCACTTGACCATGGATGAATTGAAATAATTGGGCTGTCGAATGTCATTGATTTTCTCCAAGTGTCACAGACTTTTAGTTGCTCTCACTAATTTTTTGGCATCAGCAGTTTGTAGGCTTTTTTAGCTGCCAGTATTAAAGACAATATTCTTAATTTCCATCAAAGCACCACTTTTCCCTGCACACTATTCAAATCTCATTTATATGGAACAGGGAGGAAGACACAGGCTGGCCTGTCATACTCCTAACCCTGCATGGGCTTCCTAAACTGAAATGGGTTATTTACACTTAGAGTCTTGTCATTTTCTATTATTGTCTAGAGAAACTTGCCAGTGTATCATTCTTTACCATCAAACACATGAAATGTATTGGCTATAACTGTTGTGAAAATGAAAAACTCAGCCTGGACTTATGTACTCATTACTGGTCTACACACAGATTACGTTGGAGTGCTTTTTGTTTCCTTTACCCCTTCTTACTATAACCTGTATGTCTTGTTGGGTTCCAAGCCCTACTCCATAGAAGTCATGGTTTCCATACACTGCATTGATGATGGCCAAAAGACTGTGTCATGTACCTGGTAGGAAACTAAATTGACGAGGCTGGCCTCTCTTGTGTCTCTAACCCAGGCCCCACTGAAGGTAAAACAGATGGCACACCCACAGGGACAGGAGGAACACATGTGTCGGCAGGTGTTGATAGCAGAACTTGCAGCATGAGATGCAGGCATGAGAAGTCAGGCAGGACATCAGGCCAGGAGCAGATGTGATGCATGCTGGATCAGCCGAGGCTTAAGGGTCACTCTGCATGTACTGCAGGTTCTGGCAGCGTGGCTTGTTGAAGCTCTCAGCAGGCTTTAGGCAGCAACACACTACTATGACTGCAGCAATTATGAAGGACAGCCAACGTAGACACACAGAAGTAGCTTAAAGCCAAGTAATGCCGTGTACACACAATCGGGATTTTGGTCGGAAAAAGGTATGATGGCTTTTCCAACAGGGTTCTGCTCAAGCTTGTCTTGCATACAGAATTGTCACACCAAATTCCAACCGTACGACACGTACAACGGCACTAGAAAAAGGAAGTTCAATAGCCAGTGTGCCACCCTTTGGGCTCCTTCTGCTAATCTCGTGTTCATCTCGTGTTAGTAGAAGTTTGGTGAGAGACGATTCGCGCTTTTCAACCTCATGCTTTTCAGTCTCTTACTGTTCTTCAGTTTGTGCTTGTGGGTTTGTATCTGGTTTTTAGTGCGTGTAGTCAATTCGTATCTGTTTATCAGTGCGTTCTTGTCTGCTCGTTTCTGATTTTCAGCTCGCTCTTCACAGGCCTTGCTGTTTTTCAGTGCGTTCGTTCAGTGTTAGTTCGTTCTGACCAGCCGACCGTTTTGAAGCCATGTTGTGGGTACGTACTTGTTGAAGAGTTCATGCTATGTGGGTGCTTGGTGTTGGGGTTCCTGCTTTGACCCAAGTCCAGTCCATGAACAGGGTGGGGAGGAGTTCATGGACCAAGAATTGGTTGCTCCAGCATGACCAATTCTCTCATATGCCTTTGCTGCATGAGATCCAGGAGAATAACCCTGATGATTTCAGGAATGTTCTCCAGATGACAGACCCCGTTTTTCACCGTCACCACGTTGCGGTACTTGGCGATGGGAAGAAGTTTACAGGACCTCAAGTTCTCTACAAGCATCTCCCCCCAGGCTCTGGGGATCATTATTCCAGAGACCTGTTCTGCCATCATTCAGGTCCTGCAGAAGGACTATATTAGGGTAAGTTTTCTCCTTTAACATCACATTCTATGTATTTAATGTATGCTAATGTATTGTATTTCTTTCATCATTTCCTAATTACCATGATTGTAATATGCTGTGAATGTCCCCTTTGTTCTCATGCATGCTGGAAGTTTTTAATGCTCCTTATTTGTCCTTCATGCATATTTGCCTTCACTAACCTCCACAGCATGTTATCCTGGGCCCATAGACACCTAGCCTAGTCACTTAACAATGTATTTTGTCAGCTCCATAGTAGTGCTTTACCCTAAATACCCCCTAAAATGTGTACAAATGTTATTGTTGTCCTTAAATTCAGGCAGAGTGCCACAGGCTTTTTTTTTGGCTCCCAAACTAATTTATAACCCTCCCCTCCCCCCTAAAATTATTACAATGGGCCATCAGAGGGGGTAAGATACTAATAAGTGGACCATATATTTTTGTCTTTAAATACTCCTTAAAATAAATGTTTATACTGATGTTGGCCAAGAATGTTTGTGTCTAATCTGCTTGCAATGTTATGTGCAAAAGTACAAATTTTTCTTTTTTTATGTTTTGACTCCACAATTTCCTTCAACTCCACAGGAATGGCAGACTGTGGCATCCCACTTTGCCGACCATTGGGACTTTCCCAACTGTGGAGGGGCAATTGATGGGAAGCATGTCCACATCGTCCCACCACCCTATTCGGGGTCATACTATTTTAATTATAAGGGGTTTCATAGTATTGTGTTGATGGCGGTGGTGTCAGCGACATACAAGTTTCTCTTTGTGGACGTGGGGAAGAATGGCCGGATGTCGGATGGTGGAATCTTTGCCCAGACGGAGTTCTACATGCGTCTCCAGAGTGGTGGCTTGGGATTGCCACCTGCAGAAGAGAATGTGGAAGGACTCCCGTTTCTTTTTATTGCTGACGAAGTGTTTGGTCTGGGTGATCACATGATGAGGCCATTCCCCCAGAGGACCCTCAGAGGGTTTTTAATTTCCGGCTGGCCAGAGCAAGAAGAGTTGTGGAGAATACCTTTGGGATAATGGCCAGCCGGTTTTGCCTATTTCTAATGGCTATTAATATGGCGGAGTACAAACTTAACCACATCATGTTAGCATGCTGCATCTTGCACAACTTTTTAAAGCGAAATGCTACCAATTATGTAGCCTCAGTTGGGCCTGAGGCTGGACTTCATGAACCAACACTGACAGCCCTGGAAGCTGGCTGTCCTGGCTTTCCCCCCCAAAGCGCCCGTTAAGTGTGTCAAAAATATGTGGAATATTTCAAATATATATTTCAAAAGCAAATTTTTAAATATTTTCAAAATTAAAAAAAAATTATATGATAAAATCTTGAATTTGATTTACTGCTTGTGTTTCTTTTATCTGTCTCCTAGGTTCTCCTGGTGCACTTGTAGTGTTAAGAGGTTTTTCCATTATTTAAATAACATCCATTGTCACTGTAAACACCAACTTAATACAAAAACTGGTATTAAGCATTGAAAGAAGAAGCCACACATTGTTGAATATAAAACCTTTTACTCCATGCACATTCACATGTGCGTTGTAAAACCTTTTTTGGTAGAAAAATAACATCTTGGTTTTATAAATTTTTACCTTGAAAATATTTTTTTGGTACATAAACAGGCATGTTTCAAAACATAACATACACAACTCAGGAACTTACAAAGTTCAACATTGAAAAACTGAAGGCAATATCAGACATTATAGTGTCAAAAATGTGTTGATCTTGCCTTCATCAGATGGGGTGATGTCACCCCTGTAAAAGCCAAATTTAGAAGATGCACACAAATTGGGAGTCAAAATGGGAATTTCCCTCCTGATCCCATGCCTTGTGTCAACATGTGCTATTTCCCATCATGGGGGATCAACGGATGTTGACTAGAGTTGAGAGGAAGGGGTTGCACCCACAAAATGCATACATTGATATCCCCTGATGGCAGATAGTGCATGTTGACACACTGTGTGCATCTTCCAAATTTGGCTTTTAAATGTATTAAAAGGTTATTTAAATTTTTAGTTAAAAAAAAAGAAAGTTTTTTTTGGATTTAGATTCTCCCTAATACATCAATCATGTTCTCATTCTTTGTTCAATCTTCTTGGTTTTTTTCCTTTAGGAGGTCTAAATCTCAGCTACAAAACATTATGTTCTGGATTCGCCTTTGTGCACTGTCAGTCGTGAAATGAGTAGATTGTTCTTCCACAACATGCACATCACCTAAAAGAAAAAATACACACCATGTATTATAAATATGCAGGTATACATCTATTACCTGAATCTGGGGTGTCAGACACTCACCTGCTGTGGTGATAATTTCCACCACCTCTCCTTCCTCCACATCCTGACGTGTGGGGGGTTCCTGGAGTCCTCAGACGTCCCGAGTCTTTTCTCCCCTATGAGAATGAAACAAAAGGTATACTTAGCACACAGATATTTGAGGCCAGAAATAGGAATATGAAACATTGCTTGGAAGTGGGGTACAATTGTCTGTTTGGGCAGCGTTCCAAGACATTATTTATTCCCTTAACAAAGCTGCAATACTTACCTTTTTTGGACAAGTTTCACACATGTAGACACCCCTGGTATCCACTGGAGTACCTGTGTGGGACAAAAAATGGGTGAGGTTAGTCCGGATCAACCACCTATCTGCTCTATATGTATAATCTGCGAGATGCTGTGAGCTCTATTTGCTGTGCTTGATGCTGCCATGCTATAATGCTTACCTGCTAAACTAGATGAACTGTCTGCCGGTCATTGCTGTGTCCCCCTGGAATTTACCCCGGCCAGCTCCTGTTCTCCCCCATCAGATTTATTGGCCTATGGACTTCCACTGCTCTCCATCCACAACCACCCGCACACCCGCTATACCACGCCTCTGAAGAGCGATCCACTGACCATGTTACTTCAGCCTAACTGCTTTTGTTTACTATCATCGGTGTATGAGTGGTGAATGGAGTGTGTTTGTGATATTCTCAGCCGGGGCTCCCCTTTGTTTTTAAACAACAACGTTGTCATTTTTATTGTTAGGGCCTGTGTTAGTCACTCACCATAGCCCCTTTTTTCTATGAATTGCTGTATACATTTTTGTGTGGTGCTCTACTTAATTGTTTAAGAAATTTTGGCTTGTTTTTTCAGACAGTGCCTGAGGGTTTTCTGTCCTCTTGAGATATTAATTCTCTTTGTTTGTACCTGTGTGGGACACCCTAAAAATTTGTTCTTGTGTCCTACACAAGTGCTCCTTAGTCCAGATGTGTAAACAGCTGCTGAGTGTCCTCTCCTTACATTACACTGAATCAAGTTTGCTATTCAGTCTAGTTACAAACACATCTAGACAACAATGTCCTAAACTTCTTTTAATACAAATTAGCATGACCAAATGTAGTTAACCCTGTATCTGCCTAAAGCATCGTATTTAGTTGGTGAACGAACGATGTTTACTGCAAACGATTACTGTACCCACGAGCCTGAAAGTTGCCATTTTAAGACAAGCACATGGCGCAGCATGCAAGTAATAATAATAATAGGAACACACGACAACTACTTACTTTTTAGAAGCACTTTCTTGATCCTTCTGTACTGATCCTGCTCCCTTAATTTCAAGTCTGACCAGCGTTTCCTCAATTGCTTCTTGGATCATCGTATCCCAAAATTCCTGTGCAGACTCTTCACAACTTTAGACATGATCTTGGCCTTTCTCACAACTACTTACTTTTTAGAAGCACTTTCTTGATCCTTCTGTACTGATCCTGCTCCCTTAATTTCAGGTCTGACCAGCGTTTCCTCAATTGCTTCTTGGATCATCGTACCCCAAATTTCTGTGCAGACTCTTCACAACTTTAGACATGATCTTGGCCTTTCTCACATTTGGGTTCAGGTACGGTCCATGCTTCATAGTCAGCCCTCTTCAAGATGTCCACCATCTCCACCACCTCTACAAAGGTCATATTTGAGGCCTTAAATCCTCTCCTCTGGGATCGGGACGTTTCTGGCTCCGGGCTTTCCTCCTCGTTACTGCTATTACACACCTGCTATGTCTCCGCCATGTTTATCTCCCACTGCGCCAAAAGAGAAGGGGCGGGGACTATTCTAGAAAGAACGTCAGGGGCAGGTGACGCGGGCAGAGTTTCACGCAATGTATATAAAGCTAACACGCGTGTGTCGTACCTATGTTCTGTGTGTGTAGGAAGGAGGACCGGAATCGCAGAAGGTTCTAATGAAGGTAACATTTGGGGGGATCAGTGGCCTTTACTGATTCGAGATTGAGGCCTATATGGAAATAAGATTAGGAGAGTTTAGCCTGATATTAGTGTTTTTGTCTTGTATTTTGTCTTGCAGCAAATATGAAACAGTTCAAAGACCCGGAATTCATGGGCCATTTCATTGACAAATACAGGGATATGAGAAATTTGTGGGAGAATAAAAACCTGTTATATTGTAAGAAACCAGCTAGGAAGGCATCGCTGGAGAAACTGCTGCAATTTGTGAAGACGCAGATCCCCAACGCAGTCATCGAGTTTGTGGAGAAGAAATTTGGTAGCTTGAGAAGCACGTATAGGAAGGAGCTTAATAAGGTCCAGGCTTCCATGAGATCAGGAGCAGCAGCAGAAGACGTGTATGCACCCAGTCTGTAGTACTACAACAGGATGCGGCTTCTGGAAGACCAGATGGAAGTCAGGGAATCACTTTCTACACTTCCATCCAGCCTTCCTCAACCCTTCCCTCAACCCCAGTTGAGGCTTCCGAGGACCAACCTGGGCCTTCCATCCTGGAAGAAGTTGAGGAGCCCAGGTGAAGCCAGGTATAGTATTTTTTAACATATTTATTGTCCGAAAATTAGTCTTGTTAACTAGATTAACTAGAGTTATTATTGATAACAAATGAATGATTTAACAAAAAGTGTTTTACATATCAATAGACAGTAGGGGCCAAAAATGATTGTGACAAGAATGAAAAATGCTGGGCTCAGAATGATAGTCTTTTCTATTTATTAACATTCAATTTGCAACAGTCATGAGCTGAAAATTGTGTGTGATTGATGAACCAAAAACTAAAACTATGTCCCTTTTTCATACACAGGAAGACCTCAGCCAGGACGAGGCTCTGGAATATGGCACACAGGAGGAGGCGAGGGTAAGTGTCAGCCAGGAGGTGGCGGGGGTAAGTGTCAGCCAGGAGGTGGCCAGGCCCAGTAGCCTCACCCAATCCCAGATGCTAATGCGGCTCTGAAAAGCCCCCCCCCCGACGCTGAAGAGGCCTATGGCTACCACCCTGTTTCCCCAAAAATAAGACCTAGCGTGATTGTCGGTGATGGCTGCAATATAAGCCCTACCCCCCAAATAAGCCCTAGTTAAAGTCCTTGTAGGTCTTATTTTCAGGGTAGGGCTTATTTTCGGGGAAACAGGGTAGGGCTTATTTGGGGGGCAGGGCTTATATTGCAGCCATCACCGACAATCACGCTAGGTCTTATTTTCGGGGAAACAGGGTATGTAGCTACCAAATTGCAGCAAATGGAGGAGGGTCAACGCCTCATCTGTGAGAAAATTATTTTTGAGGCCATTTATAAGGGGTTGAGGGGCCAAATGAGTGATAACATACACTTAGTTGCGCTCGCCCATCCTCCTCCTCCTCCTGCCTTAAGTCCACCTCCAGAGCCACGGCCTCCAAGGAAGGCTGCAGGGAAGGCTGCAGGGAAGCATGGAGGGAGGGCTGCAAGGAAAACAAGAAAGTGATTGCCTGGGTTCAGCCTGGTCTGACAGAAGTAGTACCACAGCCTGGAGACATATATGTCATCTGCTGCTATTCGTGATCTCTGGGAGTCCTGGACCAGATTTTGCTCCCTATTACATGGACTTCTCAGGCCACCAATTTTAATTTACAAAGAGTTGATGTGTGCCCTGGGGGCCAAAGGCTTCGCAAATTCAAGCAGTTTCTCCAGCGTTGCCTTCCTCTTTATTTTGTTATTATGAGCCAGAATAAATGTTTTTTTTTTTTTAATAGGAAAATACTTGCCTATGTGTTGATTAAAAATAATAAAAAGATGACTATAAAAAATAATTCTAAACATTATTATGGAGATCTGGCTTTAAAAACAAAAAAGATTATTCAGGAGATCACAAGAAATAATAAAGAAATACGTTTGTCAGAAGTCTGTGTGAATATCAGCAGCAAAACAATTTCATTCTTCTAGCATTATAAAGAACAAAAGAATGCGCTGCATTAAAAGATCCAATAATTTGCAGCGCGTCGAATGTGCTATCTCCCTTACGAACGCTAGTTTTACCAGACCGAGCGCTTCCATCTTGTACTTGATTCTGAGCATGCGTGATTTTTGGCGCGTCGGAATTGCATACAGACGATCGCATTTTCAGCTAGGAACTTTTTCCGACCGAAAAATAGAGAACCTGCTCACAATCTTTTGCTGGCTGGAATTCCTCCAGCAAAAGTGCGATGGAGCATAGACATCACATTTTACAACCAAAAGCTCTCATCAGAGTTTTGCTGGCGGCATTTCCGATCCTGTGTACGGGGCATTAGAAGCAGGAGCGAGGTCACAGAGGTAGCCGTGGTCAGTAGCAGGCGGGCAACAAAGTACAGTATAGTATAGTCAGATGCGCAATCAGGAACAAAGCTGAACTCAGGAACAGGGGGGCAGAGGTACAAGCAGAATCCATGATCAGGTCAGTAACAAGCTGGGTCATTAACGAAAGTCAGATAGAGGATACACTCAGGACACAGGGAAAGCTGAAGACCAGTCACCACTGACAGTGAGAAAGAGCATTCCTTAAATAGCTTGTTTCTGGTGGCAGAAACTGTGGGCACGCTCCATTGTGTGCACGCTCATTTCTATAAGCAATGTGCCTATGCACATTTCTATAAGCTGTGACCTATGCGCATGTCTATGTGTCAGTTGTCATACTGTAATTTCCTTACAGACTGAAATATCATGGGCTATGCCTTTTGGCTGAGACTGGGGTATTTTTTTGTTACCAGGCAACAAGGCCTAGTCATTGTGTTATGCGCTGGTTTCTTTTTTATTTATTTTGGTCTTCATATGTGTGTTACCTACACTTTATATGTGAGTGTTTTCTTTCTATCATAGGAAGTGTGACCCTTAGGTTCCTTCCTGCCCTGCTTTGGGGGTCTTTCTTCGGGAGACTTGTTGGTTGGCTTTGGCTGATCATGAGAAGAGGGGTCCACCTGGCCTTTTGGTTAGGTTGGCCTGAGTGTGCTTTCCCCCCCTTCAGGAGTCCCAGGGAGTCAGGGAAGGGTCCTTCCTTTTTATGAGGTAACCATATGACACACCCTAGTACACTTTTTGGTGTGTGTTCACATACACTTTTTTGGTTCACTTTGGTATTTTGATTTTGCGCACTGTACCGTGGGTTCGCAAGAAAAAAAAATCAAAAACTGTGTGCGGTTTGGGATAATATTAGGCTATATTTGCACCACACGCTAGGGGTTATCGATTTGTATTTCGCTGTTGGGGTGTAAAAGAATGAATTGTATGGTTCTGCCCACTGTCCTGAAATGAGCAAAATGAGGTAAAGAAGAATAATTCTCTTATTTATGGGATATGTGATGGAATGAGACATGTGAATACCTTCTATTCTAAGAAGGCTTTACTGTGCTTTTCCATTGGGGGGCTTTTTGATTCCTTTAGGCCCTTCTCTCCATATCCAGTATGATTTACTATCTCGTTGGGTCCCAAACCCTATTCCAAAGAAGCCATGGTTTCCATTGACAGCGAGAATAGTATTTATATCTGCTATTAAATTTAACACTATCCCCCCCCAGACTGACACTGCTGCTGTCCAAAGGTGCCCCCTGTGCTCCTTTATCCAGAGTGGGTGCACTTTAATACAGGAGGTGTGTTGCTGGCCAGATCACCAGGTGAAAACAGAGGTAAAAAAAAACAAAAAACGAATGCAGCCACCACATCTAATGATTGGTAAGCTGAAATATATAAATTTTGGGGTTTTGGGTTTAATACCACTTTAAAATAAAACAGTTTCTGGAAGTGTCCCTTATCTGTGACATGCCCTTAACCAACATTTTATTTGTGTTTTGGATAGAATGGGGAAAAGTTAAAATAAATGCATGCTTGGTGAGTCATTTTATTGCACTTGTCCATGTTGTGCTAGAAAAGACAGAGGTGATTGGCAATGAGGCTCTTTAAGGAGCATAGCAATTCTCCATGAACCATTAAACAGGATCTCTATACCCATTGTACTCTGAACACACAAAGACTTTGCTGCCAGATAAATTATTTCTCTAGATTAAATGTACTCCAATCTGTAAAAGAAGTCATAATATGAAACATTCAGAAATAATGTTCTTTGATGCATTAGCTAAGTAAATAGGCCTGTGTAACCAGGTAAGTGGGTCTGCATACAGTTTACTTTAACAAATGTGTTCTGAGTCACAATGAATAGTACAGCCCGCAGCAAAAAAGAAAAAGAAAGAATAAGCGCAGGGCTAGCATGATAAGGGTTCACAGGGGAATCCGGTAAGCCAGAGGTTAACTCTTCCAATAAGTATAAGGAGGTCATTGGTCGGCCGGCAGGGGGGGTGGGGTAGTGTCTGCAGGGTCAGTCTTCAGGATTCAGGAGGAGAAGATTTTGTAAGCAGCATCGCTCCCTCTACATGCCGCTGGACTGACATGCATGATCTGAGGACTCTGCAGGAGCAGCTCCGCTCCATGGCAGAGTCGATGGGGATGGACTGGCTACGGTCTCAGGTAGCTGCCATGCAGGTAGCTGCCTCGTCCTTGGCTCCGGCTGCTTCCCCTGTGAGACACACTCGGCGGGCACGCCCTCCCCCAAGAGCGCTTCAGCCCTTCACCCCCTCTCCTGTACAGAGCCAGTCAGGGAGCCCAGCCATGGACCCTCAAGCCCAGCTGGCTCAGCCACCTATGGCTAGCTCCGGTGCGAGCGCTGGGAGTAATCCCCCCGCATGGGCGGAGATCCGTGGGACAGGGGTGGAGCCCCATGGGATGGGGAGGAGCCCAGCGTTATCCCTGGTCCTGCACACAGGAGATCTCGGAGGGATACGGCCGCCTCCCAGGTGGAATGCTGCGGTGGGAGTGGTGATCCGGCGTGGGAGGAGTCGTCATGCGGGTGCTGGCCAGTCGGGCAGAGTGGCCGGTGACCCCTTCACCGACAGATCCTGGCAGGATCGGCAGAGCGTGGGAGCCGATCTACACAGCAGGGCCCCTCATACTAGCGCAGGAGTGAAGAGGAGCCACACTGTGACAGCCAGGCAGGCAAGTCCTGTGGGGCGGAGGCACAGGAAGGACAACGGGCAGCCTGGGCCCTCTGTGGTCAGCAGATTCGTGCCAGAGCCTCGGCTGCAAAATTATCCCCTGGATTCCTCGCGATCTGAGGGTGAGCTTTCCGGCTCTAAAGACAAGGTCGTTCTCTATCGGCGACAAGGGGATTCCACATCTGCGGCTGTGGGATCGGTTCTGGTCAGCCTGGTAAGTCCATATCTAATTCCATATCTTGTTTACAGCTTCCTTTGTCTTCTATGTCGGGGGTTAGGGTGGGTCCAGTCCACATGGTTGGTACAGGTACCCTTACAGTTACAGCGGGCAGGCCCCTTCTCCCCCCTCTTACCATGGCTGGTGGGCTCTGGGCCCACTGTGAAGGGTGATTCCGCAACTGTTCTTGATCTTGTGGCCGTGTTGCGTTCGTTAGTACAACGGTTTGATGCAGGCTCGGCTTCTGGCTTAGCGCCGGTGGCAGCAAGGGTTTCGGATCCATCGGGGGGCCAGCCGTTTGGTGGCACAGGCAGTTTCAGTTCCTGCGCAGGTGCCTGAAGGGACGTCGGGGGACACAGCGGCTCTGGGAATGGCTGCAAAGACCTCGGCGGACTCACCGAGGAACGTTAGCAAGAGCACAGACACGGTTCGCCTGGATGATGCGGCTAAATGCGAGATTTATGTCTGTTTCGAGGGTCCTTTGGGTGTGCATCTCAAACTGCGGGACAAGATTTGGCAGGTGGATTATGTGGAGGAGAAACGTTGCTACCGTTTGATTACTCTGACTCCAGGCATTCACCATGTTTGCTAGCGTGATCGGGGAAAAATCTCCTGAGAATTGTTCCCCCCTCTTTTGTTATCTGGATGCCATCAGCAACGCCCAGAGGGTGTACGGGGGCGTGGCCTGGCTGCGTTATGATGAACAGTTCCTGTCAGCGTAAGGCTATTCGTCCCTTACTACATTGGGATCATAAGGACATCAGTTTATGGATGAAACTTATGACCTCACCTCGGGCCTCTACTTCATTTTTTCCAGCCGGGGCCGGAAGTGCGACTGCCCCAGACAACCGGACGCAAAACAGCGGGGCCAGTGCTGGCAGTTCAATGAGGGTTCTTGCAGATTCGGCACCGGCTGCAAATACAAACATGAATGCTGTCTCTTTGGGGGGGCTCACCCCCCTGTCTCGCTGTTTCAAGGCCGGCAGGGCACGTCCCGGTGATGTTGCAGGAAAAAGGCAAGACTCAGGTGAGGGTGGACAGGATGGCCCCCTTTCTAAGTAGATATCCGGACCAGCCTGGAGCCCAGTTATTGCAGGCAGGTTTCACTGAAGGTTTCTTAAGCGCTTGCTCCCTTTCTCAGATCCCTCCCTTCGCAGACAATTTGAGGTCGGTGACGGGAGGGATCTGAGGTGGATCTTTTACACTCTGAGGTAGTTTCAGAAAAACTCGCTAAAGAGGTGTTATTGGGCCGGATTAGCAGACATTTTCCTAACCCCTCTTTGGATAACTTGGTGGTCTCTCCTTTGGGTGTCGTACCTAAGAAGGAGCCCAATAAATTTTGCTTGATTCACCATCTTTCGTTCCAGAAGGGTGGGTCGGTTAACAATGCTATTGTCCCAGAGGCATGTGAGTGTCTTACACCTCGTTTGATGCTGCGTTTTTTTGGGTGTGGCGCTATGGCAAGGGTGCTCTCAAGACCAACATTGAGTTGGCCTTTCTCGTGTTGCCTGGAATGGGTGGTTCGCGACGTGGCGGGTGTCAATTCAGTTATTCATAACTTGGATGACTTTTTGTTCATTGGCCCTCCCTCTTCTAATTTATGTGGGATTCTCTTGGCTACGGTTCAGCAGCTCGCTGAGCATTTTGGGATTACCCTTGCAGCTCACAAAACGGAGGGCCCTACTTCGTCTATCAAATTCCTGGGGATAGTAATTGATTCTCAGGCGATAGAGTGTCATCTGCTTGATGACATGTTACTTTCTCTCAAGGAAGAGGTCTGTTTGGTGAGTGGCAAACATAAAATCCAGCTATGGGAGTTACAGTTCCTCCTTGGCAAGCTGAATTTTGCATGCCGTATTATGATGGACAGAGTTTTTTGTCGGTGGCTATCGGCAGCCATGGCGGAGGTACGTTCGCCTAGGCATTTAGTCCGTTTAAACAGGGAGCATAGGGCTGGCCTGGCAAGTTTTTTTGGAAACTTTCAATGGCCAGTCACTATGGATGGAGGGGCCGGTCAGCAGTTATGATCTCAAGCTTACTGATGCCGCCAGTTCTACTGACTATGGAGCTTTCTTAGGTGGTCGGTGGAGTGCGGAGCGCTGGCCTACCGAATGGCAGGAGGCATGCTTCTTAAAAAATTTGGCGCTTCTGGAACCCTTTCCGGTTGTGGCCACCGTAGCAATCTGGGGGGAATCTTTTCGTAATAAAAAGGTTTGTTTCCACTGTGACAACCTAGGGGTTGTTCAGGTCATCAACTCACTGTTAGGGTCCTCCCCTCCTGTAATCTGGCTTCTGCAACATCTTGTTTTATGTTGTCTTCAGCTAAATATGTTTCTTTACGCTGTTCATCTTCCGGGGATGCATTGGCTGACGCTCTCTCTCGTTTCCAGTTGGACAGGTTCCTTTTTATCCGCCGATATAGGACGGATTAAGCAGGTAGAGAGGCGCATTTGCAATTGCTGAGGGTTCATGGCTCTCCCATCTGCCCAGTTTCGGCGGTGCTGGAGTATTTACAGTTTTGCCCTGTTGGGACTGGTTCTTTTCTAATTCATTTAGATGGCTTAGCCTTGTCCACTTTCCAGTTCGTGTCAGTGCTTCGGCGTTGTTTAACGGCTGCGGGGTTGGAGGCACACAGTTACTCTTCTCATTCATTCTGCATCAGGGCGTCCACTGAGGCCGCCCGATGGGGTTTAGACGACGCGGTGGTAAGACGCATCGGCAGGTGGGAATTGGACCGGTTTAGACTTCATATCCATGCTCATTTGGTTTAAGCCTAACTGGGTTTTTTTTTTGTTTTGTTTTTTTGGGACGTCTTATTGTTAATCTGTGTTTTGGTTACAGTTTTTTGTGCTATGTGTTTATATATTTCTTTTCAGATCATGTGTCAGGGGATGTTATACACAACATCCAATGCAGGGAATCAGATTGCTGGGCTGCACCAAGGAATCAGGGACAAACGAGTAAATAAAGAAAGTATGTTTATTATAATGATAACGATACACGTGAAAACAAGACAGCAAACCAAAAACAAGAAAATGGTGAAAACACAGCAAACCCCCAAACCCACCTAACTATCTATCTAACTAATATAATACACAAGCAAGGAAACCAACATGCAAAATATAAGGCATGGGCCAAAGCGACAAGGGAACAGAAACCAGGAATAATGAAGCAGACCAAGGAGCAGGTAACAGGGAACAGTAAACAGGGTACAAGGTCAGGATACACAAACGGGGTTCAGGAACAAACAGGAACAGGCTGGAACAAGAGCAGGTACTGGCAGGGACAAGGGCTTAGCAGAGGAATTCTGAAGCACTGAGCCTAGTTCAGGGCGGGTTTATATAGTCCAGCAAAACAATGACAGGTGTGCTTGATGACAAGTCTGCAGTCCAGGCAGGGAGACCCCCGCTGGTGGCCACTGGAATTACACCCTTTTGGTGCTGAATGTAATAGTGCCACCAGCAGGAGAAACCGGAGATGACACAGTTCCTGACAGTTCCCCCTCCTAAAGGAGTGGCCTCCGGACACTCCATTCAGCCCTGGGTACGACAGTCCGAGTGGGTGCAGAAACACCTTAAAATGTTTCCTTACTGAGTCTGCGGACTTCTTCGCACTCCCAAGGCCAGAGTCTTTTAGTTCACTGGGGGACGTGCCATCAGAGTCTGAAAATAGGACACAAACCCCACCACCCGGGTCAGGAAGTTTGGATCTGGAGATGAAAATTAGCAGGGTAACGGGAAAGAAACTATCGGTGGCAGACCACACAGGAGCATTACATTCAAGCCAGGCAACAGACAGGATTGACCCAGCGCCAAGATGGCCATCAGTCAGGAACAGTTTTAGCAGGCACCATGTCATCAGGCTGAGCAGAAAGCAGAGGTACATCACGCTGGGCAGTGGCACATCCGCATCAAGCTGGGCAGCAGGCAAAAGCACATCGAGCTGGGCAGCAGGCAAAAGCACATCGAGCTGGGCAGCAGGCAAAAGCACATCGAGCTGGGCAGCGGGCTCATCAAGCTGGAGAGCAGGCACTGGTACTTCCGGCTGGAACACTGGCACCTCAGACTGGAACACTGGCACCGAGACATCAGGCTGGAGGGCTGGCACCGAGACATCAGACAAGGCGGCAGGTACTGGAACTTCAGACTGGACAGTGGGCACAGGTGCTGGCACATCAGGCAGAACAGCAGGTACTGGCACAACAGGCTGAACAGCAGGTACAGCGGAATGGATAGCAGGTACTGGAACTCCAAACCGGACAGCTGGTACTGGAACTTCAGACTGGACAGTGGGCACAGGTGCTGGCACATCAGGCAGAACAGCAGGTACTGGCACAACAGGCACATCGGACTGGATAGCAGGTACTGGAACTGCAAACCGGGCAGCTGGTACTGGAACTTCAGACTGGACAGTGGGCACAGGTGCTGGCACAGCAGGCTGAACAGCAGGTACATCGGACTGGATAGCAGGTACTGGAACTTCAAACTGGGCAGCTGGTACTGGAACTTCAGACTGGACAGTGGGCACAGGTGCTGGCACATCAGGCTGGAACAGATCAGCTGGTGGGGAGGCAGGATTGGATACTGGCATGATGGTATGGGTTGGAAAAAACTTCCGCTTCTTTTTGCTTTTAGCCACTAGGGATCTATAAGTGGGTACAGGGCTGTAGGTAGGGAATGCAGCTGGTAGAAGCGAAGAGTGAAAGGATGGCAAGACAGAGGGAGTAGGTTTTGAAGGGAGATTTAGTGGAGCTGATGGAGGCAGTTGAGAAGCAGCAGGGGAGTTAAAGGCAGGGTAGGTGCAACAGGAGGAAACAGGGTACTGGTATTTCATTGGTAGAGAAGTATATTTGGAGCTAACAGAAGCTGAATGCAACAGACTTGACCAGGCCTGTATTAATGATTGCACTGCATCAGGTTTGCACTTGGCTTGTCTGACCAGAGACTGCACTGATTCAATGCATTTTGCAAGCACTTGCTGGGGACAAGCTGAATATTGTTCAAAAAAGAATGCTGAGTCATCCTCCAACAGCCAAACTAAAGATTCTACCTGAGCTGCACTAAAAGGGGGTGTATAGTCATCACCTCCCTCAGCGACATCAGACAGGGCCAACTCAGTACAGATCCAAATTAATGGTTGCACATCTTCAAACAAAAAACTGCCTTGCTCAAAAAAAACATGAGCTAGGCGGATGCCTTCTAACAACTGTTCCCTAGTGTATGCAGCCAATGTCCGATAACAAAGGTCTCTGTCATCAGTTGCCAGGAGCGATAAATACAAAATACTTTCAAAATCCATATTTCAACAATAGCTGGGACTCAGGCCCCAATTCCCAGGTGCAACCGATCTGATTGTATGGCTTCAGTATTCTGTCAGGGGATGTTATACACAACATCCAATGCAGGGAATCAGATCGCTGGGCTGCACCAAGGAATCAGGGACAAACGAGTAAATAAAGAAAGTATGTTTATTATAATGATAACGATACACGTGAAAACAAGACAGCAAACCAAAAACAAGAAAATGGTGAAAACACAGCAAACCCCCAAACCCACCTAACTATCTATCTAACTAATATAATACACAAGCAAGGAAACCAACATGCAAAATATAAGGCATGGGCCAAAGCGACAAGGGAACAGAAACCAGGAATAATGAAGCAGACCAAGGAGCAGGTAACAGGGAACAGGAAACAGGGTACAAGGTCAGGATACACAAACGGGGTTCAGGAATAAATAGGAACAGGCTGGAACAAGAGCAGGTACTGGCAGGGACAAGGGCTTAGCAGAGGAATTCTGAAGCACTGAGCCTAGTTCAGGGCGGGTTTATATAGTCCAGCAAAACAATGACAGGTGTGCTTGATGACAAGTCTGCAGTCCAGGCAGGGAGACCCCCGCTGGTGGCCACTGGAATTACACCCTTTTGGTGCTGAATAGGGATGAGCTTCGTGTTCGAGTCGAACCCATGTTCGACTCGAACATCGGCTGTTCGACCGTCCGTCGAATTGCGAACGATATGGGCCGTTCGCGCCAAATTCGTGTGGCGCGTCACGGCCCATAATTCACTGCGGCATCGCAGTGCATTGCTGGCTGATGATTGGCCAAGCATGCACTATGACCCGCATGCTTGGCCAATCACAGCGCCGCCTGAACAGAGAGCCGTAATTGGCCAAAGCCAAGGAGGCTTTGGCCAATTATGGCTCAGGGGATTTAGTACACGCCCCACACTATATAAGGCCGCCTGCACGGCGGCCCTGTGTAGTGTGTGTTCCGGCGTTGAAAGAGATAGACAGAGAGACAGTGTTTGATTTGAGTTAGATAGATTAGGCAGAACAGTCAGTCAGTTAGCTGCACTTACAGTGTATTGTGTATATATATGCATCCCAGGTGTTGCATATATATATATACACTGTATTCAGTTTAGCTAGATCCGTTCCTGTTATCTTCTATCTAGACTATTTACATTCAGTGCAGTGTGTCCTGCTCACAGTGTTCAGCTAGATCCGTTCCTGCTATTTACATTCAGTACAGTGCTTCCTGCTCACAGTGTTCAGCTAGATCCGTTCCTGCTATTTACATTCAGTGCAGTGCGTGCTGCTCACAGTGTTCAGCTAGATCCGTTCCTGCTATTTACATTCAGTGCAGTGCGTGCTGCTCACAGTGTTCAGCTAGATCCGTTCCTGCTATTTACATTCAGTGCAGTGCGTCCTGCTCACAGTGTTCAGCTAGATCCGTTCCTGCTATTTACATTCAGTGCAGTGCGTCCTGCTCACAGTGTTCAGCTAGATCCGTTCCTGCTATTTACATTCAGTGCAGTGCGTGCTGCTCACAGTGTTCAGCTAGATCCGTTCCTGCTATTTACATTCAGTGCAGTGCGTCCTGCTCACAGTGTTCAGCTAGATCCGTTCCTGTTATCTTCCTACTGACAGGCAGGCTTGTCTGGTTACAGTATATAAAGCTACCTGAAGAAAATTACAGGTGTTCTTTTTGATCCTATTAGTACCACGGTCAGGCAGCTAGACTATTTACATTTAGTACAGTGTGTCCTGCTCACAGTGTTCAGCTAGATCCGTTCCTGTTATTTACATTCAGTGCAGTGTGTCCTGCTCACAGTGTTCAGCTAGATCCGTTCCTGCTATTTACATTCAGTACAGTGCGTGCTGCTCACAGTGTTCAGCTAGATCCGTTCCTGCTATATACATTTAGTGCAGTACGTCCTGCTCACAGTGTTCAGCTAGATCCGTTCCTGTTATCTTCCTACTGACAGGCAGGCTTGTCTGGTTACAGTATATAAAGCTACCTGAAGAAAATTACAGGTGTTCTTTTTGATCCTATTAGTACCACGGTCAGGCAGCTAGACTATTTACATTTAGTACAGTGTGTCCTGCTCACAGTGTTCAGCTAGATCCGTTCCTGTTATTTACATTCAGTGCAGTGTGTCCTGCTCACAGTGTTCAGCTAGATCCGTTCCTGCTATTTACATTCAGTACAGTGCGTCCTGCTCACAGTGTTCAGCTAGATCCGTTCCTGCTATTTACATTCAGTGCAGTGCGTGCTGCTCACAGTGTTCAGCTAGATCCGTTCCTGCTATATACATTTAGTGCAGTACGTCCTGCTCACAGTGTTCAGCTAGATCCGTTCCTGTTATCTTCCTACTGACAGGCAGGCTTGTCTGGTTACAGTATATAAAGCTACCTGAAGAAAATTACAGGTGTTCTATCCCAGCTTAGTGCAGCTACAGGCCATTAGTATGTCTGGAAGGCCAAGAAGGAGAGGCAGACAGTCACAAGCCAATAAGAGAGGGCAAGCAGGCTCTGTGTCTAGTGCTGGTCGTGGAGACGGTGCATCCTCATCAGCACGTGGCCATGGGACACGCTTGGCCTTTTTTTCGGCAGCTGGCCGTGTTGAGCCGCAACATGCGGAAGACTTGGTCGAGTGGATGACCAAGCCGTCCTCATCCTCCTCATCCTCTCTCACCCATGCCCAGGGTGCTTTGTCTGGCAAAGCAGCGGCCTCTTCCCTCAGCTCAATGTCATCAGTGACTCCTTCCCTAGCCCCACCATGTCCTCCTGAGGATTCCCTCGAACTGTTTGACCACAGTGTTGGGTACATGCTCCAGGAGGATGCCCAGCGTTTGGAAGGCTCTGATGATGATACTGAGCTCAATGAAGGCAGTAACATGAGCACGGACAGAGGGGGTGCCCAAGAAGGACAGCAATCTGGCAGTCATGCTCCCCCTGCTGCAGCATACTGCCAGGTTTGCTCCAGTGATGAGGAGGGAGGGGATGATGAGGTCACTGACTCAACGTGGGTGCCTGATAGGAGAGAGGAGGAGGAGGAGGAGGAGGAGGAGGAGGAGGAGGAGGTGGCACATCACCAACTAGGCAGGATGCCCTCCAGGGGCCAGCCTAAGGGCAGCACATTGACTGCATCACACCCCAAAGCTCCACATGTGCAGGGCGCTGCAGTCTCTGCGCGTTATTCAAAAAGTTCTTTGGTGTGGGCCTTTTTTGAGACGAGTGCATCAGATCGCACCGCTGCTATTTGCAATATATGTCTCAAGCGTATCTCGCGTGGCCAAAACATCTCCCGCTTGGGTACCACATGCTTGACCAGACATATGTTGACCTGCCATGCAGTTCGTTGGCAAGCGTATCTAAAAGACCCACACCAAAGAACAAAGACGATCTCTCCTTGCTCCTCATCAGCTGAGATTTCCAACCCCACTAGACCTTCAGTCCTCTCTGCGACCTGCAGTGAGAGGAATGAAGGTGTAGAATTAGGTGTGTCACAGCCAAGTACTTATGGGCAATCTGCTTTTGGTACACCGACGTCAGATTGTACCAGGCAAATTTCCCTGCCCCAGCTGCTGCACCGCCGAAAGAAGTTTGCTCCCAGCCATCCACATGCCCAGCGGTTGAATGCTAGCTTGGCAAAATTGCTAGCACTTCAACTGCTGCCTTTTCAGTTGGTAGACTCTGCCCCCTTCCGTGAGTTTGTGGAATGTGCGGTTCCTCAGTGGCAGGTACCCAAACGCCACTTTTTCTCACGGAAGGCGATTCCGGCTCTCTACCGGCATGTGGAAGGCAATGTCCATGCCTCGCTGGACAGGGCGGTCAGCGGTAAGGTGCATATTACCGCTGACTCATGGTCCAGCAGGCATGGACAGGGACGTTACTTAAGTTTCACGGCGCATTGGGTGACTCTGCTGGCAGCTGGGAAGGATGCAGGACAAGGTGCAGTAGTGTTGGAGGTTGTTCCGCCACCACGCCTCCAAAATGCTGATTGTGACACACCTCTCTCCTCCACCCCCTCCTCTTCTTCTTCCTCCATGGCCTCTTCCTCGGAACCAGCGGTGCTCCGTAGGCGTTCAAGGGGCTACGCAAGTACGCAGGCCAAAAGATGCCATGCGGTGCTTGAGCTGGTGTGCTTGGGGGACAGGAGCCACACTGGGGCAGAGGTTCTGTCAGCTCTGCAGGGGCAGGTTCAGAGGTGGTTGACGCCACGCCAACTTAAGGCAGGAATGGTGGTTTGCGACAATGGCACCAACCTCCTCTCTGCCCTCCGACAGGGACAACTGACCCATGTGCCCTGTTTGGCTCACGTCCTTAACTTGGTGGTGCAGCGGTTCTTGGGCAGGTACCCGGGCTTACAGGATGTCCTGAGGCAGGCCAGGAAAGTCTGTGTGCATTTCCGCCGGTCATATAATGCCAGTGCTCGGCTGACGGACCTCCAAAAGGAGTTTAACCTGCCCAAGAACCGCCTAATCTGTGACATGCCCACCAGGTGGAACTCGACGTTGGCCATGCTGCAGCGGCTGCACACGCAGCAGAGGGCCATCAATGAGTACCTGTGCGACTATGGCACCAGGACAGGGTCAGGGGACCTTGGTTTTTTTTCCCCACGCCAGTGGGCCATGATCAGGGATGCATGCACTGTCCTGTCACCATTCGAGGAGGCCACGAGGATGGTGAGCACTGACAGTGCATGCATCAGTGACACTGTCCCCCTTGTCCACCTGTTGGAGCACACGCTGCGTGGGATAATGGACAGGGCACTTGAGGCAGAACAGAGGCAGGAAGAGGAGGACTTCCTTAGCTCTCAAGGCCCCCTTTATCCAGACAGTGTTCCTGCGTGCCCGCCGATCACACAGGAAGAGGACGAGGAGGAGGAGGAGGAGGAGGAGGAAGATTGTGTCAGTATGGAGGTGGAGCCTGGCACTCAGCATCAGCAGTCTTTAAGGGATCAGTCCCAAGGAACACATGGACTTGTACGTGGCTGGGAGGAGGTGGCTGCGGACGTTGTTGTCCTTAGTGACCCAGAGGACTCCGGACCGAATGCCTCAGCAAACCTACGCTGCATGGCCTCCCTGATCCTGCAAAGCCTGCGTAAGGATCCTCGTATTCGTGGTATCAAGGAGAAGGACCAATACTGGCTGGCAACCCTCCTTGATCCACGTTACAAGGGTAAGGTTGCGGACCTTATCTTGCCATCGCAGAGGGAGCAGAGGATGAAACATCTTCGGGAGGCCTTGCAGAAAGGTCTGTGCAACGCGTTCCCAGAGACTGGGAGGTTACAAACTCCTGTTTCTGGACAACGTGTTGCTGAGGCTTCGGTCAGTCAAAGAAGGAGCGGTGGAGAAGGTGGCCGTCTGACCGATGCGTTCAGACAATTTTTTGGTCCGCAGCCCCAAGGTATGATCGGTTCCAGCAACCATCGCCAGCGTCTGTTTTACATGGTGCAGGAATACCTAGGGGCAAGATCAGACTTGGACACCTTTCCCACCGAAAATCCTCTGGGTTACTGGGTCTTGAGGATGGATCACTGGCCAGAGCTTGCACAGTATGCAATTGAGCTACTGGCCTGTCCTGCATCCAGCGTTCTTTCGGAACGCACATTCAGTGCTGCTGGAGGCGTGGTAACCGATCACAGGGTGCGTCTGTCCACCGACTCGGTCGATCGGCTGACCTTCATAAAAATGAATCAGTCTTGGATCACCACCAGCTACCAAGCACCTGATGCAGATGTAACCGAATAATTTTTTTTGAAATCTCAGATCCCTTCAAAGACTGCCTATGCTGATGCTGAGTGACTATCCCTGAGTAATTATCCTCTTCCTCCTCAATCATCACGCTGATAGCTTGTAAGAACATTTTTGGTTCTGGGCGCCACCACCAGTGCCTAAGGCACAATTTTTCAGCCCCTGTTTAACAGGGGCGTGTAATTACAATTTTTGATGTAATACTTTGCAGCAGGGCTCGTTCCTGCATTCCAACTAGAGTGTCTGTGAGGGGTTGCAGTGTTGTGGCACCAGCACCAGTGCCTAAGACCCAATTTTTCTGCCCCTGTCTAACAGGGGCGTGTAATTACAATTTTTGATGCAATACTTTGCAGCAGGGCTTGTTCCTGCATTCCAACTAGAGTGTCTGTGAGGGGTTGCAGTGTTGTGGCACCAGCACCAGTGCCTAAGACCCAATTTTTCAGCCCCTGTCTAACAGGGGCGTGTAATTACAATTTTTGATGCAATACTTTGCAGCAGGGCTTGTTCCTGCGTTTCAACTAGAGTGTCTGTGAGGGGTTGCAGTGTTGTGGCACCAGCACCAGTGCCTAAGACCCAATTTTTCAGCCCCTGTCTAACAGGGGCGTGTAATTACAATTTTTGATGCAATACTTTGCAGCTGGGCTTGTTCCTGCGTTTCAACTAGAGTGTCTGTGAGGGGTTGCAGTGTTGTGGCACCAGCACCAGTGCCTAAGGCCTAATTTTTCAGCTCCTGTTCAACAGGGGCATGTAATTACAATTCTTGATCTAATATTTCACAGCAGGGCCCTGTGAGGGCTTACAGTGTTTTGGCCACAGCAACACCTAAGGCCCAAATTTCTGCTGAGTATATAGGGCAGGACCCTACTTTCAAACATCTAACTTACAAACGACTCCTACTTGCAAACGGAAGGAGACAACAGGAAGTGAGATGAAATCTACCCCTAAGGAAGGGAAATTCTCTCCTGTAAGAGTTAATATGGGAAAACAATTTTTCCTTTCCACTGATGCTTTCCAATCCTTGTTCCACAAAAAAACCCAAATTTTCAAAAAACATTTTTCATTGGGACAAAAAAGTGAGGTGAAATCTTCTGAAGAGGAGGAAAGACGCAAAACAAATGTCACAGGGGTGATAACCCTTCCCTATGTTTTCCAAAAAGCTTAGAAAAGATTTTTTGGCTGGAGCTAAACACATTAAAAATGTTCAAAATTACAAACAGATTCTACTTAACAACAAACCTACAGTCCCTGTCTTGTTTGCACCGCCTGTATACTGCTGTTCAGAGTATATAGGGACCTTTCCTTATTTTAATTTGGGTGCGGGGTTCCCCTTAATATCCATACAAGACCCAAAGGGCCTGGTAATGGACTGGGGGGTACCCATGCCGTTTGTCTCACTGATTTTCATCCATATTGCCATGACCCGACATGACATTAAACCCGCAAGCAGTTTTAAATGAGATTTTTTCCTTTAAAAATGACATTTGGTGCAGGGACTGTTCTAAACATGGGAAACACGCGTCACTTTACAGGCATACTATAGACACCCCCCAGGTACGATATTTAAAGGAATATTTCACTTTTTTTTTTTTACTTTAAGCATCATTAAAATCACTGCTCCCGAAAAAACGGCCGTTTTTAAAAGTTTTTTTTGCATTGATACATGTCCCCTGGGGTAGGACCCGGGTCCCCAAACCCTTTTTAGGACAATACCATGCAAATTAGCCTTTAAAATGAGCACTTTTGATTTCGAACGTTCGAGTCCCATAGACGTCAATGGGGTTCTAACGTTCGTGCGAACTTGCGGTCCGTTCGCGGGTTCTGGTGCGAACCGAACCGGGGGGTGTTCGGCTCATCCCTAGTGCTGAATGTAATAGTGCCACCAGCAGGAGAAACCGGAGATGACACAGTTCCTGACATCATGCTTGCCTCGTGTGGGTTTTGGGTCACTCCTTCGTTCATTGGGGGGCCAAGAGGACTAACGTCAGACCTAATGGCCGTCAGCTGGGTTTCCCTAGGTCCGAGGCCAGAATCAGGTGTATTGGCGTTCCAGGAATGTTGTGGAGCAGGGTGGTCCCGGAGATCCATAGGGTTTCACGATGGGATAGGCCCCCGGATGTTCTGGTCTTGCAAGCTAGTGGCAATGATCTGGGTGTCCGTTCCAGCCGACACCTCATTTGGGATATCAAGTTTGATGTCATGCGGCTGCAGTTAGATTTTTTCTCACACAGTAGTGGTGTGGTCCGACATTGTAGGCCTCACGTCTTGCCATTTTGCCAGGTCAGAGGAAAAATTAAACAAGGCCAGGGTGAAGATCAACAAGGAAGTTGGCAGGTTCGTAGCGCGCAACGGCAGTTTGATGATTAGGCATAGGGAGCTGGAGGTGGACACTTTGCGGTATCTACGCAGCGACGGGGTGCATCTTAATGAGGCGGGCTCGGATTTGTGGTCACTGGGATTACAAGATGGGGTTCTGAGGGCACTGCTTTTTTGAAGGGGCACTGCCGGAGGTGCGCACGCCCGCTGCACAGCAGGGGTGCCGATGCTCGTGACGGGCGGGCGGGCGATCGTAGGCATGAGAGGAAGAACAGGGACGTGTGTGTGTAAACACACACATCCCAGTTCTGTGAGGAGAGGTGAGAGAGATTGTGAGTTCCTACAAGCTGGGAACCACAATCTCTCATCTCCTAAGGTCAGTCCCATACCCCACAGTTAGAACACACACATAGGGAACACAGTTAACCCCTTGATCGCCCCCTAGTGTTAACTCCTTCCCTTCCAGTGACATTTATACAGTAATCAGTGTTTTTTTTTAGCACTGATCGCTGTGTAATTGTCAATCGTCTCAAAAATGTGTCAAAATGTCGCAGTCTCGATAAAAATCACAGATCGCCGCCATTACTAGTAAAAAAAAAAAATAATAATAAAAATGCCATAAATCTATCCCCTATTTTGTAGAGGCTATAACTTTTGCGCAAACCAATCAATATACACTTTTTGCGATTTGTATTACCAAATATATGTAGAAGAATACATATCGGTATAAACTGAGGAAAAAAAATTAGCTTTTTTTTTAAAAAAATGGGGATATTTATTACAGCAAAAAATATAAAATATTGTGTTTTTTTCAAAATTGTCGCTATTTTTTTGTTTATAGCGCAAAAAATAAAAACCGCAGAGATGATCAAATACCACCAAAAGAAAGCTCTATTTGTGGGGAAAAAAAGGACATCAATTTTGTTTGGGTACAGCGTTGCACGACCGCGCAATTGTCAGCTAAAGCGATGCAGTGCTGTATCGCAAAAAATGGCCTGGTCATTGAGCAGCCAATTCTTCCGGGGCTGAAGTGGTTAATTTTGTAATCAAGTCTGTCAGTATGCACCTACTACAGCTTTTCTTTATATTCAAACAAGGAATTTAACACTTCTTAATACAAACCTTCTGTCTATACTTTCTCAATGCAGAGCATGCAGGGATGGGGACATCTTGTGACCATGTTGGGTACTACAAGGGAACACGGCATGCTCTTACACAAGAAATTGGACTTTTTTTTCCCTTGAAATATATTTTATGCATCATTTCAGCAAAAGGGAAAAAAAAATATTTGTTTTCAACAATGATATCATGTATACAACATCAAAAATAGTGTAAAAATATTATTAGGGTTACATTGGTGACTTTTAGTCACTTAATTGAGGTTCTAAATTCTCTTAAGACAGCCATTATGATTTGTCCCCTTGTGCTGATTCCTGTAAGATCCCTCTAAGATCTATGAAGAGAGGGGGCGGAGCTATCATTCATCCGCCTGACCTCTATTCATAGAACGCTTTAGAGTAGTAAGCAGTGGCTGCTGCTCCATAAGGGGCGCCGCCTTCCTAATCCATGCACCCGGACCCTAATCTACATCCAGGGCGCTGGACGCATGGATTCCAATGGGTTTTTTTTTTTTTAAGCACATGATTAGAGCCTGAGGCTCCAATTGGCTTAAAAAAAAGGGTGGACTCAGGGCGCAGAGCACTGCTCCCTGAGCCCACCCAATTGTGTGACAATAGCAAATTAATATTCACTATTGTTTTACTGCTTCTCCTCCCAGCCAATCAGGAAGCGTGTCCTGAGACTCGCTTGGCTGAGAGGAGAAGCGATTGTATTGGCCGGCACCGGGGAGGATGTACAGGGAGATCCAAGAGATAGCCGTCCTCTTCAGTGCGATCTCTCTGCTCTGCATCGCCGCCAACACAGCCAGCCACAACAAGCCAGAGCCTGACCGCATGAGTACCACCCATCGACCGACCCACATGGAGAGTATGATAGGGATATTGACATAGGCACCTGATAACTATCTGACCAACCAAACGGAGGGGGGGGCAGGTTGGGTTTGCGGGTGGTTTGTTTGCCACCCCCCCCAAAAATGGAGCACCAGCCGCCACTGGTAGTATGGCTTCTATGCATGGTGGACCAGGGTGGAAAGGACAGACATAGTCAGGCTCTCCTGATGACAGACCAGTCATGCCCTTAGATGTGTTAAGTTCTTGCCAACCGCATCACTTAGATGTCCCGCGGCAGAGCAGCTCTTCTGTGCCAGATCACGTACCCCGGCAACCTAGGTGTGATCAGGGCAATCAGCGGGTCCCGGCCAATGGATGTCCACTGGCACCCATTGATTGGTGAGGACCATACAGTATGTTGTTCATCTGACTCTTGACAACTATTTACAATGCATTTTGGGCTTAGAAGGCCTTTTCAACCCAATCCCCCATTCTCACACCACCCTGAACAAAACCCATTCCCTAAGCTCCATTTATTTAGTTCTATGGGGACTACACACCAGTTTTTCTATGTGATATGATTTATGGGTTTGTAATTTGTTGTCAACCACCTTCCTCGCCACTGGCACTCACCAAGGGGTGGATTTTTCAGCTCTGCTTGTGGTGTACTCCACTTGCAATGTAAATGTAATTGTACTGCTGTATTTACTTAAAACCCTTTAAATAAAAATCTATTCAAACAGAAATTAATCTCATGAGACTAATCTCCTAACAACTGCTTAACAATCCCCCACTGTAATACTAAAGAGCGATTTGTGCTCTTAGATTTTTTTTTTTAGTCTCTGAGAATAACAATCACCCATGGTGTTCTTCTAGTCTTGTAGCGGCATCTTAGGTGTTATCCTCAGAAACCCTTTCTATGCACATAATCTTATTTTCACTTAACTACTTCTCTATTGGGGCCATATTTAAATGTTTTGCCCATGTTAAAATCTGCATTGTTTGCTAGAAAATTATTTTTAACCCCCCAAAAAATGTATATTTTCTTAAATCAGAGACCCCGAAGAATAAAATGGTGGCAGTTGCAATTTTTTATGTTTTTACTATTTTTATTTAACTATATTCATTTTTTTGACACTTTTTATTTATTTTTGTTTACTTTGTTATAAAGAAGCTCACTATGTAATAGTCTTAGGTAGGCGACATGTCCTCTTTATGGAGACATCAGGGGTCTATTGGACTTTAACTACTTATTTTACTGTTTTTATCTTCATAAGGGCTGGTTCACACCATGAATCGTACAGAAATGCGCTGTACGTTACTGTGCGATTTGCATGCAGTTCAGGTGCAGTGTAATTTTAGCCCATTCATTTGAATGGGCTGAAATTGTGCCAGACCGCACCAAAAGTAGTGTACACATTACAGAATGCACAGTAACAATATAGCATGATACTACCATGCGGCCTGGTGCAGGCAAACACACGGCGTAAGCGAGCTGCATTTTGAGTTTCATTAAATTAACACTGACACCCACTGTAGATTGCAAGAGCAGTGTGTTTTGAACATGATGTAGGAAGCGTACGTGGAACGCAGGTTTCCCGCTCTGCGTTCTGGTGTGAACTGGCACGTACAACCTTTAACCATACAATGTTGTGAAGCCTGGAGAAGAAATCTGTGTAGATCCCTATAGCAGCCAATCACATTACATGTTCATTTCTCCAGCCAGCAATTTAAAAAGTTAAACAAGGACCCGATTGGTATCTATAAGTAACAGCTCCAATGTGGTCTTGTTTTAGTTTTTTAATCATGTATCCTTCAGCCCCATATGCCTTGCATAAAATATAAGTTTATGGACACCCAACCATTGCAAAAAACAGTGCATCCGGAAAGAAGTTTGTTTGAAATCTTTGCAAATGTATTAAAAAAAAAAAATCATATGTGCATAAGTGCATAAGTAATCACAGCCTTTGCTCAGTACTTTGTTGAACCACAGCCTCAAGTCTTTTTGAGTATGATGCTACAAGCTTGACACACCTAGTTTCGGGCAGTTTCTCCCATTCTTCTTTCCAGGACCTCTCAAGCTCCATCAGGTTGGACGGGGAGCATTGGTGCTCAGCCATTTTCAGATCTCTACAAAGATGTTCAATCGGGTTCAAGTCTGGGCTCTGGCTGGGCCACTTAAGAACATTTAAAGTGTTGTCCCATAGCCACTTCTTTATCTAGGCTGTGTGCTTAAAAGCGGATGTCCGCCCACCACTGCAAAAATTAAAAGTCATACAAAAGAAGACTAAGAGAAAAAGTTCTCTTAAGAGGGCCAAAACAGAACACTTTTAGTTAGTACGAAACTAGCTTTATTAGTACAAAAAATACCACAGCAAACGAAATTAACAAAAATTAAGCACAGATAAATGACTGACATAGACTATTTAAAAAATTGGACAACGTTGTCAAATTGTTAAAAACATAAAAAGCCGCGGCTGCACATCCCACACATGCACACCAGACACCAACATAACCACTAGCATTCACTAGTTTGAAAAAATAGGCTATTGGAAATTGAAAAATAGACATGGAGATTCCTAGTCAGTACAGTTCACAGTACATGAGCTCCAAGTGATTAGGTCCATTAAATATAAGCCATATAGGTTAGGTACTGGTTAACAGGTGGGTGATTTGAGTGTACTGGTCCTGTTTACATGGACGTAACCATACAGCGAGGTCTATGTAGAGTCAGAACACAGACCATCAGCATAAATGGGTAATCAGGCAATGTAACAGATGTAACAAACAGCTTGACTACAGATGTTCATAAACAGCGGATTAGAGAAGCTGAGGCAAGCATAGCAATGAAATATTCAAATAGATGTCAGTAGGGGGAGTGATTTAATGAGTTGAGCAGGCATCCATATAGTAGCTCCTAATTAGGATGTGGATACTCTCACCAACTGTGTGGGGTCCACCGTCCTCCTGCAGCGTGACTCTACCCCTGAATGGATGGATGGATAATGGCTAAGAGCCCCGCTCCGCATTAGCCAACAACAATATTCGACCGGGATATTTGACCGGAGAGGGAAACCCCTCAAAGAGAGTTCGTTGCCTCCGTATGTTTCGACATAGATCTGGAAAGGAAGAAACAAGCCGTCAGCTGTTTGTTCCGTGCTGACACTCAAGTTAAGGAGCGCACGGCTTCCAGTGACGTGCTGACGTCACACCGCGGTGTGTACAATCCTGTCTTGGAGGTCTACAGACTAATCCTTGGACTTGATTTGTGCTCTGATATGCACTGTTAACTGTGGGACCTTATATAGACAGGTGTGTTTCCAAATCATGTCCAATCAACTGAATTTACCACAGGTGGACTTCAATCAAGTTGTAGAAACATTTCAAGGATGATCAGTGGAAACAGGATGCACCAGAGCTCAATTTTGAGTGTCATGGCAAAGGCTGTGAATACATTTGATTTTTTTTATTGTTAATAAACTTGCAAAGATTTCAAACAAACTTCTTTCACGTTGTCATTATGGGGCATTGTTTGTACAATTTTGAGGAAAATAATTTAAGCCATTTTGGAATAAGGCTGTAACATAACCAAATGTGGAAAAAGTGAAGCACTGTGAATATTTTCCGGGTGCACTGTATGTGGGGCTGTTGGACCCATTCCAAAACCATTGCAATTAATATGGAGTTGGCCCTTCTAGCAACTATAGCAGCCTCCACACTTCTAGTAAGGCATTCCACAGGAGTGTGCCTGGAGGAATTTGTTCCCCTTCAAGTAAAAAGAACATTTGTGGGCACAGGCACTGATTTTGGACAAGAAGACCTGGCTTGCAATTGACATTCTAATTCATCTCAAGGGTGTGCAGTAGTTTTGAGGAGGCCACTGGAATTCCTTCAAACCATACTTCTAAAACCACGTCTCTATGGACATGACTTTAAGCAGATGAATTCAATCATTTTAAAGGAGTAGCCACATCATTTTGGCCATATTGTATATCTATATGTTATATAATAAAATAGCTGAAATTATATACTGCAAATGCTATAGGATCTCAAAACAACAGGCAGAAAAAAATGTGCTTTTCAGTACCCCATACTCTGAAGCCTTTCCATAAATCCAAATTAGAAGCAGCCATAATAACAGGAAATCATTAAAATGTTTGTCTACAATTAAAAATAGTGGATCTGACCTTAGCAACAACACAGGTGAAATCGAAACAAACTGCTAAAAATAATGGATTAAGTCATTAACAGTAATGGAGAAGGGCTTAAAAATACCTATTAATAGCGGGCAAAGCAGTACCACACTATGTCAAATGGCAGCAGTAAAAGGACATAAAACATTTGGATATAAAAAGGGGAAAATTAACAGAGGGAAGTCATATAAATTCCTCTCTTTTAATCCTTTTTAATCCTAGTGAATATACAAAAGACAAGGGGGAAGGAAATTTTACTAACAGTATGGGAAGGGGTTCTTTATGGTATTAGGAGGTCAGAGTTTGGAATGCCTTGGAACAGGAGGGAACAGCATTGATGATTTTTAATGGTTATTAAAAAGGTTTGAATTCAAAGCTAATAATATTGAGTGAACCTTGTTATCAAAAGGGTCTTCACATCCTAAATACTGATTTTCTGATCTCCCAACACCATATACTCATGATACTTCTATCTTCTTATACCCCCCTGTTTTTTTTTTTTTTCACACTTGCCCTCCTTCTACAACCCCACTCAATTGAATGGACCCACACTGCGTGTTGGCAGGGTAGATAGGTGGTTGGTTGTGACGTCCTCCATGTTCCCCTCCTAACTGGGTGCCAAGTGTAGGTCACACAGAAATCCTACCCCGAGGGGGGTTCTTCTGGGCTATGCATAGCACTTTGAACAGGGTCACTGTCTTACAAACCTGGTACCTTTACTTGAACAGACAACCGAACTCTAATAAACTCTCTTGATGCAATATACACCACTACAGTCACTTGTAGTCACAATTTAGGAGGGACATGCAGAGCCAATGCCCTCTCCATCTGTACAGCGTGCAAAAAAAATCACCAACTGAAAGTAAGTGAGTCAGCGCTCACTGACATTGGATGAGATCTATATGTAATAAGATAGAAATAATAATTAAGATAAAACTATGCAGACTAATAAGAACAGAAAATAAATTATAATAGTGAATCAAGCCCATGTAGTCCATAAATAGGTGAGACCACAGGAAGGCAAGGCCCAGCTTGTGTGCCCTGTCTTGCTGCAGCTCGTAGTGGTGCGTGGAAGCCTGTGACGCCGCCTGCACTCTTATACGGTGGGTCTGGGCTTGTGTGAATGGCTGTCTCTCCATCTGGCTGTTTTCCACTGGTCACTTGGTGTGGGAGTCTTGGAGTTTGCTTATGCCATTAGTCCCAGTTGTCATCTCCAGCGGGTCCAGACATTGCTAGCAGCCCTCCAGTCTACCCTGTATACCATCTTGGATTACCACGCATGATACTACTGCACCTCTACATGCAGTCTGCAAGCTTTTTAGATGTAAGTAGATATTGGAATAAAGTGTTGTTGTTTTTATTCACACTGACCTGGCGTCCTGTTTTCTCCTTTTACATCCATATAGTGTATCACCGCTACCCCACTCCCAGTAACGGTATGGAGCCCCACCGACAACCTGGCTCTGACTCCATGCTTGCACTTCACTTAACTCTTCGCTCTTCCATACCTGTGTACAGGTTGGGGACCTCTGCAGTTCTGATCTGCTCCCATTACTGTGGGAGATGGTCCTGATCACAGAGAGAGTGCCAACCACAATTCCTCTTGCAAGAAGCTATCCCACCTGGCGCGTGTACATGCTTATAACAGGCTGTTAGAGAAACCTTTGCATCTTCACACTGTATTAACTCTCGTATCGTTATCTTCCTACCCCAATGTGCCTAGTGACCCGAGCTGTAGACTATATGTGCCAGTTACTTGCAATACACCCCTTTAGTAACTTCAGACTAGGCAAAAGCAAAGTTTCAAAATCTTTACTGGAGAATAAGTTAACATGTCAGTTCAACATAAAGTGCAGTTATTTCCTAACATCCCTAGTACCTAACTCAGGCCTGTGGCTGCCCTAGCATACCTGCACAGGAAAAAGTCCATCTTTGGCAGAGTCTATGGTGGCAGTATCCAGGATTGGCATCTTCAAGGCAGGCTGCAAGTCCCAGCAGCTCCTTTGGGCAGCAGCAGAGTCCTGAAAGCAGATGTGCCTTTATTGTCATTCTGGACTCAGTATGTTCAGCAAGCTGACAAAACTGAGTGCAGCAACTGTACCAACAGCCTCTTGTGTGCACTTGAGTCCCCAAGCCCCTTGGGTACCAATCACTGTCTTTTTTATAAAACACAATCAGTGGGTCAAACCCAGGAGAGAGAGAAAAGACTCAGGAAACACAATTAACACTAACCTTCCCAGCCGGAGCAGCATTAAACTCTACCTGCATACATGTTGATTGCTCTTCAGAGAGCAATGCAAGTGTAAATGAGGCCTTAAGCTGGTCATACACCAGTAGACTTTCATTCACAAAATGTATTTTTGGAATCTTTGTTCAATTTTCTATGTTGATCTGGTAAAATCGTTGAAAGCTTTCAACTGTAGTGATGAGGACAATTGAAGCAGCAGGATGGAAATTTTTTCTCAAACTAACAAAATTCTAACTTGCAATGTGGTTTTCATTTAATTAAAATCAATAATTATTGTAATGCTCATGTGCATCCCGAAATAAATAATTGAATTTGAAACACTGGCATGAAAATCAAACTACATTTTTCAGAATTTATACATTTTTCAAGTACATAATGGTACTATCAAATGTTGTAACAAACATTTGTGTACATTTTTATGCAGATGTTTGAATTAAATTCTAGTGCTGTATGGCCAACTTAACCATTGGAACACTGTTATTCCAGGAGGACGTAATATGACGCCCTCCCTCGTGCACTCTCAAGGGGCACTCACAAGGTGCGTACTGTGACTTGCTGTGCCCTTCAGACACAACGGAAAACAGTTCATTGTACCTGGCCAGTGTGTGCAGCCCTGGAACCATGTGATCGTTGTGACTAATCACATGTCAGTTGTCAACAATGGCTTTCATTTATATGTGTGTACTATTGTGGTTGCTGATTGGTCACATGTACAGGTGCCAATCAAAGGAGACCTGTACTATGTGATATTAGAACACAATGGCACATGATAGTACACAATGGCACATTGATCATCACTGTAATAAGCAATCATAGCATAAAAAATTCCTGATCACCTTCCCAGAGCATTACAGTGTCATTATGGTGACACAGTACTGCCCTGATCACAGTTTGTAAAAACATGCAAAAAATACAAACTTTATTTAATTTCTTTATTTTTCTAAAAAAAAAATTACAAAAATTACAACTTTAAAAACTCAATATGCCTCTTATTAAATACATTGCACTGATTACTTTACAAAAAAGGGGTATTTGTACTGTCCTGGCATTTTAGGGCCTCAAGAAATGAGACAGGCCATCAGTATGAGAACACATAGAGAGGAGATTACGTCTTGTAGAAGATAGGACTTTCAAGGCTATGAGGCTGTCACTGAGGTGAGCACACAATCAATGTAGTTATAAACTTTTATTATTATACAAACATGGTTAAAATTACATATAGAAAGATAAAATCATATCACAGAGTGTAAACAATAGCACAACGCTAGAGTTGATATTGATACTTGTTTCCAGCAGGATTATAAATTGAGTTCACTAATACAGCGTAGTCCAAAGCATTTCGCAGAGTAGTGTCTCCGCTTCTTCAGGGAAACTCAGTATATATCTAGTCATTGTTAGATTGAGAGAACGATATCATTACAATCACAACAATCTATACATATATTCAACTTCATCAAAGAGATCAATAATACATACAAAGAGACCATTAGAAAGTGCTCACCAACTTCCTCAAAATATAACCGTGTATGTTTCAATGGATGCAAGGGACCGAGACTGCAAGCTGGCCAAGTAGTCCATGGCATCAGTACCCAGGACCAGGTCTGGCAGACACTGGATCACACACAGGTGGATTCAAGCAGAAGCAGTTTATATGCCTAAAATGCTATGGAATAAACACAAAATATCATATAGCCAAACCAGCACAAGATAATCACGTGCTGCATTAATGTACCCAGTCAACAAACCAACATCCATACCCAGTCATATCAACAGAGGAACAACATCACACAAACCCCTCCACAAATACAGACATGTATCTATAGACAAAGCCTCTCAAAACAATCATCCACTACAAACCCCCCCCCACCCGGAACACAGGCCATCAATACATCAGGATTGATTAATTTTCAAATACATATACTATAGTTTGTAGATGCTATAACTTTCCTACAGAATAAATACAGTAATATACTGGGTTATTTTTACCAAAGAAATGTAGCAGAACACATTTTGGCTTAAATTTGTGAATAAAGATGATTTGCAAAATGTTATGTTTTTCACAATTGTCAGCATTTGTTCGTTTATGCAAAATCATAAAAAAATAATTTGGATACATTGTTGTATGACTGGGTAACTTGCATTCAAAGTGCTGAAATCTGAAAATTGGCCTGGGCAGGAAGGGGAAGAAACTGAAATGGTTAAAGTTGTTTTGTTAGCTTAACACACTGAGCACATTAAAATAAATATTTCCCAGTGGGCTATTTGTTAAATATCTTACCCCAGCAACTTGTAGTTTGAACATTTCAATGCTGCTGGCTCCTGCTGTCTTAATGCTGCTTCCCTGAAATTACTGCCTTTACAGGAAAGCGTTATATATGAACCTTTCACTTTTTTTCACTAAATTAACCCATTCAGTTTAAAATAGAAATGCAAGGCAAATTATATATATATATATATATATATATATATATATATATATATATATATATATATATATACACACATGCTGTTTCTGATCACCGCGCAGCCAGCCACATAACGATGTCCCGCCTCCTCTTGTGACAGACGGCACAGTGATCCAATGCTAGGAATCACTGTGCTGTGTGTCATAGGAGGCAGAACATCGCTACCGCGGCTGCACGGCGATCTGACACAGCGGGACATTGATCGTGATACAGTACACAGTTCCTGGTAAGAAAAAAGAATAATTCTTTACAAGGTATTTACAAGGCAAAAATATGAGGTTTGTCCATGCAAGTAAAGTAAAAAATATCTTAGTTTTATACTAACTCTCTGGGTAATTTACTATAGGTAACTGGGACTTCCTTACTTTGGACCAAGCTGCATTTGTATACAGGCCACATATCCTACAGTGTCATGATTTCAGGGGTCAGTAGAATCTCCCTTGTTTGATTATATCCCGCCTCCTCTTGTGACAGACGGCACAGTGATCCAATGCTAGGAATCATTCTGCCGTGTGTCATAGGAGGCAGGACATTGTTACCACGGCTGCACAGGCATCTGACAATCATGGCGATCTGACAATCACGGCGATCTGACTTAAGCTTTTACTTAAAGTGGTGTTTAACCCAAAAACTAAAATTTGTTATAGTACAGCTTACCAATCCTTAGATGTGCTGGCTGAATTTGTTTTTTTTCTTTAGTTTTTTTCTTTCCCCTTTTTTTTCACCAAGTGATCCTGTGATTTTAACTTTCTTTCCAAGTGGTATTTACCGTAGATGGTTGAGACAAACTTTTTTACATTTACAATGGCTACCGTATATATAATGGGCACTGGCAGGCTATATACGGTACCAGTATAATCGACACTGGCAGGCTGTATATAATGGGCATTGGCAGGCTGTATATAATGGACACTGGCAGGCTGTATATAATGCATACTTACCAACTGTCTCGGGACATTCCCGGGATTTGGAGTCTTTTCCCGAGTTTACTGTTTCCCGGGAATTGTCCCGAGAAATCCGTTTTTTTACGAATTTTCACCGCCGCCGCTTGCCGCCGCTAGAGGTCCGCAGCCGGCGGAGACATTGTCTCCGCCTGCCACCATTTTTAAGGAGACCAGGAACGGCTGGGTGGCTAGATGAAGCTCCAGCGTCTCCGCCCACCCTGCGCCACCGCTCCGCCTCACCCCGCCTACCCCCCCGCCCCGCTGCCGGTCTGTTATGGAAAGGGGCGGGGGTTCTATTGTAATCACACGAAAAACAAGTGAGGGAGTGGCAGAAAATGAAAGCTGACTTGGAAAAGATTCCAAAGGCAAAAAAAGCTTGACGTGGTTTAACAACTTCCTTTGAGGCTCTAGAGACTGAATTGCATAAATGGGTTATGGAGTGTCGTCAAAATGGTTACTGCGTAACACGCACGGGAATTCGCTTACGTGCCCTTCAAATGGCTAAAGATGACAAATTAAAAGCACCAGGCATTGAAAATTTTGTTGCGTCAGCAGGATGGTGTACCCGCTTCATGAATAGGTTCGCCCTATCTTTGCAGCAAAGAACAAAGATTTCACAGAAAAGACCTTGATAAAAAAGTGGTGTCATTCCATTCATTCATCATAAAACAAAGAAGGATCCATAACTATGACCTGGGAGATATTGGAAGTAAGGATGAAACACCTATAACATCTGATCTTCCAAGCAACAGAACTGTGGCAAGTTTGGGAGACAAAACTATTTTTCTCAGAACCTCGGGAAATGAAAAAAAAATCCACAGTAGTTCTGTCATGTTTGGCTAATGGAACTAAGCTGCGGCCTGTCATTATTTTTAAAAGAAAGACCTTGCCTAAAAAGGTCAAATTCCCACCACGAATTACAGTGCGCGCACATATTGAAGGCTGGATGGATGAAGATGGAACAAAAAAATGGCTGGAAGAAATTTGGAACGGACGACCAGGAGCAGCCTTAAAGAAAAAACATCATTGCTAGTTTGGGATATGTTCAGAGCACACACATCTGATGACATAAGAAAATTGGCAAAGTCTTCTCAAGTTACTTTGGTCATTATTCCAGGTGGGCTTACATCTGTATTGCAGCCCCTAGATGTGTGTTTAAATAAACCTTTCAAAGACTGTGTGCGAAAGATGTGGCATGAATGGATGTCATCTGGTCAAGCCCGACTGACAAAAGGTGGAAATCTGATGAAGCCCGACATAGAATTGATAGAAAAGTGGGTTCGTGATGCATGGGAAGAGATTCCAGAGGACAAGGTGCAACACGCCTTCAAGAAATAGTGCATTAGTAATGCTATGAATGGCAGTGAAGACAGCGCTTTGTATGAGAACGACAGCAGTGATGGTGATGACTGCAAACTCAGTGATGACGACAATGTCTATGCTGATAACCTCACACCAGCTAATGCTGAAGCTCTGTTTGGACATACAGATGATGAGGAGGAATACAGTTTTGTAGGATTTTAACTCTTGTGTTTTAGCTTGGTTGCTGTTAGAGCTAAGGTTTTTGTACTTTTAAAGTTATTGTTGATACCATATTTTTTTATTGACCCCCTTTTCCACTTACAGAGCTAGTTTACTGTTTTTCTTTGAAATACATATTCAAAAACATTATTGGTATCTATTTTTATTTTTGAAATTTACCAGTAGCTGCTGCATTTTCCATCCTAGGCTTATACTCGAGTCACTAAGTTTTTCCATTTTTTTGTGGTAAAATTAGGTGCCTCTGCTTATATTTGGGTCGGCCTATACTCAAGTATATACGGTAATAGCTTTTAGCAACCTTTTGCTCTCCTAGACAGAAGTTGTCTGAGGTTCCCAAGCCTAGAGCCTGGATGTGAGGACCAAGATCCGAACTGGACCATAGATCAGAGAACCCTAAATGTGTAAGAGAGGAGACTGGGAGACGTATAAACCTGAACAGGACTTTTCCTGGCTCTCTCTGGGACGCTCTGCTCCAATATATATATCTATATACAGTATATATAGATATGCTCAGCATAAATGAATACACCCCTTTTAAAAAGTAAGATTTTAATCAATATCTCAATGAACACAAAAACAATTTCCAAAATTTTGACAAAACTGAGTTTTACAGAACATTTGTTTAGCTCTTTACATAAAAGTAAAGTTAATAATATCACTTAGATCTTGAGTTTAAATCAAATTATTTGATGCAAAAACTAATACACCCCCCACAAAAACTACTATATCTAGTATTTTGTATGATCTCCATGATTTGTAAGGACAGTACCAAGTCTTCTAGGCATGGAATGAACAAGTTGGCGACATATTGCAAAATCTATCTTTTTCCATTCTTCAAGAACGACCTCTTTTAGAGCATGGATGCTGGATAGAGAGTGATGCTCAACTTGTCTCTTCAGAATTCCCCATAGGTGTTCCATTGGGTTCAGATCAGGAGACATACTTGGCCTCTGAATCACTTTCACCCCGTTCCTCTTCAGAAGTGCAACGGTGGCCTTAGATGTGTGTGTTTTGGATAATAGTCATGTTGGAAAAGTGCATGACAACCAAGGGCAAATAGTAATGGTAGTATCCTCTCTTTTCATATAGAGCAGTACATCTGTGAATTCATGATACCATCAATGAAATGCAGCTGCCTGACACCAGCAACACTCATGCAGCCCCACAGAAGGACACTGCCAGCACCATGTTTCACTGTAGGCACCATGCATTTTTCTTTGTACTTCTTATCCTTGTGACGCCATACAGTTTTGAAGCCATCAGTTCCAAAATCATTTATCTTGGTCTCTATCTTCTAGGTGGGCTTTTTTTGTGCACAGGCTTCACTACCTATCATAGTTTCGGAGGCCATGAAATGCCAAGATAGCACCAAACCCCTACAAACCCCTTTTCGGAAAGTGGACACCCCAAGCTATTTGCTGAGAGGCATGTTGACTATTTTGCAGATCTCGCTTTTTGTCACAAAGTTTTGAAAATTTAAAAAATAAAAAATTTCCTTTTCTTTCTTAATTTTCCAAAACAAATGAGAGCTGCAAAATACTCACATGCCTCTTAGCAAATACCTTGGGGTGTCTACTTTCCGAAAAGGGGTCATTTAGGGGGGGTTTGTGCTATCTTGGCATTTCAAGGCGTCCGAAACTGTGATAGGTAGTGTGGGAAACGTGCAACAATTCGACAATCAACAATTTATGCCCTTAGAAAGCCTGAAGGCGGTGATTGGTTTTCAGGGTCCTGCACGCAGCTAGACTGCCAAAAATATATGTATCCCCGTACTCAGGAGAAGCAGCAGAATGTATTTTGGGGTGTAATTTCACATATACTAATGGCATATGTAAAATTACAATTTATCATTTAGGTGGCAACTTTGTGTAAAAAGAAAAAAAATTTTTTTGTAATTTTCCTGAAACTTGTGGCAAAATATAAAATATTCCACGGACTCAACATGCCTCTCAGCAAACAGCTTGGGGTGTCTACTTTCCTACATGGGGTCATTGGGGGGGGCAGCCAAAGCCCTTTTGGGCACTTTTTGTTTACATGAAAAAAAATTTAAAAAATGGTTAGAAAATTACTTTGAACCCCCAAACATTATATATTTTTTTTAAAGCAGAGGCCCTACAGATTAAAATGGTGGATGTTGCATTTTTTTTGTTCACACAGTATTTGTGCAGCGATTTTCCAAATGCAGTTTTTTTGGAATTTTAATGCACAAAAACACGCTATATTGCCCAAAAGTTTGTTTATTGTTATCACAGGGAATGTAGATATCCCTTATGATAGCAATTAACTCAATAAAACAACTTTATTTTATTGCAATCTGTGCCAAAGGTTAACAATAATTCACAGTAACAGTACTGTAAAACAGTAGGACATACCTGCAAGGCAAACACAATAAAACACAGAGACAATAAAACATTACAGTATAGGATAGAATACAGTAAAACAGAGCAGAATAATAGAGAGAGACGAACAATAAAACGAAAACTATGTTGGCTTTTTTATTTTATTTTTATTCATTTTTTTGAGTTTTATTTTATATTTTTTTAACACTTTTATCATACCTTTCAACGTTCCAGCTTAGGGTCTCTCAAAATGCGATGGCTATCTAACACATAGACCCTGTGTGAATATGTGCCCCAGGACTGTGCCGTGCTGTACCCTAGTCTAATACTCCACTAGTGTGTTAGCAACAGAAACAGTCCACGAGGCCAGGTTCACCAGGACAGGAGGGACAAAAACAGTGGGTGTCACGCCTGTATCCGCACTTGCTACAGGCACGGCATCTTTTTGGGGTGCTCGTCGGGTAGGGGTACCAGGAAAGACATACAGAAAATGCCTCCCATGCAGCTGGCTCACTGCATCTGTGTTGTGAATTTGGGCCACAGCACCTGCTGGATACAGAAGGGCTGCGATGACCTCTTGGAATTTTAGGAAGGATCCAGTTCATCCAGACCCTTTGTATAGCGTTGAACAGAGCCAATTGGAATAGGTATACAGACACTTTTTTTTTTACAGTACCTGCGTCTGGCAACTAAGTACAGCCCCATCATCTGGTCGTTGAAGTCCACCCCTCCCATTTTATGGTTTTAGTCGTGGACACAGAGGGGCTTCTCAACAACACCAGTCGCCATAGGTATTTGGACTGCCGTGAATGGAAGACAGAACAAAAACGTTACGTTTGTCCTTCCATCTCACTGCAAGTACGGTAACTCATTGGACCACAAGCAGGCTCTCTCCCCCAGACTAAGTTGGCCAATTACACACCGTTGGGGGAAGCCCCGACGATAAGATTGCATGGTGCCACACGCAGCAGTTCCTGATTGATAGAGGTGTCTAAAAAGTGGCACGCTTGAATAAAAATTGTCTACGTATAAATTGTACCCCTTTCCGAATAAGGGTGACACTAAGTCCCAAACAATTTTGCCACTGCTCCCTATGGAGTCTGGGCAGTTGAGGGTCTCCAAGGTGATATGTTTACCCTCGTAAACCAAAAAACTACATGTATAGCCTGTTGCCCTGTCACAGAGCTTATACATCTTGACCCCATATCTGGCACGCTTGCTGGGAAGATACTGTTTGAAAACAAGACGGCCAGAAAATTTAATCAGAGACTCATCAATGCAGACATCCTGATTGGGGATAAACAAGGTAGGCTGCAGATTTTTCGTTGAAATGGTTTATGAGGGGTCGAATTTTATGGAGCCGATCATGTTCAGGGTCAACCTGAGGACAACGGAGTTCATTGTCATTGAAATGCATGAACCGCAATATCTGCTCATATTGAGTTCTGGCCATGACAGCAGAGAACACGGGCATATGGTAAATTGGGTCAGTGGACCAATATGACTGCAACTCACACTTTTTAGTAATGCCCATGTTGAGGGACAGGCCCAGAAAATTCGGGAACCGTTATAAGTTCCCGGCCAAATTGTCTGGCAAGGTTTGGGTTTTGGTCGATGAAACTGACCAGTGGTCAGTGCAGCGGTGCAGAATCTGTGGGCTGCCAATCAGGACTTGCAAGCACAGCGGGAAGGCACTATGGGCTCTACGGGCCTGTGTTCAAACTCTTGGTGGCTACTACTTGTACTAGCCACTGCACTAGTTTGAACTGCACTTATGGAACTCGCCACGACACCAAGTGATGCTGCAGTGCTGGTTTGTCTATGACCGGGATGTACTAGGCCGCTGGTGCTTGCCAGTTCACCAGAAGGTTGAGCGGAACTAGTACCGACACTCTGCTGCATACGAATATAATGCGGTTGTTGAACCTCAGCAACAGAAGAACAGGGTCAGGTACGCCTGACCTTAGCAGGGACCCATTCTCCATTGTCAAAGCTGTCTGTCGGGGTGCCACTCACTACAGGTTCAAATACTCTTCACTAGTGTACCTTTCGTTTGACATTTTGGCCAATAAATTTATAGGTAACTAGTGCGACTCACCGGTGAAAAAGCACCTGGTTGTCAGAGGACTGTTTGTACCGCTACAAAAAAATTAACTGCTAGTGCTTGCAGGGATCGGCCTGACTCTGCTAAATGCTGCGGTTTTGTGTACTGTGTTTTGGAAGTGACAGTGATCTTCTGACTGTACTGGGGTGGGCTGGTCTGGGCGGAGGGGCTAAACGCATGTCCTGGCAGGTGTCTGGGCTGATCCTGCTAATGCCGCGTTTTGGGGAACACTATACTACTGGGGACGCTAGTATAGATCTGATCAGATCAAAGATATTGATCCCCCCAGATACTATTCTAGTAATGGAGGTGTATGCGTGTGTGTTAGCGCTACTGGTAACAAAGGGTTAAATCTGACACTTTCTGGGGTTGTCGCTAACTGATGCTGACACCTATCTGATGCTGACACTAACTAGCTAATTTATATTAGCTAGCTAACTAGCGTCACCCGTGACACTAATACAGTGATCATAGAAAAATATCTACACTATACGAATGACACTGTGACAGGGAGTTAAAGGGTTAACTGGGGGGTGATCAAGGGGTAAAACCTTTATTAGGGGATATATGGGGGGGTACCCTAAACCTATCTGGGCCTACCACTAACTGCCCTAACACTTATTAGCGTCACAAGTGTAACCAATACAGTAAACAATAAAAAATATGAACACTGCAGTTGATGACACTGTGACAGGGAGTGAAAGGGTTAACTGGGGGGGTGATCAGGGGGTGAAATATGTGCTTATGTGTACTGGTGTTAGTGTAGTGATTGGTGTACTCACGGTGAGATGCTTCTCTCCTGCACGCTGGAACCAAAAGTGCTCCAGGACGGGAGATTTGCATCACTTCCTGTCCCTGTGTTTACATTGCACAGGGACAGGAGGATCTCTGGATTCACCAGAACTGATCAACAGGTCCAGGCCAGAAATCATTGGCCTGGACCTGATGATGAGTGATTGGTTCTGAACTGAATCGGATCACCGCTGTGGCGACGATCCACGGGCACGAGTCACGTACAGGTACGTGACTTTGCGCAGCCAAGCGGCCCTGCTGCAGTATATGTACGTGGGGCAGTCCAGAACTGGTTAACCCTTCTCATCAGAAGATGCTCCTATCGAGGTGTTAACTTCCATGGAGGGCCTGGAAATCTCTGTGAGATGGCTGCAGTTCCATCTTTGTTAAATTTTTGTATTGCTTTTGCTACAGTATTTTGACTGATAAGTAAAGCTTTGCTGACCTTCTTGTAGCCTTCACCTTTCTTGTGTAAAGAAATTGTTTTCTTTCTTAAGCCTTATGACATTTCTCTGCCATGTGGTGCCATTGCTGACAGTAGGAAATGGGAAGGGGTTTTCCTTGTAAAGTAACAACCTTTTATAATCAACTGTCTGCTGGACACCTGTTTAATGAATAATTAGACTCTCCTGTAGTTGAATTCTTGTTAATTAGGATTTTGTCGACTAAAATTTAGCTTTGCTCCTAAGACTTTCGTTGAGGTGTATTAATTTTTGCAACATGGTCGTGAATTGTTAGAAAAAATATTTTGTGTGTGTGTGCAAATTACCGTGTATACTTAAGTATAAGCCGAGTTTTTCAGCACTCTTTTTGTGCTGAAAATACCCCCCCTCGGCTTATACCTGAGTCCTCATCTGCAGTCTAATCCCCCGGCGCTGTGATACATTCAGTCTAATCGCATGCCATGCCTCTGCCACAGCCTCATGCCTCTTTCACATGCCCCTTGGCATTGTGTTGTGTTGTGCCGGCGTTATGTCCTGGCGCTGTGCCCATCTGCAGTCTTATCCCCCGGCGCTGTGATACATTCAGTCTAATGGGTGGCCATGTAATGTAACCAAGCGCCGCCTCCTCCTCGTCATCTTCGTCCGTGATAGGCTGAATACTGACTCACTGCTGGGAAACCGAGTCAGTGTTCTGACACGGAGGATGAGGAGGAGGAGGCGGCGCTTGGCTAAACTGCATGGCTGCCGATTAGACTGAATGTATCACAGAGTCGGTTGATAAGACTGCAGATGGGCACAGCGCCAGGAAATAACACCGGCACCACGCCGATCAAGGTACTTGAGACAGAGGCATGAGGATGAGGCAGAGGCATGAGGCTGAGAAAGAGGCAGAGGCATGAGGCTGAGAAAGAGGCATGAGGCTGAGACAGAAGCATGAGGCAGAGGCATGAGGCATTAGACATGAGGCGTGAGGCTGAGGCAGAGGCATGAGGCTGAGAAAGAGGCATGAGGCTGAGACAGAGGCATGAGGCAGAGGCATGAGGATGAGGCATGAGACAGAGGCATGAGGATGAGGCACGAGACAGAGGCATGAGGCTGAGACAGAGGCATGAGGCATAGGCATGAGGCTGAGGCATGCAGATGGACACAGTGAAGCTGCATATGGGCATTGTTGACCCTCTTTTCCACTTACAGTAGCTGCTGCATTCTCACCCTCGGCTTATACTCGAGTCAATACATTTTCCCATTTTAAAAGTAGGTGCCTTGGCTTATATTCTGGTCGGCTTATTCTCGAGTAAATACGGTAACAAATCTTGGTTGTAATCAATGGCCTGCATTTGTCTGAGTATTTTGTAGTATAGTGTCCCATAGAAAATATTTTTTTGTGCTGAAAATGCCCCCCTCGGCTTATACTCGAGTCCTCCTCTGCAGTCTAATCACATGCCATGCCTCTGCCTTAGCCTCATGCCTCTTTCTCATGCCCCTTGATCAGCGTTGTGTCAGCGTTATCTCCTGGCGCTGTGCCCATGTGCAGTTTTATCCCCCGGTGCTGTGATACATTCAGTCTAATCGGTAGCCATGCAGTGTAACCAAGCACCGCCTCCCCCTCGTTGTCCTCATCCATGATAGGCTGAACACTGACTCACTGCTGGGAAACCGCGTCAGTGTTCTGACACGAAGGACGACGAGGAGAAGGCGGTGCTTGGTTACACTGCATGGCCGCCGATTAGACTGAATGTATCACAGCGCCGGGGGATAAGACTGCAGATGGGCACAGCGCCAGGAGATAATGCCGGCACAACTCTGATCAAGGTACTTGAGGCAGAGGCATGAGGAATGAGGCAGAGGCAGAGGCATGAGGCTGAGAAAGAGGCAGAGGCATGAGGCTGAGAAAGAGGCATGAGGCTGAGACGGAGGCACGAGGCAGAGGCATGAGGCTGAGGCAGAGGCATGAGGCTGAGACAGAGGCATGAGGCATGAGGATGAGGCATGAGACAGAGGCATGAGGCTGAGACAGAGGCATGAGGCAGAGGCATGAGGCAGAGGCATGAGGATGAGGCATGGGACAGAGGCATGAGGATGAGGCATGAGACAGAGGCATGAGGCTGAAACAGAGGTATGAGGCATAGGCATGAGGCTGAGGCATGCAGATGGACACAGTGAAGCTGCATATGGGCATTGTTGACCCTCTTTTCCACTTACAGAAGCTGCTGCATTCTCACCCTCGGCTTATACTCCAAATTTTCCCATTTTTTTGTGGTAAAAGTAGGTGCCTCGGCTTATATTTGGGTCGGCTTATACTCAAGTATATACGGTAACAAATATTGGTTGTAATCAAAGGCCTGCATTTGTCTGAGTATTTTGTAGTATAGTGTCCCATAGAAAATGTTGACGCTGAAAGGAAAGTAAAGGTTTTCTGGGGTGTACTTATTTATGCTGAGCACTGTATAAATAGTATATATATTGACAACTTGGGGGTTGTTTAACTCCAGTCCAGTCCACTTCAGCGACTCCTTTCAGGGCTTATTCTGACCACTTTTATTTAAAACAGCAAAGAAAAGTTCAACAAAAAACATCAGTTGCCCACGCAGGAGTTTCTACCATCATTGTAACGTGCACAATAAAAATATTTCAGCCTCATAGCTCACTCTCTTTGGTACTCCTGCTTCTCAGGCCTCATGCCTTGGTCCTCCTAACCATCAAGCACAAATGCTGGTAGGTTAATTGTTCCTAGTATGTGTATATATGAATGTTATCTGGGACCTTAGATTCTAAACTCCTTGAGGGTTGTATAAATTAATGGTGCTATATAAGTACAGTATCTCACAAAAGTGAGTACACCCCTAATTGAAAATGTCCAAATTGGGCCCAATTAGTCATTTTCCCTTCCCGGTGTCATGTGACTCGTTAGTGTTACAAGGTCTCAGGTGTAAATGGGGAGCAGGTGTGTTAAATTTGGTGTTATGGCTCTCACTCTCTCATACTGGTCACTGGAAGTTCAACATGGCACCTCATGGCAAAGAACTCTCTGAGGATCTGAAAAAAAAGAGGAAAGCCTCTTCTAAAGAAAATGCACAAGAAAGCCCACAAACAGTTTGCTGAAGACAAGCAGACTAAGCACATGGTTTACTGGAACCATGTCCTGTGGTCTGATGAGACCAAGATAAACGTATTTGGTTCAGATGGTGTCAAGCGTGTGTGGCGGCAACCAGGTGAGGAGTACAAAGACAAGTGTGTCTTGCCTACAGTCAAGCATGGTGGTGGGAGTGTCATGGTCTGGGGCTGCATGAGTGCTGCTGGCACTGGGGAGCTACAGTTCATTGAGGGGACCATGAATGCCAACATGTACTGTGACATACTGAAGCAGAGCATGATCCCCTCCCTTCAGAGACTGGGCTGCAGGGCAGTTATTCAACATGATAACGACCCCAAACACACCTCCAAGACTACCACTGCCTTGCTAAAGAAGCTGAGTGTAAAGGTAATGGACTGGCCAAGCATGTCTCCAGACCTAAACCCTATTGAGCATCTGTGGGGCATCCTCAAAGGGAAGGTGGAGGAGCGCAAAGTCTCTAACATCCACTAGCTCCATGATCTCGTCATGGAGGAGTGGAAGAGAACTCCAGTGGCAACCTATGAAGCTTTGGTGAACTCCATGCCCAAGAGGGTTAAGGCAGTGCTGGAAAATAATGATGGCCCCACAAAATATTGACACTTTGGGCCCAATTTGGACATTTTCACTTAGGAGTGTACTCACTTTTGTTGTCAGTGGTTTAGACATTATTGACAGCAAATTTACACTGTTATACAAGCTGTACAGTCACTACTTACTTTACATTGTAGCAAAGTGTCATTTCTTCAGTGTTGTCACATGATATAATAAAATATTCACAAAAATGTGAGGGGTGTACTCACTTTTGTGAGAAACTGTACCCGTAATAATAAAATTGTATATACAGTACCGTGCAAAAGTTTTAGACAATTGCAAAGAAATACTGTACAAAATGCAAATCAAATCCAGTCCACACCGCTCAATCGTGACCTATAAGGGAGAAGGGGAAACCGGTGCTCAGGCTTCAGTGTCTCCACACCTCCACTGCTGCAGCATGCAAAATAGTATGGCCAGCAATTTGGTATAATCCAAAATAGGTTAACTTTTAGTAGCTTTATTGTCTGTACAGGATAAAATACGACAACATATTACAGTGGTCAAGCATAGCATGCCATTAATAAAGTAACGTTGAGAACTGTAGACGCAGTGGTCGGCCAAGGCAACTTAATGCTGCAAATGCATCCTGCTTACTTCCCTTTAAAACTCGAAGATGTCCAGCAGTGCTATCAGCAGAGAACTGGTGGAAACCGGTGGGACCCAAGTACACCAATCTACTGTCAAAAGAAGTCTGGTCGGAAGTGGTCTTCATGGAAGAATTGTGGCAAAAAAGCCATACCTTTGACGTAAAAACAAGGCTAAACGACTCAATTATGCATGAAAACATAGGAACTAGGATGCAGAAAAATTTCAGCAGGTGCTCTGGACTGATCAGTTAAAATGTGAAATATTTGGCTGTAGCAGGATGTAGTTTGTTTGCTGAAAAGCTGGAGAGCAGTACAATAATGGGTATCTGCAGGGAACAGTGAAGCATGGTGGAGGATTCCTGCAGGTTTGGGGTTGCATTTATGCAAATGAAATTGGAGATTCCATCCGTCGGTGTAGCCCTCTGTCCATGGCGTGCATTTGCGTGTGCCACATCAGGTGGCAGCCCTGCCCTTGGCTTGTCCGAGCTTAGACAGGCGCGCTCATGTTGTTTTGGCATGGCCTTGGGTTTGTGCCATGCATGTGCGCTGTGCGTCAGGCGGTGGTCTTGCCATTGACCGAGTCTGTACATGCGTATTTGGAGCTTTTTGAAACGCCTACTGGATGTTATTAAAAGAAGCGTCCCGACCCGTGACTTGAGCCAGCTATACATAAAAAGGATTGTTTGTGTTGGTCGGTAGTGGTTGCGGCAAGGAACTCCCATGCGGTCAGACTTCTTCACACAAGGTAAAATAGGCCTTCAGCTCTCTATCAGGAATATTTGGTATGTGGGATTTTTGTTTTATCTGCTTTAATGCTTGTGTACTCTTTTTCTGCCTGTCTAGGTCAGTTTGGCTTGGTACTTCCTTTGGGCCAACTGGCTTTTTATACCTGTGATGGGGTTCCCCCTGAGTAATCGTACAATACAAACTTGGTGGGATCTAACTATCCTTGTTTGTGAGGCTTCTCAATTGGGGTATACCTTTTGGGGTTTTCTCGTCTGTTAGTTGATTATGTGGTTTTATTGTTATTTCTCTCTCTTTTTTTTTTTTTTTCTAGCCTTCTGACTTAATATACCATGGTGGATGCCTATGTTTAGGTCGTTCTGGCTGGTAGCAAGATATACCCTCTCCCACCAATGTATCACATGCACATGCAGATGCCTATTGATATACTGTTGTGTAAGTGTCTAAGTAGTAAACTGGATATTTTTCTAAGTTTTTTCCCAGTTTAAATGGTTTTTACAAATATATATGACTTTTTTCCTTTCTTTATAGACTTTTTCTATATTGTGTGGGTCTAGTGAAGGCTTGAATAGAATATCATCCCCCAGCCTGACATAGGTCTTGGTCGACACGCCTGTGACTTTTTTCCCCCTGACCGACTTTCGGTGGAAGTACATTGAACAGGACATAGAGTAAATGGATTACTTTGATAACCTTGCAAATTAATTTAATTGTATATGCATAACTGTCTGTTAATTTTCATTTTAATTGTAGGTAGCAACTATATGTTTAGCACCTTTATTGCTCTTGAGAAAGCGCCATATGCAAGACATGTCGGGCTATGCATGAAGAGATGGTGAAATCCTCTACCGTCTGAATATTATATCAGTTTTTCAAGCTGTTATCAGTTTATATTCTTATTGATTGTGGATCAGCACCTTCTTCTACCAATGGTGCTCAATGGTACTATGATTTTAAATGTAGTTGTCTTTTTTATAGTATGAATTCTATTCTGTATCAATAAAGCATTTATATTTTACTTACCTGTTGGAGTTGTGCCCATAAAGTCCATGAACTACTGTTCAAACTTTATTATGATTCACACAAGTTGAAGATTTGGTCAGAATCAATGTGTCCTCAATGCTGAGAAATACAGGCAGATACTTATCCATCATGCAATATTATCAGGGAGGCGTGTGATTGCTCCCAAATGTATTCTGCAGCAGGACAACGACCTCAAACATGCAGCCAATGCCATTAACAACTATTTTACGTAAAGAAGAACAAGGAGTGAGGGTTTGGCCACCACAGAGCCCTGATCTCAACATCACCAAGTCTGTCTGGGGTTACATGAAGAGACTTGAGGATTTGAGAAAGCCTACATCCACAGAAGATCTGTGGTTGGTTCTCCAAGATGTTTGGAACAACCTACCTGCCGAGTTCCTTCAAGAACTGTGTGCAAGTGTACCTAGAAGAATTGATGCTGTTCTGAATACAAAGGGTGGTCACACCAAATATTGATTTGATTTAGATTTCTTTTCTGTTCATTTATCTTCCATTTTGTTAATTGATAAACATAAATCATTAACACTTCTATTTCTGAAAGCAATTTTAATTTACAGAATTTTTTCACACCTGCCTAAAACTTTTTCACGGTAGTGTATATCCTAGTGATGTGACTGTCTTGCCATCCTCCTGAACAACTTCAGTAAAGTGCAGTGATGCTATCATGTGGACATTCCATTTTCTGGATATAAAGGTCTAGGGCCAGGAATGTCGTAAGGATGCCTATGGCGCGGAGCAGGGCAAAAGATGATGGAAGGGTCAGCCTCAGCAGGAGGGATTGTGTTCTAGCAGGGCTGGAGCGGTGGTAGGGCCTTGTGCTTGGATGTCAAAACGTGTCATGTTTCAGGATGTTGTCCCTTTCTCGAGTTCCTTGACTTGAGTAAGGGGCCACGCCCTGAAACATGTTGTCTTGGTAACCGGCGTCGTCTTCTTCTCTTCCTGGTGCCCTCAAGAGTGTTTCCCCACCTGCTGTATCAAGAATCGACACATTAGATGTCTTCGCACATTGCTAGCTCCTTCCTTGTCATCATTGGACCAGCGCCGTTTCCCTCTGCTTCATTGTTGGCTGTGGACACCGCACACTATTACTATAGAATGATTTTCTTGGTGTTATTTAATTCAATAAACTTGACAAGCTGTTGCCTTGAGTGAATGACAGAGACACACACCCGAACTGTCCTCACACATGGATTATCCAGAGTCCATTACCTATTGTTTTTATTTTGGGGAGTTCACTTAAGCGCTTTACTTGTGTTTAATACCAGTTAAAAATAGGAAAGCAGGGGGACTGGCAGGATCACCAGGAATTTTCCTTCAAAGGAAGAAATACAAAGAAAACAGGATACTTTTTTTTACTCAAGTACATAGTACAACATACACATATCAGTTATATGAAATGTTGGGGTAATATACTATATTTGTCATCTTGGAGAAGGGAGGATAAAAGAGGAGGGAGAAGCAGGGGAGCTACAGGTATTTGTGTTTCTATTGGTGCACACAATGTAGGGAGACACAATACTAGACCCCGCATGCAAGAGTGGCTCCATAGGATGCTGCAAGAAAAAGAAGCCACCCTGAAATAGGAAAACTGGGGCAGCATTTATGGCACCAACCTAAATTGGACCATAGGATTAAAATATAAAAAAGAAGTTTCTGCGCTGTAAGTTTGGATAATTTTCTTACACCCTATGGTATGCAGAGTTATAATGACAAAGACCAATTTGGTGATGTTTGATTCAGTGAACCTAACTATCTAATGGGGTCAGGAAGGCACCATTGGCTTATAACGTATATTTTTTTGGGGGGTAGTAGGTTATTTTGCCTTCCTCAGAACTAAAAGTTCTGGAGTATGTACGTGGTTGAACCTGAAGGACATTTTTCTTTTAGCATCCTAAATAACTATGTAATTATGTAACTCTCTTTTCCATTAGACTTCACTTTGTTTAATCACCAGAAAATTTGGACTTTCCATGCATGCTCAGAGATTTAGCCCTGTATCTCAGAGTTATTTCTTAATTTTGTAAACATCTTCTCTAATGTTAAACAATAGTATAAATAATGCATCTTTCATTGACTCATAGTGCTGCCTATGGTGATAAACACAACATCAAATTAAGCGACTACACATGTTTAAATAGCTATTAGACACCGCTGGGCTAATGTGAAGATAGTTGCAGTTTCATAACGGTCATTATTTCACATTAATAAAAAAGATTAATAAAGGATGCTTTAGCTCACATTTTGCATAGAGCTGTCTTATTTTAAGAGGATCATTTATGATGCAATGAAAAAAAAATAAGGAGCAAAGGAATAAACAATTTTCTTTTAGGAACTTCAACACGCTGCTTTGCACACAGCAAAATTGAAGTAAGCGTAAGCCCAAAGGGGGCGAATCAATAACACGGTTGAGTTAAAATTCTGGCGGTGTGTGTATATTGTCAGAATTATTTGCACCAAATTCATGACACCCGTGTATAGATTTCATTGTTTGTACTGACACAAGTGACATATTCATGTACTTTGAATTTTACTTTGTCGCTTCATAAAGAGATACCATCATGTTGGTGATAGGAATGTGAAGGTAAATAAGACCTTTTTCCCATGTTGTAATAAACTGTGTTTCATCCTTACTGAAACTATTCTAAGACAATTCTGTGATGGACTACACTATATAGATAGTTCTCACCCAAGACTAGATAGATTTCTAATGAGTATTTATGACGCTTTTTATGAATATTACAGACAGTGTTTATATACTTGCTATGTGTGCCTTCATAATCCTGTTATATTAATACAAGTCTACCAAAGTCCACCCAATTGAAAACAGTCGGCTTTATGACAGTCAGGGCCAGGACTGGGGAAAGGGGTGGCAGGAAGGGCAGCTGCCATGGATGCAGTGCCTTTGTGTGTTGTTGAGGGTGGGGAGGGAATACCATGAGGCAGCAGCCTATAGAGTACATTCAGCTGCACTGAGAGCCTATCCTCACCGCTTCTATTCTTTACTGGAGTAGCACCCTCTAGTTGTGCTGGGTGTCAGTGTAGGCAAATTTCTTTTAGCTCAGGGCTAAGCCTGAGCTGTGAATCTGGGTCAGGGTTCAGTGACACTGGGCTGGGTGACTCATCCTAGCAACCTCTCTGGTGCCTCCCCTTGTTTTCTGCGACATTGGATAATGTTCTAGACATAGTGAGTGGAGGTTAGGAGGAGCTGCTTGGCATATTAATGAGGGCCTCAGACAATTCACAGTATAGGGCTGGCGGGGGGCAGGCCACCTCATAAATAGGCATGAGTCATGCCAGCAGAGCAGTCGGGTGGAAGATGGAGCTGGAGTGCTGAGGAGGCTGTCAGTGGCCCTCAAGGGTCCCCTCCTAGTCTGGGGGGTGGCCTTGGGCTGGGGCTTGAGTGCTGGATGGATCCTGCCATAAAACACAGAGGAAGCCCTTCCTGGAGGCAGGGAAGCAATGAGAGACGACAGCAGGGGTAGGTCAGCACTACTGGGAGATCTCCTGAGAGTCAGCTGGGTGGGCTGGTGAGTGTCAGTCTGGAGGACTGTGGTGGAAAAGTTAGCCTGGAGGGTTTATAGAGGGGACGCTGCAAAGGGTGGGTTGACCTAGCCTGAAGAGGGGGTGCTGGGATCCGTAACCACAGGAGGAAGAGTACAAGCTGGACACTGTAATATTTTTTGCTACACAACCAAGGGGCCTCGAGTTCCTGCCTTGAATGGGCCATTGCCTTTATTCTGATTAAGTGACTGTCAGATCTTCACACAGTGGTCCAGCTGGGTTCTGCAAGCAAGTGTGTGCTCAAGGAAGAAGTGGAGTTGTATATAGAGACTGTATATAGGAAAAATGTTCCTGAAATTCTGTTAGGGTTAAGATGGCATTCCAAAACCTCCTATCCCTATCCAAGTTATTACCCTTAATAAACAACAAAGAAAACAAAGACATGGACTATTACCTGCCTCAACAGTGCCTGTAAAAATTTAGTGTGCCTGGCTGTGCAGGGTGGGGATCCCAGTTATCTGCAGCTTTTTAGGGGGTGCGCTACACTGGCCTGCTCTGTTGCCTGGGGGCTGCCCTACCTGAGAGTTGGAGAGCAAGCAGAGATGTCTCTGGTGGTGAAGTCCATTGTCTGCACCAGTGGCGTACATAGGCAAGAGTGGTTCATACCATAAACACTCTGGGAGGGGGGTGGGGGCAGCCGACTGCATGTTATTTTTATTTTGTCTGACAGAGTTTGGCTAGGGAGGGAGTAGTCAGGGGAAAACTATATTGAGGTTTGTCTGTACTGGGTACTTGGTTGTCTGTACTTATGAGTCTGTACTGGGGGTGTCTGTACTGAGAAGTCTGTACCATAGTTGCCAACATTGTAAAAAAAAATTTGGGGGACACTTTTTTGACTGTAGGCGGAGTCACATTATAATCAGGGGGTGAGGCATGCGTTTGTATGCGTGGCATAGGGAAAAAAATGTGGTGTGCGTCAGAAAAATGGGCGTGGTTTACATTGAATATTGGGCGTGGCTCAAATGGGGTGTGATTAGAGTCTGAGATGAATGAGGCAATTTCACAATCTTCAGCCTCCAGTCTTGTGAGCCACTCCCGGCCTAGAAAGACCTCGAATCCCCAGTCAGCACACACCTGTGCTTGGAGGCTGCTGCTGAGTCATCCATACATCCTTCATCAAGGGCCTTTCCAGCCCGGCCCTCCACTACTCTCTTCCCCTTCGTGGTTATCTCTGCCCCCTCAATCATAACATTGTGTTGATCGGTTCTGCTGTCACAACCACCCATCATTTAACCTCCTGTTTAGAATTTATCATCTGCTGCCCTCCCTTGTCATTATAAGGACTTCCAGCATTGTTTTGTATTTTTCATGTTGAAATCATTCATGTTCATTTATTTTGAATGTCTTCATACGTTATATGCAAGTGGTTGATGTGATAGATGGCCATCTGTGTCTGCACATGACTGTTTTGTCTTTTTAATGGTGATGGTACCTGAAGTTTCAGGATATTTTTGGATTGGTGTCTATAGTGAGCTTTTTTCAATAAACAGCATTTAATTAATTAATTTGACTCTTGCCAGTTCCTCATCTATGAATTCACTTTCTCTTGGTTTTCTTGTTATATGCGCATGAATTCAGAGGAACACACCTACCACTGATTGGTGTCAGCAATTGTTACTAATTTTACACAGACGTGGTTAAACTATACCCTCAGTCTGTCATTATTATACTTAACTACAGGTTATTTGGGTTTTTTTAATTTGCTTTTTTTGATTGAGATGAATGAGGGATGGAGAGGGAAAGGGGAAAAGGGGGAAAGGGGGGGAGAGGGATGGAGGGACATCAGCCCCAGATCCTACACCACAATAGAAATATGTGTATTCCAGAGTTTAACAATCAGCAGATAAAGATACTCCAAACACCTGGTGTTAGAGTTTCAATCATCCTGGCACCATGGTTGTTGTGGTGTCAGGATGATTGAAGCGCATTATTTCTATTATTACATTGTAATATTAAATTAAATCATTCAACTCACCATAATGCAGAATCAGTGGGATCCCTGAGCGCGTCACCTGCCACGTCGCCTGCCACCAGCAGAGTCCGTCCTTGCATCAGATGTCCCCAGCAGAGTCCATCCTTGCATCAGATTCCCCCAGCAGAGTCCCTCCTTGTTCAGGTGCCCCCAGAATGGTCCCTCCTTGCATCAGGTGCCCCCAGCAGAGTCCCTTCTTACATCAGTTGCCCCCAGCAGAGTCAGTCCTTACACCAGTGTTCCCAGCCTCAGTCCTTACATCAGTGTCCCAGGCAGAGCCATAGTTACCCCCCTGTACATAGTTACCCCCTCCCCCTGTACATAGTTACCCCTCTCCCCCTAGTTACCTCCTGTACATGGTTACCCCCCCTGTGCATAGTTACCCCCTCTGCATAGTAACCCCCCATGCATAGTTACCCCCTGTACATAGAAACCCCCCCGTGCATAGTTACCCCCTGTACATAGTAACCCCCCCTGTGCATAGTTACCCCCCTGTGCATAGTTACCCCTCTGTGCATAGTTACCCTCCCTGTACTTAGTTACCCCCCTGTACATAGTAACCCCCCTGTGCATAGTTACCCCCCCGTACATAGTAACCCCCCTGTACATAGTTACCCCCCGTACATAGTTACCCCCCTGTACATAGTTAACCCCCCCTGTACATAGTTACCCCCCTGTACATAGTAACCCCCCTGTACATAGTTACTACCCTCCCCCCTGTACATTACAGTTACATAGCTGCCTGGACTTTACACCGAGAGGGACAAGAGCAGAGCAAACTCCACAAGCAGCGCCATGTGTTCAGTGAAGAGGGGAGGGGCCAATCCGTGCAGCTAACCCCGGCTTCAGAATTGTGAAGCGAGAAGCCGATTCATTGGCTGCAGGGATCGAGCCCCCTCCCCTCTCCACTGAACACAAGGGGAACGATCTAGCGGCAGTGCCGGCACCCATTTTGTTGTAGCCAGCTGCTGCAGAGCCAAACATTCCCGATTTCCCTGGACTAAGAAGGCAAAATCCCGAATCGGGACGGCCTCCGATCAGGACAAGGGTCCCAAAATCGGGATTGTCCCGGAAAAATCGGGACTGTTGGCAACTATGCTGTACTGGGGGTGTCTGTAGTAAGGGAGGGTCTGTACTGGAGAAGTCTAAAGTCATAGGGTCTGTACTGGGGTATTTGTAATGAGGGGTCTTTACTGGTGGACAGGGCTGGGACTGTGGGGGGGGCAGTTGCCTTGGGTGCAGTGTCTATATCTGTAAGGGGGTGCGGTCCACACCAGGTACCAGCACTTAGGTGGGGCCAGCCGGTCAGACAGGCACGAGCGGTGCTGTAGTGCTAATATCATGGATCCCAGCTGCAGTAAGAGACGATCAGGGCTGCCCACATCAGGGGAGGGGGGTCAGTTTGGCATCTACACCATGGGCACTGTATGACCTTCTCCAGTCACTGGTGATAGTAAACACCTACAATGCTCCTGGTAGACAGAAACCACATTATACACACTGCCTATGATTTAGATCACATTACACATTTTTTATACATGACTTTAAAGAAACATTTTTTAACTCAAAATAATACCGTGATATAGCAATTCTAACATGGGCCCAGGTGATTCATGTAAATGTGAACGTAAATGAAAGGTCCACTTTAATAGGGAACATCACTTTGTTTTCAACTACTTTAAAATGGTATAATAAAAAACTAGATTTAACCATAGAGTTGTTTTTAACCTTAAATGGAAGTAGACCCAAAACACTTTTTTGTTGTTTTGAGTGGCAAGGGGTTGACATCTCTTTGTTCTTTACTGTGTCCCTGCTGGGAGGATCTACCTTTACTGTGAATCCCAGTCACTGCCTTCTTTTCCTCTACAGAAAGGGCAGATTTACACTACCCCGGTGTGGTCCTGCTAAGCTTGGGGCAAAGCGCATGTAACCCACAAAAGTGCAGGAGGGCAGTGTGAAGCCGCCCAAAGTGATGGGAAATCATAATTTTTTTGACTTCTCATAGAAACAGAAGGTGAGGTGAAATCTTCCAGTGGAAAAACTTGTTTTTCCACTGGAAAAATGAGATGATATCCCCTCATTTCTAATAATCTTAGGAAACTTTATTGCAGATTTGCGATTCCTTCTGTTCTTGAGATAGAGTAAAGTTGTCCATACCAAAACCACCTGGCTCAGCAAACTGCAAACTTGAAGGGAATGGCTGGAAAAAAAGGTGACAGCCAATCATATGCAGTTACTGTTCAGGTATTTTGACAGCCACAAGTGCCAACTGTGATAATACAATAGCCGGTAGTGGGAAAATCCTCCATCCACACTGTTAAGTGTGGATGGTGGAATCTGCATTTCTCTCATTCAACCAGCTGCGCTAACCAAGAGAAGTCTCTACAGCCGAAAGGCTACACTGTCAGCAGTGGCATCACTAGGGTCGGTGTCACCTGGTGCGGTAAAATATGGTGTCACCCCCTCTCCTGTCTAGGCTGCCCAGCGCCCTGCAGGCAGCGCACGTTCATGGGGTGCACCCCAAACTGGCCCTTGTAAATGATAGTATAGGGTGATATAGTGGCAGGGTAGGGTAGTATAGAGTGGTATAGTGGCAATCTAGGGTGGTATAGTGGCAGGCTAGGGTGGTATAATGGCAGGTTAGGGTGGTATAGGGCAGGTTGGGGTGGTATAGGGCAGGTTGGGCTGGTATAGGGCAGGTTGCGGTGGTATAGGACAGGTTAGGATGGTATCTGGTTTGGGTGATATAGGGTAATTTGGGGTGGTATATTGGCAGTTTGGGGTGGTATAGGGCAGGCTGGGGTGGTATATGGCAGGTTGGGTTGGTATATTGGCATTTTGGGGTGGTATATTGGCAGTTTGGGGTGGTATAGGGCAGTTTTGGTGGTATATTGGCAGTTTGGGGGTGATTTGGGGTGGTTAGGGTAGTTTGGGGTGGTATATTGGCAGTTTGGGGGTGATTTGGGGTGGTTTAGGGTAGTTTGGGGTGGTATAGGGCAGTTTGGGGTGGTATATTGGTAGTTTGGGGGTGATTTGGGGTGGTTTAGGGTAGTTTGGGGTGGTATAGGGCAGTTTGGGGTGGTATATTGGCAGTTTGGGGGTGGTATAGGTGGGGTTTGGGGTGGTATTTTGGCAGTTTGGGGGTGTATGAGGGCAGTTTGGGGTGGTATATTGGAAGTTTGGGGTGTATAGGGCAGTTTGGGGTGGTATAGGGCGGTTTGGGGTGGTATATTGGAAGTTTGGGGTGGTATATTGGAAGTTTGGGGTGTATAGGGCAGTTTGGGGTGGTATAGTGGCAGTTTGGGGGCTATAGGGCAGGTTAGGACTTACAGCTTACACAGCAACATACAACATGCCTGCACATGAAGACAGACACCCGAGTGGGGCTGCTGTGTCCTCACCTCTTTCTCCTTCTTCAGCTGCGGGATCAGCCAGAGTGAAGGAGTCTGTGGGAGGAGTGGAAGAGACAGCCACACCCCAGCTCCGCCCACCAACTCCGGCTACCTCGAGATATTGGAGGTCTCGAGTGACAGCTTAGACTGACTGCAGAGAGATACAAGCAGCCTCCCCCGCATGGCTGGGTGCCCTGCTTGAACTGCAAGCTTCCAACAATATACAGTAGTGCACTGTGTAGCAGCGCCGGCCCCGGTGTCACCCCTCTGGCGGGTGTCACCCAGTGCGGGCCGGACCCCCATAGCAATGCCACTGACTGCCAGGTTCCCTTACCAGCAACGGCGGCAGCACCTGACCAGCCGATGTAAACTTCAGTCGCGGTGCCGACATCGCTGGACTCCAGGACAGGTGTCCTTATGTTAAAGGGACTTTCATTTTTAAAGGGGTGGGTGGAACTCCTCTTTAACCGCTTGCCGGCCAGCTGCCGTCATTATACTGCGACAGGTCGGCATGATCCCGCGAGCCGTCTCAGCTATACGTCAGCTCGCGGGATCGGGATAGCAGCGTCCACTGCACTGCGAGGGTGCCGATGCTCGTTGGCCGACGGTCGCGATGACCGCCGGCCATGAGCGATCGTGGGCACGAGAGGCAGAACAAGGATCTGTGTGTATACACAAACAAATCCCTGTTCTGTGAGGAGAGACAGATCGTGAGTTCCTAATAGCTAGGAATCACGATCTGTGATTTCCTCTAGGTCAGTTCCCTCCCCCTACAGTTAGAAACACACACAGGGAACACAGCTAACCCCTCGATCGCCCCCTAGTGTTAACTCCTTCACTGCCAGTGACATTTTTACAGTAATCAGTGCATTTTTATAGCACTGATTGCTGTATAATTGCCAATGGTCCCAAAAATGTGTCAAAAGTGTCCGATGTGTCCGCCATAATGTCACAGTCCTGATAAAAATCACAGATCGCCGCCATTACTAGTAAAAAAAAAAAAATAATAATAAAAATGCTATAAATCTATCCCCTATTTTTTAGACGCTATAACTTTTGCGCAAACCAATCAATATACACTTATTGCGATTTTTTTTTACCAAAAATATGTAGAAGAATACATATCGGCCTAAACTAAGAAAAAATTAGCTTTTTTTAAAAAAAAATGGGGATATTTATTATAGCAAAAAGTACAAAATATTGTGTCTTTTTCAAAATTGTCACTTTTTTTGTTTATAGCGCAAAAAATAAAAACCACAGAGGTGATCAAATACCACCAACAGAAAGCTCTATTTGTGGGAAAAAAATTACGTCAATTTTGTTTGGGTGCAGCATCGCATGGCCGCGCAATTGTCAGTTAAAACAACGCAGTGCCGAATTGTAAAAAATAGCCCAGTCATTCAGCAGCCAAATCTTCCGGGGCTGAAGTGGTTAAGCAGTCTCTTAAAGACTCTTTGATAGCATTTCACAAAATATTAACCAAACACTCAAGGAGAATATAAGAGTTTGCTCCCCTGGGTTGCCATGGCTGCAATTTTTTTTTTTTTGTTTAAACAGTTTTGCAAAACCATAGTGGCTATAGTTTGAAATGGAAAGGTCACTTTTTAATTAACATTAGGGTTATTTTGCTCTGAGCCCATGCATAGAGCCAATTATAAAAAAAATGTAGTTAATCCTTTTAAAGTTTAAAGAAATAACTTTTGGGACACATTGTATTTCTATGAGTGTATTTATTTCTCAATTTTGGTACAAAGGTGGTAGTCTTGTAGTGCAGCATACAACTATATACAACACATACAATTGATGTTAGGGTGAGCGGTTAGCTTGCCAGCAAGAGAAGACACTGTAGAAAAAACACTATTTACACATCCTGCTTTAACCTTGGGGCAACGACTGGTGCACTCAGTACAGAACCCCATTCCTGATTAGGTAGCTCAACATACAACACAAGAACACACAAATGTAATTTTATCAAGTCAGGCTGCTCAGCTTTTGCCTTAAATAAACATTAAAATGAAAAAAAAAGGTTAAATATTAGGAAATATCAAGTTGTGATGGATATATTGAAGGAGAACTAAGACTTGAGGATTCCTGAAGCAGTAGCTTGACTTCAGAATATTTTCGGACCATCATCAAAGGTAATTCTAAAACTGAGTGGCTTAGCAATTTCATATGTTGGAGACCCATCAGGTGTCAATTGCTACCTAAGATTGCCAAAATCCTCATATCCAGGAAAAATAACTGCCATTAATAAAATACTGTGACCCACAAAAATGATTTTAACACCCCCAAGAGGATTCAACATAGTGGCTGTGCATCTTTGCACGAAAACTCAATTCATAACTGCACTAAATCTGCTCTTTTCCATATTACCATCATAAATGGCAATCTCCCATCATGACCAGGGAGAACAAGGACTAAGCTCACATAATGTTGGTAATAAAATCTTGGGCATCTCAATCCAACCACTGATCAAAACCATTTATAAATTAAGCAATAAGTATTTTGCTTGTTGATTCTTTTTGATTGCAACTTCAACAAAATATACAATTTAAAATGAAAACTTAATGCAGATGGGTGCTCGATTTCATTTATGCTGTTTTTGCAGATAAGTTATTAGGTCTCATCTTCATCTCAATAAATGCAATGGAGAACTCGTGACCCTTCCAAGGCTCCCAATTGACACCCTGGAAAACAGCAAGCAAAGCATGGAAAAGTTAAAAGTATGAACTGATAACTTAGTGCACTAAAACCAATGTGAATTTTAGATACTTATACAGTATTTGTCATATTGTAAGTAAAGTGTAATTTGCTGTTTTTGATTGTTGCCTGTATGTACCCTAGTTAGGTATAACCAGGTGCTTTGTTGACCAGAGGGAGCAACTATAAAGACACTGTGCTGCAGCTGCTTTGTGTGCCTATACAAGACTCTTATGCTGGCTTTCAATGCCGTTCAATATCCATCCAGCAGAGGGAGATGGGGCATGAAGGACTTGAGAGCCTTTGATGCAAGCTGCAATTAATTGTTGGAAATGTAGTCTGGGAAAAGGATCTTGCATACGATATAGATTCTTAACAGGAGGGGAAAGTAGCATTTTTTTCCCAGGCTTCAGAGGAGAGAATTTCTTCTTGCTGGAGGATACTGCAGAGTGCTCATTTCACCTGTTGCATGTGTACTCATCATTTATAGCCTTAGACTTGGAGTGCTGAGGAGTCACCCCGAGTGCAAAGCCAGAAGGATTGCTGACAGCCAAGCATCCAAATCAGAGTTCACTGTGTGTCTGGGACTGGTGAGCAACTACTTTTGGTGTTTAAATTGGCATTTACTAGCAGACTGAGTAAGAAAGGCAGAGTGCCTATCTACCTAGTAGTTTGTAAATCACTGCTGGAAGAGTTTTAAAGAGACTGTACAGATGTGCACCACATTAAAGAATGGGCCCCACCAATTAGCCAGCTGAAGCTGCAAGTCAGGAGCCATAAATGTATCAATTGCCCCACAGGGACCCTGAATTGAGCTACTAATATTTAGAGGTACAGCTCTTGGGATACAATATATATATATATATATATATATATATATATATATATATATATATATATATATATATATATATATATATCATGGGGAAAATAATCATTTGATCCCCTGCAGATTTTGTAAGTTTGCCCACTTCCAAAAAAAAAGAAGGGTCTATAATTTGTATCATAGGTGTATTTTAAATGATAGAGACAGAATATCAACCAAAAATCCAGAAAAAGCACATGGTACAAATGTTATAAATTGAGTTGCAGTTCAGTAAATAAAATAAGTATTTGATCCCCTACCAACCAACAGATTGGCCACAGTATGTGCTCATGTGGTACACAGATTAGTCAATTAGTCAATTTAAGAAGGTGCTCCTAACGACAACTCGTTATGTGTATAAAAGACACTTGTGCAAAGAATCTTTCTCTTCCATTCAAATCTCATCAACATGGGCAAGACCAAAGAGCTGTCAACAGATGTCCAAGACAAGATTGTAGACCTGCACAAGGCTGGAATGGGCTTCAAGATCATCAGCAAGAAGCTTGATGAGAAGGAGACAACTGTTGGAGCAAATGGAAGAAATAGAAAATAACCATTTATCGCCTTCGTTCTAGAGCTCCATGCCAGATTTTGCCTCATGGGGTAAGGATGATCATGAGAAAAGTGAGGGATTAGCCCAGAACTACATGGGAGGAGCTTGTGAATGATCTCAAGGCAGTTGGAACCACAGTCACCAAACCATTGGTAACACAATACAACACCATGGATTGAAATCCTGCAGCACCTGCAAGGCCCCCTTTCTCAAGAAGGTACATGTACAGGCCCATCTGAAGTTTGCCAATGAACATCTAAATTATTCAGAGAAGGATTGGGTGAAAGTGCTGTGGTCAGATGAGACCAAAATTTAGCTCTTTAGCATTAACTCAACTCACCATGTTTGGAGGAATAAAAATGCTGACTATAACCCAAAGAACACCATTCCTACAGTCAAGCACAAAGGTGGAAACATTATGCGCTGGGGCTGTTTCTCTTGCTAAAGGTACATGCCAACTTTGCCGAATTGAGGGGCTAATGGAGGAGGCCATGTATTGTAAAAATCTTGGATGAGAACCTTCTTCCCTCAGCCAGAACACTGAAGATGGGTCATGGATGGGTCTTCCAGCATGAAAATCACCCAAAACATACCGCCGAGGCAACAAAGGAGTGGCTCAAGAAGAAGCTCATTAAGGTCATGGAGTGGCCTAGTTAGTCTCCAGACCTTAATCCTATAGAAAATTTATGGAGGGAGCTAAAACTTTGAGTTGCCAAGCCACAGCCAAGAAAACTGGGAGATGTGTGCAAACCTGGTAACCAACTACAAGAAACATCTTACCTCTGTGCTAGCAAACAAGGGTTTCTCCACCAAGTACTAAGTCATGTTTTGCTTGGGGATCACATACTTATTTTACGCACTGAATTGCAACTCAATTTATAACATTTGTATGATGTGTTTTTTCTGGATTTTTGGTTGATATTCTGTGTGTGTGTGTGTGTGTGTGTGTGTATATTTATATCTTTATATCAATTTATATACAGAGTGCTCTCTGAGACGTTTACTGACTATTGACTGTAGAGAACTACTGTGGGATTATATCACTGTTGATACTGTTCACCACTAATGCTGTTTATTGCTAGATTATTCTTGCTTTAGTAATGCAGCGATTTAATCTAAACTGCTATAACCTAGTAATTATGCTATGTTGTGTTATTGCTTACTGTGGGTGCAAATTTCTTATAAATATAAATATATAGTATATATATAGTATATATATTTATATACCGTGTTTCCCCGAAAGTAAGACATCCTCCTAAAATAAGGCCTACTTCCAGTTTTGCCTCTCGTTGCAATATAAGGCATTCCCCCGATAATAAGACCTCCCCGATAATAAGGCATCCCCTGATAATAAGACCTCCCCGATAATAAGGCATCCCCTGATAATAAGGCATCCACCGATAATAAGGCATCCCCTGAACATAAGGCATCCACATGATAATAAGGCGTCTGACTCTGGACCGTAGCGGCAGGCACCGCCGTGCAGCTCACTGATTGGCCGCAGCTGTTCAGGCATTGCGAGGTCTCTTTAAATCAGTGAGCTGCGGCGGGCTCTCTGGATGACGAGTGACGTCCATGATGTTGCGCAGGGGAACGTCGCCCGTCAGAGAGCCCGCGCCGCCACTGCCAGACACAGGAGTCGGGCACATTGTGTGGAATCTCACCGCCACAGGGGTGACTGAGGTGAGGGGGGGATGTCTGGTGAAGGTGGGAGGGGGGAGAGACTAAACTGGCCACTGGCACAGGGGTGGGGGGAGGGGGACTTAAAATGACACATGGTGGATTTGAGGGGGGGGAATCAAATCGGCACACGAGGTAGTAAAATGGTAATCCCCCCCCCTCTGATCCTCCTGTGCCATTTTTTATTGATCCCCCCCTCTGATCCCCCCTGTGCCATTTTAAGTGAACCCCCCATTTCAATCCCTCCCTTTGATCCAGTGTGTCACTTTAGGGGGTGACTGCTTTTCTGCTGAAGGGTCTAAATAGAAATACTGGTAAACAGTGCTGGTATTCTTCTTCATTGAAAAATAAGACATCCCCTGAAAATAAGACCTAGCACATCTTTGGGAGCAAAAATTAATATAAGACACTGTCTTATTTTCGGGGAAACAGGGTATATATACATACACACACACACCCAAGAGTGATAATTTAGTGTTTTTTTTAGTTTTTTTAGGTCGCTGTTATACTGAATTTATATAAAAACTTTTCTTTAAATAATGCCAGGGTTGCGATTTCTCTGTGTGAGTTTGTAACATCTTTATGTCACTTTGTCACTTTCCTCATGGAATTATTTGTGTAAACTACATTGTAATGTATCCAAACAAAGTACCACCATCATCTTGTAGTACTTGTAGCAGTTATACAGAGCTGCAAATTCAGTATAGTTGGGATATCAGTAAAATTGTTATTTAAGACTGCACTTCCTTGCATGCTTTTTAGAAAATTATTTATTGGGATTATAATGGGTAAATTTCACATTCTGTAATAATTCAACCCACAAGTTATATAATGTTTTCTTGTGACATGCACTATAAACTTATAATGTTAAGCTCCAAAGAGCTGAAGTATTTTTGCAGTTGCGAGCAACCCTCAGCAGAGCTAATGCATCCCCAATGGGAGTTCTACTGCACAATTAGGCAATCTACTCCACTTGAGCTTGACATTTCCGCTGACTTTAAGTACATGTAAAAACTGATGTAAATTTCACAAATTTGGCTGTCTGAAAAGCAACGTGATGAAAAATCAAAGGGAACCTGTCACAAAATTTTAAAAAATATGGGGAAAAGGCACTAAACCTATTTAAGAAAATCCACTCCCCAAGCTCATGTGCCACATTTTAAGTCCAGCGTTATGAAATGAAACCTAATTGTTTTCATGTGAATAAAATGAAACATGGTTCTTTATTTCAGGGAAAGGCTGTCTTACTGACCACACAGGGTGTTCAAGATATTCTCCCAAGTGGGAACACAAAGAGCAATATCAAAATGATAGAGGCTGTAACCCTTCTGTAAATTATCCAAATCTATATATAATAACTTCACATTATGTCACTAATAATTCATTGTTGCACTTTTTGGAAGGTTTTCCATGTTTTTTATTAACAATATGACAGCAGATCAATTAAGTACACTGAACAATACTGTCACCATGCCTGTGCTGGTTATAAAATGATCAAAGCATTGCCATATTTTGCTTTATTGGATTTTTTGAAGAAACACACTGGGTGACTTGAGCTGTATTGAGCATGTCTGGGCTGCTTGTGTGTTGCTGTGTCTACCTCCAAAGAGAACCTGCTCTCAATGTATTCATTGCTATAAATACTGTATATGTGCCAGATTGGGACCTCAGTATGTTTTACAGTGCTAACTAAAACCTAAAATACTCACCTATACTCTAGCAATGTGACACATGAAAACCCTCCAGACACATCCAGACATCTTCTCCTGGCGTCTCTTCAGGTTTTGTTGTCTTCAACTATCTTAATTTGCCAAGCCAGGACAATGTAACTACCTCTCATGTAGGGATGAGCTTCGAGTTCGAGTCGAACTCATGTTCTACTCGAACATTGGCTGTTCGCAAGTTCGCCGAACAGCGAACAATTTGGGGTGTTCGCGGCAAATTCGAATGCCGCGGAACACCCTTTAAAAGTCTATGGGAGAAATCAAAAGTGCTAATTTTAAAGGCTTATATGCAAGTTATTGTCATAAAAAGTGTTTGGGGACCCGGGTCCTGCCCCAGAGGACATGGATCAATGCAAAAAAAAGTTTTAAAAACGGACGTTTTTTCAGGAGCAGTGATTTTATTAATGCTTAAAGTCAAACAATAAAAGTGTAATATCCCTTTAAATTTCGTACCTGGGGGGTGTCTATAGTATGCCTGTAAAGGGGCGCATGTTTCCCGTGTTTAGAACAGTCAGACAGCAAAATGACATTTGGAAGGAAAAAACTCATTTAAAACTACCCGCGGCTATTGCATTGCCGACAATACACATAGAAGTTCATTGATGAAAACGGCATGGGAATTCCCCACAGGGCAACCCCGAACCAAAATAAAAAAAAAAAAATGATGTGGGGGTCCCCCTAAATTCCATACAAGGCCCTTCAGGTCTGGTATGGATATTAAGGGGAACCCCAGCCAAAATTTAAAAAAAAAATTGACGTGGGGTTCCCCCTAAATTCCATACCAGACCCTTCAGGTCTGGTATGGATTTTAAGGGGAACCCCGCGCCAAAAAAAAAAAACAAAACGGCGTGGGAATCCATACCAGACCCTTATCCGAGCACGCAACCTGGCAGGCCGCAGGAAAAGAGGGGGGGACGAGAGTGCGCCCCCCCCCCTCCTGAACCGTACCAGGCCACATGCCCTCAACATTGGGAGGGTGCTTTGGGGTAGCCCCCCAAAACACCTTGTCCCCATGTTGATGAAGACAAGGGCCTCATCCCCACAACCCTGGCCGGTGGTTGTGGGGGTCTGCGGGCGGGGGGCTTATCGGAATCTGGAAGCCCCCTTTAACAAGGGGACCCCCAGATCCCGGCCCCCCCCCTGTGTGAAATGGTAAGGGGGTACTTACCCCTACCATTTCACTAAAAAACTGTCAAAAATGTTAAAAATGACAAGAGACAGTTTTTGACAACTCCTTTATTTAAATGCTTCTTCTTTCTTCCTTCATCTTCTTCTTCTTCTGGTTCTTCTGGCTCTTCTGGTTCTTCCTCCGGCGTTCTCGTCCAGCATCTTCTCCGCGGCGTCTTCTATCTTCTTCTCCTCGGGCCGCTCCGCACCCATGGCATGGGGGGGGAGGCTCCCGCTCTTCTCTTCATCTTCTTCTCTTCTTCATCTTCTTCTTCATCTTCTTCTTCTTCTTCTTCTTCATCTCTTCTTCCTTCTTCTCTTCTTCATGTCTTCTCCGGGCCGCTCCGCAGCCATGCTGTGGCATGGAGGGAGGCTCCCGCTGTGTGACGGCGTCTCTTCGTCTGACGGTTCTTAAATAACGGGGGGCGGGGCCACCCGGTGACCCCGCCCCCCTCTGACGCACGGTGACATGACGGGACTTCCCTGTGGCATTCCCCGTGACGTCACAGGGAAGTCCCGTCAAGTCACCGTGCGTCAGAGGGGGCGGGGTCACCGGATGGCCCCGCCCCCCGTTATTTAAGAACCGTCAGACGAAGAGACGCCGTCACACAGCGGGAGCCTCCCTCCATGCCACAGCATGGCTGCGGAGCGGCCCGGAGAAGACATGAAGAAGAGAAGAAGGAAGAAGAGAAGAAGAAGAAGAAGATGAAGAAGAAGATGAAGAAGAGAAGAAGATGAAGAGAAGAGCGGGAGCCTCCCCCCCCCATGCCATGGGTGCGGAGCGGCCCGAGGAGAAGAAGATAGAAGACGCCGTGGAGAAGATGCTGGACGAGAACGCCGGAGGAAGAACCAGAAGAGCCAGAAGAACCAGAAGAAGAAGAAGATGAAGGAAGAAAGAAGAAGCATTTAAATAAAGGAATTGTCAAAAACTGTCTCTTGTCATTTTTAACATTTTTGACAGTTTTTTAGTGAAATGGTAGGGGTAAGTACCCCCTTACCATTTCACACAGGGGGGGGGCCGGGATCTGGGGGTCCCCTTGTTAAAGGGGGCTTCCAGATTTCGATAAGCCCCCCGCCCGCAGACCCCCACAACCACCGGCCAGGGTTGTGGGGATGAGGCCCTTGTCTTCATCAACATGGGGACAAGGTGTTTTGGGGGGCTACCCCAAAGCACCCTCCCAATGTTGAGGGCATGTGGCCTGGTACGGTTCAGGAGGGGGGGGGGCCGCACTCCCCCCCCCCCTCTTTTCCTGCGGCCTGCCAGGTTGCGTGCTCGGATAAGGGTCTGGTATGGATTTTTGGGGGGACCCCACGCCGTTTTGTTTTGTTTTTTTGGCGCGGGGTTCCCCTTAAAATCCATACCTGACCTGAAGGGTCTGGTATGGAATTTAGGGGGAACCCCACGTCAATTTTTTTTAAAAATTTTGGCTGGGGTTCCCCTTAATATCCATACCAGACCTGAAGGGCCTTGTATGGAATTTAGGGGGACTCCCACATCATTTTTTTTTTTTAATTTTGATTCGGGGTTGCCCTGTGGGGAATTCCCATGCCGTTTTTATCAATGAACTTCTATGTGTATTGTCGGCAATGCAATAGCCGCGGTAGTTTTAAATGTGTTTTTTCCTTCAAAATGTCATTTTGCTGTCAGACTGTTCTAAACACGGGAAACATGCGCCCCTTTACAGGCATACTATAGACACCCCCCAGGTATGAAATTTAAAGGGATATTACACTTTTATTGTTTGACTTTAAGCATTATTAAAATCACTGCTCCTGAAAAAACGGCCGTTTTTAAAACTTTTTTTGCATTGATTCATGTCCCCTGAGGGAGGACCCGGGTCCCCAAACACTTTTATTGACAATAACTTGCATATTAGCCTTTAAAATTAGCACTTTTGATTATTCATGTTCGTGTCCCATAGACTTTAACGGCGTTCGCGTGTTCGAACGAATTTTTTTCCTGTTCGCATGTTCTGGTGCGAACCGAACAGAGGGGTGTTCGGCTCATCCCTACTCTCATGTGCAAGTGAGTTCTTTTATCCTGACTTTGAGGCGTGCTGAGAATGTACTGTACACTAAGCTGCACGTGAGCACCTGTTTTAAAACTTCTTTACAGCTTTGAAAAAGAACAACTGTACTTCTGAATTAACCTACACTAACCAACAATGTCCAGTTTCTTGCTTAGTTTCAGCTGCAGTGGAGCCAAGCCCTGTGCAATGTTTACCTCTCCTCTGGTTGGAACCTTCCTTTAGTGACAACCATGCCTGTGCACTTAGATCTCATAGACTTGTATGGTGCCATCCCAGATGCCAAAGCTGCAACTCAGGACGGTGCCATAGAAGTCTGTGAGGGCTCAGCATGCAGAGATTTCCCATGCTGGGGGGTGTTAGTGAAGGCTAGTGCAGGAGGAATGGGTTAGAGTACTATGCCGCGTACACACGGCTACAAAAGTCCGACAGCCTGTCCGACAGACTTTCGACGGACTTTTGGCGGACTTTTGGCGGACTTGCGGCAGACTTTCTAACGAACGGACTTCCCTACATACGATCACACAAAAGTCCGACGGATTCGTATGTGATGACGCACACCGGACTAAAATAAGGAAGTTGATAGCCAGTAGCCAATAGCTGCCCTAGCGTGGGTTTTTGTCCGTCGGACTAGCATACAGACGAGCAGATTTCTGGGTCCGGCGTAGTTAAGACGTAAAGATTTGAAGCATGTTTCAAATCTAAAGTCCGTCAGATTTGCGGCTGGAAAAGTCCGCTGAAAGTCCGGGGAAGCCCACACACGATCGGATTGTCAGCCATATTTTGTCCATCGGCGTCCGTCGGACTTTTGTAGAGGAAAAGTCCGACTGTGTGTACGCGGCATTAGACTTGTAGTGAGGCTGCCCACTCGTACTTCACTTCATCCCCTGTTCCCACAGGCTCCCTCCAGGCTTTAAGATTGGTCCCCTCAGTCTCTTCTCCCCTATGTTTCAATGGTGGCAGGTCCTCTGACGTTATCAAGTCCAATGCAAAGTCTTTAGCCCTGTATTGGATGTGAGGGTGCCAAGGGACAGTCCCCCACAAGAGCATAGAGGAGTGGATGATAGCGCCAGCTGCTGGGGTAACTGAGAATCAGGTAAGTAAAACTGCTTTTTGCAGCCCCTTAGACCTAAGCAAGCACTTAACCCTTGCAGTACTGGGGCAGCCCCACAGCAAGGGAGCATTTTTCCTTTCCCCAGAGATGGGTTTTCAGTCTGCAGCAGAAGTTTAGAGGACAATAAATCTACACTGCATATTATAACTCAAAATATGTGTTTTACTGCAGAGGGGGATCTGTGACTATTTACAATCCTGAGGTATGACTTCATACTGGATATTTCACCATTTAGATTTCCTTAAAAGCTCCCCCTGAGGAGGCCCTCCCTTCTACCCCAGCCCCAATAGCAGTGGTATAAGCTGCTATGGTATTAACCATTGTTACGCCACTGGGGAGAACCTCAGGCTTGTAGAAAAGTAACAAGAAAGTAGATTCTGTTTGCAGATGGATTTCAACTGAACTATATTATGTTAATGTCTTTAGCACAAGACCAATAATAGCAGAGAAATTATGTAAATGTCATTACCCATTAGTCTTTTCTCCAGCAGCCTGAAAACAGGAGAACATTAGCTCCCCCCCCAGGGAGAACATCCCTTAAAACAACTGCTTTACTGCCCTACTAGACACTAAAAAGAACCACAAATTCATCTGAAGCTGTTTTATATGTTTATATTGATGCAAAATGCCAAGGAAAGTTTGCTGCTGCCAGACCTGCAGAATTATACACCATTTTTCTTGTATATACACATAATACAAGTTTAAAATAGCAACGCTGGTCATAAAGAAAAGCAAACTTTTCAAGCAGTTATCATGGATGCTGTCTATCTGAAAAAGTTTTTTTCTTCCTATGCCTTGATTGCAACAGCGCTTACTTTAATACATTACTGCACTACAGGGAGTCCAAAGAAAGAAGGAGGTGAAGCTCTTGACGCAGATCCTTAAAGGATCACTAAAGATAATTTTTTTTTTTTTAAATAACAAACATGTTATACTTACCTCCACTGTCCAGCTCGTTTTGTACAGAGTGGCCCCCGAACCTGGTCTTCTGGGGTCCCTCGACGGCTGTCTCGGCTCCCCCCGCAAGGACTCAACACTTTCATGCGAGCTCCCTCGCATGGTGTTGAGTGCTTGCGGGTGCGCTCCCGTGATACAGCCGGCGGTTCAGGAGGGGGGGCGCTCGCTCGTCCCCACCCCCTTTCCTGACCAACCGGGCTGCATGCTCAGATAAGGGTCTGGTATGGATCTTGGGGGGACCCCCACGCCGTTTTTTCGGCGTAGGGGGTGCCCCTTGGAATCCATACCAGACCGAAGGGCCTGGTATGCTCTTGGAGGGGAACCCATGCTGGTTTTTTATTTAAAATTTGGCGTGGAGTTCCCCCTCAAGATTCATACCAACCAGTGCCTGGCATTGGCGGGGATCCAAGTCGGATCCCCGTGCATGTCGCTCATTGGGAAAGGAAAAAACATTTTTCCTTTCCCGATGAGCGAGCCAGCTCGGCGCTGCTATCCGCAGCTGACACAGTGCACTGCGGTTACCTGCGGTTATGTGCGGACAGCTGCGCTAAATAGCTCCTGGACGCAGTCAATTCTATTTTTTCTATCCGCACAAAACCGCATGCAATCAAAACGCAGCTAAACGCAGTTTGTGAATGGGGCCATAGGAAAGCATTGTGTGCGTTTAGCTGCGGTAGAAAATGCAGCTAAAAGCACAATTCTATCCGTCCGTGTGAAAGGGGCCTAAAGGCGTCAGCATACCAAGACATATTGGACAATTTCATATTCCCAACTTTGTGGAAATGGTTTGGGGATGGCCCCTTCCTGTTCCAACATGACATAGACACACTCCTAAACCTTGTGGACAGCCTTCCCAGAAGAGTGGGATGCCATTAAAGTTCATGTGCATATAGGCAGGTGTCCTAATGCTTAATGACAATATAGTGTATGTATAAATTGTCACAGGACTCTTCATACATATCAGTTTTTTTCCTACTTTAATCTTTAAACTTTGTACTATAGTTTCCCACCAGGTGCAAAACAAGGCAGTTCCACAATATCAATATGAGGCAAGGGTAGTATTCAACTTTCTTTCCTTCTGTACATAAGAGCACCAATGTATATTTGCCACACTGTGAGGTTGGTTTGAAAAACACACATTTAAAATTTTTCAGTATTTAAAAAGTTTCTTACCATGCTATGACGGTTATCTCCATACTGCCCATTGGGATTGGCAAGGTGGCAGTTCTTGTACCAAAAGGCTCCACGATGTGAGAGGGCACAGTTAGTGAGAGCTATATCATTATCCCTGTCCCAGGTTGTGTACTTCCATCCATTGTGATAAGTAAGAGCATCACCTGAGCAGGAAAAAGAGAAGAGAAGAAGTGATAGAACTGCATGCAATTGTATTATACAGGGTTAAACGACTTATTTAAAGTGCATCTAAACTCAAGATCACAAATGTAATATATTAACGTTAACCAATCTTTACATGTGGTGACTTCATGTGTTTTCTTCTTTTTTTTTTTACTTTAGTTTCACTTGATAATGCTGTCAGTAGCATTCTTCCTGTCCTAGGATGACAACGCTCACACATATTTAAAGTGGATGTAAACCCAGTGTCATCCTTTCTAAACTACTGCCATAGGTGTTATCTATAAGGATATACATGCCTCCTGCATGTATCTTTACCTGTCAAATGTCTCCCCTCTGTCTGTTATGAGACCCAAAAAACTGCATATTCTGTGGGTGGGTCTGTTGTCTGGAGCTCGGTGGATGGAGTCGTGATGTCAGTAGACTCCCCGCCCACCTCTACACTCCCCTTGTCAATATGCATTTTCTCCTGTGTATTTTTTACACTGAACATCTGCTATGATCTCTAACATCCAGTGAAAAGACAGGAAAGTAACCACATGACTTCAGCATGACAAATCATACTGAAGTGTGGAACAGCCAATCCTTGCAGAGCTGCTGAAGATAGGGGGGGGGAGTGGGGTTGGAAATTAAAAAATAATGCATGTCTTAGGCTAGTGCACGAAATATGTAAATCACCTGTCACTCACAGCAAGGGGGAGGATTTAACAAAGTTTTTTTCTGTTTGTGAAGTTTTATCTCACTGAACAAAGGATTGCTCAGAGCCGGATTAACTCTTTGTGGCAAGACTGGGCTCAAATGATAGGAAATCTTATACTCTACATTATGACATAAAAAAAAATCGGGTTTACATTCACTTTAGGGTGAATCTAAACCCAAAAGCAAAAATGTATTATATTGAAGCTAACCATTCCTTAGATGTGGAGGTTGCATTACTTTTCTTTTTAAGGCTTTTTTGTATTTATTTTCACCTGGTAAGGTGAAAAAAACAGGTGTGTTTTTCACAGGATTATCTGTAGGGAGAGCCACAGTTGTCATACAAGCTGGACTTCAAAAATGTCTGTCTTAGGTCATCTCCATTACACGGTGGCTTTTTGGGGCTAATATGATGGCTAGGCAATAAGAATAAGGTTCTTTATGTATTTTTTAAAGCTAAACTTCGAGGTAAGTAAATGTAGCGCAGAACCGGGACTGGTCTGGCCCCAGTTTCAATTCCTTGATAGGCACACAGCAGCCAGACCAATTTTTTTTTTATTATTATTTTTAGTTATGTATAATAAATGAATAAATGTGCTGACTTTTATTTAATTATTATACATAATAAAAAAATTCTAGAAAATGTTTTTGTCCTCCTTCCCTCCCCCTTTGGAGATAGACATTCATTATTCAGACATAGCTTGTTGAAAGCTACTGCAATTACATATTCCTATATGTGATTTATTATGTATTTTTGCTCTTAGAAGTCATTCTATTATCCACCTGTACCTGTATATGAGTTAGGAGGTCCTGAGGAAGCGGATGTCTCCATGAAACACGTCGACCTACATTTCCTAATCTCTGAAGACTACCATGCTATGCATCACTCATCCCTTTGGTGGATGATGATTAAATAAGAGCACAGATTTATCTTTGCCATACTATGAGGCTGGTTTGAAAAAACACGCAAACATGCATATATGTTGTGTGTTTATTGAGTCTTTTTACTGGATGAAAAAAAGATTTGTATATATTTTTTAATACTATTTGAGGTATTTATGTGTTCCACTGGAGGGGCATTTAAAATCCTACCATGTATTTGTATATTGTTCAACAAACTAGAGTAGAGGACACTAAACCTGATCTATTCCTTCAGGGTGATGGCACCTCTTTAAAGTGAAGGTAAACTGGTACTAAACAGGGTCTTCTCATAATAAGTATAGTTCTGAATGTACAGAGATAAAACTCTCCCAAATGAGACCAAAGAAAGTCTCTAGGTCTCTAGGTCCAGAAGGCTAGTACTCACTGTGCCCTGAATACTTTGTTGCCACCTGCAGTATTAGTCAGTTTCTGCACTTAAATTGCCTGTGTCCTGGATCCTTAGATAAGCTCTCTGCAGAAATTCAGGAGGCTATGCCATAGTTCCTCCAGCCAAAGCAAGACCCGGGACCCCAAAAAGGATTCTTTCAGCTGCAAGTAAACTCCCAGGGATGCCACAACCATCAGGTTGTGTCTTATTCCCCCAGGAACAAGAAAGCTCTGTTCTGTGCCCTATCATATTTATACCCCTTTCAGCCCCCTGCTGGTAACTCACTTACCTGACCAGGGATTGGCTGTAGAGGCATTAATATGCAGGCCAGGGTGTGTGTTCTTCCACCCACTATATCCCATAACTCAGTAGGATGCAGGGGAAGGTAACCGAGCTTGCACCAGCAGATACTATTAAACGATTGATGCTCTCCCTGGCTACAGAGAGGCCAAAAACAAAAATTTAACACTTGTAGTCTACTGGGGTGCTACATTATTATTATTATACAGGTTTATATAGCGCCGACAGTTTACGCAGCGCTTTACAACATTAGGGCAGACAGTACAAGTACAATACAATTCAATACTGGAGGAATCAGAGGGCCCTGCTCGTTAGAGCTTACAATCTAGGAGGGAGGGTCAAGTTATACAAAAAGCTACATAAATAATGTCATGGCATGTATACTCTTAGTTGACTCCTGATGTTCTTTGTGTATTTATTTGTGATCCGGAAATTAATCCAGCATGCACTTTGCTTAGAGATTAAATGTAACTAAAATATATTTAAAAAATCAGCACGAGGGACAAAACATGCAGTCAGTAGGATGTGTCGCTTGTTCACTTGTGCAGATTCACAGATAGAGCTGATTGTAAGTTATGCCCCTTGTGCTGATTTTTCAGTTTTTTATTTTAGTTGCACCTAGGCTTTACCTTATTTAAAGACCGGTCACTACTGTTCTTTCTCCTTGAGCAGGATGACTGGTCTTGTCTCCGACCACTCTTGTGATTTTCTGCTGGAAGCCTGTAGTGGGCGGGGTCTGCTGGGTTCCTCCCACAGCTCTGCTGGCTAAACAGGCTATGTACAGCACAGTGATGAGTTCACTGCAACTTTTACAAGGTAATAACAGGGCTTGTAAACATTTGGTGTACACAAAAGTGGATTTATATCCTTTGTGACTATTGAGAAATATGTTTAAAGGAACATTTTTGAACCTGGAGTTCAACTTTAAGCTCACAGGACGTGACAAGGACACTTCCTACATTTGTGGAAGGATCAACAGGTATTTTCTGTACTTGCTGAAAATGTTCTTGAAATAAAGCCTGAAAAGTTAAAATGAATGCAGTCAACACATCTGTGGACTGGCAGTGGAAGTGGTGAATGTCAGCAAATTTGTTTAGATTCAGAAAAAGTCCAGAAGACACTGGAACAGTATAACAATCCAGCAACTAGAATTTAAAGAAGGGGAGGTCAGTAGTGGCTTCCCGCACATTATCTGAGCACAGAATTCCATTAATTGGCAATGAACTTCACAAATAAGCTTTATCAAGGCTTGGTGACCTCAAAAGGACCTTTAAAGGTTTCACTCTACTCAATACTGAATCACGTATTAACTTCTCATGTCTGTTGGAACAGCAGTGGTGAGATTTCCCTGTTGTAATTTCCATGCCTGCTATGCAGTCTCATGTCTTTTGCCACAAGCTTCGTAATAAAAGATACAGTAAACCAGAAAGAACATGACATATCTAGGACTTAAGCCCAGTCTTCTGATACACCTTTTGTCCCCAAAACTTCCCCCCTCCAAACCCTTCACAAAAGACTTGACCAGGCTTTGGAGTAAATGGCCTTGACGGCCTTTTATTAACCAATTATAACATTAAATAACCTTTTTCATAAACAACCATTAAACTTTAACATATACTTGTTTAGTGTCATAGAGGGAAAACAACATAAATTGGTCACTGCGAACAACTTCTTTTAAACTTTAGGCCTCCAGTCGGAAACCCCTGACTCGAAGGCGGTACCCAACATTCACAGTGACCTACCCCCATCCTTTCATGAATGGGTACCAGAAACAACCCCCATCCTTTCATGGATGGGTACCAGAAACAACCCCCATCCTTTCATGGATGGGTACCAGAAACAACCCCCATCCTTTCATGGATGGGTACCAGAAGCAACCCCCATCCTTTCATGGATGGGTACCAGAAACAACCCCCATCCTTTCATGGATGGGTACCAGAAACAACCCCCATCCTTTCAGGGATGGGTACCAGAAACAACCCCCATCCTTTCATGGATGGGTACCAGAAACAACCCCCATCCTTTCATGGATGGGTACCAGAAACAACCCCCATCCTTTCATGGATGGGTACCAGAAACCACCCCATCCCATGGATGGGTACAACATGTTCCATACATGTAACCTCTATCTTCTCCTTCTCCATCGACCCAAAAACTGCCGATTATCCTGACCTGTCCTTTTACCTACTTTCTGACCATCTCAGGGCGGGTGGGTGGGAATCGCTTCCTCCTCCGCTCTACGATTGATGTCACTTCCCCTTCTCCCTTCCTCTCACCAGCTCTGAGCGCCGCCCTCATCAAGCCCCCTCCCCTTTCTAAAAGGGGAAACCCTGTTCTTAAAGCGGCCACTGTGCCGTCCAGCAATGTCATGTTGTCCCTCCACCAATTTCTCTCCTTTCCATGGCTCCGGGACTCTCTTGACATATCTAGGACTTAAGCCCAGTCTTCTGATACACCTTTTGTCCCCAAAACTTCCCCCCTCCAAACCCTTCACAAAAGACTTGACCAGGCTTTGGAGTAAATGGCCTTGACGGCCTTTTATTAACCAATTATAACATTAAATAACCTTTTTCATAAACAACCATTAAACTTTAACATATACTTGTTTAGTGTCATAGAGGGAAAACAACATAAATTGGTCACTGCGAACAACTTCTTTTAAACTTTAGGCCTCCAGTCGGAAACCCCTGACTCGAAGGCGGTACCCAACATTCACAGTGACCTACCCCCATCCTTTCATGAATGGGTACCAGAAACAACCCCCATCCTTTCATGGATGGGTACCAGAAACAACCCCCATCCTTTCATGGATGGGTACCAGAAACAACCCCCATCCTTTCATGGATGGGTACCAGAAGCAACCCCCATCCTTTCATGGATGGGTACCAGAAACAACCCCCATCCTTTCATGGATGGGTACCAGAAACAACCCCCATCCTTTCAGGGATGGGTACCAGAAACAACCCCCATCCTTTCATGGATGGGTACCAGAAACAACCCCCATCCTTTCATGGATGGGTACCAGAAACAACCCCCATCCTTTCATGGATGGGTACCAGAAACCACCCCATCCCATGGATGGGTACAACATGTTCCATACATGTAACCTCTATCTTCTCCTTCTCCATCGACCCAAAAACTGCCACAGCACGAAAGGGGTAACCCCTTACCCTTGCGTGCACCCCCACACCCTCAGCCCTCAATGTACACCTTCCTGAAGGGACAGTGCCTAAAAACAGTCCCCCACATCATTAAGATGCACCCCAACTCTCCTCAGATACCTCCCCGTATGGCCAACCCCCATTTTGCGAAAAAACCTACTCACCTCCTTAAGCGGACACAGTCCACCTTCTTACTAGACCAAGCCCACTGCCATGACAATCTGCCCCACCATATCTATACCGTACTACAACCATCCTGGGTAAGCCGTTAACGTAAAAACATAAACATTATTACGTAACGAATGTGGTGCATAATAGATATACCTCCCACACTGTTTTCTCCGCGTGCAACCGAAAAACATGCGGGGACAATTCCAAACGGGGGAACCTGTGTACTTCCCCCAACCCTGTCCCACTGCATGCCAGGGCACACAATGCCCCAGATCTGCACCTACAACCTGGGAATACTTTACCGCCTACCGTTCGGCCGAACCTAAGCTCTTCTGAACCCCCAATACGCATAGGAGGAACCAAGTATACAAACTGGCCCGCCTCGCGACCTGTGAACAATAAAAATTGACAGCACAAACCACATAGAACATCAATCACCAAGGCCGTATAACAATAGCCCGCAGTATGTGAAACCTAATACCGCATAAAATGTGTGCGAATGTACCACTTATTCTAACCGAGTCCCACGCGCCAATCCTCCAAACTGCTTCCTATAGCAGACCCGCATGGACTACCCCGTGACTGCCCCATCCGAAAGGGATGAGAAAATAAACTTTTCTGGTCGTACCCAGCCACCAACACCCCTCTTCTAACCGCTACACGCTGGAACCTTGATAAGGACGCACCTGTCCTCATGTAGAAGAAAGGACTCCTAGACCCCTGGCCGCCTGTCCCGACCAAAGAACGCTAGTGCAGCTGCTGTCCCAATAAAGCTCTTGCATAAAGAGAGCTGTAGACCGTTAGCAAACCAAAATACAAAACCTGTAAACCTTTAAAAGAAGAAAGGGCGCCTCCCATCCCTCTCCTTGTCCCCAACCTGTACCCCTAAACCGTCTGTGTTAACCTAAAGACTCTTTGATGTGGAACGTTGCCCTTGCCACTTAACAAGAAAGGCCAAACCCGCCAACTTGCGGTAATAGCAGCTGCCGAGATACCCATTCCAATACCATCTTAATAATAGAGAGCAGCGTATGCTGCGAAATGACCTCCTAGGGACCTACCTCCTGTTGAGCAAGCGAACCATGCCTGCCTAACCTTAAAGAAGGCGTACCAAGTAGCCTTACTATAAGTTGGTTAACCTCTTTACCGCAGTGCCAAAGTAGGACCGTTTCTAACGACAACTCCCTAAACCTGTCCCCACTGAAACGATACCAAGCAACAGCCAAAGTGGTATCAATCCCTGATAAGCGTCCAGCGTAGATGAATGTATCCCCTGTAAGCAGCACAGTACCAAATGACCCCACAAACCAAAACAACCTGAACGGATGCCCTGGTCAGTAGATAAAACCCTGTAACACCCCAAGATAATCCTGGTTACCACAAACCTTTGGTTGCAGAAGGATTACCCCCCAAATTTGTCATGTAACTCCAATTTGACAATCGCACCGAAACCCGGTACTGTCAAAACCCGGCCTTGAAAACAAGCATGGCCTTCTGAAAACCAGGCTACCGCCACATGGAGTCTGCAGCATCCGTGACCAGTTCCAAGTCACCATCGCTGATGAGACATGACAAGCAAAAACCCACCCATTGATCGATTCTAGGAAAACCTGTCGCGCCCACCAGTCCCCCCAACAATAATTCGTAGTGCTCACCAAGTGAGCGGGAGCCCCTAATCCCGCAGTAGCCGCCGCCCTTAAAACAAAAAATTTTTTTTTTTTTTTTTTTTTTTTACACAAGGGGATCATGCTGCGCCAGGCAACAACAATTTTTTCTGCACCCCTTGTAGTTGACGTACTCGTCCCTTGCGTACTCTAAAGGTCCCTTGGACTACATCTTATAGCCTCCCTGGCTTGTGACCCGGAAGCCCACCTTCCATACCAAAAGAATCCATTGCAATTACTGGGAATGTAATGTTTGCCGTGAGGCCCTCTGTTGTCCCCAGAGCTAAGGGCGCCCTGAAACGTACCACCTGATGTTAGAACGTCCCACACCGGCGGCTCAGATATTGGAACCCTCCGGGCAAACAGACAACCAATCCAGGTAAGGCATGCTCGCTGAGATACCCAAAAATCCCCCGACTGGCCATCATAAGAAGGATCTGAACGTTTCGAAAAACGGCACCCTATATGGAGCAACCCATCTGCAATCCACGATCCCATACTGTGCCCCAGTTCCTGTACTGCCCATCAGCCGAAAGCTGGCCGTATGTACCGGCAATAGCCTAACCGCCAAATCGATTCCCGCATATAAGGAAGTATACTCTTCCCCCCTCTTCAGAGGCAATTGAATCGCAGACCGACCCACTTTTTTTTTTTTTTTTTTTTTTAATGGCCAGGTGATGAATAAATTCGTACCTAGCGGGCTCATTCTGGGCAACCAGCTACCATGGAGAGACACCCCTTCCGGAAGCGGCCTACTAAAGGTGTCTGGCCCTAAGCCTAAACGCAACCTCCTTCCCAATTTTCCCAAAACCAATGCTGTATGACGCCGGGCCGCCTGTCACTTCTCAGCCTAGGGATGGACCGACATCAATGCGCGAAGTAATACAAACCGTTACTACAAAAACCGTCCCCTACAAAATGACGCTGCTTGGTCCGGGAACTGCTGATGAAAGAAAGCATCCTTTCCGACACCCTTGTGCAGAGAATAGTATCCCGCACTGCCTGAACCCATGTGCTGGACTAAACCGTGTTTTCCAAATTTTCATTTAGCCCGACAATCGAATTAGGAGCTTGCGCCGCTGCCATAGCTTCATCCCCCCGCAGACGACCTAATGGGCCCCAGCGTAGGGCCAATCATACGGCCATGCGTCGCCGAAACAATGCGTCATGCCTTGGCCAAGCCACACCGCCATAAGTCTTGTGTGTTTTAGCTGAAGGCCTGTAAGTAAACCGACCGAGCTGAACATTGTTCGGGGGTCTTTTTCTTATTACCTTCGCCCATCTGGCAAACGCCCGTAGCCACTTACCAAGGAACTAGGACTAAACCGATATACCCGTCGTTCCTGGTCCACCATCTTGCTTTCTACTGGCTGCAACCTCCCCAGACTTGCCCTGGCTATACTGAGCCTGTGTAATAAACCGGGGGCCTCACCTACCGCCGAGGCCGTCCCCATAGCTGTTGCAGCTGTCTCTCCTCCACCCTGAGGGCGCCCCCTGACCGTAAGCGTGTCATGTGTCGGTGCCCATGCCCGCCCCGGACTACTTCTTATGCCCGACTCGCAGCGCTTCCCCAACTTACCTAGACCCCGATGGACCCTGTCCGGAGTCCTGTCAGTACGGGAGTAGACGTGTCCCCGACCGGTAGACTAAGCAGAAAAAATTAGTATCAAGTAACGAATCACACTCACCAGGCTGCCCAGGCGGGGGGCCCACCAGCCGTCACTCCTGGAATCACCGCTGCAGGATGTCCTTGGCTATCGTCACACTCCGACTCGGACATTATGCCCCCCGATCCGTCGCTGCCCATTTTCGTCCTACCGACCGTAGGCTGCATCCCGGAAGGACCCATTCCGTTTTCCGCGCATCTGTGGTGTTGCTCTCGCCATGCTCTCCAACCCGTCCCGTCAGACCTGCTCGTTATCCCCCATGACGGGCTCCGGTGCTTACTGTGTGGCTGGGTCCTCGTCGCCCGACCTCTGCCGTCGCTCCCCACATAGCTGTGCTCCTCTCGGACCCTCTGCTGTGCCGCGTGGGATTGTGGGCCGTAATGGCTGTCTGGCCCCCCCATCCTGAAGTTAGGTGTTCTCTCGGTGGGCCGGCTGGCTGCCCAGATCTACCCCTGCAGCCCCGGCCGCATGTTCTGTGAATCTGTGATGAGCCAGGGGAAGCAGAGCCGTGCGCTGCACTGAGCTCCCCCCGCCGCGCTTTTGTCCCTTTAACAGGTCCCGATCTGCTGCCCATACCTGGTCTTCTGGCTCCGCCGTGTGCTGGGGTCGGGGGGGGGGTTCACTCCCCTCTTCCTGTCGCTGCCACCGCCGAGAGCCACCATAGCCTGCTATAGCACGTCAGGCGGCCGTGACCGCCGCGCACGAGGTGACGCCGTCCCCCCCGTCATTTTGCCGCTCCCTTACCGCCTCCATCTGGGCTTGCAGCCAGTCCGCTCCTTCTGCGTGAACCGCCGTTCAGAGCTGGGTGATAAAGCCCTCCATTGCTGCACAAACGAGGAGAGGAGGTTACAGAGCGGCGAGGGTGAGCGTGCAATCGCTTCCTCCTCCGCTCTACGATTGATGTCACTTCCCCTTCTCCCTTCCTCTCACCAGCTCTGAGCGCCGCCCTCATCAAGCCCCCTCCCCTTTCTAAAAGGGGAAACCCTGTTCTTAAAGCGGCCACTGTGCCGTCCAGCAATGTCATGTTGTCCCTCCACCAATTTCTCTCCTTTCCATGGCTCCGGGACTCTCTTTAGGGCCTCCTATTGATGGCTGCAGTAGGTAGCTACTGCTGGAAACTCAGCGGAATGGGTGATTTGCTAACCAACATCTACCAGCACTGAAATATTTTGGGTAGAATAACCATTAATAATAAGCTAAGGATTGCTTTACCAGCTGTTCCTGAGTAGTCACTGATGGTTAGCTTGTACTTGTCCCTAGATGTCCCCACGCGGAAGTTGCGATAAACGGCATAAGCTGTTTCATTTTCATTACGAAGGTCCACACGCAGTTCATACTGCACAGGGGTGGAAGTAAGTTTATGGATCCATTCCAGACCTACAATGAAAGATACAAAAAGATGATGTCTGTACTCGTGTGTATGTATAGCTGACACTTTTAGTTTTTTATTCGGGATAGAGTAGGGCAGGGTTAAAACACCTGTCAGCTTATTGCCTGCTGTTTGTGTCCCTGTAGGGCAGTGGTTCTCAACTCCTGTCCTCAGGACCCACTAACAGGCCAGGTTTGCAAGATAACTGAAATACATCACAGGTGATATCATTTGCTGCTCAGTGATTGCAGTATTCTAGTCTGCATCTCCCAAAGGTAATACTTAAAATCCCGCCTGTTGGTGGGTCCTGAGGACTGGAGTTGAGAACCACTGCTCTAGGGAGATTTTCCTTCACCTCCTGTCCTAGAGACACAACAGGAATCTGTATCCCTAGGACATACCAAAGTGAGAAGAATTTTTGTCTTGTAGAGTTGTCACCACATTTGTCTCTATTGGATGATAAACCCTCATCTCTTGCTCTGGTGAGAGCTCTAACATTTAGAATTTTACATTACTTTCCGTCTCAGTGACAGTGGTCACCAGAACAAATAGAAGGGTAAATCACCACAGTAGGGACACAGATAGTAATAAAACCTTTGGAAGGTCTAGCCCTTCTCATTGCATATACACTATATTACTGAAAGTATTGAGACACCTGCCTTTACACGTACATGAACTTTAATGGCATCCCAATCTTAGTCCTTGCTTTGTGCACTGGTCCAAATCATTTGGTGGAGGGGGGATTTTGGTGTGGGGTTGTTTTTCAGAGGTTGGGCTTGGCCCCTTAGTACCAGTGACGGGAACGCTTAAGGCGTCAGCATACCAAGACATTTTGGACAATTTCATGCTCCCAACTTTGTGGGAACAGTTTGGGGATGGCCCCTTCCTGTTCCAACATGACTGCGCACCAGTGCACAAGCAAGGTCCATAAACGTGTTTCGCAGGAAACCCCGCTTCATCAAGACCTGGGATCTCAATGTAAAAGTGCTTCAATCAAGCTTGTAGGAGAATGGCTAGTGGCAAGGTCTTCCGGGCCCATGGGGAGAAACCAACTCCAAATTGCCGCACACCTAAAAAATGTGTATATGCCTATAAAGATCTTTATTCCATATATACGTAAAAACTTGCAATGGAGGGAAAAAAGTGTAAAGTCCTTAATACACAATACCACTGACTGACATCTCAGCATGTGTCAAAGATGTTGTGCCTTTGGAGGTATATTTAAAGTCGCATGTTGATGTATTTCTATTTTTGTATACTATGGTAGGGATGATACCTCTAAAGGCAAGAGTTGGTTCAACACCCCATCGCCGCATACAGCTGTGCTCATAAGTTTACATACCCTGGCAGAATTTATGATTTCTTGGGCATTTTTCAGAGAATATGAATGATAACACAAAAAACATTTCTTTCACTCATGGTTAGTGTTTGGCTGAAGCCATTTATTATCAACCAACCGTGTTTACTCTTTTTAAATCATAATGACAACAGAAACTACCCAAATGACCCTGGTCAAAAGTTTACATACCCTGGTGATTTTGGCCGGATAACATGCACACAAGTTGACCCAAAGGGGTTTGAATGGCTATTAAAGGTAACCATCCTCACCTGTGATCTGTTTGCTTGTTATTAGTGTGTGTATAAAAGGTCAATGAGTTGCTGGACTCCTGACAGACCCTTGCATCTTTCATCCAGTGCTGCACTGACATTTCTGGATTCTGAGTCTTGGGGAAAGTAAAAGAATTGTCAAAGGATCTGCAGGAAAAGGTAGTTGAACTGTATAAAACAAGAAAGGGATATAAAAAGATATCCAAAAAATTGAAAATGCCAATCAGCTGTGTTCAAACTCTAATCAAGAAGTGGAAAATGAGGGGTTCTGTTGAAACCAAATCACGGTCAGGTAGACCAACTAAAATTTCAGCCACTTTCTTGTGAAAAAAAAATTTCAGCCACAACTGCCAGGAAAATTGTTTGGGATGCAGAGAAAAACCATAACTTCAGGTGAAATACGGGACTCTCTGAAAACATGTGGTGTGGCTGTTTCAAGATGCACAATAAGGAGGCACTTGAAGAAAGATGGGCTGCATGGTCAAGTCGCCAGAAGAAAGCCATTACTACGCAAATGCCACAAAGTATCCCGCTTACAATACGCCAAACAGCACAGAGACAAGCCTCAAACCTTCTGGCACAAAGTCATTTGGAGTGATGAGACCAAAATTTAGATTTTTGGCCACAACCATAAACACTACATTTGGAGAGGAGTCAACAAGGCCTATGATGAAAGGTACACCATGCCTACTGTGAAACACGGAGGTGGATCGCTGATGTTTTGGGGATGTGTGAGCTACAAAGGCAAAGGAAATTTGGTCAAAGTTGTATCAAGATAAGCAGTATGTTATCAAAAAATACTGGAGGAATATTTGCATTCATCAGCCAGGAAGCCGTGCATGGGATGTACTTGGACATTTCAACATGACAATGATCCAAAACACAAGGTCAAGTTGACCTGTCATTGGCTACAGCAGAATAAAGTGAAGTTTCTGGAGTGGCCATCTCAATCTTCTGACCTCAATATCATTGAGAAACTCTAGGGCTCAAACTTGCGGTTCATGCAAGACAGCCCAAGAATTTACAGGAACTGGAGGCTTTTTGCCAAGAGGAATGTGCAGCTTTACCATCTGAGAAGATAAAGAGCCTCATCCACAAATACCACAAAAGACTTCAAGCTGTCATTGATGTTAAAGGGGGCATTACACGGTATTAAGAACTGGGGTATGTAAACTTTTGATCAGGGTCATTTGGGTAGTTTCTGTTGTCATTATGATTTAAAAAGAGTAAACACAGTTGATTGATAATACATGGCTTTAGCCAAACACTAACCATGAGTGGAAGAAAAGTTTTTGTGTTATCATTCATATTCTCAGAAAAATAGGCCAAGAAATCATAAATTCTGCCAGGGTATGTAAACTTATGAGCACAACTGTATAATAGGTTTCCTAAAATACAGTATAGTTTTCAGAAATACCTCAAACCCAAAAATGGAACTTCCGCTTTAAGAGAAGGTGACCCCCTGACATGCCACATTTGGCATGTCATTTTTTGGGGGGGGAGTGGATACCCTCTTTTCAGAGGGTTCCAGCTCCCACTTCTTATTGGTGCACCCTTGGCGCTGGAAGGAAGATCACCTCTCCCCCCTCCCTCTAGGCAATCATCTGGGACACGTCACAGGTCCCAAATAATTGCATGGCCAGACACAGCGAGTGGCGTGGCTCGCGCATGCGCAGTGGGTGCCCGGCTGTGAAGCCACAGACGGGCACACCTTGGTTGCAATGCCGGCGCCGCCGAGCGGAGGGGGAGACGAGCGGGGCTTCGTTCCCCCGCATCGCTGGACCCTGGGACAGGTAAGTGTCTGATTATTAAAAGTCAGCAGCTGCAGTATTTGTAGCTGCTGACTTTTAATTTTTTTTTTAAGCGGAACTCCGCTTTAATGAGAACATATACTGCATTTTGGCCACTAGGTGGAGCAGATGATTTTCTATTACAGGGAAAAATTATCCAACCTGCACAAATGTGTGTAACATTCGTCCAACCAATGTTTTATAAATAGACCGCAATAGTTTCCTTTTTTCCAGGTGTGTATTTAAATTGAAAAGCTTTCTTCAAAGCACCAACAAATCTTAATGTTCCAGTTTATCCTACTGGCCTCATTAAATAAGATGGTACATACACCAATGGTATGCAGTACCCACCTAACAATCAGTGAAAATTCACCTTACCTGATCTTACCCATCTAGGACTGACATTTCATTGGTAGTTAGGGGTTATTGCATTTTTTTAATTATAGTAGAACTATAGGCAAAACTTTTTTTTACACTTTGGATAGAGCAAGGAAGGGCTATAACCACTGTCAGATTTTTTTGCCATCTGTGTCCTGTTGCAGAGATTTCCCTTCACTTCCTGTCCTATAGCTAAACATGAAGTTAGAGGAAATCCCTGCAAATTAAAGGAATTCCTTGGGGACCCCCAGGTCACCAGAACTAGTGTCCCCATTGGAAGATTTCTCCTCTATTACTTTTCTGGGGGCAACCCAAAATTTGGGATTTTCTTTACTTTCATTTTCAATAATAATGGTAAACATGACAAATAGGATGAATCTCCTTAAAGGGGGTACAGACACCAATAAAAACTGACAAGCATTCGAATAACTCTCCACTCTATCCAAAACTAAAAAAAAAGTTTTGCCTTTAGTAATACTTTAACCATTCCTTGTGCACTGGCTTGATTTATAAGCCTCTATGGTACTTACCAAGCCAAAACTCATCACTTGGGTCTCCAAAGCCTTCTGCATATGTCCTCCAGCGTTGATAGAAGTCAAGTTTTCCAGTAGTTCTTCTCTGGAAGACCTGAATAAAAATGTTGGATAATGATAGTACAGTATGAGGATTTGAATGATTCATAGTCACCATTAAGAACTCGCTGCTCAGTACATGGTATTAGGGTGCAGTAATAAAGCACAAAAAGGTTTAATTTGTATTCATTTTCCCTTTCCCTTGTTTGCCCATTTTTTTCTAATTCTTTATTTAAGACAAATGATAAGTACAAACATAAAACAGATTGAACATTTCGCTAACAGCACAATACCATTCAGCGCATTATGTTTTTTATCAGCATTCATCTCAAATTTATTAACATCTGAAATATAGAGTTGTGGTCTGTCATTCAACAATTGTTATTTTAGCTCAGTAATTGCACCAAATATTGTCACTAAAATACATTGTACATGAAATGTCTGGTATCTTATATTTATAGCTTCTAAGGGTAGGGGACTAAGGCCAGCCATAGACAGTGCTATTTTCTTTTTTCAAAATGCTTGATTCCCCCATCAACATAGACAGGAACTAGTGTGTTTTCCCAACCGGGGGGGGGGGGGGGGGGGGTTGGGGGGCAGGGGAAGCGGTCCCTGCCAGGAGAACACAGTGATTATTGTTAGTGGCTATAACAGCTACTAGCAATAATAGCATGTAAAATCCAGCAAGCTGGTTGTACCCAAGTTAAAGTTAGCAGTAAATGAGCCAAAATTTGATATGTGTACGGCCAGCCTAAAGCTGAAGTTTAGGTATTGCAGTTTTTACATAATTATATTGGTCTAACTTGTAAGTATGTATAAGCTGGAGATCCACTGGCTTCTGTTGCTTACGGTGACGGGACAAGGTCATCCAGTGCCCAGGGCGAACATGGCAAAAAGCAGAATCCCCCACCCCCCCCGGTTGTGCATGACCAATCATCTTACCCATGCCTGATACCCACACCTGATCATTATGTCTATGTATATAGAGTGCAAAGGTCAGGACTGATTAATTTACCTCTATGGGTACACCCCTCACATTTTTGTAAATATTTTATTATATCTTTTCATGTGACAACATGATACTTTGCTACAATGTAAAGTAGTAAGTGTACAGCTTGTATAACAGTGTAAATTTGCTGTCCCCTAAAATAACTCAACACATAGCCATTAATGTCTAAACCACTGGCAATAAAAGTGAGTACACCCCTAAGTGAAAATGTCCAAATTGGGCCCAATTAGCCATTTTCCCTCCCTGATGTCATGGGACTCGTTAGTGTTACAAGGTCTCAGGTGTGAATGGGAAGCAGGTGTGTTACATTTGGTGTTATGGCTCTCACTCTCTCATACCGGTCACTGGAAGTTCAACATGGCACCTAATGCAAAGAACTGTCTAAGGATCTGAAAAAAAGAATTGTTGCTCTACAAAAAGATGGCCTAGGCTATAAGAAGATTGCCAAGTCCCTGAAACTGAGCTGCAGCATGGTGCCCAAGACCATACAGCAGTTTAACCAAACAGGTTCCACTCAGAACAGGCCTCGCCATGGCCGAAGAAGTTGAGTGCACATGCTCAGCATCCTATCCAGAGGTTGTCTTTGGGAATAGACCTATGAGTGCTGCCAGCATTGCTGCAGAGGTTGAAGGGGTGGGGGGTCAGCCTGTCAGTGCTCAGACCATACGCCGCACACTGCATCAAATTGGTCTGCATGGCTGTCGTCCCAGAAGGAAGCCTCTTCTAAAGATGATGCACAAGAAAGCCCGCAAACAGTTTGCTGAAGACAAGCAGACTAAGGACATGGATTACTGGAACCATGTCCTGTGGTCTGATGAGACCAAGATAAACTTATTTGGTTCAGATGGTGTCAAGTGTGTGTGGCGGCAACCAGGCGAGGAGTACAAAGACAAATGTGTCTTGCCTACATTCAAGCATGGTGGTGGGAGTGTCATTGTCTGGGACTGCATGAGTGCAGCCGGGACTGGGGAGCTACAGTTCATTGAGGGAACCATGAATGCCAACATGTACTGTGACATACTGAAGCAGAGCATGATCCCCTCCCTTCGGAGACTGGGCCGCAGGGCAGTATTCCAACATGATAACGACCCCAAACACACCTCCAAGACAACCACTGCCTTGCTAAAGAAGCTAAGGGTAAAGGTGATGTACTGGCCAAGCATGTCTCCAGTCCTAAACCCTATTGAGAATCTGTGGGGCATCCTCAAACGGAAGGTGGAGGAGCACAAGGCCTCTAACATTCACCAGCTCCTTGATATCACTATGGAGGAGTGGAAGAGGACTCCAGTGGCAACCTGTAAAGCGCTGGTGAACTCCATGGCCAAGAGGGTTAAAGCAGTGCTGGAAAATAATGGTGGCCACACAAAATATTGACACTTTGGGCCCAATTTGGGCATTTTCATTAAGGGATGTACTCACTTTTGTTGCCAGTGGTTTAGACATTAATGGCTGTGTGTTGAGTTATTTTGAGGGGACAGCAAATTTACACTGTTATACAAGCTGTACACTCACTACTTTACATTTTAGCAAAGTGTCATTTCTTCAGTGTTGTCACATTAAAAGATCTTATAAAATATTTACAAAAATGTGAGGGGTGTACTTACTTTTGTGAGATACTGTATACACACATACATACACTCACATATATACAAAAAAGCAACAATTTATGTACCTGGCTGACCCAAATGTCTTCTCTGGCTTTTTTTCATAATAAAGGTTTAACTACTTCCCACCCGGCCAATGTACATAAACGGCCGGGTGGGTGCTCTCTCCTTCTGAGTGGACGTTCAGGAACGTCCCTCAGAAGGAGCGGGATCGCGCGCGCGCGTGCCCGCGCAGCGGCGCGATCCCGATGCGCTCGTGTCACCCGGACACGGCGCATCTCGGATCGGCAGGAGGGCTCTGTGATTGGCCCTCCTGATCACATGACGGCCGTGTCCAATCACAGCCGTCATGTGATGTAAACACAGCCGGTTGCTAGGCGATCAGCTCTCCTCTCCTCACACGGAAGTTGTCGCTGAGGAGGAGAGGAGAGGGGATCGCTGCAGCCGGCTGATGATCAGTGAGTATGAGCTGTTTTTTACAGCTTTTTACTCACTGATCACCAGCCTAGTGTCAACACACATGTAAATTCATACATGTAATTCACACACATGTCCCCACATAATGTAAAACACACACATGTCCCCACATAATGTAAAACACACATGTTTCCAAAACACATGTCCCCAAATAATAAAAAAAGCTGTCCCCCACATATGTCCCACTAAAATCACATGTCCCAATGGTAATCTGCACACATATGTACGTGATCACCTGCACACATCTGTACATGATCATTTGCGTACATATGTCCGTGATCACACAAACCAATTATTATACACTTAACAGGATTTTTTTTATCAAAAACATGTAGCAGAATACATTTTGGCTTAAATTTATGACAAAATTCGATTTTACTGGATTTCTTTTAAAACAGAAAAAAGAAAATATTGTTTTTTTCCAAATTTCCACTATTTTTGCGCTTATATCGCGAAAAAAAAATAACGGAGTCGTGAATAAATACCACCAAAAGAAAGCTCTATTTGTGCAAACAAAATGATAAAAATTTCATTTGGGTACAGCGTAGCATGACTGAGTAATTGTCATTAAAAGTGTGAGAGTGCTGAAAGCTGAAAATTGGTCTGGGAAGGAGGGGGGCGAAAGTGCCCAGTATTGAGGTGGTTAAATCCCAACTCCAGGAAGAAGAAAAAAATCCCCTAGTGCATGGGTTAAATGCTCATTAATGCCTAGTACACATGATGAGAAAATTGGACGAAAACAAACGCATTTGGAGCGGTCGTCTGATAATCTGATCATTTGTACACAGCTTTCAAGAGCTTTTTACGACAGTTCATGTGAAAATATCACAAAATCAGCACAAAAAAATTCTGGTAAGATAGCAGAATGAATGATTTTCATGTAATTAGTATGGTATTTGCAAAAAAAAATAATCAAATGACCAAGACTGCGCGTGCTCGGAAATGAGAGGATACATTACAGTACATCATTTGTGAAGCTGTATTCTGTCTAATGAGAATTTTTGTAACTTATTTGTTTTCCATATGAGACTAACATGGAAAAAAAAATGTCTGATGTTCTCATTGTGTGTATGGGCCTTTTATTCTAGGAGCAGAGGATTAGGGTAAAATCACTTAAACTGGCACACATGTATAGTTTTTTTTCTTTCAGCCAGTGGGCTTTTTTCAGTCAGGGCACCCTTTAAAATTATAGACAATATCAAGGGACCCTTTAAAATTATGGATAGTCTTGGAGTACCCCATTCTAAAATGTAAAAACTATTCTAATAGCTTTACATGACGCAGCAACATCAACACGTAGGACACCCAATGTTATAGGTGATTTATTCTTCCAAAGCAAATACATTTTTGTACACTAGTACTGACTAGTATTCCAATGTTTCTCTTCCCCCTCAATTTCTCTCCATCAGTCAGCTAATGTCACCCCAGTGATGAGGGAGAGGGGCACAGGAGGGCCAAAAAAGGATGCTGTAGAGGCAACAGACACCCTCCTTATTAACTGATGACATCATTGGTTGTTAGGATGCCAGTGTCTAGAAAGTCTTAATGGTGCATAATGAAAACTTGTGGCTTTGTGCAACTAAAAGGCAGGCTTCATCCACCTGTTGGCTTGTATACAATTTTTGATCAATTTGCATTTTGCCAAGGCACCCCTGAAGAAACCTCAAGGCACCCTGGTTGAAAAAGGCTGTTCTAGAGGGATCTTACAGGTATGGCACATACACAGTTACATTGGTCCAAGCTGGACCAATGTAACTATGTAAAAAACTGCAATACCTAAACGTCAGCTTTAAAGTGGTTGTAAAGTCAGAAGGCTTTTTATCTTAACACATTCTATGCATTAAGATAAAAAAAAAACCTTATGTGAACTTTAGCCCCCTTCAGCCCCCCTAATACTTACCTGAGCCCATCTCAGTCCAGCGATGTGCACGAGTGCCTTATCCGTCCGGGACTCTCCCTACTGATTGGCCATTGGCGCCCGCTGCTGTCAAATAAAGTCAGTTAGCCAAAGAGGAGGGAGAGGGGGTGGGGCCGAACCGCAGCTTCATGTCTAAATGGACATATGGAGCTGTGGCTCAGCTCCGGTGCCCCCATAGCAAGCTGCTTCCTGTAGGGGCACTTGGCAGGAGGGAGGGGAATCCGAGAAGAGGAGGATCGGGAATGCTCTGTACTAAACCTCTGCACAGAGGAGGTAAGTATGACATGTTTGTTATTTTGAAAGAAAAAAAAGGAGAATTTAGTATCACTTTAAGGGTAGCAAGGGTCACTGGTAAGGATAGCCTGGTAGCCCTAAGGGGTAAGAGGAGAAATAAATGTATAGAGGGGGTGAAGCCCATAGGAAAGGATAAGTTATAAGAAAGGAAGATATTTGTCCACTTTTAACCAATTCTGGATCAATTCAGGACTAAAACTAAAGAGTGGAAGAGTATTAACGCTATAAATAAAAGTTACCTGCTTCTCTACAGGCTGCTGATAGGTCATTTGTATTGCTCAATGATGGTTCTGCATATAATGCAGTCAATTTTTGCATACAAAGCTACATATTGTAGTAGCATGCTCTAATGATGATTTTTAGTTTCAATTTCCAGATAATAAAAAAGGGGGTGAACAAATTGGCAAGCATGTCATTTGGACAGTTTTCTAGGGCAGCTTGATTTCTGAAGAATGCTGAATTTAGGAGCACTTACAGTCCATCCACCGCCATCTGTATCCTGATCGCAGTACGCTCTAATGCCCTGTGTGTTCTCTCCTCCAGGGTAGATGGTGTACACTCCGCTCTTTCTGTTGCCTGCCATTCGAGTTTGGACACAGTCCACGGGGAAGGTAATGACCATAGCCACTGGTATTGAGAAGAGAAACCATACATAAAGATGCCTGAAATCATCACTGTCTCTAGAAATACTTTTTTTATGCATTGGCATACCCCTTCTCATAAATAAGTCAGGTTAATTAATGTGGCCTATTAATAACATTAGAGTTCAAAAAGTGACATAAGAATACCTCTTTGCCTGTATTTTCCTATAGATGCTAATATTAAAGAATATGTAAACCCAACATTTCATATTCCTGATATGTGCCTGTTGCACCATGTACCTTTATAAAAAAAAGTTTCCTGTTCTCTTTGTATTTCTTCCTTTGTGTGAATACCTGGTGTTCCTGCCAGTCCCTCTGCCTTCCTATTTAAAACTGACCACACTAAGCATGGGAGCACAGCATGATCAGTAATACAGAGAACTCAGCCTGCTCTCCTCCAATGATCAAACTTGTCCTGATACGCCTCCCCCGCATAGCCATTCACTGGGAAAACCAGTGTGTTGCTGTTTCTCCTCCCCCAGCTCTCTGAGCCCCTTTGCAGCTGAGAACAGAGGGAAGGTGATCACTTATAAAAAAGGGAAAAAAAGTTATTTATAATGTTTCATTACATATGCACACAAAAGTTTTGCCTTTCTCTTGTATTTGTCGCTGAATGGGTTGTTTTACAAGGTAAGGATTTACATATACCAATTCGCAGGACATGTAAATGTGACGGGCTCTCAATGGAGCCAGTTTACACATGTCCGGGGCGGCCGCGGTGCAATTTTCAAAAGGGTCCTGTACATTTTTGGGTCCGGTTCAGGTGCGAATTCAGGCAAAAATTTGCACCTGAATCGCAACTGAACCGGTGAACAGAAACGCATCGGACCCCGTGTGAACCCAGCATTTCTAACTTTAAATGTTAAAGTGTATCAAAAAACAAAATTTGTTTTTAACGTTATGGCTAGGGTAAGGAAGGGCTAGAACCTCTGCCAACTTTTGTTACCATTTGGTTTGCTATTGGAGAGATTCACCTTCTCTATGTATCCTGGTGGGCAATGTCAATGGCAATGTCAATGTCAATGTATCCTGGTGGACAATGTCATTAGGACTGAAAGTGATGGAATAATCCAAAACTTGGAGTTGTCACAGGAACAAAAGGAAGAATCTTCCTATAGGGGCACTGTATAAGAGGGAATTTCTTCCATCTCCCTTTACTTCATGTTGTGACTCTATGAAGGGAAATTAGGGTAATTCTCCCCAATGAAACACAGGCGGCCAAAAAATTAAACTTTGTGGGGGTTGTAACCATTCCCTTCTTTTTTTGTCAAAGCTTCTTCGAGTAGTCAAATATTATTTTATTCTTCAATGTGCAACTAATGTTTAGTTTACAGCACATCTGCACAACAATTCAGACCTATTTGCAGGGGTTCTTACATCGGCCCACCATTATAAAGTGTTTTTCACTTGAATGGCTGTTGTTCTTCTACAGCAACATATTTCATTTTACAAATAGTACTTAATCTATTTTAGTGAAATCAAAACGATTTTCTTTGCCTTATGTTGCTAATGAGCAGCCTCACATCCGTATTTTATTTTATTTTTTAATTGTGACGAGTACAAAAATGGAATTGTTTAAAATAAGGGGTTTTTTTGTCAAGTAAAATATGTACTATTGCATATTGATATTTTGTATTCTTTTATTGTATTCTTCTATTTAGCTTATTTAACAACTCAGGGTTTTTATTCACATGCTCTTTGCTGTCCTACTCACTTTGATGTGAAAAGCTGCTATTGGCCAAGCCCTGTAGCTAATGTTGTAATTTACACCCATAAGTGAATGACTCATAGCAGTGGCTAAGCTCCCTATGAAGGCTGGTCCCAGGTTTCAATCAGATGGGGAGAGACTCTAGATAGGTAACTACTGCAGTGATGTCTCTTTAGGTCTGTGGCCCGGGTGCCAGGTGCAGCCCTCAGTTTGACTTTTTATCTCGCCCTTGGGGCACTTTTCCTCCCACTGGTGCAAGACAATATTCCTTCCACTGAAACCAACAATGGGGCATAATTCATGTTACTGACATCAACAATGGGTTACTATTTTTCTTATTGACACCAACAATGGGGCACTATTCCACCCACTGATGCAAGACACTATTCCCCCATTGACACCAATGATTGGGCACTATAGCTCCTCCTAATGCCAAACATGCACTGTTTACTCAAAGTGACGCCAGGACAACTTTTACTCCCAAGGGCCACAGTCTGGCCGTTGGGAGGACTGAAGGACAATAAACAGGCCCTTTGTTTAGAAAGTTTGGAGACATGCTTTAGATAAACCATCTTGCTCTGGGAATCCTTTGTCATGTATTACATACACACATTTATGTAAAAAAACAGATTTTACCAGTAAAGAATGACGTGATGGCCTGTCTGCTTCTTCTGTCTCCTTTGTAGGCCTCCAGGTAGACCTTGTAGTCACCTCCTCTATGCAGGCCCTTCAGTTCATAACTCTTAGCTGCGGCATCCAGTTCAACCTCCTGCCATAGACAAATTAAGTTTCAACAGTATGTGTCAGCATCCCACAGCTCAACTAAGAATCTTCTCCTCAAAAAAAACCTTCTGACTAACACATGTTACTACTATCTATGTTGATTGTCCGAACTAGGAATAAAGTGAACCATGCAGAGCAAAGCATCAGGTTCACTTCAATGCATCCTCCCCAGCAGCACCTTGTTTCCTACAAGTTTCTGAATGTTGGCTTACACAGGGCTTTTAGACTCCCTGTGTGACAGTGCTGATTGGCCCAGTGCTGTCACATGGTCCTCTATGCCCAAAGCTGGTAATTTTCCTTGCCTACCATCAGTGAATGGAGCAGCACAGGACAGGAGCAGGGGATACAGGACAGCTCTGAATTTCTAACTTTCTAACTTAACTAACAGTTTTTTGTGCTTATCAAACAGATACACTATATTACAAAAAGTATTGGGACGCCTGCCTTGATACACACATGAACTTTAATGGCATCCCAGTCTTATGCCCCGTACACACGGTCGGATTTTCCGATGGAAAATGTGTGATAGGACCTTGTTGTTGGAAATTCCGACCGTGTGTAGGCTCCATCACACACTTTCCATCGGATTTTCCGACACACAAAGTTTGAGAGCAGGATATAAACTTTTCCGACAACAAAATCCGTTGTCGGAAATTCCGATCGTGTGTACACAAATGAAGTGCCACGCATGCTCAGAATAAAGAGATGAAAGCTATTGACCACTGCCCCGTTTATAGTCCCGACGTACGTGTTTTACGTCGCCGCATTCAGAACGATCGGATTTTCCGACAACTTTGTGTGACCGTGTGTATGCAAGACAAGTTTGAGCCAACATCCGTCGGAAAAAATCCTAGGATTTTGTTGTCGGAATGTCCGAACAAAGTCCGACCATGTGTACGGGGCATTAGTCTGTAGGGTTCGATATTGAGTTGGCCCACCCTTTGCAGCAATAACAGCTTAAACTCTTCTGGGAAGGCTGTCCACAAGGTTTAGGAGTGTGTCTATGATAATGTTTGACCATTCTTCCAAAAGTGCATTTGTGAGGTCAGGATTTGATGTTGGATGTAAAGGCTTGACTCGCAGTCTCCGCTCTAATTCATCCCAAAGGTGTTCCATTGGGTTGAGGCTTTCGGAGTGGACAGCAGGCTAGCCTTTTGTCTACTGACTATGGGCCCTTTGTGAGTTGTATGCCCGGGGGACCCTTGGAGTAATGTTACTTTGGATTCAAGTCCATGTCTCCCCAAGACTCAAGGCATGGGGTCCCTGTATAGGGCCTAGCTGCCTCATTACCAATAGTGACTGCTTCACACTGTGAGACTCAAAGCAGATGGGGATGTCGTCAACTCAAGCCATCTGTCTGGGGTTGCCTGCTATAATGTATTTATTGTAAGTAGGTCTAGTGTGCCTCCTAAGGGTCTTTCAACCATTGTTAATTGAGCTAATTAACACACCTATTGTCTGCTAGCAAACTACTGTGGGGATGTGTTTACAGGGCTTTTTTTCTCAAACAATAGGTGCTGGAACTTAACCACGGCCCCACAAAACCCCTCCCCTTACACACACCCTCCAATTCACATCAAATATTGGGTGTGTACAGTCAAATTTCACGAAAACAGTAGGAGGTCTTAAAGGGGCATTGAATACCAGGACTGCATTGCATACAGAGTGCAGAGCTGTCACTTGTAAACAGAGAAACCAGACTTCTGTGTTTACAAGTGATTGTGGTGAGCAGGCACCAAAGGGTCTGTGCCAGAGGTGGTGGAACTGAGTTCTACCAAGTTCCCCCTGAAAAAAAGCCCTGTGTGTTTATACTTGTAAAAATGTGTATTGTACTTTGTGAGCTCTATGCCGACACATCTGACCTGGAATGAGACCCCCGAGTATCCAGGTGGCTAGTCTTTTAATCAACTAAATGTTTCTACGATATGTTGGCTGTTTAGCTATGGTAATTAGATTCCTGTGTGCAGTTTGTATTGTTGGGATAATATGATCAGGAGGGGGATGTCCTCCTGTGGGGAATATATTCTGTGTGAGTTTGTCAAATAAACATTCCAGTTTCATAGAAGCTATCTGTCAGCTAGTCTTGTATACTACACGGCTATAATATCTGATATCTACGTTCAGACTGGAGGAAGCAGTATACTGATGGAAGCACTCAAGCTGAGAGTGGGACAGTTCCGTCACAGTTCCTCCACCCCAAACTCACTCATCCATGTCTTTATGGACCTTTCTTTGTGCACTGGTGCGCAGTCATGTTTGAACAGGAATGGGCATCCCCAAACTGTTCTCACAAAGTTGGGACCATGAAATTGTCCAAAATGTCTTGGTATGCTGACGCCTTAAGAGTTCCCTTCACTGGAACTAAGGAGCCAAGCCCTGAAAAAACAACCCCACACCATAATCCCACCTCCACCAAATGATTTAGACCAGTGCAAAAAGCAAGGTCCATAAAGACATGGATGAGCGAGTTTGAGGTGGAGGAACTTGACTGGGCTGCATAGAGTCCTGACCTCAACCTGATAGAACACCTTTGGGTGAATTAGAATGGAGACTGCAAGCCAGGCATTCTTGTTTGTGACCTCAAAAATGCGTTCCTGGAAGAATGTTTAAACATTCCCATATACAGACTCCTACACCTTGTGGACAGCCTTCTCAGAAGAGTTGAAGCTGTTATAGCTGTAAAGGATGGGCCACCTCAATATTGAACCCTACGGACTAAGACTGGGGTGCCATTAAAGTTTATGTACATGTAAAGGCAGGCGCCTCAATACTTTTGATAATATAGTGTATAACAAAATGCTTCCAATGATGGTGCAAAAAAGAGAAGTTATGTTAAGGTTTACGGTAAGGACTTTAAGGACATGACAGATCATGCTTCCAACACTTCCCAAACCTATTATCTCAGACCATACGTTTTTTTCTAAAAAATAAGGATTGTTGGCAGGTGTTTAATGGTCGCAGGTGCTGGGTTGTTTTCTTTTTTAAATGGACCAGAGAAAGTAGGTGCCTATGTACTAGATGTTAAAAATATAATAAACTGCTAACAAATCTCAGTGATGTATCTCAGACGTTGTACCAAATGTAACTTCTGAGATCGTTACGTAAATATTAAAGCAGTTTTAAACAAAGCAAGCTTCTATGTCCCCATCTGGCATTGCTGTGATTACCTTTACCGCACAGAGTTTTAGATGTTCTGTAGCTTGTTTCGCTCAATCATATTTTTATGTGTCTGTACATAAAGCAGGCCTCATAATAGGAAATAAAACCACTGGGGGTTAAGTAGAGAACAGTAATATTTGTTTACATCTATGGGTTGGTTTTGTTTTCCCTAGAAGCCGAAAAAAGGGCTGCAGTTACTGACATTTTAAGAAGGTTTGAAAGGCAGAATATGCAATTTTATCAGAAAATTAGTGCCATTATAATGCTAAAAGTGAAAAGATACAATACAGTATACAGAAGCTCTGGAAAAAAACAGGAAATTGTTTTACTGGCTTGTACATCTTGCATTTCACAGATTTTCACCCTATGGGTTCTAGACGCAAGATGATTAGGTGAACATTAAAGTGAAGAACAACAGTATATATTCAGCAGGTGCATATTTTCAGCTACTATTGTTTACTGTAATGCAATTTTCGTAATACTTTTACAGTTTTTTACAATGTTGCCTTTCCATATTTTATTTATTGTAGTAAAGGAGAAGGAAAGGCTTCTTGTATGAAAATGCCATATAATTCCTTTTTTTAGTGTTTCTATTTGTTCATGTGATTGCAAACCCCCCCCCTACTCAACCCCCCTTCTCTATGACTGGTGGGTGTGAGTATCCCAGCCAACAACACTTATAGAGCTATGAATACCGGCATGATGACATCACTACTGTATGGGATTAGGTGATGTGAATCAGAGGTTCAACAATGCTGCTGCAAATGGGTCCTGTTTGCTGCTTGACTTTATTTCTTCTTTCATGAAACCCTTAACTTTGTTTTCTGATTACCTGTTGTTTGCCACCCTCATCCACGTAGACTAGTTTGTAACCATCAATTTGAGCAACAGGGGGAGTCCATGTCAAGGTGGCTTCGGTCTGTGTAATTTCAGAGGCTTGTAGGTTCGTAGGTGCATCAATATCTAGAAAATAATTTTTGAATATATACAATAATAACATACTCAACAACCGTTTTCTGTTTACAGAAAAACTGACATGGGAGTTTTGGACAGTTGTAAAAACACAAGGAAAGACGCATGCTTCAGATAATTATGGAGGTATATTTCAGGCATTAGCTAAAAAAAGTATCAGTCAACTGGAACACTTCAAGACACGTTTTCTTGTCCACATTTGTTTTTGTGCCTTATTTTAGATATTTAATAATATTTTCTTAAAGTGGAACTAAACTCAAAAGTTGGGACTTGCTATGTTATGGGGTACATCATGTTAATTGTGCAAAACCTTGAAATATCCACATTTTGTTTGGAATTCCTCCTGAAACATAGCAAAACACTTCCTGGTATGTGAGTGTGCCTAGGCACTCATGTCTACAGCTTCATAGCTGTATGCCTGCAGAGTGAGATTCAAGCCTGGTACACACGGCTGAGTATCAGTCGTTTCAACAGCAACACATAGCTGGTATACACATTCAGCTATGTGTATACCAGCCTGTCCGACAGAAATCGGCCAAATGGCCAGGTTCTGTCGAACAAGCATGCTGGGAATCCGATAGTTAGTACAGCGAACTACTCCTGAGATCCTCAGGTTCCTTTTCGTTCAGCCCGATAGGTTGAACGAAAAAGAACTGATAGTGTAAACCTAGCCTAAGGTACTGCTAGGAGATTTGAAGTAAGATTTGGTGATTTCACTTTTGTGCTGTTCACTGTCCTTCTTGGTTGAAGGCTCTGATACAAAGAAACAAAGTCTTGCCTCTATCAAGATCACCTCCACAAAAAGATACATTCCAGAACAAGGCCTTTTAATTCAGTACTGGGGGAAAGATCAGCTGCAGGGAGATCACAGACAATACCTACGTCCTTTGCCTTTTGCCTGCCTTTTTTTGTAGTCACAGCTTCTGCAGTTCACTTCCCTTTAATTAGTGTCTTAGTTAAATAACCTAAGTACCACATGGATGCAGGGCCATCTTAATAGCATCATGGGCCCCTGGGCAAAGTAATGCTCTGGGGCCCCTACAATGAAGACAGCGCAGGTAAACAGACATCAAGTAGGTAGGAGGCAGACAAGCTTCCCCTTTTGGGTGGAGCTCCGCATTAACTACAGGAACAATCATTCTGTACAGCAAAGAAACAGTGGGAAAATACTGCATACATAATGTAACAAAGCTGTCCTGTGCATATAATATATTTGCTAGATTGATGCCTCCCCAGCACTCTGACCACTCTACAACCCAGATATCCCTCCAGCACTGCTGTGACCCCTCTACATCCCAGATATCCCCCCAGCACTCGGGCCCCTCTACACCCTAGATATCCCCCCAGCACTGTGACCCCCTCTACATCCCAGATATCCCCCCAGCACTCGGACCCCTCTACTCCCCTGATATCCCCCCAGCACTTTGACCCCTCTACACCCCAGATATTCCCCCAGCATTCTGACCCCTCTACACCCCAGATACCCCCCCAGTACTCTGACCTCTCTACACCCCAGATATCCCCCCAGCACCCTGACCCCCCTACACCCCAGATATCCCCCCAGCACTCTGACTCCTCTACTCCCTAGATATTCCACCCAGCACTGTTACCATATACCATAAGATACCCTTTGTATTGTGACCCCACTACATCCCTTATACCCCCTACACTGTGGCCTCTCTACATCCGATACCTCTAGCACTATAGCCACCTAAGCTACCCCAAACATTGCTACCCCCTATACACCCCATATCCACCCTCAGCATTGTTTTTCCCCATACACCCTTGATATCCCCCAGCACCATTATTCCATCCAGTACCCCCTTTTTCCAGAGATACAGTGCATGTAAACTTTTGGCTATGTGCCCACCTCCAGCACTGGACTAACCTATACCAATCAAGCAGGCAGAAGGAAGGGTGGAAGAGGGAGCATCCCTCCGAGCATTCATTCGGTGCAAACAGTGCTGGACAGCTGTGCTCACCATGACACCATCCACAATGCTACTTCCGCAGGTGGGCTCTCAGTGCTGCCGACTCAGCAGCTCCCACTCCAGCTCCTACCCTGCAGCCTTCGAGTCCCGAGCATTCAAGCTGCATGGAATCACTGGTGCTCCGGCCCTGCCCCTCCCTGCTGGCTGTGAAATAATAGGTATTGTTCTGCACAGCACAGCGCACCGCTGCCAGCCTGCCTCCCCTTGTGATCCATCACTCTCAGTGCCTTCATGGGGCTCCCAATTTTGGCTCAAGGACCAGCTTCTTTGAGGAAAGTGCAGGGGCCCCCCATGCAGCTGAGGCCCCTGGGCAGTGCCCAGGTGTGCCCACTCATTAAGATAGCCCTGCATGGATGAAGAGATAAATGCTAGATAATTTATGAAATAACCCTTACCAATTGCAACTCTGACTATATATCAGCAGGTGGTCTTTTTTTCTATTGGGCGATACAACACTGACTGACATATAAGATGAAGCATAGAGTTCAATGACTATGTTGCACTTGGATTTGTAATAAAACCCACCTGTCACAGCTGTTACAGATGCCCTCCTGCTCCGCTTGCTGCCCTTCTCTGCCCATACATGGAAGATGTATTCCATGCCTGGAGTAAGGCCGGTCAATGAAGTGGTGGTCTTATCCTTGCCCACGGTCACCTCCTCACTGTGCCCATCAAGTCCAGAATATGTCAATATATATTTGTCTATCTGTGCGCGTGCTGCCTCCCAGGATAGGGTAGCAGTGTCCTCTCCCACATCTGTTGCCTTCAAGTTTTTGGGACCATCAATTCCTGAAAACCATTGTATATATAGTCAGACAATCAAATAGAACACAAAAAGAATACATTTAATATAACATTTTCTTATTATGTATCTATATATCTTTAAGGAGTATTTCAGTTTTGTTGAGAAAAAAAAAAAACATTCTCCTCTGTACATTGCAAGGATTTTAACAAACATTGCTGACAATTCTTACCTGTTTCTGCTCTGATGAAAAAGCTGTTTGCTCCACTTTGTGTCCTTGGATATTGATTCTGAATGGGAGTGACTAATTCATTTTAATCAGCTGGTGTACTTTTCATGTTCTAATGAGAAATGTTGCAGTGTCTGCATCCTTTTATAAATGATTAACCCTTGGGGAGTATCTCACCAAAAAAATGACAGAGAATGTGTGTATGGTCACCCTAAGATGACAGTGTTTCCCTCACCAGACCAGTAGCTAGTCCGTAAATGTGAGGTCTAAATGAAAGCACCAAATCAAATTCTAACCCCTGCGCAATAAGCTTGAGAAGCAAGAGTTGGGTTGTGATTGGCAGTAATTGTTATTGCAGTGTTTTAGCACTTCCAGCACATTACAACAGCAGTTAATGTTATCATCCATACATATCCATGACTATAGATCAAGACAATCACTTCCACATCTCTCCCTGTTTTAGATAAGTTAGCTTTTATGCCTTCTGTCTTGTATCACTTACTGCAAGCTGCCACTTTATTTTCAAACAAATTACCCAAAGTGCCATAAAAATGGTGCGTCGTATTCTGCAACTCATCAATAGCCTTACAATACCCAGAGCTGTCACTTGTACATGATTTGCACAGACCTGTTAGGAATTTTGCCTGAGAAGGTTTGTCTTAGATAGTAGTCATTTCTTTAATACATAACTAAAGATAAAATGAAATTTGCTGTGATAAAAAAAAAAGCTATTGTAATATTCACAAATCACAAATGAAAAAGCAGCCGCGGGCAATGGCCGTGGGGAATATTTTCTATGCTTCCTCACAGTTGAATGATCTGGCTGTTCAGGATCATGGGAAAATTATATAAAGCTCTAATTATGGTACATTGCGCGGACATTCTGATTTTAGAACAATGGCAATGCTTCCAGGACAGGATTCACTGTTTGCATAAAGTGGATGTAAATCCAATTATTAAAATCTCATAACAGCTTTAACCTGTTAATGCCATTTAAAAAAAAAGTAATTTTCAATATTTTTTTGTGCACAGAACAAAGAATGATGCAGCAAAAATAAAATATGGTCATAACAGAGAAACTTCAAACATCATAACCAGAATACTTTGCAGGGAGTTGTCCACGGTTAGCCCGTAATGGACAGTGGACCCCACCTTCCCCTGGGGGGGAATCACCATCAGAATCTTTGTTTTCCGCATGGCAAAACAGCTTCAAGCTGTTGGGAGACAATAGTGTAAGCACTACTCCCCTTGCCCGAACTGGGAGCCGAGTCCTCAGAAGAGTCAAGTTAGCAGGACATGCAGGGGCTTCTGGACTGTCCACAGGCACTGTAATGGGGCTTTCTTCTTCAAGATCTGCAAGGGCCAGAGGCTCAAGTACGAGAGGAAGCTGGTACTCTTCAGTGGGGACTTCTTGTACTGGTGGAACATTTATGGAGTCTTGTTCTATCTCCAGCAGGCTTGACGAATAAATCACCACTCAGCACGGGTTGCAGCAGGTTTTGGTGGAGTTGCCTCTTAATAGGGTTAGGACCCCCTAAAACCACAAATTACACTGGGGTCGGAGGAAACGGGTCTCTACCCGATAGGGTGTGCACTCCCACGTGGGATCCAGTTTGCCTCCTTTTTTGCATTTAAGGTTCCTTACCAACACCCAGTCCAGATGTTATATATGGTCCTCAAATGTTTTGGAGAAAATTATATCTTCAAGGTAGACTAAAGCCGCTTACACACGGGCAGACTTTTCGACCGGACTGGTCCGACAGACTTTCCAACGGACTTTCAACGGACTTTTGACGGACTTCCGACGAACATTTTAACGAACAGGCTTGCCTACACACGATCACACCAAAGTCCAACGGATTCGTACATGATGACGTAAAATAAGGAAGTTGATAGCCAGTAGCCAATAGCTGCCCTAGCGTCGTTTTTTGTCCGTCAGACTAGCATACAGACTGGAAAACGGATTTCTGGGTCACACAACCTCTGTGTGCTGACATTCGTGTGTCTGTTCTCAGAGATCTAGTAATATCACTTTAGTAAAGCCAACAGCTATATATACAGTAAATCCTTTTTTTTCTAGTTGTTTTCACAGATTCTGCAGGGCTACCGCAAAGTGGATGAGGCTTTTGTCCTCTTGTTGCCTACGAACGAAGAACCTCAGCCTTAACTCCTGAACTGTCCCATTCTCTCCAAACAGGCCTTCCAGGCATGCTAAAATTTGTTCCAGGCTGGCCCGGTCATCTTCCAATAGCACCATTACCGCTCGTTGAGTTAAAGGAGTTAATGGCCAGCTCAGCTAGATGGGAACCTGGTACAGGCATGCAGCATTCTCCAGTCTCTCCTCTCACTTAGCTAGAGGTATATTTGACCCATTAAACTTCAGCACTAAGGCCAAGGCCACTCCTAATGGTGCCATTTGCCACCAAGTGTGACCAAGGTGCAGGTGTGGCAGGCAGTAAACACACATATTGTAGAAAAGCCCAACACAACCCATTCTGGCCTGCTGGGTAGCCACACCCTTCTAGAGATACCTACAAACTGTGAGAGCAGGTCGAAGATGCCGACACCGTCTGCAATGAGGAGAGGAATGTGGTCCAGCCGGTCCACACCAAAAGGGGAGACCTTCTGAAGAAAAGCAGACGCAGTCCCTGCACTGTCCTCAGAAACCTTTTTCCACCTCCAAGCACTGTCCCCACCAGACAGGGATCCTGTCCTTACGGTACACACTCGCCTAAAGCATGTCAAACCCGGCAGCCTGAGTTCTAATTAGACTCTGCTTAACCCAAGATGGCTGCTGGAGCTACATGGGGCAAAAGCTTCCAATCGGACAGCTGTCTCCCTGTGACTGAAAGGGATTCATAGAGGAACCAAGTTCTTAACAAATTTCTTCCCCTTCTGCACTCCTGCTTCGGTCAAGCAACACCTGCAGTGGGGAGTACAGAATGCACCTGCCTACATTCGCTCACATGAAAATCCTGGGATCTCATGCACTGCGGTTAAACAACCATTATGCATATATATATTCAAGAGTACTATCCAGCAGTTTAAAAATTGTTAAAGCACATTAACCTTTTCTTTAGTTTTGGATACAATTGGTTATCATTAGGACCCCTGTCAGTTGTTTTCCTTTTTGTGTCCCCTTGGAGAGATTTCCTTTCCCTTGCTGTCCCAGAGACACAGCAGGAAGTTAGAAGAGAGCAACGGCTTATCCTCCCTTAGACAGTTTTAGGCAAAACATGTTTACCCAATAGAAGATTACCCCTCACCTCCTGTTCCTGTGGCAACTCAAAGGTTTTGGATTTTCCATCACTAAGTGTACCAGAGACAAAGGTCACTAGGACCACCAGAGAGGGTGAAGGTCACAAGGACCAATGGAAAGACTGAAGATCACGAGGACCAATAGAGAGCAATATGGAGGGTGAATCCTCCCAGTGGGGACATAGACAGCAAAAAAAAAAAATCTTATAGGCAAACTAACTTCTCGCCTTTCTTTTCAAAAGTTAAAAAAATATGGGTTTTTAAAGACACGTTAATAACACAAACCATTGCAATTTTTTTTATGTAACCATATCACTCATTTCAATTTTAGAGCATTTACTACTTTTGACCAAGTGCATATTTTTATTCCACTCAATAAAGTTTTTATCACTGTCCAGGCACATTACAGAGCCTCAGAAATATGAGTACCTGACCCCATTACATTTATTATAACGTGCTGGTTCACTTAAATATCCTGTTGAGAACCCTTGAAAAGATTATTATAAATAGACAGATGGCACTATTTGCCCTGTTACATGAGGACTTTGATGAAAATTTTGTAAGACTACATTATTTTGTATTGTGTTGCTTGACACAGTTTACATGATATCTTTCTCTTAATACTACTTATAAAAAAAATGATGAAAGACATAAAATAAATAGTTCCAATGTTACAAAACTGCATCAACTGTCCCTGACTTCCAGTTTTTGTAAATTGTCTACAGATACCATATTTACATCTACAGGGGCCACATAATGTAATTTTGTAAAAATGAAAATCTTTCACAAACAAAGCTGGGTGTCTGGATAGATGATCTTTAGTTAGTTTACATATTAAAAAGGGTAAATCCATTTTTATTGAAAAAAATAGCAAATGAAAAAAAAATTGAATTAACATTGGGTATATAAGTCATGTTATAATTGAATGTTAAAAAATTCCCTTTCCTTTTCAAGCAGCGCTGTAATTTTTAGTAAAATTCAATGCAATATGTTAACCTGGAGGTGTTCTGTACACACTTGTGTACAGAACACCCCCAGAAATGAAATTTCCTGCTTGGGGGAAGAACTCTGCACAAAGATCTAATGTCAAGTTTTAGGCATCGTCTACAACAGAAATGTCATTTTTTGTGAGATACTACGGTTAACCACTTCTACATGAAGACACTGCAACTTTTCTCATCAGAACATAAAAAGTGCACCAGCTGATTAAAACGAATTAGTCATTCCCATTCAGAGACAGTATCCAAAAGACGCAATGGGAGTGATTTACTAAAACTGGAGCACTCATAATCTGGATCAGCTGTACATGGTAGCCAATCAGCTTCTAACTTCAGCTTGTTCAATTAAAGTAATTGTAAAGTTTCGTTTTTTTCCTATAAAAATAATAAACATGTTATACTTACCTGCTCTGTTGCAGTGGATTTGCACAGAGCAGCCCGGATCCTCCTCTTCTTGGGTCCCTCTTCTGTGATCCTGGCCCCTCCCTCCTGTTTAGTGCCCCCACAGCATTCAGACATGGAGCCCCGACCAGGCCCCCCTCTCCCCTGATTGGCTAGCTGACTTTGATTGACAGCAGCGGGAGCCAATGGCGCTGCTGCGTCTCAGCCAATGAACAAGGAGGATCTCAGACGACTGAGATACACGTGGACATCACTGGACAGAGAGGGACCTCAGGTAAGTATTGGGGGGGCTGAGGGTGGCTGCTGCACACAGAAAGGTTTTTATCTTAATGCATAGAATGCAATAAGATAAAAAAACCTTCTGCCTTTTTAACCCCTTTAAGCTTTGACAATATAACTTGGATCGCTGGTTGGTCTCTATGCAGAGATCTATGCACCAGATTTTGCACTTTTCTAGTTTTAGTAAATCTCCCAAAGTGGGGCAAACTGCTTTTTTTCAGAGCAGAAACAGGTAGGAATCTGCAACAAAGTTTGTGAAAATCCCTGAAATGTGCATTTGTCACCCACAGGAGAGTGTTTTTCTCCACAAAAGTGGCTATAATCACCTTCCAAATTCACAAACTGTACTCGGTGGTGCCTTTTGTCTTACTCATTATTGTATTGTGTAGTGATGTAGGGGTCAATTGGAGGAAATACAGTAGAACCACAGTAATGCCCCGTACACACGGTCAGATTTTCCGACAGAAAATGTGTGATAGGACCTTGTTGTCGGAAATTCCAACCTTGCGTAAGCTCCATCATACATTTTCCATCGGATTTTCCGACACACAAAGTTTGAGAGCAGGCTATAAAATTTTCCGACAACAAAATACGATTTTGTTGTCGGAAATTCCGATCGTGTGTACACAAATCCGACAGACAAAGTGCCACGCATGCTCAGAATAAATAAAGAGATGAAAGCTATATAGCACGATAGCACGATAGCATATGCACTCATCTGCACTTGACACAGAAGTACTCAAAATATTGAGGTTAATGTTCAATTAAAAAAAGGTTTAGATTAGGGGTCTCCAAACTTTTTCATATGAGGGCCATATTATATATTTTACAACTATTCATGGGCCAAATAATATCCGTTTTATAAATGAGAGAAACAAATTTAAATTAAAAAAATGAGTTTTACTTTGAGTTTTTTGTAATAAGCATGATATGATAGAACAGAAAAAACAAAGCAAAGAAAATCCAAATAAACATGGGTTCCCAACAGTGTCCCCCCTTACATGAGAGTTCCCGGTAAGTCCCTTCTTACATCAGTGTCTCCATCTGATCCCCTCTTACATCAGAAGGCCGGATAAAATCTAGAAGCAGGCCAGATTTGGCTCATGGTCTGTTGTTTGAAGACCCCTGGTTTAAAGGACCAAGTCTTCTAATGTCAAGGACACTAATGCCGCGTACACACGATCGGACATTCCGACAACAAAATCCATGGATTTTTTCCGACGGATGTTGGCTCAAACTTGTCTTGCATACACACGGTCACACAAATCTTGTCAGAAATTCCGAACGTCAAGAACGCGGTGACGTACAACACGTACGATGAGCTGAGAAAAATGAAGTTCAATAGCCAACGCGGCTCTTCTGCTTGATTCCGAGCATGCGTGGAACTTTGTGCGTCGGAATTGTGTACACACAATCGGAATTTACGACAACGGATTTTGTTGTCTGTAAATTTGAGATCCAGATCTCCAGCTTTGTGTGACGGAAATTCAGATGGAAAATATCCGATGGAGCCTACACATGGTCGGAATTTCCGACAACAAGCTCCCATCGAACATTTTCTGTCAGAAAATCTGTCCGTGTGTACGGGGCATAAGCCTTATACGGTAGCAAATGCCAGATTTTCTGGATGACAGCTTGGGTTTTTTCACAATTCACAATTGAATATATGCTCGTTATATTATGCACAGTTTATTGTGCTTTTTTCTATTTTTGTTCATTGGATGTACTTTGCATCCTTTATCATAAACCAGCATGTAATGATTGCAAGCACCCTTTTGCATCTTTCTTCCCACATTAAATCACTTGTTTTATTATGCACCAGTTTTCTTAATTAATTTAATTAGTACAAGTATATTTACATAGCTGACTACAGTATATAAAAAAAAACTTATTAGGCTTATTTAGTGGCTTGGGCAAAGTCAGCCTTTACTGGAAGCCGACACAATTTCTTCACCTAGGGAGTTAAAAGATGCATAATTCAAAGATTTATGGAGAGGAGCCAAAGCCTGAGATGGGAAAACACAAATAATGAAATTGTACAAGACTGCAGCATTGGTGATGCTTATCTGACTGATATACAAGGCAGAGGTTGCTCCTGATATATACGCTACGGTGCCCATGAGTTCTTGTGTGCTCGGGAAGAGATATTGTAAATATGGCATTTTCATAAGGCGCTCGCTGAGTAAATAGTATTGTTTAATGAAGAATCACACACAAGCTGAAAACCATCGCTCTCAACAGCTTCAATCTAAATATACACGCAAGGAGATAGAGAAGTGTATGTCAGTGGAACAGCTGTGCTGTAATCTGTACATGACGGGATATAAGAGCTGTATTAACATTGTGTGACATCCTCATGTAATATTCATTGATGAAATTTGCTCAGAGTGTACGATAGGTCATAAAATAAATATCCATCCAGTGTATCCACTGAGCGGGTGAGTCAGTGCGCCTGATTTGGAAGGTGGAAGCCGTTCAGGTTCAACTTTGTACGACAGCACTGGTTCTAATGTTCCACCAAAATAGGTGCTGGCTGGCGTTCCACTTTAAATCTATCCTACAGCTGTAGTTTTGCTTCTGTTTTTATGAAAGCAAAATGAAAATATAAGATATTATAACTCCCGTATTAAGAAATAAAAGTAGAACTTAAAGTGTTATTAAACCCACTCATTAAAAAAACTATGAATAAATGCTGTATTACATGCTGTTCATAATTATTAAGTCACTATGGGATTCATTTTCTGTATTCTGGAAAAAACGTGGTTGATCCTGCTGCTCTCTATCTCCCCTTCCTGTCCATGTCCCCAATGCAGTTGGGGATTTTGTAGAGCAGTGTTGGCACCTAGTGCACATGCTCAGTTTTCAGTGTATTTTCTACCCTGAGCATTTCCTCTCTATCACATCTGAGCGGCCCATGTGACACATGTGGGTGTATACACATTAGTAGACGACAGCCCACTCCCTCCATTCTCCTCCATGTCCACTAACCAAATAAACACAATAGGGGTGGGATATTGCATCCTGATTGATGGAGGCTTTACCTCCCTCTTTTTCTAAGACACAGGCTTGAGAGGCGTGACACAGCCTGTGACTGGCATAAGTCTATCCACACTATGTTACTGCCAAAAAAATTAAGATGTAATTTCAAATATATACTTGATCATTTAAAACTGTTTATTGACATTCATTATTTATTTTTAATCTTTATTTCAAAGGCTGTTTTTTTTTTAACTTGTGACCAGTATCAGAGGACTAGAAGCTCTTTCTGCTTATGTTTCCATACACACAGGCTTGGAAAGAGCCAGGAAATGTGATAGCTGTGACAGCATTGTCCAATCATGTGCAAACAAAAATGCATTTAATTTTTTTTTCCCTTGCACGTGATTGGGTATTCCTTGCAAAGTGAAGCTTTACCTAATTTACTAAGCTCTGGAGCAAATGCTCTTGCACAGTGCAACTGCACTTTGCAAAGAGCACTGTCTATTCGCCTTTAGTAAATCAACCCTTGGAAAGTGTTCCTGTCTTCTTGTAGTAAACAAATTGTAGGAGACAGAAGAAGAAATTGAAATTGAGGCATTGCGCTCTTAGGCCATTCCTCCATGTAGACGATGGCACTCGGAATAGTATGACTTGATCCACAACCAGTGGCGGCTTGTGGTTTTTTGTTTGTGAGGGTTGGCAAACAACCCCCCACGGCACCTCAAAGACCCACACCTCCCACCTGCACGCTGTCTGCCGGTCAGTCCACTTAACCCATCTAGGCAGCGGGCAGTGGCAAACACCAAGGAGCGGTGGGGATCAGGGCATCAGCGGACATCAGGCTGCGGCAGGCATCGGGGCATCGTGTAGCAGCTCCTGTGTCTTCTCCTCTTCCCTCCTCCTCGCTTCCGCTGTGTGTCTCCTCCCCTCCTCCTAGGCGTCCAATAGAATTGCCTGTCCTTTCAGCCAATTGGGAGATGGGTAGCAGACCCACTTCCCAATTGGCCGGGAGGTGGATCAGTGTTGCAACAGCGAATATAATGCAATTCCTCTGGCTCTAATCAGGTGCTTCAAAAAAACACCCCCGCCGCTGTAATTCACGTGCCCGGCATCCTGAAAGGGACTGGACGCATGAATGGGGGGGTGGCGGTGGCGATGGATAAAGCATCGCATAGCCGCATCTCTAGAAGGTGGAGGCCACGAATAGAGGGGGTGGCGTTTGGGCGACCCTAATAGACGGGCTGCCTCTGTCCACAACACACTTGTAGCATGCAACGTAAGGGGGTGCTGAGCATTTTTCTGATGGGTTATACCTACCTAAATTCAGGAGATCTTTTCTGTGTGGTCTGCCTAGTGCCACATAGCCTCACCTTCCAAATTTTCACAGCTGGCTAACAGGACCCCTGTGATTGCATGTTGCATTCTTTGTTCATTACAACAAAAGACCCTTCCATGTTGATTGATCTGCACTGTAGAAATCCTAAGCCACTTAAAGACCATGCAAAGCTTATTTTTTTTGCCTAGAGTTGAATGGGTTAAAACCATTGTGAAATTTTGATTGCCATCGGTGTTCTCAATGGAGAAATTCCCCAAACTGTCTATTTGACAGTGGCAGAAGAGAAAGCAATGTTGCTCTCACAGACAGCAATTACAATTTTAGTAGGATGGGGAAGAGTTAGTACGTTTGTCAGAGTTTTGTGTTTGTTGCTGTCTTTTTTACCCACTCGGAAGATTACTTTCTATTTCCTATTCAGTTGATGGATGTCAGACAGAACAGGAAAATTGCCCCCAGGAGTTCCTTGACAGTAGTGAAAGCCTGACAGAGGTCAGAATCTATTCAAATTTGGAAAAAAAAGTGGGGTTGGACTTGAAAGCTGAACAAAAGATAAAAAAAACAGGTAATACAAATATATATTCTTTCAAACATGCATTTTTTTTTTTTATCCAAGAAAAACCTTTTATTGGTTACATCCAGCCCAGATGAACATATCCAACCACATATACTGTACATTATACAAAAACAAAGCAGAATTGCATCGACAGTGCCTACCAATTTTTAATTGTATAGGACAGCAGACATAACAGAGATACACAACTTCAATAGCGTCATTCCCAGGTTGAGTTCAAACTATACGTTTAGCCCATATTAAGACCCAGTAGCCTATCCATGGTTAGATCCGCCAGAGCAAGACAAGGGACATCTAACCACGGGTCCCAAAGTTCCTCATATTTTCGTGAGCACCCCTTATGCTGGTAGACAGGCTTCTCCATGCGCATAGTGTTTCCCACCGCAACCACCCACTCTTGGACCGTTGGTGAAGTCTCCGATTTCCAGTGCAGCATTATCATTTTGTGAGCTAAAAATAAGGTCCTGGTAACAGCCTCTCTAGTATGATTTTCCCATTCAAACTCATCTAATATATTAAGCAAACAAGATTTAGGGTCCAGAGGAAGTGACACCTTAAATACACTGTTCAGGGTGTCCAGCACACCCCTCCAATATAGGTGCAGTTTGGGGCACCTCCACAATAGATTAATTAGATCGTCGTGGTCTCGCCTACACCTAGTGCACGTCGGCACGGGCAGCAGTCCCATAATGTGCAATCTTTGAGGGGTATACTACACACTCAAAAGAATATACAGCTGCGTCAATTTCTGGGTTACATTCAAGGCGTATGTGGTCACAGCCTGCAGAGCCTCCTCCCACTGATCCCCATCTAATGGACCAGCGTCCCCCTCCCACTTAGCCTTTACTCTTAGGGGATGTTTGTGTAGATACAGCTGAAGCAACATAGCATAATTTCCGGATATAAAACCCTTGGAGGTTACTGCTTTCTTAATCAGGGTGAATAGGGGTACTGAAGATATGGACCAATCAGAAGTTCTACTCTGGGTCACTATTGCATGCCGTAATTGCATGCAATAGAAGTGCATAGAGGGTGAAAGATTTGCCTCAAATATACAATACCATGCTTCTTCCACAGGGCCCCATGCTGTAATTGGGCTAACTCAAGATAGGTATTATTCAACCAAATTAAGCTAAATTCTGTAATACCCGTCGCTCCTTGAAGGTATTTGACTTTATTCCACACTTTCTGCAATAAATTATACCTTGGAAAAGTTTTATGAGGTTTCCCAAAAGCCTGTGCTTCAAGGGCTGTTGGAATAGAGCTCCCTCCCACCGTATGGAGCACAACATTCCTAGAAGAGCTGCTCTCAGCATCTATACGCATAGTGCCTATCAGGTGTTGCAGTTGCGAGGCCAAGTAATATAACCACGGATTCAGCAATGCAAGACCACCGTCATCCTTGGGCCATTGCAGCTGTTCTAGTTTTATTCTAGGGGGCCGGTTTTTCCACAGTAATGTGCGAAATATGGTATTCACAATCCTAAAGGTCTTTAAAGGGATACCACCGGGGTATTGTGAAGAAAGTATCGTCGTTGGGGCATAAGGATCACTTTAATGAGATTGTCGAAAGCTTAGTAGCAGGGGGATATATTAAGTTGGCTATAATCCCTGATACTTGGTGTCACCCAAATCCTAGGTATTTAAAGGAGGTAGCAAGTGGTATATCATATATTATATCGCCAGTCCTCACTTCTCTGTCATCAATAAGCATTAGTGCGGATTAGGACCAATTTATCTTAAGCCCTGAATACTTTCCGAATTTTGTAATGGTGACCATAGTCTCTTTCAGTGAGGCGTCTGTATCCCCTAGCAAAATCGTTGTGTCATCCGCGTATAGCATTACTTTTTCCTACCTATCTCCATATCAGAATCCAGTAATACCAGGATTATGGTTCTATGGCCAGAGCAAACAGCAGGGGCGACAAAGGACACCCCTGCCGAGTGCCCCTCCCTCAAAGTAAAAGTATGAGACAATCTACCTGACTCCCTAATAGCGGCCTGAGGGTGACAATACAGTAAGCGTGCCCATGAAATATAGACCTCCCCGAAGCCAAATTTCCTAAGGACCTCCCAGAGGTATTTCCATTCAATGATATCAAAGGCTTTCATAGCATCCAGAGAAAGCAATGCCCTGTGACCAACCTTGTCTGCCAATGATTGCATATTGAGAAAAAGCCTCCTCAAATTGATCGCAGTGGATTTATTAGGCATAAACTCGGCCTGGTCAGAGTTTACGATGGACGTAAATAGGGCTAGTACCTTAGCTAATACCTTAATATCAGTCTGTAACAGTGATATGGGCCTGTATGAACCCGGCTCCACAGGATCTTTACCAGGTTTCAAAATTAGAACGATATTAGCCTTCTACATTGTGGAAGGTAAAGATTTTTGTTCCCTCGTAGCATTAAAAATTTTAATAATTGTGGTAATAGTGACTCTGAGTATTGTTTATATATTTCCATGGGGAGACCATCCTCCCCAGGAGCCTTGCAATTGGGAAATGCTGCCACCGCTATCTGCAGTTCCTCCAGCATAAGTGGGGAATCAATGAGATTATTATCTATAAGAAGCCCTCTTAAGTATGCCTTGAACGCCTCCCATTCAAGAGTGGACGCTGTCCCCTGTTGGTCAGTAAAGAATGCTCGGATGCACCACTCCAATTCCTCGTGACAGGTGAAGAATTTAAGCCAAAAGGCATTGAATTTCCAGGGTGCCCTGGAAAGTGGGAATGTGGGGCATTTGGAAAGTGGGGCCACAAGAAGACCTACCACCACATGCGAGTGGTCAGAGACACATCTGGGCCTATAGGAAACCTCAGAAATAGAGGGGAGCTTTGTCAAGTTGCCCACCACTAAATTAATCCTGGATAGAGTACCATGGGTTTTGGAAAAGCAGGAGAATTGCTTATCCAAAGGATTATGATGTTTCCAAAAATCTAGCCATCCCACTTCTGTCAAAAAATGGGCCAGGGGGTCTCCCTCTGGGGAACGAGAACCCTCGGGTTGGGTGTTTATCTAGCCAAGGATTCAACCAGCAGTTAAAATCCCCCACTATCAACAGCGGGAGATCCAGCTTCCCCTCAAGGTATGCCAGGAGTAGACTAAGAACCCGTACAGTGAAAGGTGAGGGTATGTAAAGATACATGTCAAAATCCAAATGCGGCAATGTAGTAAAACAACTGGTCCCTCTGAGTCAATGTTAACATCATACTCCTGATAATCTAAGGAACCATGCACTATTACGCTTACACCCCGGGAAATTGAGGTATGAGTGGAATGGTACGCCCACCCCACCCAGGGATATTTTAAGCAGCTCTTAGTATCTACAGTCAAGTGAGTTTCCTGAAAGCACAAAATGGCAGGGTGAAACTTATTAAGGAAAGTATGAATCATTGTTCGTTTCAGAGGGGTGCTCGGGCCTCTAATATTCCATAAAATCACAGGAACCTTCGTCATGGTGGGTGTTCAGTCAGTAATAAAGGCAGGCACATAACTCTCAAGGTAGTATAATAGGCATTATAACTGTACATAGCAGTGTGGTGGCAACCTGAGCAGATAACGGTTTGGCTGAGTACATTTATGGAGGACCTCCATATATTGCTCAGCCACGGACAGTGGGCCAAAAACCAGATTAGCAACCAATGCAGCACAATGGTGCCAACACTTGCATCCAGACCTGTAGTAAGACTCAAATAATCCAGGTAGGTATTAAAACAGTAAGTAAGAAAGAACAGAAGGAAAAAAAAGAACAAAAAATTCCCATCCGCCAACAGCACAGTTTGGAAGGCATTGAATCAACAGAAAATTAAGCAGTTGATCTGCCGTTTCATCCTAAAGTTGCATTGGAGTTTCTAGCTCTCGTAGAAATATTATGTCCCCCAGCAAAACAGAAAAGTACTTGGAGAGTGTGCAAATAGGCTAGGAAAACACACCAGATGGCTGTAAACCAGTTAAGCATGGACCGCAGGATTTCATACATTCACCAGCCTCTCCATCTCAGCGGTGTTGCAGAGCTTACTCGTTGTGGTCCAACCATGCAGAGGCCTCCTTGGCCGATTCAGAAAAGTGTGCCTGCCCGCCGGCTGTAACATGCAGTTTTGCAGGATCTAACAAAGCATAGTTGCATTTTACGCAGGCCTTTCTTGACCTCTGCAAACTTAGCATGGCTCCTCTTCACTTCCACAGAGAAGTCAGGATAAAAAGACACTTTAACCATTATAACCAACCATTATATTGAAGGGTAGCACGCTCCCATGCACATCTCAAAATCGCCTCTCGGTCACGATAGTGGAAAAGTTGAGCCAATATTGGTCTAAGGGGGGTCCCCAGAGGAGGTGGTCGGCCTGAAGTGAGAAGAGCTCTTTCAACAGTAAAAAAACGTGAGGAAACCTCCTTACCGAACACTTCTACCAGCCAGCTTTCTACAAAAGTGGTGGAATCTCTGCCCTCTGTTTTTCCACCAGCCCCACAATGCAGACATTATTCCGTCGCAGATGCTTCTCCATGTTTTCTGCCCTGTTATTAGTGTCCTGTGCCAGCTGGTGAGCCTCCCGGGCCTCCCTAGCCACAGGCGGCAGCTTGTCTTCAAGATCGCTGACTCTACTCTCCACTGCAGTTGTCCTCTCCCGGATCTTTTGGAGGTCTTGGCGCAGCAGCGACACCTCCACCCGTAGATCCCAAATTAATCTTTTAATGTGTTGACCAATGCCATGCACATATGTACTGCACGCAGTATTTCTGCCAGAGTAGGCTGTTCTAGTTCATCTTGTACAGTGTCACCAAGCATGGGAACAGGCATCTGCATCCCCAGGGATGCTAAACAGATCTTCTGCATCCTGTCCCCTCCCTGCTTGTACGTGCTAATCTGTAAGCCCATCTTTCTCCATATCCTCCCAAAGATCTACCTCAGCATTCCCTGCTAGCTTCTGTGTGTAATAGAGCACGTTTCTCTGGTCCTTACCCTGGTTCTTCTGGGTCTTCTTGGTACTGGTATCCTTGAGCGTCTCTGCAGCTCATGGAGCATGCTGGGCCAGGGCCTGGGTGGCGGCGCCATCTTGAGAGTGCAGGCCCGCCGACTCTTCCTGGCCTTTGGGGGTCATACCCCTGGTACAGAGCGCCAGTGGTGGGACCAGGTGAGACAGCGGAGCAGTCGCCAGCTGTATAGCTGAAAACAGCAACAGTATAGATGCCGGGGGAGGATCCCGGAGCAGGATCAATCACAGAGCTGTGAGAGACATGTCCTCTCACATGCCTAGCTTGGCCATGCCCCCTCAAAAATGCATTTTAATTGTAAATGTGTGATATCAGCCTCCTGTAATTTTCTGCACAGCACAACCCAGACAAAGAGGGACAGGCAGCAGGCTGATCAAATTAACTTTTGTTGTAGGTATACATGATTAAAGTGAATACTGACAGAAGGGAGCAGAGAGATGACCTCATCAGTGTGCTGCTTTTCCTTCACTGCCCAATCAGCTAGTTGGGGTTGATTGAGCTTGACCAAGCTGCACTGCTACAGTACCAAAAGTTTTGTGACACCAGCCTTCACACGCACATGAACTTTAATAGCTTCCCATTCTTAGTCTGTAGGGTTCAATACTGAGTTGGCCCACCCTTTGCAGCTATAACAACTTCAACTGTTCTGGGAAAGCTGTCCACAGGGTTTAGGAGTATGTCTATGGGAATGTTTGACCATTCTTTCAGAAGTGCATTTGTGAGGCCAGGCACTGATGTTGAACGAGAAGGCCTGGTTCGCGGTCTCCAATCTAATTCATCCCAAAGGTGTTCTATCAGGTTGAGGTCAGGACTATGTGTCGGCCAGTCAAGTTCCTCCACCCCAAACTCATTCATCAATGTCTTTATAGACCTTGCTTTGTGCACTGGTCCAAATAATTAGGTGGAAGAGGAATTAGGGTGTGGGGCTGTTTTTTTGGTATGAATTAGAGCGGAGACTGCAAGCCAGGCCTTTTCGTCCATATCAGTGCCTGACCTCACAAATGCACTTCTGGAAGAATGATCAAAAATTCCCATAGACACACTCCTAAAGCTTGTGGGCAGCCTCTCCAGTTATAGCAGCAAAGGGTGGGCCAACTCAATATTGAACCCTACGGACTAAGACTGGGATGCCATTAAAGTTCATGTAAAGGCAGGCATCCCAATACTTTTGGTAATATATGTGCCTGGATCACAAAACTGGTTGTGCAGATTTTCTTTTTTGTTTTGGATAGAGTAGGAAATGATCAGGGAAGATCCTCCAACGGGGACACCTGTTGCTATGATGCCTCACTAAGATGGGAATTCTATTCATTTAGGAGAGATTTTTGTACCATTTCCTAATATGTTTCTAGGACAGGAAGTGAGGGGAAATATCCCCAGCAGGACATGGGCAGCAAACATTAACTGGACTATTTGCATCGCCTTTCAAATGTTTTTACAGATAGAACACTTCCTCTGGATGTCTTTCAGCAGTAATTAGCTATTTGGCTGGAGCCGTCCTCTATGGAATATTATAAATACCTGGAAGGGAAGGGAGATTGATTCACTACATTAACATACCTGTCACACCAACAACTGTGGAGGCCTTTCCTTCCCTGGCTCCTCTGACTGCCCGGACATTGATGTCATAGGTTGTGCTTGGCAGTAATCCTGGGGGAGAAAAAACAAGACCAGAAATTATGTTCATCTGTTTTTATAAAGAGGGAGTATGTAGATTTCCAGATTTGCTATTAAATTAACTGCCACTTAGCAAATGGCATAAGATGGCACACAGAAAGCAAATTACAGTTTTTTTATGTGTCATAAGCAATACAGTGTTTATCACAGAAGCTATAATGTCTCAGCATCAGTCAATTGCGAATAATGTCTGTAATGTGTCTAAAATTTGTATTTCCTATGAGCATTTGCTCCATCAAGTGGCCATAATTAGGTATTTTCCTGAAATACCGCAATCAGGAAAATGCTGAATTATGGGCTATAGATGAAGTTGACGATCATAGGAAATACAAATATTAGACACATTACAGGGATTATTCACAACAGCTGTGTGAATGCTGAAACATCCGCACAGGTATTTATTTATAAATTGACACTATTGTTAAAAAAAAGAATATACATATATTATTATTATATTATGATACAGGATTTATATGATGTAGCACCAACAGTTTACAATATAAAAAGGGAGATAGTACAGTTACAATACAATAAAATACAAGAGGGTTAAGAGGGCCCTACTTGTAGGAGCTTACAATCTAAGAGGGTGTGGCAAGTGGTACAAAAAGTAATAACTGTGGGAGATGAGCTGATGGAAGTGAGTGATAAAAGATTAAATGGAGGGGTGATAGGCTTCCCTGAAGAGATGATTTTTCAGGGATCACCTAAAGGCAGCCAGAGTAGGGGATAGCCAGACAGATTGAGGTAGACAGTTCCAGAGGATGGGACTGGCTCTAGAGATGAGAAAGGGAGGAGGAGACAAGGGAGCTTGAGAGCAAGAAGTATTGAGAGCAGCGGATATACACACACATTAATGTGCAAAAGTTTTAGTCATGCATGAAAAAATACTGTAAATTTGGAATGCTGAAAGAAACCGTCTTCCACAACCTCACCTTAGTAGCAGAGTTTGGCCGTTCCTTACCCAATATGAAGACTCCAACACAGATGTTTCTGTTTCAGTCATTTCACTATGTTTCAATGAATACATTTAATTGATGATCATTAGCACATTCTTGGTATAGTTGGTTAATCATACACAGTGGCATTGCTATGAGGGAGTGGGGGGTGCAGACCACACCCAGGTGACACCTGCCAGAAGGTAACAACAGGCCCAGACTGGCCCCAGGGCACTGCATTGAGAGGGGCGCCACGGTCCTTCCTCTTCCTCCTTCCTTTCTAGGATCTATGTTATATCTCCTCAGCTCCAAGCGATGTGTGGGGGGGAGGCAGTGAGGCAGAGACAGACAGGGTGCCCGGGGTCCGTCTCACAAACCCCCACAAACCGCAATCTCATCTCTATGGGTGCATGCCTTTATTTCCCCGCTGGCTGCACTCACTGCAGACCGAACTATAGCCTCCTCCTCGGCTCTGACGTTTCAAGTAAACCGGCCGGGAGGAAGAGCTGGGGAGGAGGAGGGGGACACCACTCTGCAGCATCTGCCCGGAGCTAAGGTAAGTAATACCAGGAGTCTTGCAGAGGAGGGGGACATGGTGATTGGGAAGGTGGGGGGGCATGGGCAAGTAACAAGCACCCTCTAGCACCCTCCAGCACATATCCTCTAACCTCCACCCCCTCAAATCAAAGATCCCATCCTGGCTCCATCCACCATCCTAGCACCATCCATTCCCCTGATCCCATCCTGGCTCCATTCACCACCCAATCCCATCCCAACTCCATCTATTCCCCTGATCCCATCCCAGCTTTATCCATTCCCTCGATTCTATTCCAGCTCCATCCATTCCCCCGATCCCATCCCAGCTCCATCTATTCCACGATCTCATCCCAGCTCCATCTATTCCCCTGACCCCATCCCGGTTCCATCCACCACCCTGATCCCATCCTGGCTCCTTCAATTTCCTCGATCCCATCCTGGCTCCATCCACCACCCCAATCCCATCCTGGCTCCATCAACCACCCCGATCCCATCCCGACTCCATCCATTCCCCCGATCCCATCCTGGCTCCATCCACTACCCCGATCCCATCCCGGCTCCATCCATTCCCCCGATCCCATCCCGGCTCCATCCACCACCCCGATCACATCCCAACTCCATCTATTCCTCGATCCCATCCCGGCTCCATCCATTCCCCTGATCTCATTCAATCTCCATCCATTCCCCCGATCCCATCCCAGCTCCATCCATTCCCCCAATCCCATACCAGCTCCATCCATTCCCCCAATCCCATCCTAGCTCCATCCACCACCCCAATCCCATTCTGGCTCCATCCATTCCCCCAATCCAATCCTGGCTGCATCCACCACCCCGCATCCCATCCAGTCTCCATCCGCTGTGGTAGGCTAAGGGGGGGAGCTGCACTGATGCACTAGCCTGCTTAGTGCCCATGGGGGTCACACCATGTTTTACCGCACCAGGTGACGCCAACCCTAGTGAGGCCATTGACCATACACCTGACTTTAATCCTACAAAATTTCTGACTTTGTACACAGTGTGCTAGTGTAAGAACTGGTGCTGGTTCGAAGCCAAATATTGATTTGATTGATATTGATTTTTATAGATTTTTAATCTGTTCTCTCACTTTGCATTCTGTAAATCGATGAAAATAAACAATTCTTACCTTAAAGCATTTCTCCACTTTCTTCACACCTACCTAAAACCTTTGCACAGTACTAGCTGAGGACCCCTAAGCAGTTCAGTGGGCTAGCATCTCAAATCTCACACGGATTTTTTTTAACTCTTTGTGGGGTGGAAGCTATTTGGCTCCAATTGCTTATGTAAATTTAGAGGTCATTAAAGGTTAAGTTCCCCTTTTTACAAAAAATGAAAAGGTGAACTAATCCCAAATATCCTGGGCACCCCTGTGGACCCCATTGTGCATAGAGGTCATGATGCCATGATTGTGAGTATTATGAAGGATACTCAACCTGGGGCTGTGTGTTGCGGTGTACAGTGTACTGACTGCTACACCAGTGGCATGGGGCATCACGGTCACTATGTGCAGTGGGGTCTGGAGGGATAGCCAAGATATTTGGCATTAGTTCATCTTTTGATTCTTCATGAAAAGGTGGACTTACCCTTTAAGCACAATAAACTCAGGGATACCCAAAAAAGAACCATAATTGACTTCAAACATCTTTTACAGCATTCCCTTTATAATGTGATTTCTATTGAAGACCGAGGATTGCCATGATTCCAGTTTGACATGTTTTCTTATGCAATCTCAAAAACAGGCTTATTGTTATTAACCTCATAAAGCAGGCTCAGCTTAAAAGTGTTTTACAGAGCTCTCTATTACTGCAGCTATTGTGAAAATGCATTTAGATTTCTAGATCACTTCATATAAACAACGAGTTTAAGGTAATTTGTATTTCTCCCGGCCTATGTGAGAAGTAATTTTTTATTATAGCTGATAAATTGAGGTCAAAGAGAAGCAGAAAGCTGCTTCAGATTTGTATTGTGTTAGATATATTTATTTCAACATCTCAAGACGTGTTTCTGAGAGTGATTCCTCAATGAATAGCCTAATATATTGTGCAGAATTTTATTTTTTGTAGAAGTTCCAGTAGCTGCGAATTTCTGCTTAGGGCAGGTTTCATAAAATATTACATTTCTTGGTCAGATGAGCTTTAAAGTAGAACTGAAGTCAAAAGTTTTTTCATTATTAATAGAGTAAGGTCATTATTAGGGTTGCACTGATACCACTTTTTTAAGACCGAGTACAAATACCGATACTTTTTTTCAAGTACTCGCCAATATCGATTACCGATACTTTTTTAATGTCAAGTGACAGTTTTCAAACCACAATACAGACCAACAATATCTTATTTATAATTATGAAGACTGAAAGGCACTGATTTGCAGCACTGATAGGTGGCACTAACTGATGGCCACTGATTTGCGGCACTGATGGCTGGCACTTATGGGCACTGATAGGTGGCACTTACTGATGGGCACTGATTTGCAGCACTAATAGGTGGCACTGACTGATGGTCACTGATTTGCCGCACTGACAGGTGGCACTGACTGATGGGCACTGATATTCGGCACTAATAGGTGGCACTGACTGATGGCCACTGATTTGCGGCAATGATGGCTGGCACTGATGGCTGGCACTGATGGCCGGCACTTATGGGCACTGATATGTCGCATTTACTGATGGGCAATGGTAGGTCGAACTGATCGGTAGGCAGTGGCACTGAAATGCAGCACTGATAATTGCTGGCAGCCTGGCATGATAAAATTAAATCGATAAAGAGTACAGTATACAAAAGCCCATCTTGATACACCCTGCACTCGGCCTCAGTAAGCCTAGTCAGAATGCAGCAGCGGACATCTTGTTACCCTAGCCCATATAGTTAGTGAACTATATGGGCTGGGGGTAACAAGATGTCCGCTGCCGCCTTGTGACTGCAGGCTTACTGAGGCCGAGTGCAGGGTGTACCAAGATGAGCGTCGCGGTGTACAGTCTCTGACGGAGACTTGGGCCGTCACTTCCGTTAACGATTCTGACGGCCCGTGTCACCGATTCTGATCGGCGGCACATGCGGCTGCTACCCACACCCCTGCCCCATAAGCTTACCTTATGCTGCAAGGACTCGCTCTCACTGTGCCAGGACTTGCGCTCCGCCTTCTCCGCCCATTCCGCCGACTGACTTCCGGGAGCCTCTGCATGTAAACGGTATCGGGTGAAACTTTAGGAGCATTTGCCCGAGTACAAGTACTCGGGCAAATACATGGTATCGGCACCGATACCAAAACTAGTTTGGGTATCACTGCAACCCTAGTGGTGATGGTTGTCTGTTTGTTGTACTTTATGTTTTGTACTTGTGTAACAAAAACAATAAACAGAAGTTAAAAAAAAAAAATATCCACAGATGGATTCCTCTATGTGCATATGTAGAGGCCCCTGGCCAACCACCCTTTTACAAGGAACCCTTAGGTTTTGCAAAATTTACAACTATAAAAATAATATTTCCGTAAGACATCTGTCTCTGTATGTAATGAAAGTTTTAGACATGAACCAGTTTTAGACAGTAATCACTACATTAATTCCTAACTCCTTTGTTACCTTGAGGGCCAGAAATGCACTGCTAACCTCTGAAAGATGTTCACTACATCTTGTGAACATATGGAAACACTTAAACATAACTGCTACTGACAGATATTACCAGATTGGGTATCTGTTGGCCTGTGTCAAAAGTCATGGAAAAAGCACTAACACAGCGCATTAAAGCACTTTAAAGTCAGTTTTCACATAATAAGAGGCAATCTATGGGTAAAATGTTTGGGTAAAGCAGGATTTATGGCCATTGTAGTCTAGAAATTTTTTAATTATATGTTACAGAAGACTTTAAAATGAGAATCCAGGCCTTCTCTCCTAAAAATTCAATATCATGAGTGCTCCCTATATTTATTATATATTTAAATATATAAGCTATATTTTAAATGTAAAGGGTATTTATACATTTACAGTACCAAAGGCAGACCTCAGATCAGCAAGAATGGTTCATTCTTGGTGGGCCAACAGTATGATTTCAGATTAAGGCAAATACTGGAGCATTCGGGGCAACCCACATGAAAACATGACTGCATGACTACATGCAGATCGATCAATTTAAAAGCCTTAGTTTTAACCACTAAGCTATCCTGCTTTGCATATTTTCTAATAAATAAAGTTTTTTTGAGGCAATAACTAAAGCATAGGACCATAGGCGTACGCAAGGGGTGTGCCAGGTGTGCCTGGGCACACCCTAATCCTGGAGTTTGCAACCCATCAATTGTGGGCAGTTTACAGGTAAGCCGCGATCCTTACTTACCGACCCCCAGAACCTGGACAGGATAGGTGGCTGGAGTGGAAATTAAGGGACCGATCTGTATTTTCTTCTGCAGCAGCTAAAAGTAGGCTTCTCCTCCTCTTCCTCTGGCTTATATTCAGCTGCCACGGGAGGAAAATACAGGGGATTGGTACCAATGCATGCCACCCCTCTTGTCCCAGTTCCTTTTCTTTCTGCTGCCCAGGTCCCCTTGTGTGCTCACCTGCCCCCCCCCCCCCCCATTGTTTTAGGATGATGAGTGGGGAATAGACCGGTTAAAATGTCACAAAGGCATATGTGTTGGAGCTTTGAGGTGCACACCCTAATACAATAGGCTGCGCACACCTATGCATAGGACTTTGAAATATGTGTCCTAGCTTACTCTTCGTTTAAGCCAAATAATTACCGGTAGTTCTTTTGCATCTGTATTTATTTTGTTCATTTACTAATCATGAAAACCTCTTTACTGAGATCACTGAATAACTCATATCGTACTGTCCTTTAAAGCTTGCAATCTAATGATCCTGCTACAGTTACATTAATGTGTGCAATACCCTTGATTAGTTAAAGTATGTCTCTATTTTGTAAAGGAGTTCCAGAGATGGATATATCAGGCACCACATCTCTAAGTGCCGCATGGAAACACTACTTTATATCATTAAAATTATTTTGTTTATTCACAAACATATATCTCTGTTAAAAACATTACAAGAGAAAATCAATCCTTAAATTTGATTATCCCACTCATCCCAAAAAGCAGTCATATGGGATAAAACACCTTGAATTTCCCCACCATTCAGTGGATTTATATGTGAATACAATTATACAGAAAGGTATATGGAATTAATGTAATATGATTGTCATTTTGTTCATTGTTATCATCATTATGTATACCTTTATATTATAAGGTTATCCTAATGGTGTGATTTCTCCTATTGACAGCACCATGGTGCCTCCTGAAGAAGCTCTCTATTTTTGCTGCTGACCAAAATTTGAAGTTGTCACTGGAACAGGATTGGAAGGGAAAATTTCCAGTGGGGATATGTGTTTCAGTGACAACTGTCTAAGTGAATTTACTTCAATTTAGAGAGATTTCCTCTTACATTTCTTTGTGTCTTAAAGCGGAAGTAAACTCATTGATTCGTGTGTCAGGAATGTAACTGTACTGCTCTCAACCAAACTGTCAAACCATCCAATGGCTGGTGTCATAACTGATCACATGTGCAGCATCATGGCACTTGCAGATCAAACTGAGGCCAAGATGGCAGCTTCCTTGACTGAAAACAATAGAAGGGTTTACTTCCACTTTAAGGGTAGGAAGTCTTCCCAATGGCACACATATTTATTTTCCAGAATTAAAAAAAAAGGTTTTGACTTCAGATATGTTGTTAGTATTTACTGTATCCTAACAATATACTGTATCCTAATAACAGTGTCTCTTTAAAATACATGAATGAATGCCAACTCCATTGAATAGAAATCTGAGCTAGAAGCACTGTTGGAATCTTCAGAATCCAACACATCTGGGTGCAGTGGTGTATTTAGGTTTTGTGCTGCCCTAGGCCTGACTAAACTCGTGCACCTTGTGCCATGCCCGCAGTCAGAGACTGCGGGCATGGCACAAGGAATGGTCAGAGACTGCGGGCATACCACAAGGGACGGTCAGAGACTGCGGGCATGGCACAAGGGACGGTCAGAGACTGCGGGCATGGCACAAGGGACGGTCAGAGACTGGGGGCATGGCACAAGGAACGGTCAGAGACTGCGGGCATGGCACAAGGGACGGTCAGAGACTGCGGGCATGGCACAAGGGAAGGTCAGAGACTGGGGGCATGGCACAAGGGACGGTCAGAGACTCTGGGCATGGCACAAGGGACGGTCAGAGACTGCGGGCATGGCACAAACGACGGTTAGAGACTGCAGGCATGGCACAAACGACGGTCAGAGACTGCAGGCATGGCACAAGGAACAGTCAGAGACTGCGGGCATGGCACAAGGAATAGCCAGAGACTGCGAGCATGGCATGCAATGAAGTGTGAATGGGGCCAACCAACCTGCAACTATGTGCATTGCACACAGTTGCAGCACTGTGACACTGCATTTAAGGGGTTAAAACAGGCATTGCAGAGGCAACTTATTGCCTCTTCACTGCATGTCAAATTCCTCTGAAAAGAGATCCAAGCATGGATTGCTTTTCAGAGGCGTGTCAGTCCTTACTGACATTGTGAACGAGCATAAAAAAAAAAGCAGTTGTGATTGTACAGGATTAGGGGCAAGAGTAATGTACATACACACACATGTCGCCAGCAACACCCGGGCTCCACTATGTCGCCAGTAACACCTGGGTACCGCCATGTTGCCAGCAACACCTGGGCTCTTCTATGTCGCCAGCAACACCCGGGCTCTGCTATGTCACCAGCAACACCCGGGCTCCGATATGTTGCCAGCAACACCTGGGCTCTGCTATGTCGCCAGCAACACCTGGGTACCGCCATGGCGCCAGCAACACCTGGGTACCGCCATGTTGCCAGCAACACTCAGGCTCTTCTATGTCGCCAGCAACACCTGGGTACCGCCATGTCGCCAGCAACACCTGGGTACCGCCATGGCGCCAGCAACACCTGGGTACCGCCATGTTGCCAGCAACACTCAGGCTCTTCTATGTCGCCAGCAACACCTGGGTACCGCCATGTCGCCAGCAACACCTGGGTACCGCCATGTCGCCAGGAACACCTGGGTACCGCCATGCTGCCAGCAACACCTGGGTACCGCCATGTTGCCAGCAACACCCGGGCTCTGCTATGTCACCAGCAATACCCGGCACCACCATGTCGCCAGCAATACCCGGCACCACCATGTCGCCAGCAATACCCGGCACCACTATGTCGCCAGCAACACCTGAGCACCACTATCTCACCTGTTAGACCCATAGACATCTATTTATTATCAAGCAATGGTAGCCTGCAATGGTAGCCTGTCATCTCTATGCTGTGCAGTCTTGTCAGCCTCACCTGGTGCCATATGTTTTCGTGCTGACATCTTCCCGATCACTCCTCTCAGCATCTTCCTCTCCTTCAGTAGATCTCCCCCGGCCACCGCACAGCCAGAAACTCCGCCTCCCGCCGACTCACGCAGCATCCTCATCTGCTTGCAGTGCCCTGGCTTCCCGCTCATACAGACCTCTCCTCCGCTGCTGTAAGTGTCCTTATGTCGCCTCTGGATGGGTGCAGAACTCCGCTCACTGGCGGAGCGGCTCCTTCTGCCTGCCCCGATGACCCTATAATTCGGCAGCGCAGTAGGGGCTCAGGGGGGGCTTTTTTTGTGCAGGGGGGGCGGCCTACCGCCCCCCCACAAAGTGCTGCCCTAGGCCTGGGCCTTGTTGGCCTAGGCCAGAATACAGCGCTGTCTGGGTGTTTTGGATGCTTGCTCCCCCCCAAAAAAACAAAAAAACGGTATGACTCGAATGTGTCCTGCTTTAAGCTCTGTAAACCTTCAAATTAGTGGAAACATGTACCCTAAAGACAGTTGCTCTTTAAAGACAACTAACGTGTTAAATATCTAGCATTATTCAGAAGTGGTTAGCCAGATCACTGTAAAAGTGACCAGACTGAAGTGTGCATTTTGTAACAGAACATTTCAGATCAGTTCATAGCGCTTTGACAGTCTCAGTCTCTTCTGCTTTCGCTTCTCTGAAACTCAAATCTGTCCGTTTCCATTTTTTCCACATTCTTGCTCTTTCACTGTACAGAAGAATTACCTGCTTTGAACATCTTTCAAGCTGTGGTTGATTAAAGAGGTTTTCAAGTATACCTGTACATCTCTCCAACCTCCTACTGTGCCTCTTGATAATTTAAAAATATGAGTCCCATATGGTGTAGAATACACTTTTTATTCTGTTCATTTACTGTAGTTAGGCTCCCCATGGAGTTTACATTTGTCCTGCATGTTGGCGGACAGACAACACAAGCAAAGCATTGTCTCTTCTGCTTTAATCAGAGATTTTATCAGCAGAAGTACCTCACTAGTCAATGGTATCTCTCCTACTTAAGTAATAGATCAATATTGCAGGTCCTATGCTTCAGAGCATAATGTATCAGGGTACCAAATGGAAGGCTTCAAAAGTACTCATAGCAAAATTTTCTGATGTGTACTTATATCTTCTTTTAATAAGACTGTTTGCCCAAATAAAAGGAATTATTTTCAATGCCTTCTCCATGCTACATATTGCTGCAGCAGTTTGGAGGGTTCACGGTTATCTGGATTCCTTCCCCTGGAATCATATTTGATCCCAGTAGACTAGCAAGTGTAGAGCTAGGACCATGTGCCTGCTACAATTGGATGTAAGGCTCCCAGCCCCAGTAATGCAAGCTGTGCCTTTGACCAGCTCCTGTATTTGTCAGAGAGGCAAGTGAGCCGAAATGCAATTACCATTGACAAAAAGTGAAGGAGAATCCACAATTCTACAGTTATCACCAGTGGGGGAATTTACACTCACTTTAAGAAATATTGGGACACCTCCCCAATGGGCACACAGACCAAAAGTGTTTCAAGCCATTCTCAAATCTATTCAAAACTTAAAAAAAAAAAGAGTTACACTTTAGATAATGATGGGTTCAAATCATTAGCTCTTTCCTGTTAACTTACCGCTAATGATATAGCTGGTCTTGGGGTCATTGCTCTGAGCTACCTGCACCTCTGTCTTGGCTCCACCAGGTTGCGCGGCATAGGCTAGTTTAAAGTAGTCTGCTCTAACATCGGGATTTTCCCACTCCACCTCCAAAGAGTCCTCTTTCTCTTCTGTCACCCACAGGGTTCCTAGTTGTACATCACCTGCAAAAGATAACAGATGGTCAAACATCCCAAATGGGCGCATGCCTTTCATAATAGGACATTTGTGTGGTCATATCTTTGCATTAGCTGCAGGTGTACTATGAGGAACCAGAGGCATTATTTAGTCCATGGTGGAACTCTGCGGTTGTCTTTGCAGTGTCATTCTTTGAATTATATGTCAGAAGTATACCTTCATTAGTATTCATCACCAATTAATACAGATAACCAAACTGTTTCACAGATCAGGTAAATTTCCATTGGGCTTGGAAATATACAATAATTCAAGACCACTTGAATTCATATATTCTACACTGATTGGGCAAATCTGCATGCACATATACAGGTGAAAGAGGGCCCAAACTATGTCTACAGAAGGGCTGTCTAACCTCAACCCTCTGTAGTGTCTGACCCATTTTTACCTGTTCTGCCTTGAAGGTCAGCAGGCTCGCTGGTCACACTGTTTTTCACCTGATACATAAGTATCTTGTACAACGTGCTGGGGTTCAGACCTCCGATCTGGTAATAGTCCTGGTTTGCAGCAACTTTAATTTGCCTTTTCTGACTTTCATCGTCGAACGGATAGTAAGTAATGTAGTAGAAATCCACTTCCACCATCAGATCCCATGCAATGTTCAGAGCGTCCTCTGTAGTGCTGACGAGACGCAAATTCTGCACAGCCAAAACTGAACAAAGAAAAGTAAGCATTAGCTAATGTAACTAATGTTCTGTCTCTTTCTACGTTCATTTTCTATATTTTTCGCCTTTCATGCATTGTTCACCTTTCATAGAGATCTTTGGAAAAGTTAATGCTTGAGCTGAGCAGAATTAAGATTAATGTATTTCAACAAAATTGTAGGGGTGCAGATAGGCAGATGTTTCAGGTGAGACTTTTGCCACTGTTTAAATAACCCACTGTAATCTTTTTAATTAATTGATGGATGCATTAAATGTCGGAAAGGAAAATTTGGCTATTGGTCCTCAAATACATTTTTCAATATGTTTTAATGTATAACAGTTTCTAATTCCTTGTCTATAAACCATTTCTCACCTTCTGAACAAGATTCTCCAAAAAATCCCTCCTCGCAGAAGCACTGGCCACCATCACAGCGCCCATTGTCACCACAATTGACGAGGCAGTCCTCCTCTTGGCAGGTCAGTCCTACCCAACCCGGATTGCACACGCAGACACCATTAACACACCTGCCATTTTCCCCACATGGCGGGATGCAGATCTTCTGAGAACAGTCTGGTCCTTCCCAGCCGGCATCACAGACACATGTACCGCTAGCCAAGTCATATTTGCCTTTCCCACTGCAAAGACTAGCAATTTCTAAAAGAAGAAAAGTAATAAAAAAACTAGTTATGATGGGTATATTGGTTGGAGATTGATCATTAATTCTAATCTATATTCAAGAGCATACATGCATGTACATAGGTAAAATAAGTACTACTTATCCATACAGCAGCTGATGTTCATAAAAATATACAAGAAGTAAACTAAGCATGTAGAATAGAGCAATAAGGGTCCGTTCACTCATGACCGATGCCTTTGCATCATGTTTTTCATGCTTGTTTTGTTAGTTCTTGGAGCAGCTTCATTCATTCATTTGAATGGGCCTCCCTCTACTCCAAAACTCGCCAAAGAAGGTCATGTACCAAATTTTGGCACTGAGCCAAGCCTGCTTTAACCTACCTTTTGTCACGATTTTTGATGTTTTGTCGAGTGACAATTGCAGCAAAGTTGCATCATGTTTGGGATGGCATTAAGAATGCCATCTCTCTTAGTGTACCTTAAAGGGGTTGTAAAGGTAATTTAATTTTTTTTTTTAAATAACTAACATGTCATACTTACCTTCACTGTGCAGCTCGTTCTGCACAGAGTGGCCCCGAACCTGCTCTTCTGGGGTCCCTCGGCGGCTGTTGCAGCTCCTCCCCGCAAGAACTAACCACCTTAATGCAAGCTCCCTCGCATGGTGGTTAGTTATTGCGGGCGCGCTCCCGTGATACAGCCGGCGGCTATAGCCGCTCACTGTATCACTCGGCCCCGCCCCCCGGCGCGCCGCATCATCGGATGTGATTGACAGCAGCGCGAGCCAATGGCTGCGCTGCTTTCAATCCATCCACTGCAGCCAATCAGCGACCAGGCTGAGCTGCAATAGAGATGACTGGAACGAGCAGCGAAGATTCGAGGTGTCAGGTAAGTAAAACGGGGGGGCTGGGGGCGGCGGTATTGTCAAAAGTTTTTTCACCTTAATGCATATAATGCATTAAGGTGAAAAAATTTTTACCTTTACAACCCCTTTAATGTACCTTCCCAATGTGGAGAAGCTGAAATGGTTCAGAAAGAGCCCTCCTTTTCCTGGCCACCCTGGTATCTGGTCTGAATTTTAAGGGAAATCTCAAAGGGACTGGTCATCACCCGGGTAGGTTCTTTGCCAGTCTTTGGGTTCCCTAATACTGCAATCTTGATTGTGGGAAGATAGCTGTGATTTCTGGCTGTCTCACAGCTAGCTCCCTGCTGCATATGTATGAGATGTGCTGTGCTCTCAGACTGGTCCCACAGCCTCCTGGGACCTGTGATATCCCAGGAGGTTGTGGGCAGGGAGATGGGAGAAGGACAATAAGCGACATTTTCACTTTTAAGTGAAGTTCCGCTTTAAAGTGTTACCACTTTAAAAAAAGTGTAAAAGTGAACTAACACCTACCCACCCCCTGGTTTCTGACATACTTACCTTCAGGAATGCTGAGCTGTCAGTGCTCATGTCTGCCATCAAAATTCACCGATCAGTGCTGTGGCCCATTGGCTGCATGCTGTGATCTAGCAAAAATTTAGCAGCAGGACAATTCCTGAAAAGCCAAATCGATCAACTCATGAATGGGAATGACCATACATGGATAGAAATTTAGATAGTTCCTGTTGAACCAGCCAAACTTTGATCCATCTATGGCCAGCTAAAGGATGTGTGTATTGAAGGTTATGAGGAAGCACTGAATTATGTGTGAAATGCGTCAACCATCTCTCTCACCACATGTTGTTTTTTTGGCTGTTTTTATGGATAGCATTTGATATTAAAAAATATATATTCAGAAGATCCTAGGTGTGCAGCCGTCCGGATTTCTTTGTGGTATGATACAGTTGTGAGCTGGATACAGTTATATGCTGGATAAGTGCAATCTGGTAATTCAGGCTTACCTGGAGCAACGGAAGTGTATTTGTGTATTGTTAGTATTGCCCTTAAGTGGTATGAAAAGACCCCCTGCTTATGATGCAGTAAAGATATTCCCAAACACTCACTGCAGCCCCTTGTCCCTTCTACAGAAAACCTCATGTACAAAAGGTCAGTACAAAGAAGTTCTTTCCTGCAACTAATCAGATTCATACTTGCCGCTGCAGTGCATAGAAAAGAATAAGGTAATCTGAGCCAATCAATTTTCTGATTGAAGCTCATGCTAGCATTGCTGGATCACTGATTGTTTCCTTTTTGGCCTGCAATTGTTCTTTACTAATTCAACTTTATGCTCTAAAAAACAGACCTGCATTATGATGAAAACACCTAATATAAAAAAGAAGTCTTGTTGTTGCTAAATGTAGACAAAAGTAACAACTAAAAAACAAATTCCACAGAGATTCTTACAAATACACCAACACAGTACCAGAAAAGATTAATTATACTAATGTATGCATCATTTAAAACAGGAACATCAAAACCAAACCTTATGTTTCTGTTCACAATAACAAGAAAAAAATATCAGATGCTCAGGCAGAAACGTTTAATCAGAAGTTATAAAGCGGCACGGTCTTCTGGGATTTGCTGTATGACACTGCAGACATCTGGAGATGTTAAAATAAGGACCGGTTTCAGTTATGGGAGGCTCTACGCTTTAAATAGACGTTATTTATTTTATTCAAACTTTTTTTTCTCATAAGAATATTTCTAGTGTGTATTTTTAAGGAATTTGCATTGCCTTGTTTTACATATTTATGGGGTAGCAATGATAGTCCAGTAGAGATGAAGAAGGAGCACCTGAAAGAATGCAAGTTTGATGGTAGATTAAGAGGCATTTACTGAGAATAGCGACAAGTACATCAAGCCAATGCATTTTGGGAAAAAAGACTCTACCTTTCCTCCAAAACCTGGCAAATATTTAATCGGCATGGGAATCATTCCTATTTAATAGCGTACAGCAACAGCACTGAAGAAGGAACTATCTTTTCTCCCGAAACGCACCTTGATGTACTTGACGCTATTTTCAATAAACGCCTCTTAATCTTCCATCAAACTTGCATTCTTTTGGACATCGAGCGCTTCTTCTTTCCTATTATTTCAAGTTAATGGAAAGGACTGGAAAGCCCGTACCAAAAAGGCAGCAGATCAAATCCTAAGAGGGTTTACTGCCAGTATCCACTATTGGGCACAATCTATTGGAGGGACTACCCACACACACAATCACCCACCTACAACCAGTGACTGATCCAGTCAGTCCAGCGCGGTCTTCAGTACAATCAAGATACAGTCCAGTAGAGAGATAGAGCTCTTGTCAGGGAATCAACAGCAGAAGGGCTCTAGGACCCAGCATCTCTACCAGCACTTATGGGAGGAGAAGGACTTTAGGACCTAGCATCTCTGGCAGGAGAAGGACTTTAGGACCCAGTATCTCTACTAGCAGGTCACATGGGCCTATATAAGGAAGTCTGCTGGTGTCTGAAATTGCTGGATTGTCTTCAGCTCCCCCTGTGTTCCTGTGCCCTGTATGATCTGCTGATCTGATCTCCTGTGTACCGACCCGGCTTGTTTTGACCTGCTCTTCCTGATCCTCTGGCTTGACCCTTTGGCTTGCACCTGACTTCCTCCTGCCTGCTCCCAGCATCTGACCCCGGCCTGGCTTTTGGACTCTGCTTATCTTGCACCCTGTACTAAGACGCAGCTGATCTTAGGTCATTCTGATCCTGTACTGTCTCTCTGTGAATGACCCCTGGCCTGGCTCCTGGCTCCGCTATTCAGTTATTCCACTGGACTCTGTCTCCTGGACCTTTCAAGCATGCCTGTCCCCAGCAACCCGGCACCCGTGCTTCTGTGGGCACCACACCTGCTGTTCCACCTTCAGTGGTGTACTGCGCTCGGCCGCAAGGGGAGTCCTCCCAGCATCTCGGCCTCCTACCAAGTTACTGATAGCTCTGGTCTATTTTACTGTAGTAGGTTCCCACTCACTATAGTAAAACACCTTATCTTAGATTATGTTCACTAGGGCACTGGATAGAGAAGAGTGACCAGCAGGTGTGTTGAACCCAATTATAAACTCCCCCACTGGGAAAGCAATTCTTTCTTGCTGCAGTGCCCCGGTGCTCCTTAAATGTGGCCCAAAGGCTGTCCCAGTTATATTTGCTCCTGCATGTCCATTACACGCCAGATAGACTGGTGAGAATGGATGTGCGTGATGATCCTTCCTGTACAAGACGCATGAGGGACCACAATGACCTGATCCTTATGATATGGAGGTGCCCAAAATTGCATATCTATTGGAAGGAGGTGTTGGGAACTATTAACCAAGTATTTCAGGTCCATCTTACTGGACAACCTAAACTGTGCTTGTTGAGAATTATAGATGATGTCCCCGAGGAGGAAACCTCTAGACTAGTGATAGCTAGGTCTCTTTTGCTTGTCAAAAGAAGTTTATTGAGTATACAATATTATAAAGATACATAAAGTAAGTTTATAATAAAGTAAGCTCATTATTTTACAGTAGGGTTTATATAGGTAAATATCATGAAATTTCAAATATTAAACATTGGGTTCACGTAAACCTAAATTAAAGATATATATCATTTCCTTAGTCACTTTTGTAGGTATTTAAATGATTTATACCTACTATACATATTGTTTACATAGCTAGGGCTCTTTTCAAGATTAGGAAATTATTTTGAGGCACTGGAAATCAACGGAACCCCCTCACAGTGAAGGAGTGACTGAATCAAATGGGCGATACTATCAGGCTGGAAAAATACATTGCTGCTTCTCATTCATTGTTCTTTCAATAAAGTTCTATTTGATTTTAAAAAATGCATTGTATAGGCAACATCTAGCCATTTATTTATAGCCAAATAAGGTGGTTGTAGTAAACCACAAAAAAAAAAAAAAAAAAGGAATAAAATCTTCTTCCTGCAAGTTAAGAGCATAATGTGCTAGTATGCATCGCATACTAGCACGTTATAAATGATTTACCTTATAACAAAGCCCTGCAGCGGAGCACTATCATGGCTTTCCCTGGGGCCTCCATCTTCACCCGGTCTTCCTTTGCAGGCTGCGGCCATTTGATTGCGGCTGATCCACAACAACACGGCTGCAGCATGGCTTGCTCTATGGATGGCACACAGTCCATTGAGAGCCCATTGAGCATGCGCAGATGACATCACCGGCACTGCTAAAGTAAATACCTTCTAAACAGTGCACGTTTAGGAGATATTTACTATACCTACAGGTAAACTTCATATTAGGCTTTTATAAATAATTAAAAAACCTTCACTATCACATTAACAACTTGATATCCTGAAGATTTTACCCCTTTAATGACAAAAACATTTTTTGCTATTCAACACTGAGATACTTTTATTGACAACTGCACAGTCGTGCAAAACTGACGCAAATTTAAATTTTTATCTTTTTTTTTTTCCGCACAAATAGAGCTTTCTTTTGGTGGTATTTGATCACCATTGGGGTTTTTTTTTTTTTTTTTGCGATTTAAATGAAAAAAGACCTTTGAAAAAAAACATTATTTTCTACTTTGTTTTTTTAAAACATTTAGGCCAAAATGTATTCTGCTAGATGTCTTTGATAGAAAAAAAATCAGAATAGGTGCTTTGCAGGGAGCAGAAACAGCCAGATCGCTGTTCACAGTATACAGAGTTCTGAAATCAGCTGCCAAACTCGCCGAGCATGCATGAGTGTGGGGGGGAGCCAGGAGCGCCAGGAGGAGGATCGGGGATGCTCTGTGCAAAACCATTGTATAACATGTTTGTTATTTTAATTTAAAAAAGTGAAGCATTTAGAATTTAACATTTATTTATTTATTTTAATAGTTCAAGCTAAATTCCTAAATTTGAGCCTACAGTGACTTGAAAAAGTATTCATACCCCTTGAAGTTTTCCTCATTTTGTCATGTTACAACCAAAAACGTAAATTTTATTGGGATCTTATGTGATAGACCAACAGAAAGGAAGACATCATTGTAAAGTGGAAGCAAAATGATAAACGGTTTCCAATTTTTTTTAACAAATAAATATGTGAAAAGTGTGGCGTGCATTTGTATTCAGCCCTAACTAAAATCTAGTGGAACCAATTTCCTTCAGAAGGTCACCTAAATAGGATATATAGTCCACCTGTATATAATTTAATCTCAGTACAAACACAGCTGCTCTGTGAAACCCTCAGAGGTTTGTTAGAAAACCTTGGTGAACGAACAGCATCATGAAAGCCAAAGAACAGACTAGACAGTTCAGGGATAAAGTTGTGGAGAAGTTTAAAGCAGGGTTAGGTTAAAAAAATAAATATCCCAAGCTTCAAACTCACAGAGCACTGTTCAATCCATCATCTGAAAATGGCACAGCTGCAACCCTACCAAGACATGGTTGCCCACCTAAACTGATAGGCCGGGCCAGAAGAGCATTCATCAGAGTAGCGGCCAAGAGGCCCATGGCAACTCTGGAGGAGCTGCAGAGATCCACAGCTCAGGTGGGAGAATCTGTCCACAGGACAACTATTAGTCGTGCACTCCACAAATCTGGCCTTTATGGAAGAGTGGCAAGAAGAATGCCATTGTTGGAAAAAAAGCCATAAGAAGTCCCATTTGCAGTTTGCGAGAAGTCACGTTGGGGACACAACAAACATGTGGAAGAAGGTGCTCTGGTCAGATGAGACCGAAATTTAGCTTTTTGGCCTGAAAGTAAAATGCTATGTGTTTTGTAAAACTAACACTGCATATCACCCTGAACACACCCTGAACACACCATCCCCATCGTAAATTATGGTGGTGGCAGCATCATGTTGTGGGGATGCTTTTCTTCAGCAGAGACAGGGAAGCTGGTCAGAGTTGATGGGAAGATGGATGGAGCCAAATACAGGGCAATCTTAGAAGGAAACCTGGGGTGGAGGTTAGCCTTTCAGCAAGACAACAACCCTAAACATACAGCCAGAGCTACAATGGAATGGTTAAGATCAAAGCATATTCATGTGTTAGAATGGCCCAGTCAAAGTCCAGACCTAAATCCAATAGAGAATCTGTGGCAAGACTTGAAAATTGCTGTTCACAGAGGCTCTTCATCCAATCTGACAGAGCTTTTGCAAAGAAAAATGGGCAGAAATTTCACTCTCTAGATGTGCAAAGCTGGTACAGACATACCCAAAAAGACTTGCAGCTGTAATTGCAGAGAAAGGTGGTTTCTATCGGTCTATTACATAAAATACCAATAAAATACATTTACGTTTTTTGGTTGTAACATGACAAAATGTGGAAAATGTAAAGGGGTGTGAATACTTTTTCAAGGCACTGTATATTACCCTCTTGTATGAGCCTACACAGCAGGGGTATGCTGATAGAAGGAGAGTGACTGAGATATGAGCTCATAAGTCTGCTGCTTCTCTTTTCCCTGTAACAGGCTGGAAATAAGGAAAAGATCTACAATTGTTACTTAACTGCAGAAGAGGTATCCTGTCCTGCCTTACAGGGCTAAATCTTAAATAAAGATGGACAGAAATACAAATTATTTGGCAAGTAAAACAGCTTCCTTGTATTTAATTTGTGTGGTTAGCTGTTTGCTTGGAGCTTTTATGAATGCAGTTTATGATTCTATAAATAGTGAAAAGTTTCTTACCGATGGAACAGTCATCTCCAATAAAGCCTTCATCGCAGACGCAGACGCCATTAACGCAGCGTCCCTTTGGTCGACAGTCAACGGCACATTTTCTTTCTTTGCAGTCTACTCCGGTGAATCCCTCTGCACACTGGCACACTCCATCAACGCATTTACCATGGGGGCTGCAGTCAACAGCGCATTTTCTTTCTTTGCAGTCCACTCCAGTGAATCCCTCTGCACACTGGCACACTCCATCAACGCATTTACCATGGGGGCTGCAGTCTACGGTGCATTTTCTTTCTTTGCAGTCTACTCCTGTGTATCCCTGTGCACACTGGCACACTCCATCAACACATTTACCATGGGGGCTGCAGTCAACGAGACACTTCTTCTTTCTGCAGGCAGGGCCTCCGTATGGCTCAATGCAAACACAGACACCGTTCACGCAGGTTCCAAACTTGCCACAGTCATAGGCACACTTTTTAATGCTACAGTCATCACCAGTAAAGCCCTCCGCACACTGGCAGACACCGTCAATACACACGCCATTTTCTCCACAGTTGCCTGGGCAGCTTTTTGTGGAACAGTCAGGGCCTTCCCAGCCTTCCTCACACTTGCAGATTCCCAAAGAATGTACAAAGTTTCCATTCCCATTACATTTGCCTGAAAGACCTGAAACAAGGGATCAAAGGTAAATGATGGTTATTTTGACTGTATTGTATTTATTTGGGGGGAGATTTACTAAAATTTAAGCACTCAGAATCTGGTGCAGCTGTGAATGGTAGTCAATCAGCTTCTAGCTTCAGCGTGTTCAATTAAGCTTTGACAATAAAACCTAGAAGCTGACTGGTTTCTATGCAGAGCTGCACCCGATTTTGCATGCTCCAGTTTTAGTAAATCCCCTCTATAGGATTTTAATAATAAAAAAAAATAAATAGAAACATTTATTTTTAAAAATGACTCTTTAAGCTGTACCATAAAAAAGGTACCCTAGCTTAAAAAAATGCTTCACTGTGAATTTGTGCTAAAGAAGGTGCGGTGCAGTAGATTTGACCTTAAAGCTGAACTCCAGGAACTCAGCCACTAAGTTATACTGCGGCAGGGAGGCTCTATTGCACAAATTGCCACACCAGTACGGCGCTCCGTGCAATAGCTATAGCAGAGCCAGAGCCTATGCGCGTGGCCGGCGGCCATCCACGATCGCTCCACAGAGAGCCAGAACGGAGATCTGCCAGTGTAAACAAAACAGATCCCTGTTCTGACAGGGGAGTAGAGAGATATCGTCTGTTCCTAGTGATCACGAACAGCGATCTCTCTCTACTCCCAGTCATTACACTGCCCCCACAGTTAGAAACACCTACATAGGGAACACTTAACCCCTTGATCGCCCTCTAGTGTTGACCCCTTCCCTGCCAGTGTCATTTATACATCATCACTGGCTATTTTTAGCTCTGATCACTGTAATAACTTTACTGGTCCCAAAAGTGTTAAAAGTGTCCGATCTGTCCACAGCAATGTCGCAGTCCCTCTAAAAATCACCAATCACCACCATTAATAATAAAAAAAAAATTAATGATAAAAATGCCATAAATCTATCCCCTATTTTGTAGATGCTCTAACTTTTGCGCAAACCAATCAATATACGTTTCTGTGGGGAAAAAAATGACATAAATTTTGTTTGGGTACAACATCGTATGACCACGCAATTGTCAGTTAAAGCGACGCAGTGCCGTATCGCCAAAAATGGCCTGGTCATTAAGGGGGTAAATCCTCCTGGGGCTGAAGTGGTTAATATCCAGTTATATTATGTGTATCTAGGAAAGAATCCAGGCCATACTTAAAGCAATCTACTGAGCTTGCCAGAACCAGCTCTTGAGGGAGTCTACTCCATATTTTCACAGCCTTTCTGTATTTGGAAATTCAATCTCTTTTCCATGAGACGTAAAGTGTGTCCCCTTAAAGTGAATACTTTAACACCAAGTTCACTATATGGACCACTTATGAATATACATGTTGATCATATCCCCACTTAATCTCCTCTTCTCAAGAGAGAATACATTCAGTTCCTCTAATCTTTCCTCATAGCTGAGCTCCTCCATGCCTCTTATCAGTTTGGTTGCCCTTCTCTGCACTTTCTCCAGTTCTCCGATATCCTTTTTGAGAACTGGTGCCCAAAACTGAACTGCATATTCCAGATGAGGTCTCACTAATGATTTTTACAGGGGCAAAATGATATCTCTCTCTCTGGAGTCCAAACCTCTCTTAAAGGGTAAGTCCCCCTAACAGTAAAATCTCTACATCTACAGACATCCACAAACTAAGACTAACCTAGTGTTATGTATGAGGGGTCATTTACACTTGCTTCAGCTTCAATAAGGCTTCAGACAGGCTATGTTAAAGCTCTCTGAATGCTAGTCAAAGCTCCTGTCACTAAATATAATGGTTAGCTTACCGTCCTGAATACACCTGCCTTTGTTCAAAAATTATACCCCATGTAGCTTCAGTGGTTCTTCAAAGCTTCTTCAAAGCCTCCATAGAAGACTATGACAAAGCTCTCCTGAAGCCCCACCAAAGCCTCATCGAAGCCCCACAAAGCCTCACCAAAGCCCCACTGAAGCTCCACCAAAGCCTCATTGATGCCACAAGCCAGTAAAGAAGTCCTGTGAATGCCTGTCCATGTCTATGGCTCAAGTTCATTTTAAATACACAAAACCTATCTAGCCCTGTAAAGAAGAAATCGCTATACATACCTTTTCTGAAGCTGGTCCGGTCCCACACTGAGCTGTCAGCAGCAGCGTTGCTGTAGAGGCGGGTGCAGAGGAGGCAGCCGACATTGGAAGCCTCATATTAACTCTATGGGTGATGTCACTTCCCATTTATTTCACAGCTGTTGTCGGCTGTGTCCTCTGCAGAGCTTCCGCCGCTGGAGATCGGACCGGATCGGCTTCAAAAAAAGTATATATAGCATTTTCTTCTTTACATGGTTAGATAGGTTAGCTTTAGATCGTGTATGCTTGTAGATTTAGTGATTTTAGTGTTACAGTGGACTTCCCCTTTAATACAAGAAAGGACTTTGCTCGCTTTGGAAACTGCAGCTTGGCATTGCATGGTATTATAAAGCCTATGATCTACCAGAACACCCAGATCCTTCTCCGCCATTGATTCCCCCAGTTGTACTCCCCCTAGTATGTATGATGCATGCATATTCTTAGCCCCCCCAGTACATAACTTTACATTTATTAACATTAAACCTCATTTGCCAAATAGCTGCCCAATTAAACAGTGCATTGAGGTCGGCTTGTAAGTTGGAGACATCCTGTGAGGACGTTATTCCACTGCAAAGCTTGGTGTCATCTGCAAAGACTGAAATGGTAAATTTAATCCCAGACCCTATATCATTTATAAAGATATTTAAAAATAAGGGTCCCAGTACTGAACCTTGGGGTACACCACTGATAACCTTGGACCATTCAGAGTAAAAGTCATTAACAACTACTCTCTGAATTCGGTCTTTTAGCCAGTTTTCTATCCATTTACAAACTGATTTTTACACATTAGCTGTGTGTGGGAATTTGTGTGAAACGTAGGGAGCCACCTCATCCCTTTAAACCCGAACACATATGAATTACACAGGTTCTGAGGATAATTTAATGCAGGTAAGGCACCAAGTGAGATTAAGTACCACCTTAATCACCCACAGAACCTAATTAATATGTGTTCAGGTTTAAAGGGATGAGGTGGCAACTCTAGTCAGACTCTAGTCAAACGCTTTGGCAAAATCTAAATTGGAATTGTTGAAATTAACTCATAGAATGCCTGCACATTTTACAAAGAAAAAGGTACAGCTGGTCAGTGAAATTAAGTAGTAAGCATTTGTATTAAAATATTTCCAATAACCTTTTATATCTGTCAGTGTCCAGCCTGTGGATGAAGGTGCATCTACCTTTGTGGCCCATCCCCAGACTTAAGTTTTACCTGCCTGGTCTATAGGGTTCATTGAATCCTGTGAGTGGTGGTTCCATTGCCTGTATTACTGAGAATTGTGCAAAGCATCTCTGAAGGGACTGTATTCCAATTCTCGAGTGTCATATTAGGCATTGGGTGGACCACAAGATTGAGCCATTCATTGATCATAAACTGTCCCATTCCCCTGTTTGTATTAGATAACTAAAATTCAAAACTGACTAGCTGCTAAGAGCAAGGCTTCAGCTTTCCTACTAGCTTGAACTAGGTTGTAACCCCATTGTGCTAGTTCTTTTCTGTTATTCCTTATGGGCAGTGGGACAATTAAACCACATGCTGACTATAAACATACAAAAATACAATGAGCCAAAATTTTGATGAAGCCCCCTACTGTCATTGATCATAATATGAAATATGTCTAAATCAAGGACAGGCACCAGGGTAGCTGTCAGCATAGTACCTTACTAGGTAACAGTGTTAGGCGATCCGACACGGAAGTCGCGCGACTTCAATAAACGGTATCCAATTTTGATCCAACTTTGGGATGATTGCAACCTGTTATTTGACCAATAAAAACAATTCTTTTGGCTCTGGAATGGATGAAACCTCACGCCAAATTTATAAAAAGAAAACGGCGTTGGCTCCCCCCCATCCATACCAGGCCCTTTGGGTCTGGTGTGAATCTTGAGGGGGAATCCCACGCCAAATTTATAAAAAAAAACAGCGTGAGGTCCCCCATGTTGAGGGCATGTGGCCTGGTATGGTTCAGAAGGGGGCGAGCACTCGCTCATCCCCCTAACTTTCCTGACCTGCCAGGCTGCATGCTCAGGTAAGGGTCTGGTTTGGATGCTGGGGGGGACCCCACGCTGTTTTTTTATTAGTTTGGTGTGGGGTTTCCCCTCAAAATCCATACCAGACTGAAGGGTGTGATATGGTCTTGGGGGGACCCCACGCCGTTTAAAAAAAATAATTTTGGTGTGGGGTTCCCCCTCAAGATCCATAGTATAAATTTGGGGGAGACCCCACACCATTTGTTTGGGGGATTTTACATTGCTAACATTGCATACACTTGACCTCAGAGCACAAGTCGCATGCGACTTCTATTCAAATCAATGGTCTGAAATTGGGCCCACGTCGGACCAAAGTAGTGCAAGAACCTTTTTCAAAGTCGAACCGACATAAGTCAAACCAGTTAGGACGGCTCCTGTAGGGAACCATTGATTTTGACATGTCATGTGACTTGTGCTCTCGAAGTCGGAGCGCATGTCGAACCAGTGTGAACCAGCCCTTAAAGTGCTTGTAAACCTCTCTGTGTCACTTTTACCTATAGGTAAACCTAGAATAAGGCTTACCTATAGGTACTGTAAATATCTCCTAAACGTGCGCCGTTTAGGAGATATTTACCTTGTAGTGCGCCGATGATGTCATCGGTGCATGCGCTGTGAAGAAACGTCCCTCCCGGCTGTTTCTTCACTAGCAAGGCCATGCACGTGCGGGAGTGATGTCATGTGACTCCGACCAGTCACAGAGTCGGAGTCTGTGGTCCAAGAAGGAAGAGGGGCGAAGATGGATGCGGCCACCAGGAGGGACAGCATAGGCTTTTTTTTAGGTAAGTGCCACATAATAGGCTAGTATGCGATAATGGCCATTATGCTTTTACTTTGCAGGTGAAAAAAGAGGAAGTAAAACCCATCAGGGTTTTACTCTTTAAGGACAGACGTTATCAGGAGGAGAGGGCCATCAGTGCAGGGAATTAACTTTTAACATAATTTTTCAGCCAAAACATTCTTTTTCTCAGGGTCATAGTATGAATTCTAAACCTACCACTTCCACCACCCCAGCAAAGCAAGTGCTGAAAGAGGTGGTGTAGCAATCAGTAAAAGGGGGGAAAAAAAAGAAGTCTTAAGGCAACGAAAACATTAATTATTATCACACTATTTTATATTATGACCTGTAGACACAGTTTCAGTGCTGGCCAGGATGACCAAAACCCCTGAGAGCAATGTACCAATAAGACAGCTAAAGAAATTATCCTTGCTGCACAGACTGCAAAGGGGTATTGGCACAGTGGTGTAGTGGTAGCACTCTCACCTAGCAGTAAGAAGGGTCACTGGTTCAAATCCCAACCACGACACTACCTGCTTGGAGTTTGCATGTTCTCCCTGTGCCTGTGTGGGTTTCCTCCAGGTACTCCGGTTTCCTCCCACACTCCAAAGACATGCTGGTGGGTTAATTGGATCCTGTCTAAATTGTCCCTAGTATGTATGAATGTGAGTTAGGGACCTTAGATTGTAAGCTCCTTGAGGGTAGGGACTGATGTGAATGTACAATGTATATGTAAAGCGCTGCGTAAATTGACGGCGCTATATAAGTACCTGAAATAAATAAATAAATAAACTAGCGACAACCATTCTGGAGTCTCCTGCTGTACGTCTAATGTCAGCTCTTCTAAATTTGAAATGTCACAGGGGGTTGCAGGGTCATTGTCAACAGCAACCTCTGCAATCCTTGTTAATAAAGTGATAGGTATGTGTTATTTTTACATATATGCACACAGATTTTCTCTGTTTAAATTGCATCAACATCCCCCCCAATGGGGCCCCCTTTCACACCCAGGCCCCATAGCAGCTGCGTGGGCTGCAATGAGTGTTGTTACGTTACGCCACTGCAAACAGTTTCATCTACAAAGTGACATTTGTGCCGCCTTTCATAGAGATGCATCATTATGTAATTCAGAGTACATTTTCAAGTTCTCTGCAGGCTATTTTAAATGGCCGTTTTATTGTGCTATACCTTCAGCCCAGAAAGAAAAAAAAAAAATGAACAAAAAATACTTTGAAAATTGCTACCTATGTGTGCTTCATTTTTCAATTCAGCATCTAAAAATATAAGAATGTTACGTTTGCCTATTGTGACTACAGTTTCTCTGAAAAATTCAAATCCTTTGGCAGGTTAACTAAAGTAATTGTGAGATAAGCATGAAAAGGATGAGGAACAAGTGTAGATAATTACAAAGTAATGCCAACACCTGTAATTTAAGTACTTCCAAGATTATTTCCAAGCAACTACTGCGGGGGTGGGGTGGGGGGATGTATGAGGTCAGTTAAACTCTATTAAATAAAATATATGAAATTCCATCTGTTCCTTTTCTAATTTGTAACGGGAAAAAAAAAAAAACATATCTTTAATTACATCTTGTACAATACCAGTTTAGTCTGTAAATTCAGCAACTCAAATGGAGTTTTGTTTCGTATCAGTAATGGCGCTAGACATGATTTTGCTATACAAGTTTATTTGTGGAATTTTTATTGTTACAGATAAAAGAAAAATTTTATAGCTAATAATGTATTATCTTTCAGTTCGAAGAGGGATTTAATGTGAGTGTCTGAAAGATTTATTTAGCCATACAAATAAGTTTGCTCCGCTTTCCTCTAGGCTGTTTTTTTTTTTCTGGTCCAAAATGCCATCTTATGGTAGGTTGTAATATTGCAACTGAATAGTGTGGAGTGGACCATGTTCAGGATAATACATTCTGATAATCACTGCACGCAGAATTTGATGTTCATTAGGCAGAGAAGCCAAGTGACCCAAGGTTAGCAGTGAGATAATTATCAAGCTCTGGCTTTTCTGTAGCATTCCTTTTACCAACGCTGCACCAGCAAAAATAACATATTGAACAACGGATTAAAGCATTACTTTTATATTAAGCTTCTGGGCATCTGGAGTACCATTTAACCGCTTCAGCCCCGGAAGATTTTACCCCCTTTCTGACCAGAGCACTTTTTGCGATTCGGCACTGCGTCGCTTTAACTGACAATTGCGCGGTCGTGCGACGTTGCACCCAAACAAAATTGATGTCCTTTTTTCCCACAAATAAAGCTTTCTTTTGGTGGTATTTGATAACCTTTGCGATTTTTATTTTTTGTGCTATAAACAAAAAAAGAGCAACAATTTTGAAAAAAAAAGCAATATTTTTTTACTTTTTGCTATAATAAATATCCCCCAAAAATATATAAAAAAAATATTTTTTTCCTCAGTTTAGGCCGATATGTATTCTTCTACATATTTTTGGTAAAAAAAAAAAAAATCAAAATAAGCATATATTGATTGGTTTGCGCAAAAGTTATAGTGTCTACAAAATAGGGGATAGTTTTATGGCATTTTTTTTATTTTTTTATTTTTTTTTATTTGTAATGGCGGAGATCTGTGATTTTTATCGTGACTGCGACATTATGGCGGACACATTGGACACTTTTGACACTATTTTGGGATCATTGTCATTTATACAGGGATCAGTGCTATAAAAATGCACTGATTACTGTGTAAATGACACTGGCAGGGAAGGGGTTAAAACTTCAATACAGGGCACTTATACACCTTCATGCTGCACTGTACCCAAACTAAATTTTTATCATTTTGTTCCCACAAATAGAGCTTTCTTTTGGTGGTATTTGATCACTACTGCGGTTTTTATTTTTTGCGAAACAAATAAAAAAAGACTGAATATTTTAAAAGTTTTTCTTTTGTTTCTGTTAAAAAATTTTGTAAACAAGGAAGTTTTCTCTTTCACTGATGGGTACTGATAAGGCGGCACTGACGGGCACTGATAAGGTGGCACCGATGAGGTGGCACCAATGAGCAGGCACTGACGGGCACTGATGATGGACACTAATATGCGACATTGATGGGCACTGGTAGGCGGCACTGATGGACACTGGTAGGCGGCACTGATGGGTGACACTGATATGCAGCACTGATGGGCATTGATAGGCGGCACTGATGGGCACCCATGGGTGGCACTGGTGGGCACTGATGAGCACTGATAGGCCACACTGATGGGCACTGAAAGGCTGCAAAGATGGGTTCTTATGGGTGGCACTGATGGGCACTGATAGGCGGCACTGCTGGGCACTGATAGGCACTGATAGGCGGCACTGCTGGGCACTGATACGTGGCACTGATGGGCATCCCTGGTGGCACTGGCAGTGGTAGGCATTGTGAGTGGGCACTGATTGGCAGCTACCTGGGCATTGATTGGCAGCTGCCTGGGCACACATTAGTATTTCCCTGGGAGTCTAGGGGGCATACCTGGTGGTCCAGTGTGGATGGCTTCCCTGGTGATCCTGGGTGGGATTCGAGGGGGGCTGTGATGATAGACAATCAGCACAGACCCCCCCTGTCAGGAGAGCAGCCGATCGGCTCTCCTCTACTCGCGTCTGTCAGACCCGAGTGAGGAAAAGCCGATCACCGGCTCTTCCTATTTACATCGTGATCAGTTGTGATTGGACATGGCTGATCACGTGGTAAAGAGTCTTCATCAGAGACTCTTTACCTAGATCAGTGTTGCGGGGTGTCATTCTGACACCCCGCAACAACGATCTCCGCGATACGCAGCGGCTCAATATCCGGAGGACGTCATATGATGCCCAGTCAGGATATTGAAACCACTTTGCCGCTGTCATTCTGCTATATGGTGGGCGGCAAGTGGTTAAACACTAGGGGGCGATGAAGGGGTTAAGTGTGTCCTAGGGAGTGATTCTAACTGTGGGGGGGGATGAGCTACCACTGACATGACAGAGATCACTGCTCCTGATGACAGGGAGCAGTGATCTCTGTCATGTCACAAGGCAGAACGGGAAAATGCCTTGTTTATATAGGCACTTCCCCGATCTGCGACTCCGTGACACGATCGCCGGGAGACCAGCAGACATCGAGTCCGTGGGTCCTGTGGGCACGGTCACCCACTAACCCCACAAATTAAAGGCGATGTACAGGTACGCCCATTTGCCTCTCCGCTGCCATTGTACTGACGTATATCGGCATGCAGCGGTCGGCAAGTGGTTAAAAAGCAGCAGTAGCATCTGTGAAGCATCAGTGAAGGACCCGGACTGACTACTCTTTTGGCCACACTTTTGGAAAGGGGAGGAACATTTAAGAAAAGCAGTAAAAATTTATTTGTCACGCGCCCTAGGACCACAGTTTTGGGCCACTTTACCTTTTATCCAGTTGATTGGCTAGCCCAGCCTTTTTAAACCAGTGTGCCTTGAAATTTCTTCAGGGGTGCCTTTGCAAAATGCCTAAAAATTGCCTAAAAATTGTATGCAAGCCGGCATGTGGATGAAGGCTGCCTTTTACTTACACTATGTCACAGGTTTTCATTGTGCACCATTACAACCTTCTAGCTGCCAGCGTCTTAACAACCAATAGCGTCATTAGTTTATAACGGGGATGTCAGTTGCCTGCATAGCATCCTTGTTTGACCCTCCCCTGCCCCTCTCTATCAGTAGTGGGGGGGGTCACACTAGCTGAGTGATGGAGAAACAGTAAAAGTTTGCAAAAGTGTATTTGCTTTGGAAGAACAAGGCCCCTTTCACACGGGGTTTCCGATCAGGTCCGTCTGAAAAACTGACAGGCAAACCTGATCGGATGCTCCATTTAGCCCTATGGAGCGGCGGATGTCAGCGGTGACATGTCCGCTGACACCCGCCGACATCCAATCTTGTCCATGAAAGCCAGACAAATTGAAACCCTATTTTCCAATCCGTCTGGCAGATCGGTTCGGATGTAAAAGGAAAGGTGGTCCGTTTTCATCCGATCTCCCCATAGAGGAGAGCGGGACTCTTGACAGATCCGTTGCTCCACAGTGAGCGGAGACAGACCTGTCATCCCCCCGCTGAGCAAAACTGAGTCTGTGGGGCGGAAAGCCCGTGTGAAAGGACCCTAAATCACCTCTAACGTTGGGTATCCTACTTGGACTTGTGGATGTTGCTGCATTATGTAAAACTACGAAAATAGTTTTTACATTTTGACCACTTCAGCCCCGGAAGGATTTGCATCCTTCCTGACCAGGCCATTTTTTGCAATATGGCACTGCGTGTCTTTAACTGACAATTGCTCGGTCGCGCAATGTTGTACCCAAACAAAATTGATGTCCATTTTTTCCCCACAAATAGAGCTTTCTTTTGGTGGTATTTGATCACCACTGCAGTTTTTATTTTTTGCGCTATAAACAAAAAAAGAGTGACAATTTTGAAAAAAACACAATATTTTGTACTTTACTTTGTACTTTGCTTTACTAATGCTTTACCGTACTAATAAATATCACAAAAAAATGTAATAAAACAAAATTCTTCATCAGTTTAGACTGATATGTATTCTTCTACATTATTTTGGTAAAAAAAAAAATCGCAATAAGCGTATATTGATTGTTTTCGCAAAAGTTATAGCGTCTACAAAATAGGGGATACATTTATGTCATTTTTATTATTATTATTTTTTACTGGTTTTACTAGTGATGGCGGTGAGCTGCGATTTTTATCAGGACTGCGACATTGCGGCGGACAGATTGGACACCGTTCACACTTTTTTGGGACCATTGACATTTATATAGCGATCAGAGCTAAAAAAATAGCCATTGATTACTGTATAAATGTCACTGGCAGGGAAGGGGTTAACACTAGGGGGCAATCAAGGGGTTAACTGTGTTCCCTATCTGTGTTTCTAACTGTGAGGGATAGGACTGACTGGGGGAGGAGACAGATCGTGTGTTCCTACTTAGTAGGAACACACGATCTGTCTCTACTCCCCTGACAGAACCGGGATTTTTGTGTTTACACACACAGATCCCCGTTCTCGTTCTGTCAGGAGCGATCGCGGGTGCCCGGCGGACATCGCGCCCACCGGGAACGCGCATCGGCTCCAGGGACATGCTGCAGGCGTGCGCGCGTCTGCTATAGTGTCTTAAAGAACCAACAGTATAGCTACAGCGATTTGCGCAGCCATGCCAACCTGCCGCAGTGGCTGGTTGGCTAGCGGTTAGAATGGGGTGTCTCTAGACTGTTCATAATTTTTAAAGGGTGCCTTGACAGAAAAAAAGGTTGACAAACACTGGGCTAGCCATCATAATACACTAAAAAAAAAAAACCTAGACATGAAATAACAAATAGGCCCCTTACTCACAGTCTTGAATACTGTTATTCTCCGAACCCAGTGCAAGTGCACTGCCAATAGTACTAACCCTACCTGCACTTTCAATAGGTTTTCCTCTGCTATTAGTAAGTCCACTCCTATTTGCACTACCTCTACCTGCACTGCCAGGATTTCCACCCCTACTTGTACTTACAGACATTATTCCGCTTGCTCTACCAGTAGTTCCACCCCTACCTAAACTTTCATTTACAATTACTATGCCTGCATGGACAGTATTTCCCTCCAATGACTATACTACAAGGTACTTAATTTCTGCCAACAAGGTCTGCAATTTTTAAAAGTCCCACCCCTGCCTATATTATCTGTAGTCCCCTCCCTGCCCACTTCTAAGAAGAAATCCTTGCTACAGATACAGTGATAAAACTGGTAATTACCTACTGCACCTGCTCCACAACATCCGTCAAAGCCAATCTTCATGTCAGACATCTCAGATTCATATTTCTCCTTCATCTCAATAAAGTCTGCTTCCATAGCCTGCAGCCGGGCCAAGAGATCTTTTAATAAAGAGTTTTTCTCACAGTCTGCAGCTGGGTTCTGGAGCTGAAGACGATGTCGAAACACAAGATTGTTTTTATCTGATTGCAAAGTTTGTAGCTGCTCATTGTCTTCCCCAGGAACACTGTAGACATGGGTAATGGTGAGCCCCTGCTGACTGCTGCATTCTCCGTCTTTTGGGGGATTGATAGCAACTGCTGAAGTTAGTAGATGGTAGGGGTAGCAGAGGAGGAGGAACTGGATCAAAACACCCCAGAGGGTCAAGAGCTCCATTTGGGGTCTGCACTAGAAGCACTATGAAAAAAAAAAAAAAAAAAAAAAAACAGCATTAGCAGCACAAAAATTGTATCTCAAAACTATTTGGAGTACAAGACGGATAACCTTTACAAATCTAGTCCTATCAGAGATATCTTCAATCAAACACCAAAACCAAATTTTAATTTAATGGACTACTATGAAGTTCTAACAAAAATGATTTACAACTTTTTGATAATTTTTTTAAGTGTAGCCAGGTGCTTAGCTGGCCAGATGGGGCAACTAAAGACACTGTGATGCAGCTGTTGTATGTGCCTATAAAATATACTAATGCCAGCTTTCAGTGCCATTCAACATCCATCCAGCAGAGGGGGCTGATGGGTAAAAAGGGACTTGAAAGTTTCTTGTGCGGGCTGCACAAAACCATGGGAGATGTAGTGTCTGAGAAGGAATTTGCCATGGAAGTAAATGGGAGGACAGACTACAATCCCCAGGGAGAAACTCAAAGAAGGAGGCGACAGTGAACAGTCTTCCCAGGCAGGACTGACCTGAAATAACCATACAGCAAGAGGTATATTTGAAATCGAAACCCCAATAAGTGACTCCGAAAGCACTGAGGTCAATGCATCAGAATGACATCCAGGCAACTAGCATTTTGATAAGAGGGTTAGCAATGTTAGCCTACATACAGTATTTTTCCCAGGAAAGGTTCCATTTAATGAGACCTAGACATGTGCGGTTCATTTAGTTCTGAATAAATATTCAGACAAATTTTTTGTTATTCGGCGATTCGGATATATCCAAAAACCCGAATTACAGTATCAACAAAACTTACAGAATGCTCCGAATAACAAAACAAAATTCGTCCAAATTTTCGAAATTCAAATTTAATCTTACATCGAACTCCAGTTGAATTCTAACTGTAAACATATTTCTGAAATCAAAGACTGTGTTTTTAGACTACCGTTTCAAAATAATGTTGTTTTTGTTAAAATGGAAGTAAACCCATCAATTTAACGGTTTCAAACAACAGTTAGATTCTCGGCATGTGCCAGAAATGTAACTGCCACATTGGTTGTGCTCTCAACCAAACTGTCAAATCATCCAATGGCTGGTGTCATAACTGCTCACATGTGCAGCATCATGGCAGTTGATGATTAAACAGAAGCCAAGTTGGCAGCTTCCTTGGCAGAAAATGATAGGAGGGTTTACTTCCACTTTAAGCCAAAGATGATTTAAAGAATCATTGTAATCATTTGGTGAAGATTTTTCTTTTGTTTGTTCACTTTGCCGAATTTGAATGGGAAAAAAGTCTAAAGTTTTCGATTTGACTGATTCAAAATCTATCGATTCAACGGTTTCAAATCGAAAAAAATCAGTAAATTTGAAAAAGACATAAAACGAATTCCGAATACGAATTCCGAATGCGGATCCCGAATACGAATTGAATGAATCAACTGAATTTAACTAAACTAAATGAAACAAGTTTTTTCATCATGCACATGTCTAATGAGAACTATGCTGAAGGAACATGTAAGTTTTCCATATCTGACCTCTCCCTACAAAAATGTTTTTTGCCTGGCTTTCATGAAAATCCAGTGGCCTTAAAACTTTTAGCATTACTGATCCTGAACAAGCATGCACATGAGGGGATTGCTCTAAGATCAATTTATTATTTTCATTGCAATTCATGTCTTCCCCTCCTAGTGACAACAACCACATCCTCCCTTTCTTCTACGGGCAGCTCAGGGACTGGAAGTGAGAAAAATTCCTCACACTAATAAAAAACGAGAAAAAAAATTTGTTGGAATTAGTAATTAAAGCAGAACTCCAGTCAAAATTGAAAAGACAATAATTAACAAATTAATTACAAACCGCGCTGCCTGTAAGGTGCAAATTCAGATAACACACTCTAATGAAAACAAAATAAATATAATGTAAATAATGCCAATAGTGATACTCATAAATAACTATCAACTAAGTGAAATCAGCAGATAACCAAACATCAAAAAATTAAAAATCAAAAACAAAACAAGTGAAAGCAACAGTTCAAAATTCAAAATTGAATTCAAAAATTCAAAAAATTCAAAGAATGTATGTGTTCAAAAAAGTGTTCAAATAGTGTAGAAATCAGACTTCTGGATAAATCCTCATGGGGTTCGGCAAGGCACCAGACAACAGTATTCCACCACCATCACCGGCCACACAGCCTACTCACCAGATTGTAGTGACTCCCATGACAGGAGTCAAAAACGCTTCAAGAACAGCCAAAGAAGCTTCACACGATCACGGCTTTGTTCAGGTGCTGGAACTCAGGTAACTCAGGTAACACTGTAGCTGCTTTCCAGCACCTGAACAAAGCCGTGATCGTGTGAAGCTTCTTTGGCTGTTCTTGAAGCGTTTTTGACTCCTGTCATGGGAGTCACTACAATCTGGTGAGTAGGCTGTGTGGCCGGTGATGGTGGTGGAATACTGTTGTCTGGTGCCTTGCCGAACCCCATGAGGATTTATCCAGAAGTCTGATTTCTACACTATTTGAACACTTTTTTGAACACATACATTCTTTGAATTTTTTGAATTTTTTAATTCAATTTTGAATTTTGAACTGTTGCTTTCACTTGTTTTGTTTTTGATTTTTAATTTTTTGATTTTTGGTTATCTGCTGATTTCACTTAGTTGATAGTTATTTATGAGTGTCACTATTGGCATTATTTACATTATATTTATTTTGTTTTCATTAGAGTGTGTTATCTGCACTTGCACCTTACAGGGAGCGCGGTTTGTAATTAATTTGTTAATTATTGTCTTTTCTTTTTTCAATTATCGTTATAACGAGCTGCATTTTACATTGGTCTAACCAGCTTCCATTTGCGTGGGTTGGTAGTTTCTATCATTTATTATACATCCAGCCAAAATTAACAAGATAAAAAACAATCACCTATAGAAAGATCAAATAAAAAAAGCAGCTGTTGCAATTTTGTTTTTCAATCTAGAGCTCTCCCCCCGCAGTACTTCTTTTTTGTCACAAGATGCCCTCAGTCTAATAGCCAACACCAAGCACCACAATGAGCTAATCTTTTTGTCACTCTGCTTTGGACTCCTATCAGCATGTTTCTTGTCATCACATGACTGACTCCTTGTGCTGCTTATTTTTCTCACACTCCAGTCCTGCTGATTAGGGACTGAAAAAGGCCAATGCCAGGTCAAATGTAGGTACTTACACTGCCTGCATTAAAAGTGCATTTAATGACATATTAATGATTACAGAGCTGCATTTATCTTTGTCTTATTATATTTGCCTTTCTATGGAAACCATGGACCTCCGAACTATGCTGTGAAAGTCAAAAAAATCCAGTTGGAGAGTATGTCTCTGTCTTAAAGTGACACTGTCATGAGAAAAGACTATCATTCCAGTGAAATTGGTCTAATAGCTTCAGTTTTTATTTAAAGTGGTATTAATCCCAAAAGCAAACATTTATTGTATTGCAGATTACCAATTCTTAGATGTGATGGCTGTATTCGTTTTCTTGTTTAGGTTTTCTTTCTTCTATTTTCATCTGGTGATCCAGCCAGTAAGTCAGTGGCGGCCGGTCCATAAGGGGCGCAGGGGAGTCGCCCCCCCCAAAGTTCCCAAAATTAGTTTGCATAATTATAGAACGATTTATTTTTAAAAAACTGATAATATGACTAACATTTTTCTTAAAGTTAAAAAATGTTAATCATATTAGCGCTGGACTAATGGTTTCTATTAGGCCCATCATTTTTTACAAGCATGTTATTAAAGCCTGAGGCTCTAATTGGCTTGTTTTAGGTTGTCCTCGGGGCGCAGAGCACTGCGCCCTGAACCCTCCCACTTGTGATTTTAGCAAATCAATATTCGCCATCGGTTTCTGGATTTTCGCCCCAGGCCGATCAGGCTGAAGAGAAAAAGAACCTGGAAAGAAGACCGGGTTAACACGGAAGCCTCCAGGTATCAGGGGAGCTGTGACTGCTGTGGGGCTCCGTTTGTATGGTGAGTGCGGACCTGGAGGAGTTTGTTTGCGCCCCCCCCCCCCCCCCAAAGATTTTTAACACCAGCCGCCACTGTGGCAAGTATGTTGTTTTTCAAAAGAACAGGCTCTCCTGCAGAATGTAGCAGTTACAGAGATAAAACAAATATTTTACCACTGACAGGGGCACTTATAAAATCAGCTTTTATTTATTTATGTAAAACCTTTATCCCAAAAGAAAAAAAAAAAACGTTTGCTGTAACTGTTTATAAAATTTGAGCTGGAATTTGGCTTTAAGTTGTTAGTGTATTGAAATCAGCTACTTCATCTAACTCTCCCCTCCCCCCAGACTGATAATGCTGCTGTCCAAAGGTGTCCCCTGTGCTCCTTTATTCAGAGTGGGGACACTCTAATACAGGAGGTGTGTTACTGGCCAGATCACCAGGTGAAAACAAAGAGAAAAAAGCCTAAAAAAAGAAAATGAATGCTTCCACCACCTCTAAGGATTGGTAAGCTGCAATATATTACAATTTTTAATAGCGCTTTAATGTATTTTTTTAATACCGTTTATGTATTTGTTAATCGTTTTATATGTTTTTCTAATTCAGATTATTTATTTATTTTCATATGTTTTTAAAATATGTTTTACATATGTTTTACATTTTTCTAGTAATAATAAAGATGCTACAAGTAAAACCCTACATTCAGGGAACTTTCCCAAGTGGCCAATACTTGGCTCCCACCCAGCACTGGAGTCAGAGCCTAGTTCTTGGAAGTGGTAATGTGACTCTGGAGAGATGTACCATTCCTCATCCATTCCAGAAGTCAGCCTCCAGTACTCCATGGGAGTCTCAGCTCTGGCAGATAACAGCCATTTTGACAGATGCCCTTTAGGATACTCTAGAGAGCAAAGGTTAACGAGCCTATCTGACTATTGTGATTGATTAGACAGAAAGTACAGTCAAAATCCCAATACATCATCATTTGAACAGAAAAAGAGATAACAAAAAAGGAAATCTAGACAAATGTGTTACGAATACAAATGGGCTATTAAAATGATGCATTACTAGACATTTAGAGCCAATTCCTCTTGTATTTATTAAAGAAAATGTTGGAGTATAACACAGAGGTTAAAGTATGGCAATTTTTACATCAAGCTTGGACCAATCTAATTATGCATGTGCCATATTTATGGGATCCCCGTAGAAGCTAAAAATTCCTGTTGTAGGTGCTACTACAATCATCTCCACTAGCTTCTGGGTCCTGTGCCAAGAAGCTGCCCTGCTGCCCTGTCCCGGGGCCTCCCCATTGACCCATAGAGGAACCATGTTTCCCCTGACTTCCTCTCCTTCTGCACTGCTGCGGTTTTCCTGCTGTTAATACTGTCCCTAACAGATGGGTGACCTGTCCCTACAATACCCACACGCTAAAAGCGTGCCAAACCCAGGAGCCAGCATCTTAAATAGACTCTGCCTGACCCGAGATGGCCACCAGAGTCACATGGGCTGTCAGCATCCAACTGGTGTGCTGCCCCATTGACCCATAGAGGAACCATGTTCCTCCTGACTTCCTCTCCCTCTGCACTGCTGCTGCGGTTAAGTACAGCGAAAACAGACTGCACCTGCCTACATGTGGGATCCCTGTGGAATCTGGAAATCACTGCTGTAAGCACAGCTACTACAGTGATCTGTACTATCTTCTGGGTTCCATGGCAAGTGCTCGCCAGGCTGCATTGTGAACAGGAGGTTGTACGGCACGGGCACCACTCATGGAACACTTTGCAATTTCTTAATGAATGTTAAGTGTTCTTTGATTAGACAAGGTGGAGAGGTGGGGCAATGACATAACAATCACCACTTCTTCCATTCAGAGAACTCTTATGTTCATTATGCAGCAGGGTAGCTGCTCCGGACAGGACCTGGAAACTATCACTGTAGTAGTGGTGCCTTCTATAGCGATTTGCAGCTTCCATGGGGAACCCACAGGTATGGCACATGTATAGATACATTGGTCCAATCTCTAAAAATTTCCATACCTGAACTTCAGCGTTAAGTGGAATATGTAATACCGCATGTCAGCTGCTTGGCACAGGACCCAGAAGGTGGTGGAGATCACTGTAGTAATGGTGCCTACATCAGAAATGTCTAGCTATTACAGGAATCCCATAGATGTAACACCTACATAATTACACTGGTCCAAGCTTGATGTAAAAATTGCTATCTCTAACCACTTGCCGACCGCCTGCGATCGCCTCTGACAGAGCCAGAACGGGGATCTGTGTGTGTAAACACAAAAATCCCCGTTTTGTCAGGGGAGAGGAGAGAGATCGTGTGTTCCTAGTATATAGGAACAGCAATTGGTCTCTTCCCCTAGTCAGTCCTTTTCCCCCCCAGATAGAACACACTGAGGGAACACACATTTAACCCCTTGATCGCCCCTAGTGTTAACCCCTTCCCTGCCAGTGACATTTACAAAGTAATCAGTGGCTATTTTTAGCTCTGATAGCTGTATAAATGTCACTGGTCCCAAAAAAGTGTCAAAAGTGTCTGATGTGTCTGTTGCAATGTCACAGTCCTGATAAAAATTGCAGATCGCCACCATTACCAGCAAAAAAATAATTATAATAAAATAAATAAATCTATCCCCTATTTTGTAGACGCCATAACTTTTGCGCAAACCAATCAATATATGCTTATTGCATTTTTTCTTACCAAAAATATATAGAAGAATATATATCAACCTAATCTGATGAAGAAATGTGTTTTTAAAAAAATTGGGATATTTATTATAGCAAAAAAGTAAAAAATATTGTGTTTTTTTCAAAATTGTTGCTCTTTTTTTGTTTATAGCGCAAAAAATAAAAACCGCAGAGGTGATCAAATACCACCAAAAGAAAGCTCTATTTGTGGGTAAAAAATGACATAAGTTTTATTTGGGTACAACATCGCACGACCGCGCAATTGTCACTTAAATTAATGCAGTGCCGTATCGCAAAAAATGGCCTGGTCAGGAAGGGGGCAAATTCTTCCGGGGCTGAAGTGGCTAACTTCAGATTTTCTTTATTAAATGTAATTAGAATTGGATTTAAATGTCTAATAATACATTATTTTAACAGCCAGTTTGTATTAGTAACACGTTTGTCCCGTCTTCCTAAACTTCAGCTTTAAGTGGAATATCTCTCTTTAAAGGGAAAGAGACAGGAGCAAAGACACTTTTTTTGTAGTAGCATAGGAAGAACATCAGGTTTTTATTATTATCTTTGACACCCACACCCTTTCATTTTCTTTGTTCTGGTTTTACTGGGACAGGACAGGAGGTGAAGGAAGAAATTCCTAATGAGAACACAGGCAGCAATAAAAATGTGACTGAATTTCTGACTCTTACACACTCGATCGAAAACTAAAGCTGACGTTTTGGCTTGAGCTGAGCTTTCACCACATCGGTTACACATGATTTACTACACAACAGTAAAATATTACTTACAACTACTGTATATACAGTTTTTTATTTATTGGCTGACCATCATTCACTGACCATGATTGTCCAATTATTTACTGGGTTAAGGAATTTACAAGGAAATAACTACTCTCTATTCCCAGAGGCATATACTATTAAGCAGCTGTATCTTCTCTATGCTAACAAAGTATTTATCTTATGTTATGTCATGTTAGGGTTGGGGTTAGTCACTACTTTACTGGTATTCCCAATGACCCATATGGCAAGAGTGCCAGTCATTAATCAAAGGCAGCCCTTGAAGATACATATATTTAAGCTGCCTTTGCTAATTTTTTATTTTTTTTATAAAGTAACCCTGTCATCTAAAAAATGTCCAAGTGTAGTTTTCCTGCAATAGAAGAGCTATTATACTCACATCTCCTGTAGTCTGTGTTGCCTGCTTTCAGTAGGGTTGCCACCTTTTCTTCAAGTCAAACCCGAACACTTTAGTGGCGCACGGCAATTTTTTTTATAGTATAAACTATATATATATATATATTGCTATTAAATAACATTTCTAATCATATGAAGTTAATAACAAGAGTCCCCCTTTACATCAGAGTCCATAAAGTTCCCCTTTTACATCTGAACTCAGAGCTCCCTTTCACTGTAAGGGGGGACTCTGCAGACTCTGATGTAAGCGAGAACTCTGGGGTCTCTACCATAAGGGATGCTCTGGGAATCCTGATTTAAGGGGGAACACTGAGAACTCTGATGTACGGAGAGGACTCTGATGTAAGGGGGAACACTATGACCTCTGGTGTAAAGGGGAACTCTGATGTAAGGGGTGCTCTGAGGACCCTTATTTTCCCTAGTGTACTTACTCAGATGCAGGAGAGAGAAGGGGGAGACTTCAGTCACAGACAGGGATGGATGGGGAGCTCACTCACCCCTTGGCAGTCAGCACCTCTCATCCAGATGTGTCTGAGGCTGTTGGACTTCAAATTTCCAGCCCGCGCTTTCCTTTTCTGAGGCACAGCGCCGGAGATTGGAGTGTGGGCAGACACAAAGGGGTAGGGGTGGGGGAAGAGATTCAGATCGAGCCCTCTCTCCTCTCCCGTCTGTGTGTGCTTGGGGGGGGGGTGTTAGTGCTGGCTTTAGGCAGTGTGAAAGAGTGTAACAGACACTGGGGTTTATTTACTAAAGGCAAATCCACTTTGCACTACAAGTTCACTGAAAGTGCACTTAAAAAGTTCACTTGGAAGTGCACTTGCTATAGATCCGAGGGGGACATGCATGGATAATAAAAAACAGCATTTTGCTTGTACATGATTGGATGATAAAATCAGCAGAGCTTCCACTCATTTCAGATCTTCCCCTCAGATCTAAAGCGACTGAACTTCCAAGTGCACTTGCAGTGCACTTGTAGTGCAAAGTGGATTAGTAAATCAACCCAATGCTCAGCTTAGATAACTGCATGCAGCAACTCTGCTGGGAAGCCATAGTACAGTCTAAATAATGTGTCTGGGTTTCAGGCAGTCTGAAACCCGTACACATGATTCCAAACTGTCCGGGTGAATCCTGGACAGGTGGCAACCCTAGCTTTCAGTCTATTCCAGCTTGGCAGCCTTCCTCATAATCTTTAGCAGTCGACACTTCCAGGAATGTCGGATGTCTGTGTTCCCCATTGGGGTTCTATATCCACTAACCCTGGCAGTATGTCAGTACAGGACACAGCAGCGATGTAGGGTTTGGAGGATAGAGCCACAGCATGGGGAAGCCAACACTTCAAGAAATATCAAATATTAAAGATTCTGATGAAGGCGGCGAAGCTGAAACAGAAAGACCATGGACCACTGGAGAGGTCGGAGTATAATACACTGTAGTCACAGAGATAGTAAATAAAAGTTCAAACTTCTAACCCCACTCTGTCCAAAACAATTTTTTTTTTTTTTACATTTAAAAAAATAAAAAAGAAGATTTTGTTTAGGGTTTCACTTCTTCATAAAACCTGCATGCTATAACATGCATGCTGTTGTATATTGTGTAAAGGTGGTGATACAGTGTGATGTATTGTTACACTGCATTGTACTATTTACTCTTTTTACTCTTTTTAAGTTTATTTAACAAAATTATACTTCATTTAACTGTATGAATCGCAACATATTATGCTATAAATGCTATAATGCTATAAATGCTATAATATGCTAAAATGCATTGCATACAAGCACATTATGTTAAACTATAAAAAACCTCAAAACATGGAATTTTATGGGCAATAAAAATATACAAGATTATATGCAAAAGATTGTATTTATTTATAGAAAATTGGTTAAAAAATCTCTCATGTTGAAAATACAACGCATCATTGAAACATTGCAAAGTTACAATGTTTCAGTGATGTGTTATATTTTCAACATGAGAGATTTTTTAACCAATGTTCTATAAATAAATACAGTGGAACCTCGGATTGCGAGTAACACGGTTAACAAGCGTTTCGCAATACGAGCACTGTATTTTTAAAAATCGTAACTCAGTTTGCAAGTGTTGTCTCACAAAACTAGCACAATTCAGGCCAAAGTGGTGTGCAGTACTGCTTTTGGCCTGAGGTGGGGGGGCGCCGGAGCCGAGCAAAGACGAACATCGCCAAAGTCTTTCTGAGGTTTGTCGAGGTCAGCCGAAGTGTCCTTGGGCCTTTTTGGCCATTTCCGAGGCTCTCCGCCGCCCCCCCCCCCCCCCCCCCCGCCTCTGGCCGCATGCTGTATTGCATCCCATAGAAGTCAATGTGGAACAAATTATTTTCGTTTCCATTGACTTCAATGGGAAAACTCGCTTTGATATGCGAGAACTCTGAATTACGAGCATACTCCTGGAACGGACTGTGCTCGTAATCCGAGGTTCAACTGTGCAATCTTTTATATTTAATGTAATATAATCTTGTATATTTTTTATTGCCCATGACCGGGGGGGGGAAGACTGATCGGGGGTGTGTGCTGGAGGACAGACTGACCTGGGGAGAGGGGGGTGCTGGAGTACAGACTGACCTGGGGGGGATTGCACTGGAGTACATACAGACTGACCTGGGGGGGGATTGCACTTGAGTGCAGACTGACCTGGGGGGGGGATTGCACTGGAGTACAGCCTGACCTGGGGGGGAGGGATTGTACTGGAGTACAGACTGACCTGGGGGATTGCACTGGAGGACAGACTGACCGGGGGGGTTGTGCTGGATTACAGACTGACCTGGGGGGGGGATTGCACTGGAGTACAGACTGACCGGTGGGTTGTGCTGGAGTACAGACTGACCTGGGGGGGAGGTTTACACTGGAGGACAGACTGACCTGGGGGGGGGAGGATTGCACTGGAGGACAGACTGACCGGGTCTGTGCTTGTGCTGGAGTACAGCTTGACCTGGGGGGGGGGATTGCACTGGAGGACAGACTGACCTGGGGGGGAGGATTGCACTGGAGGACAGACTGACCAGGGGGTTGTGCTGGAGTACAGCCTGACCTGGGGGGGGATTGTACTGGAGTACAGACTGACCTGGGGGGATTGCACTGGAGGACAGACTGACCAGGGGTTTGTGCTGGATTACAGACTGACCTGGGGGGGGGGATTACACTGAAGTACAGACTGACCTGGGGGGGGGTTGCACTGGAGTACAGCACACTTACCAGGGGGGGATTGTACTGGAGTACAGACTGACCTGGGGGGGGGGGGATTGCACTGGGGGACAGACTGACCTGGGGGGGGGATTGCACTGGGGGACAGACTGACCTGGGGGGGGGGGGGGCTTGCACTGGGGAGCAGACTGACCTTGTTTTAATAAAACTAAGCTCCTTAAGCTTCTCCAATTATTAACACAATTTGGCCACGCCCACTGTTCATCACGGGACGCTACATGCGCCGCAATCCTGCTCAAAGGTGTCCCGGGTGTTTTACAATCTATAGTGTATACTGCAAAAAAAAAAACGATGTGCACCGCTGAAGTATTCGGGTTTGGCTTGATAAAAGGTGGCAACCCTAGTGACAACATAGCTTGCCTATAAATACAGTAAGCAAGCGTTGTCACCCTAGGACAGGAAATTAGTTACTGGCAGGATCACCGGGTGAAAATAAAGGCCTGAAAAATAGTAGAACTAATGCAGTCACCACCTCTAAGAACTGGTAAGCTGCAGTATATTAGGTTTTTGTTTTTGGGTTTAGATACCCTTTAAAAGGTAACGTCAATAATTGAGCAAAGCTAATTTAAAAATGACCTTTATCAAACGTATTACATAATCATTATCTGCTTCTTCACTACTGACCTTCATATGAACCAAAAAAATACAATATAGCTGAGCATTTGATCAGAGTATATACATATACAGAGTTGGAATAAACACGGACTATGCAGAGTATGTAGTAAAATAACAATACAGACATAAAACTGCTCACAATGACTCTTTATTTATATCATTACTACTAATATTATATAAACCAATGTTTTCCAAACTTCCAGCCGGAGCCGGGGAATTGAGAGCGGAAATGTTGGTTTATTTTCGGCACTGATAGACATATGGCAGCTGCACCCCGCTGTGAAGAGTAATCAAAGGAATCACACTTAGTAAAATATTTGTTTGTTGTCACCTAATTGTGGTAAACAGATGTGATTTACTGTGTTGTGGTAAATGTGTGGATATTAAAATGAGACATTCTCCTAGAGGGTGAAAACAGATGTAGGAGGAGGCGGGGGGGACGCAGGAGAGATCTGCAATAAGGACCCGCTGACAGTTTAGGTAATGATCAGAGTACACGGGTGTCTGCCAAGCGACCAATTGCTGCTGTATTTCTTTGTACAGCCAAAGAGAACAATGGGCTATCAGCTGACTACTTCAATGGTAACTGATGGGTCCTACATGGTCCACATGGAGCTAGATAGAAATTAAAGTGTATTTAAATCCTAGAAAAAAAAAATACATTGTGCCATACCAATCCCAAAATGTGGTGCCTGCATAAATTTATTTTTTAAGTGGTTCTAAAGATTCTAAAGTCAAAACCTTTTTTTTTATCTTAAAGTGATTGTAAAAAATCACCTTGAAAAACAACCCATTCACTTTAACTACTTGCCTTCAGTATAAAGTACTTATACTGTGGCAAGGTGGCACTACTACATACTTAGTACGTGACCTGACACTTCCAGGTCTGGGGTGACCCGCTCCCGCTGCATAGCTCCCAACTGTTCCTGAATTCGAGGGACTATCCCTAATTTGGAACAAAGTCCCTCTTTCCTCCTCATTTGTCCCTCATTTTGGTCTGATCTATATAGTTGTATATAAAATGTACTATTTATCTTTCAAAAAGTGTTTCCCAGTGCTAAATCTTTCATCCAATTTCTAAATTGCTGCATTTATATATTTCAAAGCCAGTATAAAAGAATAGTACGAGTAGTGGTAAAAATAAAAGCATTTGTAGGTTTAACTAATCTTTTTTTTTGTACAATTCTCCTTTAAGGGGGCGTGGCAAGGGCTGTGTCCTATGCCTACATACTTTTGCTAATAGGTGTCTCTCATTCCTAGCTCAAAAAGTTGGGAGGTATGCATACCTCCCAACTGTCCCTGACTTCGAGGGTCTGTCCCTGATTTGGAGCAATGTCCCTCTGTCCCTCTTTCCTCCTCACTTGTCCCTCATTTTGGTATGATGTATATACCTGTATTAAAAATGCACTATTTGCCAAAAAGTGTTTTACAGTGTTAAACCTTTCCTCCCGTTTCTAAATGGCTGCCTTTGTACATTTCAAAAGGCAATATAAAGGAAAAGTATTGGTAAAAAAAAGCACTTGTGGGTTTAACCAATCATTTTTAGCGTATTAATTCTCCTTGTAGGGGGCGTGGCAGGGGGCGCATCCTATTAATGCATACTTTTGCTTATGGGTGTCCCTCGTTCCCATCTCCGAAAGTTGGGAGGTATGCCTTTGTGATTATACACTGCGGGAGCTGATCTGTGGGTACTGTGAACTCAATGTCCACTGGCACCCGCTGATCATTCAGCACAGAGGTAGAATGGCGATCTGCTTATGTAAACAAGGCAGATCACTATTCTGTCAGTAGGGGAGGCATGGATCCTGTGTTACTGCAAAGCAGGGACCTAGTAAAGGCACCTCCCACAGTACACAAACACACTGGCTAGGCACACAGTTAACCCTTTCATCGCCCCTGATGTTTAACCCCTTCCCAGCCAGTGCCATTACTACAGTGACAGTGCATATTTTTAGCACTGATTACTGTATTAGTGTCACTGGTCCCCGAAAAGTGTCAGTTAGTGTCTGATTGTCCATTGCAATATCGCAGTCCCACTATAAGTCGCTAATCGCCGCCATTACTAGTAAAAAAAATCCCATAGTTTGTAGATGCTATAACTTTTGCACAAACCAATCAATATACTCTTATTGTGATTTTTTTTATAGCAGAATACATTTTAGCCTTAATTGATGAAGAAATTTGATTTTTTTTTTAAATGTATTGGATATGTTTTATAGCAGAAAGTAAAAAACATTGTTTTGTTTTCCAAAATTGTCTGCCTTTTTTTGTTTATAGCACAAAAAATAAAAACCACAAATAAAAATAAAAATTATTTAGATGGATTGTAAATGGACATAATTGACTAATAATTTAAAGCAGAACTCCGCCTAACACTTTTCTTTTTGGGATAAAGGTTTTACATAAATGAATAACAGCTCTCAACCCTCTAATGGGGCGTACACACGGTCGGCCTTTTCGGCTACAAAAGTCCGACGGACCAAATCCAGTGGACAATCCGATCGTGTGTGGGCTTCCCCGGACTTTCGACTGACTTTTCCAGCCACAAATCTGATGGACCTTAAATTTGAAACATGCTTCAAATCTTTACGTCGTAACTCTGTCGGACCCAGAAATCCGCTCGTCTGTATGCTAGTCCGACGGACAAAAATCCACGCTAGGGCAGCTATTGGCTACTGGCTATCAACTTCCTTATTTTAGTCCAGTGTACGTCATCACGTACAAATCTGTCGGACTTTTGTGTGATCGTATGTTGGCAAGTCCGTTCGTTAAAAAGTCCGCCGCAAGTCCGCCAAAAGTCCGTCGAAAGTTTGTCGGACGGGTTGTCGGACTTTTGTAGCCGAAAAGTCCGACCATTAGGGCTCATTCAAATGTGTGGCCCAGTGGCATAAAAAGCAAGAGGTAAAGCCACAGGTTTTTCACCCCCCACTGCCCACTTGAACAAGAACATGCAATCACTCAGGACTGTACACATACCACGGCCACAGCAAATCATACCCACTAATGCATTTGGCAGGCAATGCCACCATCAATCACTGCAAAATCAAGTTAATAGGGCTGCAGTGCAACTTCCCTGGTTCTGGCGCAGTTGTTCAGCCTCTTAAGTGTTAAAAAAGGTGGTGAGGAAGAGATATATCACCTCCCAGCTGCCTGTGAACTGCTCTCTGAAAAGCGATCTCTAGTGGCAAGGGCTACTGAACATCTGAACAAGCCCTAACTGCCATTTTTGCTGTACAGCGTAGTATAACAAAGTGGAACTAAAGGCAAAAGTTTTTTTGTATAGGATAGAGTAAGGTGAGGTCGTTTTAACCTCTGTCTGTTTCTCCTTTGCTTTCAGTGTCCTAATGGTGAGATTTACATTTACCACCTGTCCCTTAAACAAAATTAAAAGTTAGAGAAAATCCCCCCAAAATAAGGGAATTCCTGGCTATCACCAGAACTAGTGTCCCCATTGAAAGATTTCCCCTCTATTCCTGTTCTGGTGACAGACCAAAATTTGGGATTTTCTTTTACTTTTGATAGCAGTAAACAGAACAAATAGAGGAGTAAATGTCCCTAACAGAGACACGGACACAATAAAAACCTGACAGGTGTTCTAATCCCTCTCCACTCAAAGTGTTTGTTAACCCCCCAAAAAATAGATATCCTGGTCACTTAAAAGAGATTAAACAGTACAGTGCTTGTGCTGTGTATTCTACCCCTCTCTAAACTGTAAAAAAAAACCTCCCTGAACCTTCCACTTGCTGTATGCCCTCTCTGTACTGACCACAAAAATCAGGGCTGCTGAGCCCTGATCACCATGGTCAGAGTTCGTCCCTCCATCATACGCAGCCCTGCTCTGCTCTCATCTCTCCCCCTCATTCCCTCCTCCCTCCCTGTCAGCTCCTTGCTGTATGTCTCCATCTCCAACCCCCCCCCCACACCCCCACCCCGGGTCACTGGCAGCCCCACGAGCATTGTAAATAGATATTTAGAGCTGTCTTTAGGCCGGTCATGTGACTCGCAGCCGCTGTATAGCTCCGAGACAAGGCATCTGCAGGAGGGACTGAGCGGCCACGTGATCTACCCGGCTGACGTGGCTGCTCCTGCAGAAGCCATCACAATCATGGCCCCTCCTGCAGAAGCCATCCATCGGAGCTGAAAAGCGTCCGCGTGTCATGTGACCAGCCTGAAGACTGCTCTAAAAAGGCATTTACAACACTCGTTTTTGGAAAAGATATATACAGTGTGCTCTGCCTTAATATATTGGAGGGGCTGCCAGTAACTAGTAAGTGTGCATTAACAAACACTTTAATATGAAAAAAAAAATAGTTTTGACCTTAGTTATACTATAAAGGATGCTGGAAAATCAAAAACCTTATTAGCCAGACTACCAGGTGAAAATAAAGAGAAAAAAAGCCCAAAAAAGTTTTTGGGGTTTATCTATCTTTATGTATACTGTTAATCTATTAATATGAGAAATGCTCAGCATCAAACATACATGCCTACTCTTTTGTCATTCTCACAGGCTCATCTGACAGGTTTATGCTTTATACTCCATGCATAGGTAATTCTAGTGGAAGTCCCAGCATTTGCTCTGTGACTAGTAAGGATGGGCTCAGGCGTGTTCGCAACCGCGCGTGCAGAGCTCGCCAGGAAGTCGGCACTGCACAGTACTTATCACAGGCAGTGAGACATTGTCCTGATGCGCGGCTGCACAGATCGGGAAATATCTCACTGCCTGTGATTAGCGATGTGCAGTGCCGACTTCCTGGTGGTCTCTGCACGTGCGGTTGCGAACACGCCTGAGCCCATCCTTAGTGACTAGTCTAAATCTATGCACTGCAGCTTGGTGTTTTTTACATGTACATTTATACATGTGCCAATGTACATAACATTGCCTCTGCCTATCCATTTCCTATAGACACTACATACCGTAAGTATTATGTGCTAGAAAAGCACCTAACCCACTTCTGGGTGAGTATCCACAGGCATACCTCCCAACTTTTTTAGTTGGGAATGGGGAACACCTATTAACAAAAGTATGCAGGCATAGAACCCACACCCTGCCACGCCCCTTAAAGGAGAATTTAAAAAAAAAACAATTGTTAAACCAACAAGTGCTTTTTTAGTTTTTTTACCACTACTATTCCTTAATATTGGCTTTTGGAATTTACAAATGCAGCAATTTAGAAATTGGATGAAAGTTTTAGCACTGGGAAACACTTTTTGAAAGATAAAAAGTGCATTTTATATACAACTATATAGATCAGATCAAAATGAGGGACAATGAGGAGGAAAGAGAGACAGAGGGACTTTGTTGCAAATCAGGGACAGTCCATGGAAATCAGAGACAGTTGTCCACATGTATGAGTTATGGCGTGTTGAAAAGTCAGGCATGGCTGAGTCTGGGCTGACATAGGAAATGTATGCAGAACGCATTACCAACGTGCATTAATCCCTGTTAACATATGTGCAATTAGTGTACGACAAGAGAAATCTCTCATTATTGTCTATGGAGCCTGTTCACACCTATGCAACATGCTTCTGTACGACTTGGGATAAAGTGCAGGTGCTTCTTAATGTGTGTTTTTGCCTCATAGACTTCATTGGGAATGCATGTGATATGCATGAAAAATGCATAAGAAAAGTATCAAAAAAAGAAAGAAAAATGCATGAAAATACAGACACAAAAGTGTGAACCCAGCCTTAGGGCTCGTTTACAGCAGGTGCATTGGAAGTGCATACCTCCCAACTTTTTGAGATGGGAATGAGGGACACCTATCAGCAAAAGTATGCAGGCATAGGACACACCCCTTCCCACGTCCCCTTAAAGGAGAATTGTACAAAAAAACAAGATTGGTTAAACCAACAAGTGCTTTTTTTTACCACTACTATTCCTTTATATTGGCTTTTGGAATTTACAAATGCAGCAATTTAGAAATCAGATGAAAGGTTTAGTGCTGGAAAACACTTTTTGCTAGATAAAAAAAGTGCATTTTATATACATTTATATAGATCAGACCAAAATGAGGGACAAATGAGGAGGAAAGAGATACAGAGGGACATTGCTCCAAATCAGGGACAGTCCCTTCAAATCAGGGACAGTTGGGAGCTATGGAACTGTGCTGGATGGCAGCCTTGCCCAGCACAGTTCCAATGCAAAGTCAAGGCAAATGCCTTGTTTCCACTAGGACAGTTTCATGTTGTAGTCGTGTTACAGTAATTTTTTTCAGTGCAGCCAGTGTGATGCAATCCCCTGCATCCCACAACGCTACAGCTGATAGAACTGAATGAAATGTTACCTTATGAAAAAAGTAGGCAGAAAAAAGTATTGTACAGATTTGTGCACCATGGAAAAAACATTGTTCTAAATGTTTCTACCTTAGTTTTTATAATGAATAACTCAGAAAATAAATATAGCCCTTATTAGGCCCCTTTGACACATGCGGACCGTTCAGATCCACCTGTCAGTTTTTTCAGGCGGATCTAAACGGTCGTCCATACACCTCTATGGAGCGACGGATGTCAGCGGTGACATGTCCGCTGACATCCGATCCGCCCCAATGCGATGTCCTATTTTCCATCCGACTGGCGGATTGGATCAGATGAAAACGGACAGGCGGTCTGTAATCATCTGATCCCCACATAGAGGAGAGTGGTATCTCTGACAGGTCCGTTCCTGCACAGTGTGCAGACGGACTTGTCATCCGCCGGCTCAGCGGGGATCAACGAAGGGATCCCTGCTGAGCAAGCGCATGCCTAAATACGGATCCGCACGTCTGAAAGGGGCCTTATTCACACTGATGTACCAATCCGTACACCTGTGTGAAGGGGCCATCAAATCAATGACAGGTGGCTACCTACATGAACCTACACAGATCTCCTCCACGTGCATCCCAGAGTTTACATCTGTGTGGTGGTCGGATGCACAAATCAGAACGCAGACAATAAGAGTGCCCTACGCGTGACAAACACTGCATAGCAGCTCTTGCACTTCTTTGAGCTTTGCCCCTTGTGTGTTTTGCCACACTTGTGGTTTGTTTTTCATATGAAAATTGTACGTCTGCTTACTGCATTTGGGGTGCCATTTATAAATTACATCTCAAGCTCAGCACATTTTTTTTTTGCGCATGATTTTGTGCACGCTTATGAAATGCTATCGTGTAAATGCAGCCTCATAGTCTTTCTACCTAGTCTTTATCATTCCCAGATCCTAGGAAAATCATGGCACCTCTAGTTCTACAACATCTAGTAAGGTAAAGGCAATCTAAAGGCACCCAAATACCATTATTTGAGAGTCAGTTGGCTGGACCTTTAACAGGATTAATCATACAGAATTCTTCAATTAACTTGTCTGAAGGATTTGAATGTCTAGTGCCCAAGCCAAACTCCTAAGGGAGATGGTGGGATCTGTCATGTGAGCACATATATAAAGGTAGATCCCATCCATCCTCATACCTCCCAACTTTTTCAGAAGGGAATGAGGGACACCCATTAGCAAAAATAGGCAGGCATGGGACACACCCCTTGCCACGCCCCTTAAAGGAGAATTGTACAAAAAACAATATTGGTTAAACCCACAAGTGCTTTTTTTTACCACTTCTATTCCTTTATATTGGCTTTTGGAATTTACAAATGCAGCAATTTAAAAATCAGATGAAAGGTTTAGTGCTGGAAAACACTTTTTGATAGATAAAAAGTGCATTTTATATACAGCTATATAGATCAGACCAAACTGAGGGACAAATGAGGAGCAATGAGGGACAGAGGGACATTGTTCCAAATCAGGGACAGTTGGAAGCTATGCATCCTTGTACAACCAACCACATTTACAATTTCAACTTCACACTATCAGATCAGAGGTACATAAGAGAGCAGGCGAAGAATTATCTTTATAGAGGACAAGAAAACAATATATATTTGTGTAACAAAAAAAACACATACATATATATCTATATATAGATATATATCTATATATAGATATATATATATATAGATATATATATTATATATCCTAGGTATGAGCACCTATCATACACTGAAGGCATAGAGGCTTGCTTGCATCATGACGAGATTCTGCTATCATGCAAATACAATGGGCACATAAACTGTCATCCCTAAACTGTCATCCCTACATCCTAGTATAACACAGTAATGCATTGGGACAATACAAAAAGACTAATGGAAAAAAACACTGTAAATTGATCATGTAAAGGAATCAAATCAAGCCATACACTTAAACTGTCAAACATCTACTTAAACATGATATAATAAAAATTTTCATTTTTCAAAGGACAGTTTTAGTAAAGTTAACCTTTTTCCCAATACATTTTATTGGAACAAGCACATCTCATAACAAAAATTAAGCTGTCACTATGAAATGAAAAAATAACATTTAACAATGCAAAGTGATATTACACATAAATAGACTTCAGTGCATTCATTATTTAACTGTCTGTAAAATACATCATGAAATAATAGTACAGGTAAAATATATTTAAACCAGACTCACAGACTGCAAGAGAATTTGTTAAATTTCCTATACTGCTTTGATGTTTGAAATAGATTGCTAGCTCACATCTTCAATTCATTCTGCCTGCACAGCCTGGCACTGCAATGGGTACCACAGATCAATGAACACCTACCTACCCCAGTCAGATGACTTGGACTCTGCTGACTCCTAGCTCTATGAGATGTTTAAGAGTTCTTCAAACCTAGCAGAGAGGACCAATCGTCAAAGCAGGGGTGGTGCTCTCTTCCCAGAGTTTAAGTGTCTGAGACCCCTGTAATCCCCTTATCCTTTGCCCATCCCCTTTCTGCATTTAATTCTTCTCTTAAGACTTTTGTAAATCACATCTGCCTGTTGAAAGACTTCCCTCATTCCATCTCTCAGCAGCCCACAAAATCTCCAGGAAAGCACCCTCACCAAATGCTGTCCCGTAATTCACTGTCTAATGTAGAGAACTGTAAAATATGATACACTAGGCCTGCCATAGCCAGGGGGGCCTTGTTATGTACTTTGTAACAATGGATGTTACACTTTTTTTAATAGCTTGGCATTATTATATTTTTTATCTTTATTATTATCAAACAGGATTTATATTACGCCAACAGTTTGCACAGCTCTTTACAAAATGAAGGGAGACAGTATAGTTACAATGCAATTCAAGACAAGAGGGTCAGAAAGCCATTGTGAATATACACTATATTACCAAAAGTATTGGGACTACTGCCTTTACATACACATGAACTTTATTGGCATCCCAGTCTTAGTCCAAAGGGTTCAATATTGAGTTGGCCCACCCTTTGCAGCTACTGTATAACAGCTTAGACTCTTCTGAGAAAGCTGTCCACAGGGTTTAGGAGTGTGTCTATGGGAATGTTTGACCATTCTTCCAAACAGCGAACATTATGCGGTGTTCGCGGCAAATTGGAAAAGCCGTGGAACACCATTAAAGTCTATGGGACATTAACATGAAAAACCAAAAGTGCTCATTTTAAAGGCTTATATGCAATTTATTGTCATCAAAAGTGTTTGGGGACCTGGGTCCTGCCCCAGGGGACATGTATCAATGCAAAAAGAAGTTTTTTCGGGAGCAGTGATTTTATTAATACTTAAAGTGAAACAATAAAAATGAAATATTCCTTTAAATATCATGCCTTAGTATGCCTGTAAAGTGGCGCAGTTTTCCCGTGTTTAGAACAATACGACAGAAAAATGACATCTCTAAAGGAAAAAAAGTAATTTAAAACTGATTGCGGCTGTAAGGAATTGTCGGGTCTCGGCTATATGGATAAAACTCATTGAAAAAAACGACATGGGTCCCCCCCCAGTCCATTTCCAGACCCTTTGGGTCTGGTATGAATATTAAGGGAAATCCCAAACCAAAATGTATGCTCCATCGGACTTTTGCTGGCAGAATTCCAGCCAGCAAAAGATTGAGAGCAGGTTCTCTATTTTTCGGTCGGAAAAAGTTCCTATCCGAAAATGCGTTAGTCTGTATGCAATTCCGATGCGCAAAAAATCACGCATGCTCAGAATCAAGTATGAGACGGAAGTACTCGGTCTGGTAAAACTAGCGTTCGTAATGGAGATAGCACATTTGTCACACTGCAAATTATTGGATCTTTTAATGCAGCGCATTCTTTTGTTCTTTATAATGCTAGAATAATGAAGTTGTTTTGCTGCTGATATTCACACAGAGTTATGACAAACTGATTTCTTTATTATTTCTCGTGATCTCATGAATAATCTTTTTTGTTTTTAAAGCCAGATCTCCATAATAAATGTTAAAATTATTTTTTATAGTCATCTTTTTTTTATTTTTAATCAAGATCTCCTGTTTTTTGGATTATTTTTAAATTAGTTTCTAGTGATCTCCATATATTTTTTTTTTGGTGTGTCAAGTTTCCACAACAATATCTTATATTTTTATAAAACTCAAGGAGGTTGGTTTGTGTTGGTGTCCCTTGTTAATTTGACATTGTATTTTGGAAATGTACCTGCCTTCTCAAAAACTGTCCTTTTTGAAGAAAAACACATAGGCAAGTATTTTCATGTAAAAAAATCTTCATTTATTCTGGCTCATAATAACAAAATAAAGAGGAGGGCAACTCTGGAGAATTTGCGAAGCCTTTGGCCTCCAAGGCACACATCAACTCTTTGTAAATTAAAATTGGTAGCCTGAGAAGTCCATATTTAAGGGAGCACAATCTGGTCCAGGACTCCCAGAGATCAGGAACAGCAGCAGATGACATATATGTCCCCAGGCTGTGGTACTACAACAGCCTGCGTCTTCTGTCAGACCAGGCTGAACCCAGGTAATCACTTTCTTGTCTTCCCTGCAGCCTTCCCTCCACGCTTCCCTGCAGCCTTCCATGCAGCCTTCCTTGGAGGCTGTGGCTCTGGAGGTGGACTTGTGGCAGGAGGAGGAGGAGGATGGGCGAGCGCACATAAGTGCATGTTCTCACTAATTTGGCCCCTCAACCCCTTCCAAAGGGCGTGAAAAATTAGATTCTCACACATGAAGCGTTGGCCCTCCTCCATTTGCTGCAATTTGGCAGCTAAATAGCAGCTATAGGCCTCTTCAGCATTGGGGTGTGTTTTCAGGGCCGCATTAGCCTCCTTAATGAGGCCCAGTGCTGCCTCCTCCACGTTACTCCCCTTCCTGGCCCTTTTTGTTGTAAGGCGGAGGGGAGGTACCTGGGATTGGATGAGGCTACAGGGCCCCTCCACCTCCTGGCTGACACTTGCCCCCGCCTCCTCCTGTGTGCCACATTCCAGAGCCTCGTCCTGGCTGAGGTCTTCCTGTGTATGGAAAAGGGACATAGTTTTAGTTTTTGGTTCATCAATCACACACAATTTTCAGCTCATGACTGTTGCAAATTGAATGTTAACAAATAGAAAAGACTATCATTCTGAGCTCAGCATTTTTCATTCTTGTCACAATCATTTTTGGCCCCTACTGTCTATTGATATGTAAAACACTTTTTGCTAAATCATTCATTTGTTATCAATAATAGCATATAGTTAACAACAATAATTTTCGGACAAGAAATATGTTAAAAAACACTATACCTGGCTCCAGTTGGGCTCCTCAACTTCTTCCAGGATGGAAGGACCAGGTTGGTCCTCAGAAGCCTCAGCTGGGATTGAGGGAAGGGTGGATGGAAGTGTAGAAAGTGATTCTCTGGCTTCCATCTGGTCTTCCAGAAACCGTATCCAATTGTAGTACCACAGACTGGGTACATACACATCCTCTGCTGCTGCTCTTGATCTCGTGGAAGCCTGGACCTTATTAAGCTCCTTCCTATACGTGCTTCTCAAGCTACCAATTTTCTTCTCCACAAACTCGATGTCTGCGTTGGGGACCTGTGTCTTCACAAATTGCAGCAGTTTCTCCAGCGATGCCTTCCTAGCTGGTTTATTGCAATATAAGTGGTTTTTAATTTCTCATATCCCTGTATCTGTCTTTGAACTGGCCCATGAATTCAGGGTCTTTGAATTGTTTCATATTTGCTGTAAGACAAAACACATGACAAAAACACTAATATCAGACTAAACTCTCCTAATCTTATCCCAATATAGGCCTCAATCTAGAATCAGTATAGGCCACTGATGTCCCAAGTTAAAATGTTACCTTCATTATAACGTTTGGCGCTTCCGGTCCTCCTTCCTCCGCACACAGAACGTAGGTACAACACACGCGTGTTAGCTTTATATACACTGCGCATGCGTGAAACTCTGCCCGCGTCGCCCGCTCCTGACGTTCTTTCTAGAATATTCCCCGCCCCTTCTCTTTTGGTGCAGTGGGAGAACATGGCGGAGACACAGCAGGTGCGTAATAGCAGTAACGATGAGGAGGAAAGCCCGGAGCCTAAAACGACCCGAGAAGATTTAAGGCCTCAAACATGGTCTTTGTAGAGATGGTGGAGATGGTGGACATCTTGAAGAGGGCCGACTATGACGGGAAGTATGGACCGTACCTAAACCCAAATGTGAGAAAGGCCAAGATCATGACTAAAGTTGTGAAGAGTCTGCACAGGAATTTTGGGGTACGACGATCCAAGGAGCAATTGAGGAAACGCTGGTCAGACCTGAAATTGAGGGAGCAGGATCAGTACAGAAGAATCAAGAAAGTGCTTCTAAAAAGTAAGTAGTTGTCATGTGTTCCAATTATTATTATTACTTGCATGCTGCTCCATGTGCTTTTCTTTACTGTTGTACAGTTTAAATTGGCTACTTTCAGGCTCGTGGGCACAGTAATCGTTCGCAGTAAACATCGTTCGTTGGCCAACTAAATACGATGTTTTTGGGAGATACAGGGTTAACTAAATTTGGTCATGCTAATTTGTATTAAAAGAAGTTTAGGGCATTGTTGTCTAGATGTGTTTAAAAATAGAAAGAATTGCAAACTTTATTTAGTGTAATGTAAGGAGAGGACACTCAGCAGCTGTTTACACATCTGGACTCTGGAGCACTAGTGTGGGACACAAGAACAAACTTTTTAGGGTGTCCCACACAGGTGCTCCAGTGGATACTTGGGGTGTCTCCATGTGTGAAACTTGTCCAAAAAAGGTAAGTATTCCAGCTTTGATAAGGGAATAAATCATGTCTTCAGCTTGGAACTCTTCCCAAACAGACAATTGTACCCCAATCCGAAGCAATGTTTCACATTCATATTTCTGGCCACAAATATCGGTATGCTAAGTATACCTTTTGTTTCATTCTCATAGGGGAGAAAAGACTGAGAACGTCTGAGGACACCAGGGAACCCCCACCTGCTTAAAGAAGGGGAACTCAGCACACAACCTCAGGATGTGGAGGAAGGAGAGGTGGTTGAAATAGTGACCACAACAGGTGAGTGTCTGACACCACAGATTCAGGTAATAGATGTATGCCTGCATATTTATAATACACGGTGTGTATTTTTCTTTTAGGTGATGTGCATGTTGTGGAAGAACAATCTACTCATTTCACCACTGACGGTGCACAAAGACTAATCCAGGACATAATGTGGTGTATTCGAGACTTAGACTTCATAAAAGGAAAAAACCAAGGAGATTGAACAAAGAATGAAGAACGTGATTGATGTACTAGGAAGAATCTAAATCCAAAAAAATTACACCTTTTTTTTTTAAATAAAATTTAACTACAGTTTTAATACCGTTTAAAAGCCAAATTTGGAAGATGCACACAGGGTGTCAACATGTGCTATCTGTCATCAGGGGATATCAATGTATGCGTTTTGTGGGTGCAACCCCTTCCTCGCAACTCAAGTAGGTAAGAGGAAGGGGTTGCACCCCCAAAACACCTCCATTGATCCCCCATGATGGGAGATAGCACATGTTGACATTAGGCATGGGATCAGGAGGGAAATCCCCATTTTGACTCCCAATTTGTGTGCATCTTCTAAATTTGGCTTTTCAACACATTTTTAACACTATAATGTCTGATATTTCCTTCATTTTTTTCATGTTGAACTTTGTAAGTTCTTGAGTTGTGTATGTTATCTTTTGAAACATGTTTATGTAAAAAAAAAAATTTCAAGGTAAAAATTTATAAAACCAAGATGTTATTTTTTTTACTAAAAAAGGTTTTACAACGCACATGTGCATGTGCACGGAGTAAAAGGTTTTATACGCAACAATGTGTGGCTTCTTCTTTCAATGCTCAATACCACTTTTTGTAATAACTTGGTGTTTACAGTGACAATGGGTGTTATTTAAATAATGGAAAAACCACTTGGCACTACAAGTGCACTAGGAGAACCTAGGAGACAGATAAAGGAAACACAAGCAGTAAATCAATTTCAAGATATTATCATATCAATTTCTTTTATTTTGAAAATATTTCAAAATTTGCTGGCATAGCAATGGCCCCCCTACCTGTAAAATAATCGACATTCTTTTGACGCACTTCGCGGGCGCTTTGGGGGGGCAATCCAGGACGGCCAGCTTCCAAGGCTGTCAGTATTGTTTCAAGTCCGGCCTCAGGCCCAACTGAGGCAACATCATTAGGAGCATTTCGCTTTAAAAAGTTGTGCAGTATGCAGCATTATAACACAATGTGGTTAAGTTTGTACTCCGCCATATTTATTGCCGTTAGAAATACTCAGAACAAGCTGGCCATTATCCCAAAGGTATTCTGGCAAGCCGGAAATTAAAAACCCTCTTCTCCGGGATGAGGGTCCTCTGGGGGAATGGCCTCATTATGTGATCACCCAGACCAAAAGGGAGTCCTTCGACGTTCTCTTCCCCAAGCCACCACTCTGGAGACGTCGGTCTGGGCAAAGACTCCACCATCCGACATCCGGCCATTCTTCCCCACGTCCAAATAGAGAAACTCGTATGTCGCCGAGACCACAGCCATCAACACGATACTATTGAAATATAAATATACAACCCCTGGCAAAAATTATGGAATCACCAGTCCCTGAGGATGTTCCTTCAGTTGTTTATTGTTGTAGAAAAAAAGCAGATCACAGACATGGCCAAAAACTAAAGGCATTTCAAATGGCAACTTTCTGGCTTTAAGAAACACTAAAAGAAATCAAGAAAAATAATTGTGGTGGCCAGTAACAGTTAGATTTATAGAACAAGCACAGGGAATAAATTATGGAATCACTCAATTCTGAGGAAAAAATTATGGAATCACCCTGTAAATTTTCATTACAAACACTAACACCTGCATCAGATTAAATCTGCTTGCTAGTATGTAGGTAAAGAGCGTAAATCATCACGCATTGTTGCACAAGATGTTGGTTGTTCACAGTCGGCTGTGTCTAAAACATGGACCAAATACAAACAACATGGGAAGGTGGTTAAAGGCAAGCATACTGGTAGACCAAGAAAGACATCAAAGCGTCAAGACAGAAAACTTAAAGCAATATGCCTTGAAAACAGAAAATGTACAACAAAACAAATGAGAAACAAATGAGAGGAAACTAGAGTCAACATCTGTGACCGAACTGTAAGAAACCGCCTAAAGGAAATGGGATTTACATACAGAAAAGCTAAAAGAAAGCCATCTCAACCACCTAAACACAAAAAAACAAGGTTACAATGGGTTAAGGAAAGGCAATCGTGGACTGTGGATGATTGGATGAAAGTCATATTCAGTGATGAATCTCGAATCTGCATTGGGCAAGGTGATGATGCTGGAACTTTTGTTTGGTGCCGTTCCAATGAGATTTATGCAGACGACTGTCTGAAGAAAACATGCAAATTTCCACAGTCAATTATGATATGGGGCTGCATGTCAGGTAAAGGCACTGGGGAGATGGCTGTCATTAAATTTTCAATAAATGCACAGGTTTACATTGAAATTTTGGACACTTTTCTTATCCCATCTATTGAAAGGATGTTTGGGGATGATGAAATCATTTATCAAGATGATAATGCATCTTGCCATAAAGCAAAAACTGTGAAAAAATTCCTTGAAGAAAGACACATAAGGTCAATGTCATGGCCTGCAAACAGTCAGGATCTCAATCCAATTGAAAATCTGTGGTAGAAGTTAAAGAACATGGTCCATAACAAGGCTCCAACCTGCAAAGATGATTTGGCAACAGCAATCAGAGAAGGCTGGAGCCAGATTGATGAAGAGTACTGTTTATCACTCATTAAGTCAATGCCTCAGAGACTGCAAGCAGTTATAAAAGCCAGAGGTGGTGCAACAAAGTACTAGTGATGTGTTGGAGTGTTCTTTTGTTTGTTTGTTTTTCATGATTCCATAATTTTTTCCTCAGAATTGAGTGATTCCATAATTTATTCCCTGTGCTTGTTCTATAAATCTGTTACTGGCCACCACAATTATTTTTCTTGATTTCTTTGAGTGTTTCTTAAAGCCAGAAAGTTGCCATTTGAAATGCCTTTAGTTTTTGGCCATGTCTGTGATCTGCGTTTTTTCTACAACAATAAACAACTGAAGGAACATCCTCAGGGACTGGTGATTCCATATTTTTTGGCAGGGGTTGTAGTTAAAATAGTATGACCCCGAATGGGGTGGTGGGACGATGTGGACGTGTTTCCCATCGATTGCTCCTCCTGTCCGGGTGAATCCCAAACAGGTAGCAACCCTATGTACATTGCATTTTCCTTGTATGTAGTACATATCTCTGTATGTGTCTATGTTTATAGAGAATTTACGGGAACTCACACAGTACTCTCTGAGCTCTTTTAATTGTTTCCCCATCCTTGTAGCATGTGTGTGCGGTCATTTTTCACACAGAGGATTACTAAGTGATGTACGTGTAAAAGATAAAACCTTGGATTCAAATGAAATCTCACTTTTGGAATGTGGAAACAAAGACTTTTGGCAGGAAGACAAAATGGCCAGTATATACTGTATATAGGCAATTCAGTGGACAAATGCTCTGAGCCATGTGTATTCTGTAAACCCGACCATTTATGAGGAACAGGTTTAAATAGCACAAATACTTTGGTTTATGAGGTTCAGATTCTCTAGACATGCAAGTGACTTCTTTCCACGACATGTTCCCAGCACTGCAGAGCGGAAATCAATCAAGTCATTTCAAACTCTTGCTTAAAGCTGAACTTGAGCCAATCAGTTGGTGCACAGATGAAATACATACAGTATACTGTACTTATGCATTTGTTTTTGGTAGACACTTTTGTAATCAAGGTGCCCCTACCAAACAGCATAACAAGATCCTAGACCTATACTGCAACAGCAGCACAGAATACAACCCATTTATTTTATTCAATATAGTACTAACTGCATATAGTGATGGTTTTTATATCTGCCTGGAATTCAGCTTTGAGGGAAAGCTTTACTTTCATTCAAAAAAATGATATAGTCTATGGAATTACTTCACAAGTCATTTCAGAGGACAGTAATGGTAGCCTGCATATTTCTCTCACTATTCACTCGATTTTTCTTTTTAAGGCTAACTTTTATTCCAGTTTTGTGCAGCTAACAGTTAGTTGTAATGTGTTCTTATATCTCTGAAGTGTGGAATTTATTTGTGGTTCTGACACACTGGTATTGCATGCTTTTGGCATGGGACTAATTCCTATGTATAGAGACTATTATTAGAGATAGGGAAGTTATGTTTGAAAGAGAAATTGAACTTTGGAAGCTGTGCCCAAAAAATTCAGGTAGAGGACAACAGTATTGCCTGTGGTCTGCACTGTGTCTCTGTGTGGAGGAGGCCATCTTGGTAGAGGCAGGGCTTTGCTTCTTCCTGTCAGAGCCTCCATCAAAGAGGATGAAGAATGGGACAGTATTTACATCACCAGATCTCACTCCAAATATCCAGAGACTACGAGTCAGAGGCAGCATTGCCTCAATTCTCATGCTGCAGGTATAAAACTGTGAGGCTGTAGGCCCAGGAGTGCCTAGGCACATGCAGCTACCAGGAAGTACGCTGCTATTTTTCAGGAGGAATTCAACTCAAAAGATACATTTCTGAGGGCAAAATTTACATACTGTATCGGAATGTTTCCTTTAACATAAAAAAATCTTTACTTGCTGAGTTCATTTTTACACTTTAAGGGCTTGTTTCAGTGGATTGTTAAATATTAATTCTTAGGTAAAAAGGGGTAAGGCTCGGTTCACACTGCTGTCACCTGAAAGTTGCACGACTCACAGTGCGACTTTGCCAGGTGACTTCCTGGCGATTTGCTGCGACTTGATAGGACTTTGAAGCAACTTCAAGGGGGAATCCCTGGGTAATCTTCCTGTAAAGTCGGATCCAAATCATTTCAATATAGATGAGGATCTGACTTGTAGGCGACTTCCATTAAAGTCTATGGGCACAAGTCGGATAGAAGTTGCCAAGAAGTATTACAGGAACCTTTTCTAAAGTCGAAGCAACTTCAGTAGTGCAAATTAAGACAGCTCTCATTGACTAACATGGAATTTCACATGTCACGCAACTTGGAGTCTCACAAGTCGAATCCCAAGTAGCGGCAGTGTGAACAAAGCCTGAGCGTTAAGAGGATGCTTTAGCGGAAGGGAAAAAGCAGTGGAACTGAAAACTACCAGAGCCAGGGTCCTAGCAACAAAAATCTCAGTAATTCCAGTAATGGGATTTTTCCATTACAATTCCAAGTTCCAGTAATAGATAGTGTCACACCTACTTATTATGGTTCTTCATGATGTAGTACATGGGGCCCTCCAGCTGTTGCAGAACTACAAGTCCCATCATACCTCGGTCTTTGGGAGTCATGCATGAAATTGCCAGCCTTGCAATGCTTCATGGGATTTGTAGTTCTGCAACACCTGGAGGGTAACAGGTTGAGCACCCCTGATGTAGAATGATCAAATATTTGGGAATTATGAGTATGAACTTGTGAAAGAGTGACTCCTCCATTGTGACTTTTTCAGGAGACACATAACCAGGGGCAATGTCTTTCTTGCTTCAGAATGGACATTTCCTGCACTGTGCAGGACAGAGCTGTCAAAATGACAACTCAGTTCTGCAAATTACAAGGGAAGGATTACACAGTCTGGGAGAGGGGGCCACACCTTCGCATCATTGATTTGTGTTCAGGTTGGATATTGTGTATAAATATGTGTGTACACATTGTATAGGTGTGTATAGGTGTGTGTTTCTTTCTGTACAAAATTCAGTATGAAACTTTGTGAAGATTTTACCTTACATTTATCTTATGAATAATATTGGTATTTATTTTACACAATGGTACAACCTATATAAATATTTTTTTCTTTTACAGTTATCCTTTAAATGCTCTAACACTAGCCATGTGACTATTGCCAAGGCATTGGATTTGGTCTTTGCTTATAGGCCGCACAAGACTATTGTTCTACCATACTCAGCCAATCAGCAGGTTTGCATTGGTCACATGACAAAAGTATGGAGCTGTCGATTGAAAGGCTCTATCAATCCTTCAAGTCCATTTGTCAGAGAGCACTTAGTATTGGTCGCATGTTCTGCACTGGAAAGTTTTTTGAATTGGAAGAACTAAAGACTAAAGGAAATCCATCTGCCCTTTTACTTTTTTTCACAGCAAGGGTGATGATTGCTATAAAGAAACTTTTTCCAAGAGTGCAAATCTGTTTTATGATTTTCTGGTACTTTTTCTTGTAATGAAACGTTAAAAAGCCCCTTTTTATCTCCACCTTTATTAGCCACATGTTAGTTGGAGTTTGAAGATAAACAGATTTTCTGGCTTCAGTTGGTTGCTTCACCTCTCCATTTAATAAAACTGCATGCACTCTGACCATCACTGAATTTTAGTGCACTATAAACTTTATCAATGTGCTCTATGAATGTTAAAGGATGTCCTGTGTTATGTATGTGGAATGTAAATTAAAGTGTGTTTGTCCATATTAAACATATTAACTTGTATAAAGTCGTATAAAGCATGGGGAGCAAGGTTTGCCTGGTAAGCTTTTTAGCTGTGCGAAGCATTACTCCTCATCACTTACAGAAAGGAATGATAACAGTCCACAGAGCATTGTTGTGCACTGGTAGTAAATAAGACTGCAGGGGAAGCCTACAGTGGCAGACAAGACATGATGTCATGAAGTACAGGCAGTCAGCCAGCTCAGCTGGGCTCAAAAACCATGCTGAGAGATATGATAGATATATGGCTGAAAGTGCAATGGTCACGCTTTAGCAGCAGGATATTGAATTTCCCCACCAACATGCATGAATTAAAGGAGAACTTTCATCATCTACAATTTTCACTTATGTTTGTGTTTAGAATTTTGTTCCCATAGATATTCCTTCAAAATATGAAGACAACACAAACTAAAAAGGCTTTCTAGGACTATAGATCCTAGAACGGTCTTAAAGCCTTCTCAAGTAAACATTTTCAAAACCACATCAAAAATTTATTTTATGTAGAAAAACAACATTGCCACATTGGATCATGAAGGGAAGCAATTCTGTAAAATTTGGCTTTATTGGAATGAGGTCACATCCACTCCTGAATACCAAGCTCTTCTGAATAACTCATGAGTCCTTTGAGCCTCTTGGGCACTCAGTGATTCTCTCTGGAGGACTGTTGGAGATTGTTGAGCCCCTTCCCTGTCACCTTATTTGCCCACCCCCTTATTTCCCTTCCTCTTTGTGTTTTTATCTCTTGTTCTCCCTTTCTATTTATGTCTTTGCCTTCTGGTCTACATAGTGCTCACTAGAAAGCAATATTTGGCTTTGCTGATGGGAGACTCCATGTGAGCTGCCCTTTCTGATATTCTTAGATAAACATCAAATAATGACCCTGCTGCTGCACATGCATGTAGAATGAGCTCCCAGAGGAGTCCTCCCAATAGTTACCGTTGATCAGGTATTAAAGGTCAACTCCTGTTTCTAATGCCTTCTTCCTGGAATACACAGTTTTTATTGTAAGTCTCGAGACATGATTTCAGTGTTCAGCATGTGCCATGACTATCAGGATATATATGTGCATTATTGTCATTTGTCTCTTTTGTTGTTGTTTCTGACATATCTGTCTGCTAATTGCAACACCGAAAATACAGTACACTACTTTATAGAGGTTATATATATATATATATATATATATTTATATATATATATATATATATATATATATGTTCAGTGAGTAATATAAGTATTTGATCCCCAAGCAAAATATGACTTAGGTGGAGAAACCCTTGTTGGGAAGTACAGAGGTAAGACAGTGACGCTAGTGATGATTAGGGTTTGCAGACTGGCTAAGCCACTCCATGACCTTAATGTGCCTCTTCTTGAGCTATTCCTTTGTTGCCTTGGTGGTATGTTTTGGGTCATTGTCATGCTGGAAGACCCATCCACGACCCATCTTCCGTGTTCTGACTGAGGGAAGAAGGTTCTCATCCAAGATTTTACAATACATGGCCCCTTCCTTTGGCCCCTTAATGTGGCAAAATCGGTCTGCACCTTTAGCAGAGAAACAGCCCCAAAGCATTGTGTTTCCACTTCCGTGCTTGATTGTGGGGATGGTGTCCTTAGGGTCATAGTCAGCATTTTTCTTCCTCCGCGAGTAGAGTTACCTACCTAAGAGCTCACATTTCATCTCATCTAACCACAACACTTTCTTCCAATCCTTCTCTGAATCATGTTCATTCGCAAAACTTCAGATGGGCCTGTACATGTGCCTTCTTGAGGAGGGGATCTTGCAGGCGTTGCAGGATTTCAATCAATGGCAGTGCATTGTGTTACCAATGATTTGTTTGGTGACTGTGGTCTCAATTGCCTTGAGATCATTTCTCCTGTGTAGTTCTAGGCTGAGCCCTCACTTTTCTCACGATCATCCTTACTCCATGAGGTGAAATCTTGCATGGAGTTCCAGACCGAGGGTGATTGATGGTTATTTTGTATTTCTTCCATTTGCGAATAATCGCTCCAACAGTTGTCTCCTTCTCCCCAAGCTTCTTAGTGATGGTCTTGTAGCCCATTCCAGCCTTGTGCAGGTCTACAATCTTGTCCCTGACATCCTTTGACAGCTCTTTGGTCTTGCCTATGATGGTGAGGTTTGAATGGAAGAAAGAGATTCTGTGAAAAAAAAGTGCAGCTCTACAATACAATATGGTTCAATAAGAATTGAACTAAAAAAACATGTGAATACAAGGTAAATAGGTACCAATATTAAAGTGCATAAGTGCTGAACATATCTAAATGCAATAAAAATTGCTGGTGACACTAAAAATAAACATAAGCAAATCGATGACCCATGAGACTCTGCTAAAGGTGGAATGTCCTCCAACATCAGCAATAAAAGTTCGTAAGAAAAACTGTGCAAAAGTGGATAAATGGATGTAAAAATCTGAGAAAAAGTCTGTTCAATGAAGACAGTGAAGGATAATCATCTGCTACAGGATCACCAGGGATAGTGCATCCACCACCCAGGGGTAGGGATAGGTACTCTTACCAGAGGACACTCATGCCAGCAGCAGTGAGTCAGACAAGCTTGAAAATAGAGACAGGAACTCTGGCGAACCATCACTGGAAATCCAAATGCAATGAGCCAACATTTCGTCCAGCTAATGATCATGGATAAGATCATAGAAAAAAGAAAAAAAAGGGGCTACACATAGCGTAGATCAAAAATGGATGGATTTATTTAAAAAAAACAAAGGTACCAACATTAAGGCTGATGTGTACAATAAAATCAAAGTGATCACTGTGAATTCCAATGAGCGCAATGTATGGAGCAGGCTCTCTATAACCCGATGCCTTTCGTCCTAATGGACTTCAACTGGGGTATGGTAGGTTTCTTTTATACACAAATAACGAGTTGTCATTAGGAGCACCTTCTTAAATTGACAGCACTAATCTGTGTACCACATGAGCACATACTGTAGCCAGTCTGTGGGAGCCAGAATTATTGTTGGTTGGTAGGGACTTATTTTACTCACTGAACTGCAACTCAGTTTATAGCATTTGTACCATGTGTTTTTTTCTGGGTTTTAGGCTGATATTCTATCTTTATCATTTAAAATACACCTATGATAAAATTATAGACCCTTAATTTCTTTGTAAGTGGGCAAACCTACAAAATCTGCAGTTGATCAATTAATTTATTTCCCCACTGTATATATACTGGTGTGTGTATATATATATATATATACACATAGTATATATTAGTGGCAGACATTATATAGAGTCTCCCGTTTTACAGTCCGCAGATGTTTAGGGGGGAAATCTCTGAGTGTTTCTCAGCCACTCACACTGCTTCCTCAGGAGTCGGCTCTAAGGCGGATGTCGATTTGACACATTTAACTCTTAGACAATCAAATAAACGTTCCAAAAACAAGAGATTTCAAACTAAAATCTACAGGTGTATGATAAACTTTATTTTTGTAGTCCCTTTTCTTGCACCGCCAGCCAATTTCGACCCGACCTGATACACCCCACTCTCAGCTGTGCAGTCTCCTCTGCTCCACATCTACACTTTAAAACCTTGATTACACAGTACACACAAATATAAAATTGAAAGTGTTTTATCACTGCCATAAGGTGAAATAAAGAAAATCAATATGGAATAATAATTGAAAAATAAATGGCAGTACTAGAATGGAGTCTTTTTAAGACTTCACAAAAAATGCAAAAAGGAAATGACACTTTGAATAAGGACCAATATAAGCAGGAAGACAAGGAAACCCTGATAATATCTTGAGACCTGTGAAGCAGACAAATATTTTGGTTTTATAAATCTGATGGGAATTATGTGCTTGCTCAATAAGCTAGTAAATGTTTCCATCATAAACAGTATTGCATGCAAGCTGGAAATTGTGCTCAAGTGACAACAGAAAATAACAGTCTGTTGATACAGAAATCAGCAGAATGTGCACAGAGATCTTATAATGGCTCAGGAAAAGGGCATACAAAGATTCTAGCGCTACCCCTGCAGCAGCCACTGGTTGATTTGGGTCCCCTGCTCCTATTCAAGTCCTGTTTGAGGCCTCAACCTCACTGACACCACCAGTATGTCTTTCTTTGAGCTTTAATGAGTACACAAGAATTAGACTCACAGTTCTATGGAAATTAGCAGTATGTATTGGCAAGTTAAAGTCAACCAACGTACAGTAAAGCTTAGTAATGGAAACACAACCAGATCTGCAGACTTTCTTGCAGTGATTTTAAACTTTAGGATATACTGTGACCCTAATAGTGTAAACTGTAGCTCTCATTATAAGATGAGCTGCAGCAAGCGACATCAATGAGTAACAAACCTGGGTATTATTTAGGCTACTTGGGAGCCCTCACAATGAGAGACCAAGCTTAGGCCTGTGGTAAATAAATCAATATCAAATACGGATCTGCCCTCAGGATAAAGTAACCCGGATACAATCCTTAGCATTCATTTTCTGCCTAACTAAGTTAGGGCCCTTAAAGATGTTGGCACGCATGAATGAGGTATGTCTATGATGTCAATAGTTGCAATCTTGCACCTGATAGATAGGGCTGAAACGGATAGGGGTTCTGTAAGAGATGATTTCAGCAGGCAAAAGTGGCCATGTTGGGCCTAATTCAGCAGCAGCACAATGCTAGGGCAGTTGTGTATAGTATCTTGGGAAAAAGATCACATTGCATCTGAACTGCACACTGGCTCAAACTGACATCTGTGAACCGTTGGGGGTGTCAATGTAAAGTTAATGACACCCCTAGATCGGTTCACAGATTGCAGTGCGAACTGTCATATAGTGCAGGAATCGGATCGCATAGATGTGAAAACCCATGAAAAAGAGGAGCCAGTATAGAAGAGACGTAAATAAAAGGAATGTCAGTCACCAGCTCTCTGCTCTGCCCCCCCCCCCCGCGCGCTCACTGGATTGCTGGGCTGTAGAAGGGGGGGGGGGAGCTGGCTCAGGCTCTCAGTGGCTCTCTGAGAGGCAGAGCTGGGTGCTGGTCCAGGCATGTGGGTGGATCCCAACCATATGGTCGTGATCTTGCCCGAGCCTAGACTGGCACTATGACGTCAGCCATCAGCTTCAGCCCACTGTCTGTTGAAAACGTCACTTAAATGCAGAATGAACTGCACTCCTGTGATCCACAGATGACGTACAACCAAACGAGCTTTGGCTGTACTTCTTCTTTAAGCTGATGCGTAATCCCTGGGTGTCTCCAATCAACCGTACATAAGGAAAGGGAAACCACCAAACATAGTGCTTTATCCTTAAAAGTATTTATTTGTCATAAAAAACTTCCAGGTATGCACTCTTGTTTAGGGTGCTACCAGTGCACCAAACTATGCTTAGCATGCAAAGTGCACAGTATGTACAGAATTGCCAATGTACAGTCTCCTCGCCGGTATACTTACCACACTGACTCGCCGTGACGTCATCAAGCCAATCCCCTACGTATTACGCCAGAGGGTCACGTGGCTTCATCAAGGGGGGAATCCCCTTGATGAAGCCATGTGACCCTGTGGCGTACCCCTACATAATAAAAACCCCTGGAATAAAGTCACTCTACATCTCGAGGACATCTCTATGAGGGCATTTCAGCCAGGATAAAGGTTATCCCCTACATATTATGGGCATCATCAAAATCACTTGGATGTCTGGATGTCAAATTTATATTGGACAATCCTGAAGTATTTTAGCTGGCCCCAGATTTCTATATCATTTCCAACTGGGATGTCTGAAATTCAGGATCAGGAGGTGGTCAAAATGCTGCTTATTGCCCTGTCTGGCCATATCCAGCTTTGAAGTAAAGTGCACCTGTACATACACACATATTCTTTCTCAACACTTACCCTGCTGAGCCCTGGGCACCTGCCAGCTCTACTATATAAGCAGACTTGTACTTGTCAAGTAATAAGACTAATTTGATGAATGTAGCAGAGTGCAATGCAGCATTGTAGAAATATCTCCATGACCACGGTATAGCCATTATTAAGAGATAATGACCATTTAAGCAAATATATCAAGCCATAGTGAATAAATAATGTCATGAAATGAAAAGCTTAAAGTACAGCCCTGGGACGTGTTATATAATGGAAAGAAAAAAGTCATCAATCGCCCTGCGTTTCAAGCAGCTGCCCGCATTTGAGAAGCTGATGTAGCATTCCTTTGATGCCGGATTTTAGATGGATATTGTAATAACTGCTGACTTCCAATATAATGCAATCCAGCTGCACAGAGTTACCACTTCTCTGAATTTTACCCCCCAGAGAAGTAAAATGAAGGAGGAATTTAATTGACTTAAGGTAGACATGGAGCAACATGGTGCATCCATACAGCCCCGGCACATCAATAGGTACCCACCCTCCTGGAGGCATAGAGCTGGTCCTGATCAAATGGCAAATACCTGTTGGAAATACAGAAGGCACCCAGACCTTTAACCCCATGAGAACGGTAATGATCACCAGGTTCTTAGCTCATGAATGTCATAGCCCTGATTTAAAAAAAAAAATAAAGCTCTTTCAAGTGTTGTTTAGGAAACAGATGCTCTGAAACCACGGGTCATCTGTAGTTTGAGGTATATGTCCGTCATCTTTAAACCACATCTGTATCTGCTAAAAGAGGAACCTTTTATCGGTACAGTTCTTGTATCCTTGGATTAACACTGAGTAATCAAGGGAGCAAATGAACCAAGCCAGGCACTGACTTTAGTAATAAATGTGCCAAATAGAGATGGCCATTTATCAATGGAACTGCCATCTTTCTCAGTGTGGGCATTAACTATAGGTTAGCATTTTATTAAAGGCCGTCACATGGCACCATGATTCATGTTATTCAATTATATCACACAAAAGGTGTCAGGGGGCTGGAAAGGAGGCCAAGAGGCTAAATTCCACCCCAGGCCAGATTTGTTTGTACAGATAAGATTTGACACTGAGCCATAGATGGATTTCTCTTTATTGCAGCTGTTAGAGCATGCACAGCCCTGCATAATCTTTAGAGCCCTTTCACACTGCCAGTGCCCAGGCGTCAGTGGTAAAGCGCCGCTAGTTTTAGCGGCGCTTTACCGTCGTTTTTGCGGCGCTTTGCGGGCGCTTTTAACCCTTGCTAGCAGCCGAATAAAGGGTTAAAAGTGCCCAAAAAGCGCAGCTCCTAAAGCGCCCCAAAGAAGCTGCTTGCAGGACTTTTTTTGATGTCCTGCCAGCGTAGCGCCCCAGTGTAAAAGCCCTCGTGCTTTCACACTTAGATTGCAGATGAGGCTTTTTTCAGGCACTTTACAGGCGCTATTTTTAGTGCTAAAACACCAGAAAAATGCCTCCAGTGTGAAAGTGGTCATATGTATTGTTCCTATGCTATTATCTGGGCAAAAATAAAGTAAAATAACAGACTACTTTATACAATTAGCATACTGTTATAGGTCAAGCTGATGTTTCAGTTATTTAATTGCTGTAAGATTAAAGCACACTATATTGTCACTATACATGCACATGAACTTTAATGGCATGCCAGTCTTAGTCCGTAGGGCTCAAAATTGAGTTGGCCCAACTCTTCTGGGAAGGCTGTCCACAAGGTTTAGGAGTGTGTCTATAGGAATGTTTGACCATTCTCCCAGACGCGCATTTGTGAGGTCAGGCACTGATGTGGACAAGAAGACCTGGCTTGCAGTCTCTGCTCTGATCATAGGGGTGCGCACTGAGTGTGCCGGGTGTTCCTGGGCACACCCTAATGCCCAGGCACACCCCAGGGCTTTTTTGCTGGCAGGATCTCCATTCTGGCACCTCTGCTGATGTACAATGGGAACGCTGCGACTATGCGAGTGGGACTGTTTTTTATTTGGCTGTAGAACTCCTGTGAGTGCAGACACTGAACATGGAGAGAGCAGGCAAGCGGCAGCATTTTCCGATGCTACTTCTATAGTTCTATAGTTCTGGCTACTGCATCCCTGACAGCTGAATATAACTCCACCGCCTGCTGTCAGGGATGCTATAGCCACAACTATAGAGGTAGCATCGGAGCTGGATTAATCCCACTGTTTTTAAACAAGACCTGCCCACTGCCAACGCGGGGCTTCCAGTCTATCACTGCCCTTTGTCCGAGAAAAAGGAGGAGGAGGTAGCTTTTTCCTCCCTGCTCCGCCTCCGAGTGCCCCGCCTCCCAGCTTCCGGTGCCGACAACGCAACAACCTGAGGTGAGGAGGATGCGACGGGACTCAGGAAATGTCACTGATAAGGGGGGAGTTGGGGGCACAGACTTTAGCAGTGTGTGTGCTCGCGGCTCTGCAGCAGGCAGGGAGAGAGGGGGAAATCCTCTGAATTCTTTAATTTGTTGTATTGAACAGCTAGTAAGAAGTGTGTATCACTGTTCACATGTTCAGGGATGATCTTCTCATCACATGAATATAAGCCAACATGCTCTTTGGTTCCCAGTCACTATGCAATGTTCTGTACCTGAAGTCCAGTATATGTCATGGGTAACCTACCCATAGTACAGCTGTGTTAACTTAATGGCATCCTATTGTAGTAATAGCTTTACAAGGGCCTAATTAGAGGGTATAAGTACATATACTGTGTAAATATCATCACATCTCCTGCAGGGAATAAATATTGACCCCCCTGTCTCGAGGATTAGTGAGTAATTTTCTGGTAAATGTGGCTGCTAATTGCACATTCATACTTTCTTGGGTTGAATTACTCAGTCGGCAGATGCTGCCAAGCACAACTGTACATTAAATAGGATTTGAATATTAACCTGAACTTATATATTTATTTTTACACAAAAAAAAGGGCGCCCCCTTCCCCAAAGCACCCACCCCCTCATGTTGAGGGCGTGCGGCCTGGTACGGTTCAGGAGGGGGTGCCGTTCGCTTGTCCCCACCCCCATTCCTGACCGGCCGGGCTGCGTGCTCAGATAAGGGTCTGGTATGGATTCGGGGGGAACCTCCACACCGTTTTTTCGGCATAGGGGGTTCCCTTTAAGATCCATACCAGACCCAAGGGCCTGGTATACTCTTGGAGGGCAAACCCATGCCGGTTTTTTATTTAAAATTTGGCGCAGAGTTCCCCCTCAAGATCATCTGAGCACAAGTCACATGCCGAAGTCGGATCATGCGAAACGGCGATCCGACTTTGATCCGACTTCAATGATAGTCAATGGGCTGAAGTAGGATCAAAGTTGGACCAAAGTAGTACAGGGAGCATTTCTAAAGTCGGAACCACTTGTGTCGGACCAGTTAGGACTGCTCCCATAGGGAAACATTACATTTCAGACGTCATGTGACATGAGCTCCCAATGTCGGAGCGTTTGTCGGACCAGTGTGAACCCAGCCTTATGCAATAGGCTGCGCACGCCTATGGCTCTGATTTATCCCAAAGGTGTTCTAGCTGTGCAGGCCAGTCAAGTTCCTCCACCCCAAACTGGCTCACCCGTGTCTTTATAGACTGGTGCGCAGTCATGTTGGAACAGGAATGGGCCATCTCCAAACTGTTCCCACAAAGTTGGGAGCATGAAATTGTCCAAATTGTTTTCTTGGCTCTGAAGTGCATTGTTAGTAGTAATTTATGTTTATCTGCACTGGTATATGCAACTGTGACACCGTAGTCCCTACTGAGATGTGCCTTACTTTGCCATACTATATACACTTTTTCACTGCGCTTTTACTTGCTGTTCATTTTTCTTTATTGTAAAAACTTGAAAAAACAATAAAACACTTTGTAAAACAAATTGTAACTTAGTTCAAAACACAATCTGCATACATATACTGTATATCTGACTGTACATAAGGATCTTAAATCATTAGCACCTCCTACAATATCTACCTTGTCCTCATTGGAATATCTGTTATCCAAGTAGATTTTCAAATCCTTGCAAAGACAACTGTTGTTATGTCGGGTTCTATAGTTGTATCAAATCACTTTGACGATATGGGAATTATTGATTATCCATCCAGAGGTAGTATTAGTGCTCCTTGATCAATTAATAATTCTGCATGACATTTATTCTACTTAAATCATACATAAATTGATAGTCACAAAGGGATGCGATATCAACTTACTCAGCTCTAATTAGGTTGAGTTATATAGTTTGCATGTAAATTATAACTCCAAGATGACTATAGCTGTATATTGTTACTACTGCTCAAAAGCATATATCCCACATGGCAAGCAAATAACTGTTGCATCAACTGTTGCGTATAAATCTCCAAAACTGAAGTTATGGCCCCACTTTGACTCCATTCTCATGTCTGGTACTAACAAAGTTATATGTTTCAATTTAATCCTTCTGTCTTCATAGCTGGACAACGCAGTAGGACTGAAGGGTATGTAACTACAAATCCCCACACCACAGCTTACTACTGGTGTATAAATCACTGTTACTTAAAGTGTCATAGCAGAAGCATCCAAAATCAAAGCAATGGCAAAAATGTAACTCAAAGCAGCTCAAAATTAGCTCCATGCTAATCCATTCAATCCACCCTGATTACGGACCAGATTTATGTCATCTAGACTTCTATCTGCTCCTCTAAGCACGCGGGATCCCCCTGTGTTGGCTATTATGTCGGCTAAAGGTAGAGGAAAGTCTTACAAAGACTCAAAGTCCTAGCATGCAGGTATCTAGAACACAGCATGGCCAGGGGATGGCGCAGAGCCCAGCGGTGACATCTTTAGACATGGCATCCTCCTTCTCTGCTCTAAAGGCCCGCTCTCTCCCACACTCCTGGATGCGGCACCGGACACTATTACAAAGCTGATTCTGGCAGCTCTAGGGGGCTTTAAAGCCACGATGATGGTCCGCAATGACCCCCTAACATCTGAGTGCACCCTGATCCGTCATGATCTCGATAAAATACGGGGGAGGCTTACAGAGGCCGAGGATTGGATTGGTACGGTGGACAATCAGCAGGGCACACAGGCTTCACAAATTACAGAGTTGCAATCGCTCGTGAGTTCTCTGGTGCACAAAGTGGATGGCGCAGAGAAAAAGCAGAGATGCAATAACATACGCATCGTGGGCCTGCTAGAAGGCACAGAGGGCACTCGCCCTGCTATTTTTTCTGAAACTCTGTTCAAACTACTGCTGAACCTGCCTGAGATGCCGCCTACTTATGATGTTGAAAGGGCACCTACTGGGACTCGCCTGAAGGGAGCACCTCCGCAACCTTTACTGGTGCGGTTCTTGAATTTTTGGGACAGGGATCTGATCCTGGCGGAGGCAAGGAAACATCCTGAATTGCCCTTTGAAAATACCAGGGTAATGCTGTTCCCGGATTTCTCAGTGGTAGTCCAGAAACGCCACAGGTCCTTCAATGAGGTGAGACATCAACTCCATGACAAAAACATAAAGTATAGTATGCTTTCCCCCAGTCAACTTAGAGTTCCCCAACGGGGCATGGTCCGTTTTTTTGATACACCTATGGAGGCCAGCGACTGGATCGATGGTTTGTGAGCCTGGGCTGTATGGCCTGAAAACGGGGTCTCCTTTGGTTTCTGCACGTTGGGGGGTTCCTGCTTTAAGCGGATTTGGTGCTGATGTTCATGTTGGGGGTTAGCAGCATGTTTTTGTTCCTCACTGACAGATTCTACTATCCCTGTGCTGATGGAAGGCCCAGAACTTGCCAGAGGGCATGCACATCCTGTTGGATCTACATGATAATTGGAGTATTGAGGAACCATCAATCCTGATTGTTTTGGAGGGGAGGAGATTCTACTAATATCTTTCTCTTGGCACGGAGTGGAGGTACCACTGGGAACATTTTATTGTTTTTGGACTGCTGGACTTAAAAGGAAGAATTTTTATGTTTTTCTATTTTTTTACAATGTTATAGAATAGTTTCAGTCACGCTTTATCTGTAACTTTTGGACAAGTTTTGTGAATACGCTGCGTGTATTTGTTGTTCCAGTGTTTTCCACAGCAGCAGGGAGTTACATGGGACTGGAGACAATCGTTCAATGGCTTGTGCAATGTTTCATGCTGGGCTCTTGGTTACATATGAGCTATAATCTACAGGAGGCCTTAAGGGGTCACTGGTCGTTCAAATTTCTAATAATGTTATGTTCCATGCTCTATATTTTTATAATGTCTCTGTATGGTGGGGTCTACATTTAATTTGGTGTCTTGGAATGTCAGAGGCTTGAACGACAGATTTCGTAGAGCCTTGATGTTCCAATATCTAAAATCGCTTACATCTCATATAGTCTTCCTGCAGGAGACACATTTGGATGGGAATAGGGTATTGACTTTGCAGGGCTCCTAGATTCAGCGTGCCTTACATGCTATGTATTCCACGTATTCCAAGGAGTTGCAATCTTGATCAGCAAAGCAGTCCCCTGTACCATCCATCATAGAGGAGAGGTACCCCCCAATATACACAGGGGACTTTTAAGGCAACTGATAAACAATTAAATGATAGTAGTATGAAAATGTATTAGTAATGTTAAAAATTTGGTGCATACATCACCATATAACAAAATTGATCAAAAAAAATAGCAGAACTGGATCATATGGAAATATTCTCCTGGTACTGTTTCCAACGCATTTCAGGACCTGTAAGGAGTCCTTTCTTCAGGGGAATTCCATAAGGAGTTTTTTCGTAATATATAACACTCCAAAATGAAGCATAATACAGATTCAAATCAAGATTCAAAGACAAAAGAAAAACAGCATCACTGGAAGTGAGTTTGAAAGAACATACCGATCCAAGAGGGTCTGCACTTTGACTGCCACCAGTACAGAACAGGAGATTCAGGAGTACTCTGATATATCTGTGGAACCCTGATAGATGATGGACCTGGAGCACTCTTTATCTCTTTTAGATTGTTTATGAACATCCAAGAGGTTTGAAGGATAAGGGGATATTTTCAATATGTAGCAAACCTTAGTGGTGCTACAGGTTTGGTTGGAAATGTTTCTCTGTATTGCAGGAGATCAAGAAAAATCCCTATGAAAGAGTATATAAACATCATAAATCGCTTCCAGCATAGTTTATAGCGGTATATTGAATGCTCTATGTTATGTGTATGCATATACACATATATATCTCTCCAATCGTCCTGGGAGAATGCGGAGAAGCAGCGGAGATACTGCTCCAGCGTCTGATTCGTCTTCTCAGTTTGCCCATTGGACTGGGGATGGTAGGCCGAGGAGAATGCCAACTCAATTTTCTAAGGAGCCACAGAGGGCCTTCCAGAATCTGGAGGTGAATTGGACACCTAGATCAGAAACTATATTCTTCGGAACTCCATGCAGCCTGACAATTTCTTTGATAAACATATCAGCCGTCTCCGTGGCCGATGGGGTACCCTTCATTGGGAGAAAATGAGCCATTTTAGACAATCTGTCTACTACGACAAAGATAGCGGAGAAGCCTTCTGATGGGGGGAGTTCAACGACAAAATCCATTGAGATCACGCTCCATGGTCTCTCTGGGACTGGGAGAGGTTTTAACAGTCCCCAAGCTCTGGCCCGGCTGGTTTTGCTTCTAGCGCAATTATTGCAGGAATCAATGAACCTTCTACAATCCCTGATGAGATGAGGCCACCAGTAGGTACGTAGTACCAGATCACTTGTTTTTCGTGAGCCGAAATGTCCAGCTAATTTGTGATCGTGACACAGTTCCAATACCTGTACCCTTAGTTCTTCGGGGACCACAATCTTGTCTTCATGCCAAAATAGGCCATCCTTGGTACAGGTCCCAGCGGGCGGCGTCGCCCCCATAGAAGCCCGTCTGATTCGAGAGATTAGATCTTCCTGAAGAAGCAATAAATTCTCAGGGGGAAGGATGGTATCTGGAGGTGCGGTTTCTTCCGAATCATGGAACATTCGTGAGAGTGCGTCAGATTTAATATTTTTGGATCCGGGTCTGAAGGTGACATGGAACTGGAGTCGAGAAAAAAAAAAGTGCCCATCTGGCCTGCCGGGGTCTTAACCTCTTAGCCATTCTCAGGTATTCCAGGTTTTTATGGTCCGTGTAGACCAGTATGGGATAAGCAGCACCCTCCAGAAGGTAACGCCATTCCTCCAAGGCCGCCTTAATAGCTAGGAGTTCACGGTCACCCACATCGTAGTTTCTCTCGGAAGGTGAGAGTTTTCGTGAGAAAAACCCCACAGGGTACAGAAGAGCTTTGGTGCCTTGTCGTTGTGAGAGTACGGCCCCTACTGCAATTTCGGAAGCGTCAACTTCCAACACAAATGGTAGAGCTGGGTTGGGGTGTTTTAAAATAGTGGCTGAGGTAAATAGAGCCTTGAGTTCCTCGAAGGCCGACTGCGCCTTAGGAGTCCAGCAAAACCGACTTCCTTGTTTGGTAAGTTCAGTAATAGGAGCGATTATCAAAGAGAACCCTTTTATGAATTTTCTATAGAAGTTGGCAAAGCCAATAAAACGTTGTACCCCTTTCTTATCAATAGGTGCAGGCCAGTCCAGGATAGCAGATACCTTTTGGGGATCCATCTTGATGCCCTCAGGGGAGATGATCAGGCCCAGAAACTGAATGCATTGAAGCTCAAACTCACATTTCTCAAGTTTTGCATAGAGCCCATGTTGCCTAAGTCGGGTGAGAACATTTCGCACATGCCTGCGGTGGTCGGTCAGAGAGGCGGAGAAAATCAAAATATCGTCCAGATAGACTATGACATAGAGGTCTAGGAAGTCACGGAATACATCGTTGACAAAGTGCTGGAAGGTGGCTGTTGCGTTGCACAGGCCAAAGGGCATGACAAGGTACTCATAGTGCCCGAATCGAGTACGAAAAGCTGTTTTCCACTCATCCCCTTCTCTTATGCGAATTAAGTTGTATGCCCCGCGGAGATCCAGCTTGGTGAAAACTCTTGCGGTTCCCAGTCTCTGGAATAACTCGGGTACTAAGGGTAACGGGTATCTGTTCTTTACAGTAATTTTGTTTAATTCCCGGTAGTCGATACAGGGACGTAGGGTGGGGTCCTTCTTCTCCATGAAGAAAATGCCTGCACCGGCTGGAGACGTGGAAGGGCGGATAAACCTTTCTTTAAGTTCTCGTCAATGTAGTTTTTTAAGGTGCCCAGCTCCTGCTCAGTTAGTGGAAAAATCCTTCCAAAGGGAACTTCGGTTCCAGGTAAAAGTTCTATTGGGCAGTCATAAGGCCTGTGAACTGGAAGAGTCTCTGCCCCCTTCTTACTGAAGACATCCTGGAAGTCCCGATAGGCCTTGGGAATAGATGGGCAAAGTTTGGTATCCGAATCCAAACATTGAGTCGGTGAGACGGGGGTCCCATGTAAGCAATGTTGCCTGCAGTAATCAGATGAGAATTGGATTCTTCCTGTGGACCAGTCAATGCTGGGGTTATGTGCCTGTAGCCAGGGCATTCCGAGAATGATTGGGAAGAGAGGGGAGGAGATGACATCCAAACGTAAGAGTTCCTGATGTTCCGGGCCTATGGTGGCCAGTAGCGGAACAGTCTCACAGGTGACTGGACCTGAACTAAGGGTAGAGCCATCAGCTAGGAATACTGCAAGACCCTGGGTCTTAGGTTGAAGAGGAATGCCATGATTATTGACAAAGGTTTGATCGATGAAGCCACTGCATGCTCCAGAGTCAATAATGACCGACACCGGGATGTTCTTTCCGGGGAGCTGTAATACAACAGAGATAGTCAAATGGTTACCAGGTTTGGGCAAAACAGATGCACAAGCGGAAGAAGACGTCAGACACTTAAGTATCTTGTTAGGGCAGGTCCTCACAAAATGTCCTTGTTCCCCGCAATACAGGCATAGGTTGTGCGTACGTCTGCGCATCTTCTCTTCCGGGGTAAGGGATGGCCGGAGCAGACCAAGCTGCATGGGTTCGGGTGCTTCCGTGGTTGAAGTAGAGGAGAGAGGCAATTGGTTGGGGGAACTGGGAACTCTAGGGAGCATCCAAATAGGACGAGGGTGACCAGAGGACCTCTCAGAGCGTCTTTCTCTCAGACGTCGGTCAATTTGAATAGATAGGTTAATAAGTTCATCCAGAGTCTGGGGTATTCCAACACGTGCCAGTTCATCCTTAAGGGGATCAGATAACCCCATCCAAAATTGATGACGCAAGGCAGCGTCGTTCCACTCTGTATCAGAGCTCCAACGACGAAACTCCACTGCGTAGTCTTCGGCCGCTCTGCGGCCTTGCTGCAGGGAATGCAGGGCTGCCTCAGCAGTAGTAGTAAGTTGAGGGTCCTCGTACAATTGGGACATTGCCAGAAAGAAAGCGTCCAGGGTATCTAAGGATCTGGACTTCTGCTCCAGTAAATGATGAGCCCAAGTCTGGGGCTCGCCGGACAGCAGTGCAATGACAAATCCCACCTTAGTGGCGTCCAGAGAGAACGTGCGAGGCTGTAGCGCAAAGTAAAGCTCGCAGGCGTTTCGGAAGGCCCGGTATTTGCGACGATCTCCAGTAAATTTCTCAGGCGTGGGTACCCTGGGTTCCGGAGGAAGCATTACTACGGAGGGTGCTGAGAAGAGTCCGGCAGATGGTGCCCCTTGGGGGGGGGGAGCAGCTGAGAGGGCTTGGACCTGACCCTCTAATCTGGTGTAGCCTCCTTGTAGGCTCTTGACTGCTTGGGTAAGGCCCGCAAGGTGCCTACAAAGTTCATCCATGGGGGAGGCCCCCTGCCCGGACTCGGTCATGGCTGCCTGATGCTGTCAAGTCTCTCACTTACCAGACCGGTGAGTCCACTTGGGCAGAGGGTAGGCTCCCTTACGTATCCGACTCGCGGCCCCTGGTAGAGCAGACAGGAGGCCCATGAGTGCGGAGTGGTATGAGAGCCTGTGCAAGAGTCCGTGTTCCGGAGGTTAGCAGTCTTCAAACAGCAGATGATAGTCAGCGGCACAGACAACAGATGCTGAACAGGAGCTGGAGACAGGTTAGTGCACAAGCTGGGTTTTGGCAACAGGCGGGCAGCAGAGGTACAGAAGAAGAGGGCAGAAGCGAAGTCAAACAGGCCGGGGTCAAATGCAGGTGGAGGTCAGGAGAGTCCAAAAGGCAAGCCGGGTCGTCAACAGATCAGAAACACAGGAATCACAGGAACTAGGAACAGGAAACAGGAAGCAGGAACTAGGCACGGAGCTGTTGATCAGGCAGCACTGATCAGAGGGAGAAGCAAGCCTAAATAGGCTGATTGGCGCCAAACGCCGCGTTCGTGCACGCACCGTTATGCACAGGCACCCGCGCACCCACACGCGCCCGAGCGTGCACACCAGCGCCACCAGGCGAACGCATAGCAGCGCCCATAGGCATACGTGCCCGTGCACCACCGCGTCCACCACTGCCAGCCGGCATGCCAACACCAGTGCCCACTGAAGCAGGCGCCCGAGCACCCGCAGGAAAGCGCGCACCAACGCGCCCCGGCGTGCGACGACGCCCAATCAGGTAAGCTCTCTGACATTTTCTCTCATTACCCATGTGAAGCATCTTTTTGTTTCATCGCTAGATCTGTCTACTCTACTGCATATAAGTGTGGAATATACAAGCTCCATACTAACCTCTTAATCTCAGAGTGGTCGGGTGTTGTTCAGAGCATAGCAGGGTGGCGGCATGTGTGAGTAATGGAGAGGCCTCTCTTTATGTATGTCTTAGGACGCCCACGCATGCACACTTGGGCACTGCGTCAGCTGGCGTGAAGCATCGTAGGTGATTTCTATCCTCCAGTGTAAGGGCAGTGTTGTCCTGTTGTCATGAACAGGTGTGACCAGAACCGTGTGTACTGCAACAGAGGAAACCAAATGCATGTTAAGTGAAATAATGTAGTTTATTAAGATAAGTGAATATAGATATAAAAACACCTCCAATACCAAACAGTGTACAACAATCCAACAGCCAGACAGTGACCCACAAACAACAAACAAAACAGGTATGTACAATAGATGGGGAATACCAGAATCGTAAACGTAGCCAGGCCAGGGTCATAAATAGGAGATCAGCAGATGGGGGCAATAGCTAAACAGGACAGGGAAAAGGTGGAAGGGATCAGGCTGCAGGGCAGGGGTACAGGAATACAGGATCACAGGATGGACAGGAGCAGGTACAGGTACAAATACAGGTTTAGGTTCAGGCTCTCAGAATCACAGGATACAGGTCAGGGCTCAAGGACAATACCAAGGCAAGTGTGTTAGTGCTTGCCAGGTATAAGTACACATCTCCTGCAATTAGCCTCAGGTGACGTCTGATTGCAGGAGATGATGTCAGCTCCACACTGCCAGGAGACACCCGCTGGTGGACACCAGTACTGCGGCCCGAATATCAGACAGTGCCACCAGCAGGTAAAACCTTTCCTGACAGTACCCCCCCTCAAAAGAGTGGCCTCCGGACGCTCCAACTAGCCGCAGCTATAAAAAGTCCATGGCATCAAGCTGGGCAGTGGGCAGAGGCATATCAAGCTGAGTATGCAAAAAGTCCAAGGCATCAAGCCGGGCAGCGGGCAGAGGCACAACAAGCTGGGCATTTAAAAAGTCCATGGCATTAAGCCGAGCAATGGGCAGAGGCACATCAAGCTGGGCAGCGGGTAGTGGCACATCAAGCTGGGCAGCGGGTAGTGGCACATCAAGCTGGGCAGCTGGGCAGCGGGTAGCGGCACATCAAGCTGGGCAGCAGGCAGTGGCACATCAACCTGGGCAGTGGGCACAGGCACATCAAGCTGGGCAGCAGGTAGCGGCACATCAAGCTGGGCAGCGGGCAGGGGCACATCAAGCTGGGCAGAAGGTAGCGGCACATCAAGCTCGGCAGCGGGCACAGGCACATCAAGCTGGGCAGCAGGTAGTGGCACATCAAGCTGGGCAGCGGACAGAGGCACATCAGGCTGGGCAGCGGACAGAGGCACATCAGGCGGGGCCACAGACAGAGGCACATCAGGCGGGGCCACGGACAGAGGCACATCAGGCTGGGCAGCGGACAGAGGCACATCAGGCTGGGCAGCGGACAGAGGCACATCAGGCTGGGCAGCGGACAGAGGCACATCAGACTGGGCAGTGGACAGAAGCACATCAGGCTGGGCAGCAGGCTCTGGGTCATCTGGCTGGGCAGCAGGCTCTGTGTCATCTGGCTGGGCAGCAGGCTCCGGGTCATCTGGCTGGGTAGAAGGCTTCGGGTCATCTGACTGGGCAGCAGGCTCCGGGTCATCTGACTGGGCAGCAGGCTCCGAGTAATCTGGCTGGGCAGCAAAATCCGGGTCATCTAGTTGGGCAGCAGGCTCCGGGTCATTTGGCTGGACGGCAGGCTCCGAGTCATCTGGCTGGGCAGCAGGCTCCGGGTCTTCTGGCTGGGTAGCAGGCTTTGGGTCATCTGGCTGAGTAGCAGGCTCCGGGTCATCTGACTGGGCAGCAGGCTCCAGGTCATCTGGCTGGGCAGCAGGCTCCGGGTCATCTGGCTGGGCAGCAGACTCCGGGTCATCTGGTTGGGCAGCAGGCTCTGAGTAATCTGGCTGGGCAGCAAGCTCCGGGTTATCTAGTTGGGCAGCAGGCTCCGGGTCATTTGGCTGGGTGGCAGGCTCCGGGTCATCTGGCTGGGCGGCAGGCTCCGGGTTATCTGGCTGGATAACAGGCTTCGGGTAATCCAGCTGGGCAGCAGGCTCCGGGTCGTCTGGCTGGGTAGCAGGCTCCGGGTCATCTGGCTGAACAGCAGACACTGAAACATCTGGTTGGGCAGCAAGCAGGCTGGGTCACGGGCAGTGGCTCAACAAGCTGGGTAATGGGCACTGGCCCAGTAGGCTGGGTAACGGGTTCCGGCTCAGCAAGCTGGGCGACAGGCACCGGCTCAGCAAGTCGGATGACAGGCACCGGCTCCACATGCAGGGTAACAGGCACTGGCTCCACAGGCTGGGTAACGGGCACCGGCCCAGCAGGCTGGGACACGGGCACCGGAACTTCAGGCTGGGACACGGGCACCAGAACTTCAGGCTGGGACACGGGCACTGGAACTTCAGGCTGGGACACGGGCACCGGAACTTCAGGCTGGGACACGGGCACTGGAACTTCAGGCTGGAACACGGGCACAGGAACTTCAGGCTGGGACACGGGCACAGGAACTTCAGGCTGGGACACGGGCACAGGAACTTCAGGTTGGAGCAGATTGGCTGGTGTGGAGGCAGGTTGGGATAATGGCAGGATCGTGGCAGGATCGTCCGTTTTTTCTTTGGTTTAGCCCCTGAAGTACTGTAGGTGACTGCAGGGCTGTAAGTAAGGGGTGTAGCAGATTAAAGAGAATGGCTGGAAGAGGGAGCAGTGGCTAGGGGAAGTTTTTGTGGGGTTGTTGCAGGCAGCAGAGAAAATGCAGATGGATTAAAGGCAGGATAGGTGCAGCGAGTAGAAACAGGGTATTGATATTTGGTTGGAAGCAGAGTATATTGGGCTGAAACTGAGGTTGCCGTGGGTGATGGGTGGAAAGACATTTTGGCAGGCAGGTGTCTGGTAGCAGAAATGGATTGTTGTGAGCTGACTGAGGCTGAGTGCATTATATCAGACCATGCTTGAAGTAATGGTTGAACAAAATGCGGTTTACATGCTGCCTGTATGATTAGGGACTGCACTGAGTTAATGCACTTTACTAGCACCTGTTGGAAACAAGCTGAATAGTGCTCAAAGAAGTATGCAGAGTCATCCTCCAAAAGCCACACCAGAGACTCAACTTGATCAACACTGAAGGGGAGAGAAAAATCATCACTACCCTTTGGAGTACAGGACAGGACTAGCTCTGCACACATTTTAATTAAAGGCTGAACATCCCCAAACAGCATATAGCCCCAATGAACTAAGGAATGAGCTAATCGGATACTCTCTAACAGCTGGTCACTAGTCCACTCTTTCAATGTCTGGCGGCAATATTCACCATCCATCCTCCAGCAGAGAATAATAAACAATTTCATCAACATGCATTTTAGCAAAACCAACAGAACCAAGATGGTTCCTCTGTGCAGCCACTTCTGGTCAGGGATGGCCTTGGTATTCTGTCATGAACAGGTGTGACCAGAACCGTGTGGACTGCAACAGAGGAAACCAAACACATGTAAAGTGAAATAATGTAGTTTATTAAGATAAGTGAATATAGATATAAAAACACCTCCAATACCAAACAATGTACAACAATCCAACAGCCAGACAGTGACCCACAAACAAAACAGGTATGTACAATAGATGGGGAATACCAGAATCGTAAACGTAGCCAGGCCAGTGTCATCCATGGGAGAACAGAAGATGGGGGCAAGGAGCAAGACAAGACAGGGAAAAGGTGGAAGGGATCAGGTTGTAGGGCAGGGGTACAGGAATCAGGGCCATCTTAATATCATCATGGATACCTGGGCAAAGTAATGCACTAGGCCCCCTGCCAGGGATAGGGATGGGCTTTATGTTCGGGTTGAACATGAGTTTGACTCGAACATTGGCTGTTCACCCGTTCGCCGAATAGCGAACAATTTGGGGTGTTCGCGGCAAATTCGAAAGCCACAGAACACCCTTTAAAAGTCTATGGGAGAAATCAAAAGTGCTAATTTTAAAAGTTAATATGCAAGTTATTGTCCGATCACCGCACTGAGGTGAGAACCAGAGGATATCATATGACGTCTACCCGGAGGGAGGAGATGTTCCTGCTGGCGTTAATTTACAATAGCCCGGTATGGAAAAGGTTAAGAAGGAAAAATCTTTTCCTCTCCCTAATGGCGAGGTCTTTAGTCCACAACACTTCGCCAATTGTCAAACACGTGGAATTGTCTATAGGATGGCATGCGAGTGCGGTGCCTTTTATAAAAGGCAAAACAAAACAAGAATTTTGCCGCAGGATTTCTGGTGTTCTGTCAAATTCTCCAACCCATCAGAAACGCCAACCACTTCACTTCCAGTTCGTTTAAACCATCAGTAATTGAAGATTTTGACAAATTTCTGTTTTGACACAACACCGGCACCCGAATACAGTCCAGTACAGGAAGATTTAGCTGTTTTGACAGCATAGCGGCTAACGAGGACAAAGTTGTCGCCGCCTTGGCAGCAGCCATTTTGCTGGCTGGTATTGGTGCGCAGTAACAATCTCCGGTCATAATAGCGTGCCCTGGACTCTATGCAGTTGCCATTGTTGTGTCCAAACGAGAATTAGTCAAAATCTACAATTTACAATGGTTTAAAGAAACCGGAAGTTAACTGGTTGGAGTTTCTGACAAGTTGGATAATTTGACAGAACACTGGAATGCCGAGGGAGCCACACAGAAGCTGCAATGATGGCGGCAAGGACGGGAGGGGGGGAGTGAGGAGGACAAAGCCACCTGTGTTCAACTGAGTTGGACACTATTTAAATGCACAGCCTCGGGTGGATCTTGAGGTGATCCTGGGTGAGCTGTCTATACGCAGGCATAAGGAGTAGGGATGAGCTTCGTGTTCGAGTCGAACCCATGTTCGACTCGAACATCAGCTGTTCGGTCGTTCGCCGAATTGCGAACGATATGGGCCGTTCGCGCCAAATTCGTGTGGCGCGTCACGGCCCATAATTCACTGCGGCATCGCAGTGCATTGCTTGCTGATGATTGGCCAAGCATGCACTATGACCCGCATGCTTGGCCAATCACAGCGCATCGCAGTGCATTGCTTGCTGATGATTGGCCAAGCATGCACTATGACCCGCATGCTTGGCCAATCACAGCGCCGCCTTAACAGAGAGTCGTAATTGGCCAAAGCCAAGGAGGCTTTGGCCAATTATGGCTCAAGGGATTTAGTACACGCCCCACACTATATAAGGCCGCCTGCACGGCGGCCCTGTGCAGTGTGTTACGGTGTGCTTAGAGAGAGAGACAGTGTCATTTCATTTGAGTTAGCTAGATTAGGCAGGACAGTCAGTCAGTTAGCTGCACTTAAAGTGTATTGTGTATATATATGCATCCCAGGTGTTGCATATATATATATATATATACACTGTATTCAGTTTAGCTAGATCCGTTCCTGTTATCTTCTAGACTATTTACATTTAGTGCAGTGCGTCCTGCTCACAGTGTTCAGCTAGATCCGTTTCTGTTATCTTCTTACTGACAGGCAGGCTTGTCTTGTTACAGTAAATACAGCTACCTGAAGAAAATTGCTGGTGTTCTTTTGATCCTATTAGTACCACAGTCAGGCAGCTAGACTATTTACATTTAGTGCAGTGCGTCCTGCTCACAGTGTTCTGCTAAACCTACAAGTTAGTGGGGTGCGTCCTGCTCACAGTGTTCAGCTAAACCTACAAGTTAGTGGGGTGCGTCCACCTCACAGTGTTCAGCTAAACCTACAAGCTAGTGGGGTGCGTCCTGCTCACAGTGTTCAGCTAGATCCGTTCCTGTTATCTTCCTACTGACAGGCAGGCTTGTCTTGTTACAGTATCTAAAGCTACCTGAAGAAAATTACTGGTGTTCTTTTGATCCTATTAGTACCACAGTCAGGCAGCTAGACTATTTACATTTAGTGCAGTGCGTCCTGCTCACAGTGTTCTGCAAAACCTACAAGTTATTGGGGTGCGTCCTGCTCACAGTGTTCAGCTAGATCCGTTTCTGTTATCTTCTTACTGACAGGCAGGCTTGTCTTGTTACAGTAAATACAGCTACCTGAAGAAAATTGCTGGTGTTCTTTTGATCCTATTAGTACCACAGTCAGGCAGCTCGACTAGTTATATTTAGTGCAGTGCGTCCTGCTCACAGTGTTCTGCAAAACCTACAAGTTAGTGGGGTGCGTCCTGCTCACAGTGTTCAGCTAGATCCGTTTCTGTTATCTTCTTACTGACAGGCAGGCTTGTCTTGTTACAGTAAATACAGCTACCTGAAGAAAATTGCTGGTGTTCTTTTGATCCTATTAGTACCACAGTCAGGCAGCTAGACTATTTACATTTAGTGCAGTGCGTCCTGCTCACAGTGTTCAGCTAGATCCGTTCCTGTTATCTTCCTACTGACAGGCAGGCTTGTCTTGTTACAGTATATAAAGCTACCTGAAGAAAATTACTGGTGTTCTTTTGATCCTATTAGTACCACAGTCAGGCAGCTAGACTATTTACATTTAGTGCAGTGCGTCCTGCTCACAGTGTTCAGCTAGATCCGTTCCTGTTATCTTCTTACTGACAGGCAGGCTTGTCTTGTTACAGTATCTAAAGCTACCTGAAGAAAATTACTGGTGTTCTTTTGATCCTATTAGTACCACAGTCAGGCAGCTAGACTATTTACATTTAGTGCAGTGCGTCCTGCTCACAGTGTTCTGCAAAACCTACAAGTTAGTGGGGTGCGTCCTGCTCACAGTGTTCAGCTAGATCCGTTTCTGTTATCTTCTTACTGACAGGCAGGCTTGTCTTGTTACAGTAAATACAGCTACCTGAAGAAAATTGCTGGTGTTCTTTTGATCCTATTAGTACCACAGTCAGGCAGCTAGACTATTTACATTTAGTGCAGTGCGTCCTGCTCACAGTGTTCTGCTAAACCTACAAGTTAGTGGGGTGCGTCCTGCTCACAGTGTTCAGCTAAACCTACAAGTTAGTGGGGTGCGTCCACCTCACAGTGTTCTGCAAAACCTACAAGTTAGTGGGGTGCGTCCTGCTCACAGTGTTCAGCTAAACCTACAAGTTAGTGGGGTGCGTCCTGCTCACAGTGTTCAGCTAAAGCTACCTGTAGAAGGTTGGTGGTGTTCTCATACTACAGGCAGGCAGTTGATTTTGCTAGCTGCAGTATCAGTACATATATATATATATATATATATATATATATATATATATATATATATATATCCCAGCTTAGTGCAGCTACAGGCCATTAGTATGTCTGGAAGGCCAAGAAGGAGAGGCAGACAGTCACAAGCCAATAAGAGAGGGCAAGCAGTCTCTGTGTCTAGTGCTGGTCGTGGAGACGGTGCATCCTCATCAGCACGTGGCCATGGGACACGCTTGGCCTTTTTTTCGGCAGCTGGCCATGTTGAGCCGCAACATGTGGAAGACTTGGTCGAGTGGATGACCAAGCCGTCCTCATCCTCCTCATCCTCTCTCACCCATGCCCAGGGTACTTTGTCTGGCAAAGCAGCGGCCTCTTCCCTCGGCTCAATGTCATCAGTGACTCCTTCCCTAGCCCCACCATGTCCTCCTGAGGAGTCCCTCGAACTGTTTGACCACAGTGTTGGGTACATGCTCCAGGAGGATGCCCAGCGTTTGGAAGGCTCTGATGATGATACTGAGCTCGATGAAGCCAGTAACATGAGCACGGACAGAGGGGGTGCCCAAGAAGGACAGCAATCTGGCAGTCATGCTCCCCCTGCTGCAGCATACTGCCAGGTTTGCTCCAGTGATGAGGAGGGAGGGGATGATGAGGTCACTGACTCAACGTGGGTGCCTGATAGGAGAGAGGAGGAGGAGGAGGCGGCACATCACCAACGAGGTAGGATGCCCTCCAGGGGCCAGCCTAAGGGCAGCACATTGACTGCATCACACCCCAAAGCTCCACATGTGCAGGGCGCTGCAGTCTCTGCGCATTATTCAAAAGGTTCTTTGGTGTGGGCCTTTTTTGAGACGAGTGCATCAGATCGCACTGCTGCTATTTGCAACATATGTCTCAAGCGTATCTCACGTGGCCAAAACATCTCCCGCTTGGGTACCACATGCTTGACCAGACATATGTTGACCTGCCATGCAGTTCGTTGGCAAGCGTATCTAAAAGACCCACACCAAAGAACAAAGAGGACCTCTCCTTGCTCCTCATCAGCTGAGATTTCCAACCCCACTAGACCTTCAGTCCTCTCTGAGACCTGCACTGAGAGGAATGAAGGTGTAGAATTAGGTGTGTCACAGCCAAGTACTTGTGGGCAATCTGCTTTTGGTACACCGACGTCAGATTGTACCAGGCAAATTTCCCTGCCCCAGCTGCTGCACCGCCGAAAGAAGTTTGCTCCCAGCCATCCACATGCCCAGCGGTTGAATGCTAGCTTGGCAAAATTGCTAGCACTTCAACTGCTGCCTTTTCAGTTGGTAGACTCTGCCCCCTTCCGTGAGTTTGTGGAATGTGCGGTTCCTCAGTGGCAGGTACCCAAACGCCACTTTTTCTCACGGAAGGCGATTCCGGCTCTCTACCAGCATGTGGAAGGCAATGTCCATGCCTCGCTGGACAGGGCGGTCAGGTGCATATTACCGCTGACTCATGGTCCAGCAGGCATGGACAGGAACGTTACCTAAGTTTCACGGTGCATTGGGTGACTCTGCTGGCAGCTGGGAAGGATGCAGGACAAGGTGCAGTAGTGTTGGAGGTTGTTCCGCCACCACGCCTCCAAAATGCTAATGATTGTGACACACCTCTCTCCTCCACCCCCTCCTCTTCTTCTTCCTCCATGGCCTCTTCCTCGGAACCAGCGGTGCTCCGTAGTCGTTCAAGGGGCTACGCAAGTACGCAGGCCAAAAGATGCCATGCAGTGCTTGAGCTGGTGTGCTTGGGGGACAGGAGCCACACTGGGGCAGAGGTTCTGTCAGCTCTGCAGGGGCAGGTTCAGAGGTGGTTGACGCCACGCCAACTTAAGGCAGGAATGGTGGTTTGCGACAATGGCACCAACCTCCTCTCTGCCCTCCGACAGGGACAAATGACCCATGTGCCCTGTTTGGCTCACGTCCTTAACTTGGTGGTGCAGCGGTTCTTGGGCAGGTACCCGGGCTTACAGGATGTCCTGAGGCAGGCCAGGAAAGTCTGTGTGCATTTCCGCCGGTCATATAATGCCAGTGCTCGGCTGACGGACCTCCAAAAGGAGTTTAACCTGCCCAAGAACCGCCTAATCTGTGACATGCCCACCAGGTGGAACTCAACGTTGGCCGTGCTGCAGCGGCTGCACACGCAGCAGAGGGCCATCAATGAGTACCTGTGCGACTATGGCACCAGGACAGGGTCAGGGGAGCTTGTTTTTTTTTCCCCACGCCAGTGGGCCATGATCAGGGATGCATGCACTGTCCTGTCACCATTTGAGGAGGCCACGAGGATGGTGAGCAGTGACAGTGCATGCATCAGTGACACTGTCCCCCTTGTCCACCCGTTGGAGCACACGCTGCGTGGAATAATGGACAGGGCACTTGAGGCAGAACAGAGGAAGAGGAGGACTTCCTTAGCTCTCAAGGCCCCCTTTATCCAGACAGTGTTCCTGCGTGCCCGCCGATCACACAGGAAGAGGACGAGGAGGAGGAGGAGGAGGAGGAGGAGGAGGAAGATTGTGTCAGTATGGAGGTGGAGCCTGGCACTCAGCATCAGCAGCAGTCTTTAAGGGATCAGTCCCAAGAAACACATGGACTTGTACGTGGCTGGGAGGAGGTGGCTGCGGACGTTGTTGTCCTTAGTGACCCAGAGGACTCCGGACCGAATGCCTCAGCAAACCTACGCTGCATGGCCTCCCTGATCCTGCAAAGCCTGCGTAAGGATCCTCGTATTCGTGGTATCAAGGAGAAGGACCAATACTGGCTGGCAACCCTCCTTGATCCACGTTACAAGGGTAAGGTTGCGGACCTTATCTTGCAATCGCAGAGGGAGCAGAGGATGAAACATCTTCGGGAGGCCTTGCAGAAAGGTCTGTGCAACGCGTTCCCAGAGACTGGGAGGTTACAAACTCCTGTTTCTGGACAACGTGTTGCTGAGGCTTCGGTCAGTCAAAGAAGGAGCGGTGGAGAAGGTGGCCGTCTGACCGATGCGTTCAGACAATTTTTTGGTCCGCAGCCCCAAGGTATGATCGGTTCCAGCAACCATCGCCAGCGTCTGTTTTACATGGTGCAGGAATACCTAGGGGCAAGATCAGACTTGGACACCTTTCCCACCGAAAATCCTCTGGGTTACTGGGCCTTGAGGATGGATCACTGGCCAGAGCTTGCACAGTATGCAATTGAGCTACTGGCCTGTCCTGCATCCAGCGTTCTTTCGGAACGCACATTCAGTGCTGCTGAAGGCGTGGTAACCGATCATAGGGTGTGTCTGTCCACTGACTCGGTCGATCGACTGACCTTCATAAAAATTAATCAGTCTTGGATCACCACCAGCTACCAAGCACCTGATGCTGATGTAACCGAATAATTTTTTTTGAAATCTCAGATCCCTTCAAAGACTGCCTATGCTGATGCTGAGTGACTATCCCTGAGTAATTATCCTCTTCCTCCTCAATCATCACGCTGATAGCTTGTAAGAACATTTTTGGTTCTGGGCGCCACCACCAGTGCCTAAGGCACAATTTTTCAGCCCGTTTAACAGGGGCGTGTAATTACAATTTTTGATGTAATACTTTGCAGCAGGGCTCGTTCCTGCATTCCAACTAGAGTGTCTGTGAGGGGTTGCAGTATTGTGGCACCAGCACCAGTGCCTAAGGCCCATTTTTTCTGCCCCTGTTTAACAGGGGCGTGTAATTACAATTTTTGATGCAATACTTTGCAGCAGGGCTCGTTCCTGCCTTCCAACTAGAGTGTCTGTGAGGGGTTGCAGTGTTGTGGCACCAGCACCAGTGCCTAAGGCCCATTTTTTCTGCCCCTGTTTAACAGGGGCGTGTAATTACAATTTTTGATGCAATACTTTGCAGCAGGGCTCGTTCCTGCGTTCCAACTAGAGTGTCTGTGAGGGGTTGCAGTGTTGTGGCACCAGCACCAGTGCCTAAGGCCTAATTTTTCAGCTCCTGTTCAACAGGGGCATGTAATTACAATTCTTGATCTAATATTTCACAGCAGGGCCCTGTGAGGGCTTACAGTGTTGTGGCCACAGCAACACCTAAGGCCCAAATTTCTGCTGAGTATATAGGGCAGGACCCTACTTTCAAACAACTAACTTACAAACGACTCCTACTTGCAAACGGAAGGAGACAACAGGAAGTGAGATGAAATCTACCCCTAGGAAGGGAAATTCTCTCCTGTAAGAGTTAATATGGGAAAAACATTTCTCCTTTCCACTGATGCTTTCCAATCCTTGTTCCACAAAAAAACCCAAATTTTCAAAAAACATTTTTCATTGGGACAAAAAGTGAGGTGAAATCTTCTGAAGAGGAGGAAAGACAGCAAAACAAATGTCACAGGGGTGATAACCCTTCCCTATGTTTTCCAAAAAGCTTAAAAAAGATTTTTTGGCTGGAGCTAAACACGTTAAAAATGTACCCGTTCAAAATGACAAAGAGATTCTACTTAACAACAAACCTACAGTCCCTGTCTTGTTTGCACCGCCTGTATACTGCTGTTCAGAGTATATAGGGCCTGGTGGCCCCACACCTTTCCTTATTTTAATTTGGGTGCGGGGTTCCCCTTAATATCCATACAAGACCCAAAGGGCCTGGTAATGGACTGGGGGGTACCCATGCCGTTTGTCTCACTGATTTTCATCCATATTGCCAGGACCCGACATTACATTAAACCCGCAAGCAGTTTTAAATGAGATTTTTCCTTTAAAAATGACATTTGGTGCAGGGACTGTTCTAAACACGGCAAACACGCGTCACTTTACAGGCATACTATAGACACCCCTCAGGTACGATATTTAAAGGAATATTTCACTTTTTTTTTTCACTTTAAGCATTATTAAAATCACTGCTTCCGAAAAAACGGCCGTTTTTAAAAGTTTTTTTTGCATTGATACATGTCCCCTGGGGTAGGACCCGGGTCCCCAAACCCTTTTTAGGACAATACCATGCAAATTAGCCTTTAAAATGAGCACTTTTGATTACGAACGTTCGAGTCCCATAGACGTCAATGGGTTTCTAACGTTCGTGCAAATTTTCGGTCCGTTCGCAGGTTCTGGTGCGAACCGAACCGGGGGGTGTTCGGCTCATCCCTAATAAGGAGAATCGGAGTATCAAGTAAGTGCTGCTATTGGAAACACCAGACTGGCTGACATCATCATTTAGAAGATTACTATACTATACTGAGTGTTCTACTTATAGTCTTTGCTATTTTGGTGGTTTCTTTACAACAATTCAATCAATATCTTAATTTAAAACAGATATGGCTTTATCATAAACACTTTGAGTATCGACATCAGTGCCATATATTTTTGCCTGTTCAGCATCCCACACGTCTTTTGCTAGTCACCCAACCAAGCTATTGCATTGGTTAAAGGTAGAACTGTTGGGTTTAGAAAAAAAAGGGGAAAGGGGAATGGGGGAATGGTGGGACTTTATATGAAGCCCAACACCAGAACGAAATGAATCAATTAGTAGATACTATTTAATGGTGCACATGGATGCATGTGGAACAGTAAATAACATGTAATAAATAACATAATAAATACATATAAATGTATACACACGCATAAGTGTCCCTACATAGTAAATAATATGTATTAAAATGTATTAAATGTAGCCCAAACTGGCATATAGTTATGGTTGATTGCACACATGATAATGTAAAATTGATTCAAATTTCTTCAAGGTAGTCTCATAGTAGACACATAGTAGCTGTGACAATACATCGATATATAAACTCTACGCACGTTTCGTGGATAACTTTTACTCATCAGAGGCAAATATGATATAGGTATGTATGTAATACAATATAAATACCAAATAATATAGTAACTAAAATAACAGGAAGAGGGGGAACCATAACTTAATCCCAACACTCTAATGCCGCGTACAGCCGGTCGGAATTTCCGACAAGAAATGTGAGCTTGTTGTCGGAAATTCCGACTGTGTGTAGGCTCCATCGGACATTTGTTGTCGGAATTTCCAACAACAAACATTAGAGAGCTGGTTCTCAAATTTTCCGACAGCAAGACTTTTTGTCGGAAATTCCGAGCGTGTGTACACAATTCCGACGCACAAAAGTCCACGCATGCTCGGAATCAAGCAGAAGAGCTGCATTGGCTATTGAACTTCATTTTTCTCTGCTCGTTTTACGTGTTGTACGTCACTGCGTTCTTGACGTTCGGAATTTCCGACAACATTTGTGTGACCGTGTGTATGCAAGACAAGTTTGAGCCAACATCCATCGGAAATAGATCCATGATTTTGTTGTCGGAATGTCTGATCGTGTGTACGCAGCATTACCTATAAGTAAGCTAAAGTATTTAACAACATGGGTAGTATTAGTAGATGGAGGCACTATGGGAACATCATCCCGGAAACTGATGAATCTCCATCTGTATGATTCAGGGATGGAGTCATATGAACTCTGTAGCAGTCGTTGTCTCATATAAAGTCCCAACAATTTTATTTAATGAAAACTGTTGAGTTCGTCTATATAATATTTATTTTGGCAGTTTTTCTTCTTTCTATTCGTTTTACTTTTGACAGTTTTTTTTTTTTTTTTGCAATCGAACACGCCACCAATCTCTCTTTATCCAACACTTTTCCTTTTCCCATTAGATAAATACACTATTATTCACCATTTTTAATAAACCTTTCTTTTTCACTTTTTTTTATATCCACTATAATAAGTAGCTTGTTTATTTAATTGATTTCACGTGTAGTTTTTTCACTTAACATATCGCACAATTTATTGCAGTGTTTTTTGGAAACAACATACAGCATACTTAAAAAATCACACATATTACAATAAAATTAATAAAGACACGTTCACCATAATAAACCAACCGTTAATCAATTGATTCATTATCTATATTACTTAATGTATTGTTGCATTGGAATAACACACAGTATTTATTATTTTAGGTTATTTTAATTAAACAAGTAAAATAGTAAATGAATAAATAAAATAATCAATAGATAATATATTACTCTTCAGCTATTATAAAGGCAATACAATATAGGCCATTTTAATTTAATAAAATAAATAAAATAATAAATGAATAGATAAATCAATTAATGAATAAATAAATAAATGAATTAATAGATAACAAAAAACGATATAATCTTAATTAACAAAGTGTTGACTAGTCTGGTGTTGCCAAGCAGTACTGAATGTTCAAAAAAACTACTTGCTGTCTATTCACTGAGATTGTTTAAATGATGTACCGCAGGTGCCTCGTTCTCCCTTCTCCCCTTCGAGGTCCAAGTGTGTGACTCCTTGCAAGCCTCAGTGGAGCTGGTACCGGGATCACTGAATTCAACTTTTTTTAAAAAACACTCTGGTTATGAGAAATGTTCTTTCTCCTCCATCTTTTGAATGGTAAATATGTTACCACAATTCATGGAGACATGTTTCGTTTAATATAAAATGTATAATGTTTTCTAAAAGGAAATCTTTTTGATATATCTCCTAGCTAAAAAAATTCCCTGAAGAAGACCACGACTGTGTCAAAACGCGTTGATGTAGAAGGTAGCAGGTAGTAGGTTAGGATTTGAGAAATCCTTGGTTATAGACTAGCAAGTTATTGCTTTGAGGCTCCCACAATAGTTGTCCCTAAGATGACCCTTTAGTTCTTGGAAGTAGTACAATAGTTGTTTAGCTTAACTTTTATTTCCAGTTAGGAGTTAGAGCCACAGAAGTTACAGACAGTACAAGTCAAAACTGTGAGGAACTCTAGTTTTTGGAGATAGTATAATAGGTCATGTATAATTTACCTCTTGTTCTTAGGAAAGAGTCAGAGCCACATAAACCATAGACCTTACTAGTCAAGACTGTAAGGTACTCCTAGTAGTTAGCCTGCTTCGGCCTTCAAGGGCCCAATAGATTTAGTACCTCCAGCAGGTAGCCAGACTAGCCAGGATTTCAAACATTTCAGGCTAGTAGTTGTTTCAGCTATGAGAGTACAGAAAAGGAGGGATTTTCTTTTCTTTTCTTTTCCTCTGTTGTTTGTATCCCAATGTCCATTGCACATATCCTCCACCAAACAATAAACACTAATCCTCTCTTGAAGTAAAAAACACACACAGTCACATAAATTTATATTTTATTTATATAATTTGAATGTGTTTTTTTTAGCAAGGAACATGCATTCCACATGAATAATTATGCTACCATATGAGTGTGTGCTGTAAATTGCCTCCAGCATTGCTCCCATTTCTTCTTGCTGGAGGCTGCCATTTTGTGGTGGCCAGAGCCCGTGAACAGCAGTAAATCATAAAGCGGAACGAAGACCATCGATTTACATGTTTCAAAAAAGTTACATTCCTGGAATGCCGGGATTGCTAACTGTCACATTTGATTGTGTCCTCAATCAAACTGTCAAACCATCAAATGGCTGGAGTCATAACTGGTCACATGTGCAGCACCATGGCAGTTGCAGTTTAAACAGAAACAGCTTCTTTGACTGTAAGGCCCCTTTCACACTGGGGCGGTAGGGGGCGTCGGCGGTAAAACAGCGCTATTTTTAGCGCTGTTTTACCGCGATATTCGGCCGCTAGCGGTGCGGTTTTAAGCCCCCGCTGACGGCCAACAAAAGGGTTAAAACCACTCGTACAGTGCGGCTATAACCACGGTATTGCCGCGCTGTCCCATTGATTTCAATGGGCAGGAGTGGTTTAGGAGCGGTGAATACACCGCTCCTTCACCGCTCCAAAGATGCGGCTTGCAGGAGATTTTTTCTTCTCCTGCCAGCGCACCGCTTCAGTGTGAAAGCCCTCGGGCTTTCACACTGAACAAACAGCGGAGGCTGTTTAGGGGCGGTTTGCAGGCGGTATTTTTAGCGCAATAACGCCTGCAAACCGCCCCAGTGTGAAAGGGGCCTAAAGGATTGGAGGGTTTAAGTCCGCTTTCAGCAGTTCAGCCTCTACAAACTCAGCAGTGCCTAAAAATAGAGAGCAACTGAGCACGTGAAGAGCAGGATGAGACATTGTATTACTGGATTTCAAACAGCATAGGCACTTATTTTTAATGTTTTACATAGCTATACCTGCTAAAGGGGCCAGTAGGGATGAGACGAACACCCCTCGGTTCAGTTCGCGGCAGACTATGCGAATGGACTGAAAGTTCGCACGAACATTCGAACACCGTTAAAGTTTATGGGACCCGAACGTGAAAAATCAAAAGTGCAAATTTTAAAGGCTAATATGCAAGTTATTGTCCTACAAAAGGGTTTGGGGACATGAGTCCTGCCCCAGGGGACATGTATCAATGCAAAAAAAAAGTTTTAAAAAAAGGCTGATTTTTCGGGAGCAGTGATTTTAATAATGCTTAAAGTGAAAAAATAAAAGTGAAATATTCCTTTAAATATCATACCTGGGGGGTGTCTATAGTATGCCTGTAAAGTGGCACGTGTTTCCCGTGTTTAGAACAGTCCCTACACAAAATGAATAAAAGTCATTTAAAACTGCTTGCGGCTGTAATGTGATGTCGGGTCCCGGCAATATGGATGAAAATTATTGAGAAAAATGGTATGGGTACCCCCCCCCCCCAGCCCATTACTAGGCCCTTTGGGTCTTATATGGATATTAAGGGGAACCCCGCACCCAAATTAAAAAAAGAAAAGGCGTGGGGCCCCTAGACCCTATATACTCTGAACAGCAGTATACAGGCGGTCCAAACAAGACAGGGACTGTAGGTTTGTTCTTAAGTTGAATCTGTTTGTAATTTGGAACAGGTACATTTTGTAAGTGTAGCTTCAGCCAAAAAATAATTTTTTAAGCTTTTTGGATAACATAGGGAAGGGTTATCATCACCCCTGTAACATTTGTTTTGCTGTCTGTGGCCCTGTTCAGAAGATTTCACCTCACTGTCTGTCCCAATGACAATTGTATTTTGAAAATTTGGGGTTATTAGGGAAACAAGGATTGGTGATAAAGCTTCAGTGGAGACACCTTTTTCCCATATTAATTCTTACAGGAGAGAATTTCCCTTCCTAGTGGTAGATTTCCTCTCACTTCCTGCTGTCTCCCTCCGTTTGTAAGTAGGAGTCGTTTATAAGTCGGATGTTTGAAAATAGGGGACCGCCTGTATATACTATACGGCCTGCCCTATACACTCTGTGGAAAATTGGGCCTTAGGTGTTGGTGGTACCAGAACACTGTAAGCCCTCACAGTTACTCTTGATGTGCGCTGGAACGGGTCCTGTTGTGAAATATTATATCAAGAATTGTAATTACATGCCCCTGTTGAACAGGAGCAGAAAAATTGGGCCTTTAGTGGTGGTGGTGCCACAACACCGTAAGCCCTCACAGTTACTTTTGGTGGGCGCAGGAATGGACCCTGCTGTGAAATATTAGATCAAAAATTGTAATTACATGCCCCTGTTACACAGGGGAAGAAAAATTGGGTCTTAGGCAGTGGTGGTGGTGACACAACACTGTACAACCTGCAAGCAGAAATACAAGCACTACTAATGACCATACAGAAGGGAAAAGGGCAGGGAAAGAGCTCCTCTACACCTTTCTCACAAAAGTGCTTCCTCTAGAACCAAACCTCGGTATTTACAATGTAAAAGGTCACATACTTTATTTGAAAGCTTTGCCTTACAAAAATGCACCTTCCAAAATGTGTGGCATCAAAGCCACAAATGTTCGAGTAATATTGGTGTTCTGTTTAATATTCATCCATGGTTGTTTCAAGAAATAGGTTCCTTACATCCAATATGGAAGCCAACTCCAAAATCTGTTTTTGAAGGTGAAGGTTCTCTACCAGTTCATCCCGAGGCAGAGGAGGGTAGGTTTCTGGGTAGTTCCTAGTTTCCTGGAAGACAACGGCACTTGTAATTTTTTTTTTAAATCAAATAAAAAGTTTTTATTGAGCATAGAGGGAACATGTACATACAAAACAAAGCACATATGAACTACCAATTTCACCGAATCTAATATCAGCATGTTATATTTACCTACTGGAGACAAAAAGTGGTACTAACCCACTCTCAGTAGCGCCCAGAAAAATCGGGCCTTAGGCGGTGGTGGTGGTGGTGGCACAACACTGTAAAGCCTCACAGATACTCTTGTTGAGACCAGGAATGGGCCCTGTTGTGAATTATTAGAGCAAGTATAGTAATTACATGCCCCTGTTAAACAGGGGCAGAAAAATTGGGCCTTAGGCACTGGTGGTGGTGCCACAACACTGCAACCCCTCACAGATACTCTAGTTGAGCGCAAGAACGAGCCCTGAGCGAAATAATACAGCAAAAATTATAATTATACGCCCCTGTTAAACAGGGGCAGAAAAATTGGGCCTTAGGCACTGGTGGTGGTGCCCTGAAACAAAAATGTTCTTAGAAGCTATCAACATGAACATTGAGGAGGAATGGGATAGTCACTCAGCATAACAGGATAGTCACTCAGCATAGGCAGTCTTCAAGGGATCTCACATTCATAGAAAAATTAATCGGTTATATCTGCATCAGGTGCTTGGTAGCTGGTGCTCCATGACTGATTCATTTTTATGAAGGTGAGCCGATCAACATTCTGTGGACAGGCGCACTCTGTGATCGGTTACAAAGCCTCCAGCATAATGTGCGTTCAGAAAGAATGCTGGATGCAGGACAGGCCAGTAGCTCAATTGCATATTGTGCAAGCTCTGGCCAGTGATCCATCCTCAAGACCCAGTAACCCAGTGGATTATCAGTTGGAAAGATCTTCAAGTCTGATTTTGCCCCTAGGTATTCCTGCACCATGTAAATCAGACGCTGGCAATGGTTGCTGGAACCGATCAGACCTTGAGGCTGCAGACTAAAGAATTGTCTGAACGCATTGGTCAGGCGGCCACCTTCTCCACCGTTACTTCTGTGACTGACTGAAGCCTCAGCAACACGTTGTCCAGGAGGACCAGGAAATTGTAACCTCCCAGGCTCTGGAAACGCATTGCACAAACCTTTCTGCAAGGCCTCCCGAAGATGTTTCATCCTCTGCTCCCTCTGCGAAGGCTGGATAAGTTCCACAACCTTACCCTTGTAACGTGGATCAAGAAGGATTGCCAGCCAGTAATGATCCCTCTCCTTGATACCACGAGTCCAAGGGTCCTTTTGGAGGCCTTACAGGATCAGGGAGGCCATGCAGTGAAGGTTTGTTGAGGCATTCGATCCGGAGTCCTCTGGGTCACTAAGGATGACATGATCCACAGCCACCTCCTCCCAGCCACGTACAAGTCCATGGGTTTCTGGGGACTGAAAATGATCTCTTGAAGACTGCTGCTGATGCTGAGTGCTAGGCTCCACCTCCATGCTGACACAATCCTCATCCTCCTCCTCCTCCTCTGTGATCGGCAGGCCCGCAGGAATACTGTCTGGATAAAGGGGGCCTTGAGAGGTAAGGAAGTCCTCCTTTTCCTCCCTCTGTTCTGCCTCAAGTGCCCTGTCCATTATTCCACAAAGCGTGTGCGCCAACAGGAATTCAAGAGGGACAGTATCACTGATGCATACACTGTTACTGCTCACCATCCTTGTGGCCTTCTCAAATGGTGACAGGACAGTGCATGCATCCTTGATCAGTAGCCACTGGTGTGGCGAAAAAAAAACAAGCTCCCTTGACCCTGTCCTGGTGCCATACTCACACAGGTACTCATTTATGGCCCTCTGCTGCGTGTGCAGTCGCTGCAGCATTGCCAACGTTGAGTTCTGCCTGATGGGCATGTCACAAATGGGGCAGTTCGTGAGCAGGTTGCATTCCTTTTGAAGGTCAGCCAACCAAGCACTGGCATTATATGACCAGCGGAAATGCCCACAGACTTTCCTGACCTGCCTCAGGAGATCCTGTAAGCACGGGTACCTGCACAAGAACCGCTGCATCACCAAATTAAGGACGTGAGCCAAACAAGGAACATGGGTCAAGTGTCCCTGTCGGAGAGCAGAGAGGAAGTTGGTGCCATTGTCGCAAACCACCATTCCTGGCTGAAGCTGGTGTGGCGTCAACCACCTCTGAGTCTGTCCCTGCAGAGCTGACAGACAGAATCTCTGCCCCAGTGTGGCTCCTGTCCCCTAAGCAGACCAACTCAAGCACCGCATGGCATCTTTTTGCCTGAGTGCTTGCGTAACTCCTTGAACGCCTACGGAGCACCACTGGTTCCAAGGACAAATCTGGAGAGGAAGAGGCCATAGAGGAAGAAGAAGAGGAGGGGATAGAGGAGAGAGGTGTGGCAGAATCACCACTACTAGCATTTTGGAGGCGTGGTGGCGGAACAAGCTCCAACAATACTGCACCCAGTCCTGCATCCTTCCCAGCTGCCAGCAGAGTTACCCAGTGCGCCGTGAAAGAAAGGTAACGTCCCTGTCCATGCCTGCTGGACCATGAGTCAGCGGTAATATGCACCTTACCGCTGACCGCCCTGTCCAACGAGGCCAGGACATTGCCTTCCACATGCCGGTAGAGAGCCGGAATGGCCTTCCGTGAAAAGAAATGGCGTTTGGGAACCTGCCACTGAGGTACCGCACATTCCACAACTTCACGAAAGGGGGCAGAGTCTACCAGCTGAAAAGGCAGCAGTTGGAGTGTCAACAATTTAGCCAAGCTAGCATTCAGCCGCTGAGCATGTGGATGGCTGGGACCGAATTTCTTTTGACGGTTTAGCAACTGGGGTAGGAAAATTTGCCTGCTACAATCGGATGTTGGTGTAGCGATAGAAGATTGCCCGCAAGTACTTGGCACACCTAATTCTACACCTTCATTCCTCTCAGTGCAGGTTTCTGAGAGGACTGAAGGTATAGTGGGGTTGGAGATCCCAGCTGATGAGGAGCAAGGAGAGGTCCGCCTTATTGTTTGGTGAGCGTCTTTTAAGTACTGTTGCCAACAGACTGCATGGGAGGTCAACATATGTCTGGTTGACCAAGCGGCTGCTGTTTTGGCCACGCTTGATACGCTTTAGACATATGTTGCAAACAGCAACTGTCATGTACCAGATAAGACCAGATAAGACCAGAACTGTGTGGACTGCAACAGAGGAAACCCAGGACGTGTATAAGTGAAAATATAAATGTTTTATTAAAGATAAATGTATAAATATAACACAACCACCTCCAATATCACAGAGTACACCACAACCAATACAAAACAGAACCCCACAAATAATAATAATAACAGAACAAATATATACAAGTAAGGGAAATACCGAGATTATAAACAGAGCCAGGCCAGGGTCGTCAGCGGGGAGGTCAGCAGCTGGGGAAGGGAAACAAACAGGACAAGAGAGGATGGATGGATCACAGGAGGGATGGGTCAGATACAAGGCTCAGGGTCCAGAGCAAGGAAACAGACAGGGAACAGGAACAACAGGAATCAGGTCTCAGGAAAAGGAATCAGGTTTCAGGAATCAGGTAAACAGGATGCAGGCTGCAGGTCAGGGCTCAAGGAAAATACCAGGGCAAGATGAGTGTGTACTCGCCGGGTATTTATACTGCAGCTGCTAATTCAGGTCAGGTGACACCTGTCTGCAGAGGGGAATACCTGCTCCATACTGCCAGGATTTCTCTGCTGGTGGACGCCAATACTGCGACCCAAAGGTGAAAGAAAACCAGCAGGAAAAAGCTCTTCTGACAGCTCCAAACTGCCAGGAGACACCTGCTGGTGGACCTCAGTACTGCACGCCAAATGATCGATATTACCAGTGGAGGAGACCTTTCCTGTCAGTACCCCCCTCGAAGGAGCGACCTCTGGACGCTCCAACCAGCCGTTGCTGGGGAAAGTCCATGATGTCCAGCCGGGCAGCGGGCACCTCAAGCTTGGCAGCAGGCAGTGGCACATCAGGCTGGGTAGCAGACAGGAACACACTAAGCTGGGCAGCACACAGGAACACACCAGGGTGGGCAGCGGACAGGAACACACCAGGCTGGGCAGCGGACAGGAACACACCAGGCTGGGCAGCGGACAGGAACACACCAGGCTGGGCAGCGGACAGGAACACACCAGGCTGGGCAGCGGACAGGAACACACCAGGCTGGGCAGCGGACAGGAACACACCAGGCTGGGCAGCGGACAGGAACACACCAGGCTGGGCAGCGGACAGGAACACACCAGGCTGGGCAGCGGACAGGAACACACCAGGCTGGGCAGCGGACAGGAACACACCAGGCTGGGCAGCGGACAGGAACACACCAGGCTGGGCAGTGGACAGGAACACATCAGGCTGGGCAGCGGACAGGAACACATCAGGCTGGGCAGCGGACAGGAACACATCAGGCTGGGCAGCAGGCACGGGCACTTCAAGCTGGGCAGCAGGCACATCAGGCCGGGCAGCAGGCACGGGCACTTCAAGCTGGGCAGCAGGCACATCAGGCTGGGCAGCAGGCACAGGCACTTCAAGCTGGGCAGCAGCCACAAACACTTCAAGCTGGGCAGCAGGCACATCAGGCTGGGCAGCAGGCACGGTCACTTCAAGCTGGGCAGCAGGCATGGGCACTTCAAGCTGGGCAGCAGGCACACCAGGCTGGGCAGCAGGCACAGGCACTTCAAGCTGAGCAGCAGGCACAGGCACATCAGGCTGGGCAGCAGGCACATCAAGCTGGGCAGCAGGCACGGGCACTTCAGACTGGAAAGCGGACTCAGACTGGAAAGCGGGCACAACAGGCTGAGGTGTCGGTGTTCCAGCCTGAGGGGTTGGTGTTCCAGCCTGAGGGGCTGGAGAGCGGGCACATCAGGCTGGAGAGCGGGCACATCAGGCTGGAAGGTGGGCACATCAGGCTGGAAAGCGGGCTCATCAGGCTGGAAAGCGGGCTCATCTGGCTGGAAAGCGGGCACTGGCACCTCGGGCTGGAACACTGGCACCTCCGGCTGGAACACTGGCCCCTCAGGCTGGAACACCGGCACCTCAGGCTGGAAGGCGGGTACCAGGACATCAAGCTGGAAAGCAGACATCAGGACATCAGGCTGGAAAGCAGACATCAGGACATCGGACTGGATAACAGGCACTGGGACGTCAGACTGGATAGCAAGCTCTGGGATGTCAGACTGGGTTGCAAGCACTGGGACGTCAGACTGGGTTGCAAGCACTGGAACGTCAGACTGGGTTGCAAGCACTGGGACGTCAGACTGGGTTGCAAGCACTGGGACGTCAGACTGGGTTGCAAGCACTGGGACGTCAGACTGGGTTGCAAGCACTGGGACGTCAGACTGGGTTGCAAGCACTGGGACGTCAGACTGGGTTGCAAGCACTGGGACGTCAGACTGGGTTGCAAGCACTGGGACGTCGGACTGGGTTGCAAGCACTGGGACGTCAGACTGGGTTGCAAGCACTGGGACGTCGGACTGGGTTGCAAGCACTGGGACATCGGACTGGGTTGCAAGCACTGGGACGTCGGACTGGGTTGCAAGCACTGGGACGTCGGACTGGGTTGCAAGCACTGGGACGTCGGACTGGGTTGCAAGCACTGGGACGTCGGACTGGGTTGCAAGCACTGGGACATCGGACTGGGTTGCAAGCACTGGGACGTCGGACTGGGTTGCAAGCACTGGGACGTCGGACTGGGTTGCAAGCACTGGGACATCGGACTGGGTTGCAAGCACTGGGACGTCGGACTGGGTTGCATTAGCTGGTGCGGAGGCAGGTTGGGTTACTGGCAGGATCATCTTGGTTGGAAAAACTTTAGTTTTTTCTTGGGTTTAGTCAATGAGGCTCTGTAGGTGGGGGGTGCAGCAGACTGGAAAGGAGGATTGGGATATGGTGGAGAAGAGATAACAGTAGCTGGGGGAAGTTTTTGTAGATTAGTAGGCAGCTGAGAAGAGGCAGGTGGGTTGAATGCAGGATGGGTACAGGGAGCAGAGACCGGATATAAGTAAATGTATACTGAGCTGCAACTGAGTTTGGTGTGGGTGATGAGGAGACAGATTTGTGGGCAGGTAGGTGTCTGATTGCAGAGGTGGTTTGTTGTGGATTGGTTGTGGCTGGTTGTAACATATCAGACCATGCTGAGAGTATGGGTTGGACAAAGGATGGATCACATGCTGCCTGTCTAACAAGGGTCTGTACTGAGTGAATACACTCCAAAAGTTTCTGCTGACAACAGATGGAATGGTGCTCAAAAAAGCATGCAGAATCATCCTCTAACAGCCACACCAGAGACTCCACCTGATCAGCACTGAAAGGGGGAGAAAAATCATCACTGGTCTTAGGAACACAGGACAGGGCTAGCTCAGCACATATTTGGATCAAAGGCTGCACATCCCCAAACATACAGCCCTGGTCAACCAGGGAGTGAGCCAAATGGATGAGCTCAAGTAACTGGTCATTGGTCCACTCTTTTAGTGACTGGTGGAGATACTCGCCACTTTCTGATGCCAGCAGAGCATAATATGGGATCACATTGGGATTCATTCCAGCAAAGCCAGCAAAACCAAAATGTTTCCTCTGTGCAGCCACTTCTGGTCAGGGATGGCCCTGGTATTCTGTCATGTACCAGATAAGACCAGAACTGTGTGGACTGCAACAGAGGAAACCCAGACTTGTATAAGTGAAAATATAAAATGATTTATTAAAAATAAATTAATAAATATAACACAACCACCTCCAATATCACTCAGTGCACCACAACCAATACAAAACAGAACCCCACAAATAATAATAATAACAGAACAAATATATACAAGTAAGGGAAATACCGAGATCATAAACAGAGCCAGGCCAGGGTCGTCAACGGGAGGTCAGCAGCTGGGGAAGGGAAACAAACAGGACAAGAGAGGATGGATGGATCACAGGAGGGAGGGGTCAGATACAAGGCTCAGGGTCCAGAGCAAAGGAAATAGACAGGGAACAGGAACAACAGGAATCAGGTCTCAGGAACAGAAAAAAGGTTTCAGGAATCAGGTAAGCAGGATGCAGGCTGCAGGTCAGGACTCAAGGAAAATACCAGGGCAAGATGAGTGTGTACTTGCCGGGTATTTATACTGCAGCTGCTAATTAAGGTCAGGTGACACCTGTCTGCAGAGGGGAATACCTGCTTCATACTGTCAGGATTCCTCCACTGGTGGACGCCAGTACTGCGGCCCAAAGGTGACAGAATACCAGCAGAAAAAAGCTCTGACAGCTCCAAACTGCCAGGAGACACCTGCTGGTGGACCTCAGTACTGCATACCAAATGATCGATATTACCAGCGGAGGGGACCTTTCCTGACAGCAATGGTGCAATCTGCTGCACACGTATCAAAAAACCAAAGAAAAAACCAACACCAAAGAACTTTTCAAAATATGAAGGGAGTCAGCAGCGCCCTACACATGCGGAGTTCTGCGGTGTGATGCAGTCAGGTGGTTGCCCTTAAGCTGCCCTTAAGCTGGCCCCTGCCCTTAAGCTGGCATCCTGCCTCGTTGGAGATGTGCCTCCTCCTCTCTTCTATCAGGCACCCACGTAGAGTCAGTGACCTCATCATCCCCTCCCTCTTCGTCACTGGAGCAAATCTGGCAGTATGCTGCAGCTGGGGGAACATGACTGCCAGTTTCTTGTCCTTCTTGGGCACCCGCTCTCTCTGGGCTCACATTACTGTCTTCCTCAACCTGGGTACCATCCTCCTGCAGCATGTACCCGACACTGTGGTCGAACAGTTCGGGGGACTCCTCCGTGCATGATGGTGGGGCTAGGGAAGGAGTGACTGATGACATTGAGCCGTTGGAATAGGCCACTTTGGCAGCTGCATTGGCAGGCAAACTACTCTGAGCCTGGGTGACAGAGGATGAGGAGGATGAGGGAGGCTTAGTTATCCACTCTACCAACTCATCTGCATGTTGTGGATCAACACGGCCAGATGCTGAAAAAAAGGACAAGCGTGCCCCATGGGCACGTGCTGAGGATGCACCGTGTGCACGACCAGCACTGTTGGCTGTAGACACAGAGCCTGCTTGCCCTCTTTTAGTGACCTGTGAGCATCTGCCTCTCCTTGGTGGCCTTCCAGACATGCTGTAAAATGCTATTAGCAAAACACTGCCTGAAGTTTACTAGAAAAAAAGGACACCAGGAATGGCCTGCAGTCATATATAGGCTTGGCTAGACTAGAATACAGTGGATATATATGTAGGAGACTGTATATATATTTTATGCACTACAGCTCACTGAATCACCTGCCTGCCTGACAGTATATTAGAAACATTACACTAGGAACGGTCTGCAGCTAAACTGGATACAGTGGATATATATATCTCTATCTATTAAATACACTGCAGCTAACTGAATCACCTGCCTGCAGTATATTAGAAACAGTACACCAGGAACGGCGTGCAGTCAGATCTAGCTAAACTGGATACAGTATATATCACACATACATATATACATACATACACACACACACACACACACACACACACACACACAAGCCTGGATGTATATATATGGCATGTATATTTATGTATATGTAGCAATAACTCTCGGTGGAGCTGCTGGTTTAAAGCGGGCTGTTACCGTCACCTTCGTTACCACCACTTCCCCAGAACCGAGTCTAGGGTCCCGTTGAGTTTAATACCAGACAATGTAGGCACCGGACACTTGAGTATCCCATAAATACCCTCTCCCAGAATGCAAACCGGAGGACCACCTCCACCGAGTTATCTCCGGGACAGAGGAGCACTCATACGCTTCAACGTGATGCCTTTCCAACACCGACCCATGGTGACAACGACAACCACAGGCACAGTGTGAAACTACATGCAACTCAGCCAAGCTGGAACAGAGGCAAATCTGACTATGTATAAACAGATAACCCACTAAATAACCCCCTGAGCCATAATTGGCTAAAGGCACCCTTCCTTTGGCCAATTATGGCTCCCTTTACTGACGGCGCTGTGATTGACCAAAGCATGCGGGTCATAGTGCATGCTTGGCCAATCATCAGACAGCAATGCACTGCATTGCATTACGGGGTGTAATGCGCCGCTCAAATTTGGCGCGAATGTTCGTATTTAGTCAAACGCTCTAACAGCCAATGTTCGAGTCGAACTCATGTTCGACCCAAACATAAAGCTTATCCCTAGGGGCCAGCCTTACGTGATCTAGTAGGACTTAATAGTCAGGCTAAAGTTCCACTTCAAGGCATGAGTCAGTAGAAAATACCAATACAGTTGTACCTTGGATTACGAGCATTATTCGTTCAAGGACAATGCTTGTAATCCAAAGCACTCGTATATCAAAGCCAGTTTCCCCATAGAAGTTATTGAAAACTCAGATAATTTGTTCCACAGTAACTTCTATTGTATGCAGTACCGCATGTGGCCAGAGATGGGGGGGGCGCAGGAGACACGCGGAAACCATTCAGAGCCGCTCGGATGCACTCAGAAACACTAGGAGAAGCTTGGAAACACTCGTGAGTGGAGTGTTTCCAAGTGGCACCGAGTGGCTCCGAGTGGCTCCGAGTGTCACCACCTCCCCCGCACCTCTGGCCAAATGCGGTACTGCACACAGAGGCTTGAAACCTGCTCATTTTGTGAGACAACGCTCGCAAACCCAGTCAGGATTTAAAAAAAAAAATAATAGCTCGTATTGCAAAATGCACGTTACTCGCAATCCAAGGTATTACTGTATTCAGAATTAGGGATGAGCTTGATGTTCTGTTTGACTCGAACATCGGGTGTTCGCCCATTCGCCAAAAAGCAAACAATATGGGGCATTCGCGGGAAATTTGAGCACCACAGAACGCCCCATTCAGTGTCTGATGATTGGTCAAAGCATGCACCTGACCTGCATGCTTTGGCCAATCACAGCACGCTCTGCAGAGAGAGCCATAATTGGCCAAAGGCAGGGTGCGTTTGGCCAATCATGGTTTAGGGGGACTAAGTCCACGCCCCACACTATATAAGGCTGCTTACATAGAGGCCGTGTATAGAGTGTGACTGTGGACGGAGATAGATTAGGCTTGATTAGGCAGGCAGGCAGGTTAGTTAGTTAGTTGCAGTGTATTTAATATATATACAGTCAGTCTAGCATGTACAGTAGGGATGGAAAGTATTCAGACCCCCTTACAGTTTTCACTCTTTGTTATATTGCAGCCATTTGCTAAAATCATTTAAGTTCATTTTTTTCCTCATTAATGTACACACAGCACGTCATATAAAGATTCAGACGCTTTGCTGTGACACTCATATTTAACTCAGGTGCTGTCCATTTCTTCTGATCATCCTTGAGATGGTTCTACACCTTCATTTGAGTCCAACTGTGTTTGATTATACTGATTGGACTTGATTAGGAAAGCCACACACCTGTCTATATAAGACCTTACAGCTCACAGTGCATTACAGAGCAAATTAGAATCATGAGGTCAAAAGGAACTGCCTGAAGAGCTCAGAGACAGAATTGTGGCAAGGCACAGATCTAGCCAAGGTTACAAAAAAATTTCTGCTGCACTTAGGGTTCCTAAGAGCACAGTGGCCTCCATAATCCTTAAATGGAAGACGTTTGGGGTGACCAGAAGCCTTCCTAGAGCTGGCCGTCCTGCCAAACTGAGCTATCGGGGGAGAAGAGCCTTGGTGAGAGAGGTAAAGAATAACCCAAAGATCACTATGGCTGAGCTCCAGAGATGCAGTCGGGAGATGGGAGAAAGTTGTAGAAAGTCAACCATCACTGCAGCCCTCACCAGTCGGGGCTTTATGGCAGAGTGGCCTGACGGAAGCCTCTCCTCAGTGCAAGACACATGAAAGCCCGCATGGAGTTTGCTAAAAAAACACCTGAAGGACTCCAAGATGGTGAGAAATAAAGATTCTTTGGTCTGATGAGACTCAGATAGAACTTTTTGGCCTTAATTCAAAGCAGTATGTGTGGAGAAAACCAGGCACTGCTCATCACCTGTCCAATACAGTCAGTGAAGCATGGTGGTGGCAGCATCATGCTGTGGGGGCATTTTTCAGCTGCAGGGACAGGACGACTGGTTGCAATTGAGGGAAAGATGAATGCGGCCAAGTACAGGGATATCCTGGACGAAAACCTTCTCCAGAGTGCTCAGGACCTCAGACTGGGCCGAAGGTTTACCTTCCAACAAGACAATGACCCTAAGCACACAGCTAAAATAATGAAGGATTGGCTTCACAACAACTCCGTGACTGTTCTTGAATGGCCCAGCCAGAGCCCTGACTTAAACCCAATTGATCATCTCTGGAGAGACCTAAAAATGGCTGTCCACCAACGTTTACCATCCAACCTGACAGAACTGGAGAGGCTCTGCAAGGAGGAATGGCAGAGGATCCCCAAATCCAGGTGTGAAAAACTTGTTGCATCTTTCCCAAAAAGACTCATGGCTTTATTAGATCAAAAGGGTGCTTCTAGTAAATACTGAGCAAAGGGTCTGAATACTTAGGACCATGTGATATATAACTTTTTCTTTTTTAATAAATCTGCAAAAATGTCAACAATTATGTGTTTGTTTTTCTGTCAATATTGGGGTGCATTGTGTACATTAATGAGGGAAAAAAAAAACTTAAATGATTTTAGCAAATGGCTGCAATATAACAAAGCGTGAAAAATGTAAGGGGGTCTGAATACTTTCCGTCCCCACTGTGTAAATAATAACTCTAGACTCTAGAGTGTGTGTGTGTGTCACACACACACACACACACACACACACACACACACACACTCTGTCTAGTATATTATATATTGTAAAGGACTAGCGTCAAATGTAGAGCTTTAAGGACACTGCCACTCGCTGGTTCTTCTTTTTAAGGGCTTTGTTTGCCTATTTTTATTAAAAGCAAGTTCAGCAAACATAGGTTTTTCTCACAGGGGTTTTCAGCATTCCTTTTTCCATCAACAAAAAATGACATTCAGCCCAGTTGGCTCTCACTTGCAGCACTGCAGCTCTGGCCTTACACTCCAGGCCCTTGTCTGTCCCATACAGACTGTTTCACCAACCAACCACCTTGGTGCATATAGCTAGCAGCCTCTTGCTGCTCTGGATCCCACGTGGAGCCTTCCTGACTCAGACTCAGACTTTCTATCTGCCATGGTGGAGCCCAGAACCATGGTCAGGTTACTTCTAAAAGCCCAGCACACATCTGACCAATCAGTATGCTGGCTGTTCTCAAAATCAGGACCCAGGACTAGGGATTTCATCCCACCCGGATCTCTCAGAAATCCCCGAGCTCCAGGTCCCAAAGTGGACTTTGCAAAACACTGAGGAAACTGAAAGGCCAGTTTCCTCTTCATATTACAAGCTCCCTGGAGACCCTCAACCTGTCTGGTTGAGAATTCTGGGTCACAACCTCCTTCTAGACCCTGGCAAGACAACGCTCTGCCACATATCCTCCCCCCCGTTTCGACCCTGGAGGGGGCGTCACACCCCAGCCAAACCTCTTCAAATTGGCACCTCTGTGCCAGCTATCACCACATTTATCAGAACTCATCTCACCAGTGTTCTGCAAGGCAGTGTCTGGAGGAGAATCGCACAAAGTGGAGTTGTTGTCTACCATGGCAACTTCACTAACCTTCAACTCCACTGCCACATGATCCTCTCCCAGCAACTGTCCTGATACCTAATCATCATCATCATCCATTTTCAGCTTTGGGTTGATGACCCAACCACATCACATATACTTGTGCCCTCTGGCACTTCCGTCCAGACTTCTGTCCTGTCCAACAGTACCCCAGAGTGCCTCTCATACACAACCTCCGTATGAAGCAATCCAGCACACTGTGAGACAACTTTCCACACTAACAATAATAATCGCATTAAACGCTTCCAACTTTGGCAATCTCTGTATCGTACAGCCTGTAATATCCAGCTCCATTTATGCATACCCCGTGGTACAAGTTCTCCAAACGCAGGAGAGGGTGGCAGGATATACACCGGCTGTACACTCCAACATTCTAATATTTCTCTCAGCATATCTGTCATACAATGGCAGTGTGTTTCCACACCTAAGACCTTCCTGGGGTCCTTCATGTCTTTAGGGATGTGGAAAGACTCATTTACTGATGCCTTAGAGGTGGCGCTTATTAAATGTGCTTCCTCCCCACTAGAGGTATCTAATGCAATAACCTGGTGCTCTCCTAGAGCGCAGCCAGGTGCGGGAGTCACCACAAAATTCTGAGGCTCAGGGTCAATGATCTGTTCCTGGTCTTCTCTATGGACAACATTAGTTTGGTATACCACACCAATAACTCCTTTATGGGTTGTGGACACAACCTCTGCTATGTGCTCTATCTCTTTTGGCCCTTCCATCTCCTGAGGAATATCCTCTGCAACAACAGCAAACATTTTAACACAGGTATCTGGGCTTGCAGGCGAAGAGTTAAGCCCAGCAACAATATCAGCAGCTGTATTCCACAAGCTGGGACAAGAAAAGATCCCATGCCCCAGTTGACCACATTCCTGGCATGATACTTGGTGACTTTCTCCTGTTGCTAAGGGAGATGGCACTCTCCCAACATGCAGAATCTCACTGGCATCTCTATGAGGATGGTGGGTCACCTCTTCCCTGTAGCTCCTCATTCCCATTGGCACATTTTCTCTAGTTGCTAATAGAAACGGTGCTCTCCCAGCTGCACTTTTCTGGCTCTCCCAAACATGTAGACTTCTCTCTCTATGAAGCGGTGTCGCTTTAAACTTGCCATGATCCGCTATAGGCAATGTCTTTGTCTTGCGGTCCTCCGACCTGACATCATAGGCGTTGCTATGGGCTACTGCACTCCTTTCAAACTTCTGGTAAGCCTGTTGCTTACTTCTGACACTCAGAGCAGGCTTCTCAAACACAGATGCAGACCTTTACTTTTCTAGGTAGCTTTGCACTGGAGCCTGGGACAGAGGGCACTTGGAGACTGCATGCCCCCACTCACTGCACCGCAAACAGCGCACTTGGTTCTTAACAGGGCATCCCCAATTGCATTCTCTTGTAAGCTTGGGACTTTGCACATTAATAGCTGACCTGCTTGCACCAGCGTTGCCAGGGGCAACGGCATGCACTTCCCCTTTAACTTGGTCCAGTGCTGCCAGGTGCCGCTTGCACCAATCCACTGCAGACTCAGACTTTGGTGGACTCTCCATACTTGCAGTCACCTGTGCACTCAATGCACCAGTGTTGCTAGGGACAACACCAGCCCTCTTTCTCCTTGGCAAACTCTGTTCAGGCATGTATGGGGTTCTCTCAGGCGGTAACAACCCCTCCAGCCACAGAGCTCTATCATCTCAGCCATCCTTGCTTTTTATTTAGGTGCTTTGATCGCCCTATACTCACAGTCACTCCAGAACAGCTTTGCACAGTTCAGCAACAAATTGAAGCACTGTCTCTTTAAGGCTGGTTACCTTTCTTTTGCAGGTTCTCCTCACCTGCACACACAGATTATGCAGTCTCATGCACCAAAACACACTTCATATAACAGATGAACTAACCTGCTTGTAGGGATCTCAGATTGTACCCACACCACTTCTCCACCACGTGTAAAAGACTAAATGTAGAGCTTTAAGGACACCGCCACTCACTGGTTCTTCTTTTTAAGGGCTTTGTTTACCCATTTTTATTAAAAGCAAGTTCAGCAAACAACATAGGTTTCCCTCTCATGGGGTTTTCAGCATTCCTTTTTCCATCAACAAAAAATGACTTTCAGCCTAGTTGGCTCTCACTTGCAGCACTGCAGCTCTGGTCTTACACTCCAGGCCCTTGTCTGTCCCATACAGACTGTTTCACCAACCAACCACCTTGGTGCATATAGCTAGCAGCCTCTTGCTGCTCTGACTCCCACGTAGAGCCCTCCTGACTCCTGGTACTCAGACTTCCTATCTGCCGGGGTGAAGGCCAGAACCATGGTCAGGTTACTACTAAAAGCCCAGCACACACTTGACCAATCAGTATGCTGGCTGTTCTCAGAATCAGGACCCAGGACTAGGGATTTCATCCCACCCGGATCTTTCAGAAATCCCCCAGCTCCAGGTCCCAAAGTGGACTTTGCAAAACACTGAGGAAACTGAAAGGCCAGTTTCCTCTTCATATTACAAACTCCCTGGAGCCCCTCAACCTGTCCGTTTGAGAATTCTGGGTCACAACCTCCTTCGAGACCCTGTCAGGGCAACGCTCTGCGACAATATATATATATATACTCTGCATTTAGTGTAGCGAATATACAGGGCTCAAAATGTCAAGTCCTGAGCTACTAGCCAGGCTTCAAGAGTTACTCGACACCAGTTGCCCCACCCAACCCTTACCCTGCCCATAATTCCGCCCTAAACACGCCCTCATAAATTATCTCATGAAATGATACTTAAATGTTTTATGCAGAATTAAATTATAAAAATAAATATTAACAATAACTTTATCCGTGCCCATCAGTGCAGCCTCACCTGTGCTCATCAATGCAGCCTCACCCGTGTCCATCAATGCAGCCTGCCCGTGTCCACCAATGCAGCCTGCCCGTGTCCACCAAAGCAGCCTCTCCATGTCCACGATGCAGCCTACCCGTGTCCACCATGCAGCCTACCTGTGTCCACCATGCAGCCTACCTGTGCCCATCATGCTGTCTACCTGTGTCCACCATGCGGCCTCCCTTTATCCACCATGCAAGCCTCCCTTTGTCCACCATGCAGCCTACCTGTGTCCATTATGCTGCCTGCCTGTGTCCATCATGCTGCCTACCTGTGTCCATCATGCTGCCTACCTGTGCCCACCATACAGCCTACCTGTGTCCACCATGCAGCCTACCTGTGCCCACCATGCAGCCTACCTGTGCCCACCATGCAGCCTACCTGTGCCCACCATGCAGCCTACTTGTGCCCACCATGCAGCCTACCTGTGTCCATCATGCTGCCTACCTGTGTCCACTATGCAGCCAGTAAGAGAGAGCCTCACCAGAGATACAGAGTGGGTACCAAACAGGGACACAATTACAGGGTCAAGAGGACCAAGGTCAACGCCTGAAAAGCAGTGCTGACCAGAGAGCCAGGTGGCTCGGTATTTTCCATTCATTATTTCATTATTGCTTTGTTGAAACCCCTGCGTGGGAATCCTGGATGGACTGTTTTTTTTTCTTTTACTTCAATAAACATGGGCCAAAAAAGGCCTTAAACTGCATGTCTGGTGTGGACTCAGCTCACTACATATATATATACTCTGCATTCAGTGTAGCCTATATATACAGTGCATTTGGTTGTGTACAGTTTCTAATACACTTCAGGCGGTGTACACAGTGTATAATACAGTGCAGCCGATGTACTGTTTCTAATACAGTGTAGGCGGTGTACACAGTATAAAAAACAGTGTAGTGTGCTGTGAAAAGAAAAAATCCCCATCATGTCCAGAAGGCCACCAAGGAGAGGCAGACGCTCACAGGCCCATAAAAGAGGGCAAGTAGCCTCTGTGTCTACAGTCAACAGTAGTGGTTGGGGACATGGTGCATCCTCTGCAGGTGGCCGTGGGGCAGGCTTGTCCTTTTTTTCTGCTGCTGGACATGTTATTGAGCCACAACATGCAGAAGAGTTGGTGGAGTAGATAACAAAGCCGTCCTCATCTTCCTTATCCTCTGTCACCCAGGCTCATAATAGTTTGCCTTCCAACGCAGCTGCCAAAGCAAACGATTCCACCGGCTTCTTGTCCACAGTTACTCATTCCGTAGCCCCACCATCATGCACGGAAGAGTCCCCAGAATTATTTGACCACAGTGTCGGTTACATGCTGCTGGAGGATGCGCCGCAATTTGAAGGCTCCGATGTTGGTTCCCAGGTGGAGGAAGGGAGTAACGTGATCCTAGAGAGAGGTGGTGCCACAGAAGGACAAGAAACTGGCAGTCATGTTGCCCAAGCTGCAGCATACTGCCAAGTTTGCTCCAGTGACGAGGAGGGAGGGGATGATGAGGTTACTGACTGTACTTGGGTGCCTGAGAGAAGAGAGGAGGAAAGTGAGGAGGAGGAGGCACAACTCCAATGAGGCAGGATGTCGTCAAGGGGTCAGCTTAAGGGCAGCCATCCTATAGCATCACAACCCCAGAGCTCCACAGGGTGCAGGGCTCTGCTGACTCCCCGCTGACTTCTAAAAGTTCCTTGGTGTGGGCCTTTTTCGACATGTGTGCAACAGATTGCATCGTTGCTGTCTGCAACCTATGTCTGAAGCAGATCAAGCATGGCCAGAACAGCAGCCGCTTGGGCACCACTTGCTTGACCAGACATATGACGACCCGCTATGCAGTCCATTGGCAGCAGCACCTGAAAGACCCACATCATAGAAAAAGGCAAACTTCTCCTTGCTCCTCATCTGGGATCTCAAACCCTACTATACCCCCAGTCCTCTCAAAAACCTGCACTAAGAGGAATGAAGGTATAGCAATAGGTGTCACAAGTACTTGCAGCCAATCTTCTAGCAGTACACCACCAGTTGATTTCAACAGGCAAATTTCTCTACCCCAGATGCTGAACCTTAAAAATACATTTCGGTCCAAGCTATCCACATGCTCTGCGTCTAAATGCTAGCTTGGCCAAATTGCTAGCACTGCAACTTCTGCCTTTTCCGCTAGTAGACTCTGCCCCCTTTCTTGAAATTGTAGAATGTGCTGTACCACAGTGTGAGGTTCCAAAACACCATTTCTTTTCACATAAGTCCGTTCCAGGTCTCTACTGCCATGTGGAAGGCAATGTTTTGGCCTCGTTGGACAGGGCAGTCAGAAGTAAGGTTCATATTACTGCTGACTCATGGTCCAGCAGGCATGGGCAGGGACGTTACCTTTCCTTCATGGCGCACTGGGTAACCCTGGCAGCTGGGAAGGATGCAGGACAGGGTTTAGTGTTGGAACTTGTTCTGCCACCACGCCTCCAAAAAGCTAGTGGTGATTCTACCACAACATCTGTATGCTCCCCTTCTTCCTCTATGGCTTCTTCTGCAGAATTGTCCTCTGAACCAGCAGTGCTTCCTAAATGCTCAAGGGGCTACGCAAGCAGTCAGGCAAAAAGATGTCATGATGTGCTTGAGTTGGTCTGCCTAGGGGACAGGAATGGTTGTATGCGACAATAGCACCAACCTTCTTTCCACCCTCCACCCTCCGACAGGGACACTTGATCCATGTTCCATGTTTGGCACACGTCCTGAATTTGGTGGTGCAGTGTTTTTTTACCAGGTACCCAGGCTTACAAGATCACCTGAGGCAGGCCAGAAAAGTCTGTGGTCATTTCCGCCGGTCATACAATGCCAGTGCCCTGGTTGACATTCAAAGGGAATGCAACTTGCCCATCAACCACATAATTTGTGACATGCTCACCAGATGGAACTCAACATTGACAATGCTGCAGCGGCTGCGAGTATGGCACCAGGACAGGGTCAGGGGAGCTTGGCTTTTTTTTGCCACACCAGTGGCTACTGATCAAGGATGCATGCACTGTCTTGTCACCATTTGAGGAGGCCACAAGGATGTGAGCAGCGACAATGCATGCATCAATGACACTGTCCCTCTAGTCTTCCTGCTGGAGCACACGCTTCATGGAATCATGGGCAGGGCACTTCAGGCAGAACAGCGGGATAAAAAGGAGGACTTCCTTTCCTCTCAAGGCCCCCTTTATCCAGATAGCAGTCCTGCGGGTCTGCCAAACACACAGGAAGAAGAAGAGGAGGAGGACTGTGTCAACATGGATGTCAAGGATAACACGCAGCAGTCTTCAAGGGATGGTTTTCAGTTCCCAGAAACCCAAGGAGTTGTACGTGGCTGGGAGGAGGTAGTTATGGATAATGTGATCCTTAGTAACCCAGAGGACTCATAATTAAATGCCTTTGCAAACTTACGCTGCATAAGAAAAAAACGGCATGGGTCCCCTTTCCATACCAGGCCATTTGGGTCAGCATGGGGGAAACCCACGCTGTTTTTTTCAATTTTTTTTATGTATATTGCCAGGATCTGGCCATACACTACAGCCGTGAGCAATTTTAAATGACAGTTTTTCCTTTAGAAATTTCATTTTGCTGCGGTACTGTTCTAAACATGGGGAAAATGCACTACTTTACAGGCAGACTAAGGGGACCCCCAGGCGCGATAAGGAATATTTCATTTTTATTGTTTCACTTTAGGCATTCTTAAAATCACTACTCCTGAAAAAAACAGGCTTTTAAAAACTTTTTTTGCATTGATACATGTCCCCTGGGGCAGGACCCGGCTCCCCAAACACTTTTTATGGCAATAACTTGCATATAAGCCTTTAAAATTAGCACTTTTGATTTTTCACGTTCGTGTCCCATAGACTTTAACGCTGTTCGCACAAATTTTTTGTCTTTTTGCAAGTTCTGGTGCGAACCGAAGGGGGGGGGTCTTCGGCTCCCTATTCAGAATTATTACTGCCATCTGCGTGAGAGTTTGTTCCAGGCATGTGGAGAGTTGACAAAGATGGGAATCAGGGGATAAAATGAAGAGGGTCTAGGATTTGCCATCGTAAACATATGTGGCAGACATAGAGGTCTGCATTAAGCACCAGAACTGGAAACTGGTTTACAATTCAGTTCCAGGGTGATTCATTTTACTGTAGGGCCCTATCTGGGGGGACCAGTCATGTGAAGCAGCTAAGGGGCACCTACAACCCAAAAAGCGACTCAGTGGTCAGGAGTAACTCCTACACAAGCACATCAGTCCGGATGTGTCAGGAGGCTGCAGGCCATGAGGTGTGTGATTATTTTCATCTCAGATGCACCATATTCACTTTCTTATATCATGCGAGTAAATTCGGAGAAATGTTATGCAAGCAACTATGAATGTGTTTAATATTTTATTTCTGTAGGCCAACTTGTATTTTAGGTTTATTTAATTTAATTGACATTTAAAAGAATCAACACTGCAATCATATGGCAATAATTACAAACATTATTAATGTTTATCACTCACAAAAGTTAAGACTGACCTGAAGCTACAATGGGAACATCTGTAACATTTTTAAACCAATATTAGATTCAGTAGAGAACATATAAAAAGAAGGTTGCCAAATACAGTAAACTAGTTATAGGGACACAGTGTATTCCAGCAACTTTTGTTAATCCAGATGTACGAGGACCTAAATTTGAAGTACTTGGCATTACGGCTTACAAGAGTACAACAAATAGGACACGCTAGACATACAAGGCTACATTGATAGCTTCAACTTGGAGTACCTTACTGTAGGCAACCTCTGGATACCAATATTAATTGTCTGATTGCAGTATATTTGTCATCATGCAAATAATGGTATATGTTGGTCCAATTACATTTAACCCTTTCACTGCCAAAATCACTTTAGGCCCGAGGTCTCTCTGGGAGATCTCTCTGGGAGATCTATGTACATTGCAGGGATTTTAACGTTTGCAGCAGATTACGGTACTTCTTTTTTTTTATTCTGAAGGAGTTTGTTTGTCTGTGTCCATGTGCTTTAATAAAATTCTACTGCTAATGCCGCGTACACACGAGCAGACTTTCCGGCATACCACCGGACAATCCGACTGTGTGTAGGCTCCGGCGGACTTTTCCGGCGGACTTTTTCCCAAAAGTCCACCGGACCTAGATTTGAAACATGTTTTAAATCTTTCCGTCGGATTCAGCTTCTGACGGAAAGTCCACTCGTCTGTGTGCTGGTCCGACAGAAAGCCCGCTCGTCTGTATGCTGGTCCAATGGACCAGATACGACGCAAGGGCAGGGTATTGCATTTCGCGCTCGCTGCAATAGGAAAAACAAATTTTCCTATTGCGGCGAGCGCGGGGCATACCGGGCCCTTAGGTCTGGTATGGATTTTAAAGGGAACCCCCTACGCCGAAAAAAATGGTGTGGGGTCCCCCCTAGAATCCATACCAGACCCCGATCCGAGCACGCAGCCCGGCCGGTCAGGAAAGGGGGTGGGGACGAGCGAGCACCCCCCCTCCTGAACCGTACCAGGCCGCATGCCCTTAACATGGGGGGTGGGTGCTTTGGGGAAAGCACCTTGTCCCCATGTTGATGAGGACAAGGGCCTCTTCTCGACAACCCTGGTCATCGGAACCTGGGAGCCCCCTCTAATAAGAGGGCCCCCAGATCCCGGCCCCCCACCCTATGTGAATGAGTATGGGGTACATGTGCATGCTGGGATTGTGACATTTTAGAGGGCATGGTCAACATCACCCGGTGAAACCGCCCCTTAAAATGTTACAGTCCCAGCATGCCCAGGGACTGTGACGGCATAAGGTGGCGGGATCTCCGCCTATATAAGTCACAGCGGAGCGCTCAGAGAGCAGTCCAGCCGGAGAGACTGTCGTGTCAACATCTAGAGAAGAGAAGAGGGAAGAAGACAAGAAGCCCAGAAGTCCGGACCTCCATTGGCAAAAGAAGCATGAAGACAGCAGAGGAGCTGGCAGAAGACCTGCAACACCGGGAGAAGAGGCCAGAGAGAGCAGAGAAGAACCAACCAGACGCCGGGAGAAGAGGAACCGGAGGGACCCCCGAAGCCAGAAGAAGACCCCCGAAGCCGGAGGAAGACCCCCAAAGCCGGAGGAAGACCCCCCTGGAGCTGTTTAATAACTTATTTTAAAAACGTGTGTAGTGTGTTTTATTATTGACACTTTTTCCCTAGGTGAATGGGTAAGGGTACCATGTACCCCATACTCATTCACATAGGGTGGGGGGCCGGGATCTGGGGGCCCTCTTATTATAGGGGGCTCCCGGATTCCGATAAGCCCCCCGCCCGCAGACCCATGGTCAGGGTTGTTGGGAAGAGGCCCTTGTCCTCATCAACATGGGGACAAGGTGCTTTGGGGTGGGGGCCCACAGGGCACCCCCCTGCCCCAAAAGCACCCACCCCCCATGTTGAGGGCATGCGGAATGGTACCTAAGGGCCTGGTATGACCTGTGACTCGCAAGGTGTCAATCTCGCCGATAAAAGCGGGAAGATTGACTTCCTTTTCTAGTCCCGTCGTACCTGAGTCACGTTCAAAATGAACTGACTTGTCCGTGTGTGGGCTAGTCCGTTTATTCTGAAAGTCCACCGTAACTCCGGCGAAAAGTGCTCTGGTCTTTGGCCAGCCAAATGGTCTGGAGTTGAAGTGGTTATAAAACAAATTTCTTCATCAGTTTAGGCCAATATATATTCTTCTACATATTTATGGAAGAAAAAATCACAATAAGCGTATATTGATTGATTTACGCAAAAGTTATAGCGTCTACAAACTGTGGTAAAGATTTATGGAATTTTTTTATTTTTTGTTTTACTAGTAATGATGTTGATCTGCGATTTTTAGCAGTACTACGACATTGCAGCGAACAGATCGGACACTTTTGACACATTTTTGGGACCATTGACATTTATACAGCGATCACTGCTATAAAAATGCACTGATTACTGTGTAAATGTCATTGGTAGGGAAGGGGTTAACACTAGGGGGCGATCAAGGGGTTAAATGTGTTCCCTAGTTAGTGTTTCTTACTGTATGGGGATGGTACTGACTGGGGGAGGGGACATATCGCTGTTCCTACTTACTAGGGACAATCAATCTGTCTCCTCTTCCCTGACAGAACACAGATTTGTGTGTTTATACACAAATCCCCATTCTGGCTCTCATGCCCATGCAGGCGCGTGCCTCTGGTGGCTCTTAAAGGAGACAACATACTCATACATTGTTTTGCGCACCCGTGCCATTTTGCCAATGTATATCAGCGCGAGTCGGTCTGCAAGAGGTTAAAAAAAATGCAGATTTCCACCTTATTTCACAGCGCTTCTCAGCGCTCACCCTACTGCTTGGCTCTCTCCTCTCCCAGGCTGACAACTACAGCAGGAGGGGCCAGGAACTCCCGCTGACGTCAGTTGGGTAGGAGGGGAGGAGAGAGTCGAGACGTCAGCCAGGGAGGAGAGGAAGAGAGAGCCGAGCAGTCACGTGAGCGCCTGGAGGCGCTGTGAAATAAAGTAGAAATCTGCATTTTTTTTATAAAGCACATACACTGGGGCACATGTTGTTATTAACATCCTCCCACCGGGTCACTGCATATAAACAGTTGGGTGGGCTTATCGTCCTTCTGAGTGGACGTTTCTGAACGTCCCTCAGAAGGAGTGGGGTCGCACAGCCACGCGATCCCGATGTGCTTGTGTCCCCTGGACATGCCGCATCTCGGATCAGCAGGAGGTCTCTGTGATTGGCCTTTCTGATCACATGATGGCTGTGTCCAAACACAGCCATCATGTAATGTAAACAGAGAGCCGTTGCCAGGCGATCCACTTGGGGATCAGTGTGTATGAGCTGTTTTTTACAGCTTTTTACACACGGATGACCTAGCTAGTGTCCACAAAACAGTGTCCCCAAACAGTAAAAAACACCTGTCACACATCTGTTCCAGTAAAATCATCTGTCCCAGTGAACATCTGTCTGTGATGATATGTGCACATCTGTCCATGATCACCTGCACACATCTGTCTGTGATCATCTGCCACATCTGTCCCAGTAAACATCTGCACACATCTATCCATGATCATCTGCCACATCTGTCCCAGTGCACATCTGCACAGATCTGTCCTTGATCATCTGCCACATCTGTCCCAGTGCACATCTTTCCGTGATCATCTGTCCCAGTGCACATCTGCACACATCTGTCCCAGTGCACATCTGCCACATCTGTCCCAGTGATCAACATCTGTCAACATGGCTAAAAAAATATTCAGCAGTGAGGAGGCTTTCCATATACTCCAGAGTATGTCGGACGAGAGTAGAGGGGAACTCTCTCCGTCAGACTCGGATAACGAGTATGAGCCAGTAGAAAGCAGTGGCTCTGAAATGGAAACTGAGAAGGACAGAATCCTAACAAACAAAGAGGCTCAGGAGCCTTCAAAAATGTGATAGGTAGTCAGGAAATAAAATGTGTAATTTATGCCTTTAGAATGCCTGACGGTACTACTTGAATGTTGGGCCTCTGCACTGTATGTGGCCAGGTTGTGGAAAAGTCTCACACGTGTAGTATTGCTATACTCGGAAGAAGTAGCAGAATGTATTTTGGGGCATAATTTTTGCTATGTACATGCTATGTGTTAGACATATCTTATAAATTGACAATATTGTGTAAAGAAAATGTTTTCATTTTCTTTCCACATTTTTCACAAACTTGTGAAAAAAAATGACATGTTCAAAAGATTTGTGATAAGTAGTCAGGAAATGAAATGTGTAATTTATGCTCTTAGAACACCTGATGGTGCTCCCTGCATGTTCAGCCTCTGTATGTGGCCAGGCTGTGGAAAAGTCTCACACAAGGAGTAGCAGAATATATTCTGGGATGTAATTGCAAGTTTATCTATGCCATGTGTGAGAAATAACTTGTTAATATGACAATTTTGTGGAGAAAAAGAAATCTTAATTTTCCAAACAATTGTGGGCAAAAAACTGCACCTTCAAAAAACTCACTATGCCCCTTACTAAATATCTTGGCCAGTCATCTTTACAAAAAGGGGTCATTTGGGGGGTATTTGTACTGTCCTGACATTTTGGGGCCTCAAGAATTTAGATTTTAATTTAGAGTAGGATTAAAATTTAGAATATAATGTAGATATGTAGCATAGTTATAGACTCAATAACTTTCACACAAACCAATTATCATACACTTATAAGGATTTTTTTTACCAAAGACATGTAGCAGAATACATTTTGGCCTAAATTATGAGGACATTTGATTTTATTTGATTTCTTTTAAAACAGAAAGTAGAAAATATTGGGTTTTTTTTTGTTTTCGCTTATATCACAAAAAATAAAAAACCCAGTGATGAATAAATACCACCAAAAGAAAGCTCTATTTGTGTGAACAAAATGATAAAAATTAATTTGGGTACAGTGTAGCATGACTGAGTAATTGTCATTCAAAATGCGAGAGCGCTGAAAGCTGAACATTGGTCTGGAAAGGAAGGGGGTGAAAGTGCCCTGTATTAAAGCGGTTATACACAGGTGATTGTATGATTATATTACAATTATGATAGCAGCAGGAGGGGAAAGGGCGGGAGCAGAGCGGCACTGACAGAGCTGACTCACGAGCTGACAGACAGGGAGAGGAGGGAGAGTGAGGACAGAGGAGAGCTGCAGATGACGGAGGCACATAAACTGACCACAGTGTCAGGGCTCTGCAGCCATGATTAACCGTGGTCAGTTTACAGGGGGGAGGGCAGAACCAGGCAGGATCAGCCAGGTATTTTAAGTAATACAGGGGGGCAAATTACACAGCACAAGCACTGTGCTATGTAACATGCTTTAAGGGAACCGGATCAGTTATTTTTTTTTTTTTTAGGGTAACAAAAGCTTTAAGTAATCTACTATAATTTGTGGTTGATGGTTTAAGCGCTGTGATTAAGGACAAAACTTTATGCAAACACATTTGGTGTTACACACAGCAGCTGATTTTCTTGGTTATTGAGCTAACATTTTTTGGTCCCTGAGCGCAGGTGTTTAAGAGGTACTCAAAAAAATGTGCATGTATTTTTTTTAAAAAAAGGTGAACTTATATTTTAAAGTGTTCAGCACCTTTAAAGTCCTGCATTTTTCTCTATAGTCTGAAATTACAGAATTTTGGAGATGTGATTCATTATTTACCCACCAACGCCATTGCTTATTTAGTATGCCAGTTTTGTTCACAGTTACCAAAGCTATACCTTTATGTACAGCATTGAAGAAGATCTCACTGCCATCCCTTAGTTTTAGATTTATGAGTGGCGAGAAGAAATGCCCTTTTTACTGAGCATTAAAAAAAGGGAGGGAATGAACAAAATATCAAACACACACTCACTTAGATGGTTGCAGCATTGATCTCAAGGCTCTACACCAATAACTGAGCGCTGATCACTCAGTTCTCTGTGCAGAAAGCAGTAACGGTCAGTCTCTTTGCTGTGGAGGAGGCGGGAGCAGCTGACTCAGGCTCTTAGTTGTACATTGAGAGGCTGAACCAGCTGCCATTCAGGCATCCAGGCAGATCACAACATTATTTTCGGGATCCCTGCAGAGCCTGGAGCAGCTCTGTGATGTCAGCTGAAAGCAGGCTTTAGCCCGCTATCGGCTAAATATGGGTTACAGGTGTGCAGAACTAAGTGCACTCCTGTGACTCACAGGTAGAGCATGGCCAAAAGAGTTCTGGCCATACTTTTGGTTTAAGCTGCTTATGTACAGTTCACCACAGCTTCATCCTCTCAAGATAGGGAGTGGGAAATATCTATGGAATGGGGAAGGCAAACAGATAATGAGCAGGACACCTTCCTGCCAAATGATTAAAACAGATACAAAAGACATATATTAATGCAGCTTGATATTCATTAATACACCATTAAATGTCTTTTAAATGTATGCATGGTGAGTACCAAATTTTGACCTGGTATCAGCCACTTGCAGAAGCAGCGCGAGGAATTTATTTGCTTACAAGAAGCATGCTGATAGGAGGAGAAAGACGTGTAATTTTCTGGGATAAGTCCAGGACCCCTTGGACTTAGAAGAAATAGGTTAAATATTGCTAGCTATCAGACTGAGTATATTTAGTTGCAGAAAGAAAGTACTGCGGTGGGAAACCTTCGGATTGAAGCTAAATATTGAAGCAAAAGCTGATTTTGTTGTTTTACCTTTTAATGGGCTATTCATTTTTATATTGTTATTTTTGGCTGGTTTTCTGCTTTAATGTGACTGTATCATGTTGTGATAAAGGAGCAGGAGGATGGCACCAGGCATGTGACACAACCTGAAATAGGTTAGATATAGGTTATTCTTCAACTATCATAGCTCATCAAGACAGCACAGGTGGCGGGACATGAAAATCTAAAAAATATGTTTTGCCTTTTTTAACCTAGTGACAGAGTCCCTTTAAAAGTTTCAAGAATGCTCTTTAAAACTTGCTACATTCTTTTTAAATGTTTGCAGAAACTGATGATGCATAGATTTGTAATTACAAGTTCAATGTCTGTGTGGTTTCCATTGATGCACACAGTGTAAGGAGACACAGCTCTATTCCCTGAATGCATGGGTGGTTCCATAGGATGATGCAGAAAAAGGAGCCACCCTGAAACATTAAAACTGAGGTAGCAGTAATGGCACAAACTTAAAGTGGTTGTAAAGTTGGAAGGTTTTTTTTTTTTTTATCTTAATGCATTATATGCATTAAGATAAAAAAAACTTCTGTGTTCAGCAGCCCCCTCAGCCTGCCTAATACTTACTTCAGCCCATCTCAATCTAGCGATGTTGAAGGAGTGTTCCAGCTGCCCAGGACTCTCCGTCCTCATTAGTTGAGACAGCAGCGTGGTGCCATTGGCTCCCGCTGCTGTCAATCAAAGTCAGTGAGCCAATGAGGAGAGAGAGAGGGGGCGGGGCTGAACTGCGGCTCCTTGTCTGGATGGACACACGGTGCAGCGGCTCAGATCAGGTGCCCCCATAGCAATATGCTTGCTGTGGGGGCACTCGGCAAGAAGGGGAGGGACCAGGAGCTCCACCGGGGGACCCGAGAAGAGGAGGATCCAGGCTGCTCTGTGCAAAACCACTACGCAGAGCAGGTAAGTATAACATGTTTGTTATTTTTAAAGAAAAAAACTGAGACTTTAGTATCACTTTAAAATTGAACATAGGACTGAAAGATAAAAGAGTTGCATGCTTAACCGGTTCCCGACCGGCTCGTGTACATATACTGTGGCACAATGGCACCACTGCATGAAACCCCGTATATATATATATATATACGGGGTTCCTTTAAGAGCCGCCAGAGGGCGGCAGCATGGGGATTTGTGCGTGTAAACACACAAATTCCTGTGCTGTCAGAGGAGAGGAGGCATGTTGTTTGTTCCTACTATGTAGGAACAGCTAAATGTCTCCTCTCCTACTCAGTCCTATCCCCATACAGTTAGAACACACTGAGGGAACACACATTTAACACCTTGATCGCCCCCTAGTGTTAACCCCTTCCCTACCAGTGTCATTTACACAGTAATCAGTGCATTTTTATAGCATTGATCGCTGTATAAATGACAATGGTCCCAAAAATGTGTCAAATGTGTCCGATCTGTCCGCGGCAATTTCGCAATACTGCTAAAAATCGCAGATCACTGCCATTACTAGTTAAAAAAAAATAATAATAAAAATGCCATAAATCTTTCCCATAGTTGTAGATGCTATAACTTTTGCTCAAACCAATCAATATACGCTTATTGCGATTTTTTATTTTTTTTTACCAAAAATATGTAGAAGAATATATATTGCCCTAAACTGATGAAGAAATTTGTTTTTTAAAAACATTTTTGGGGATATGTACAGTGCAAAAAATAAAAACCGCAGAGGTGATCAAATAGCACCAAAAGAAAGCTCTATTTGTGGTAAAAAAAAAAAAGCAAATTTCATTTCGGTACAGCATTGCATGACCGTGTAATTACCAGTTAAAGTGACGCAGTGCCAAATTGTAAAAAGTGCTCTGGTCAGGAAGGGGGTAAAACCTTCTGGGGCTAAAGTGGTTAAGCCAGCCAGAGACAGTTTAAATCTCGGTTGGTTCAGCAGGAACCGTCGGAGATTCGAACCATGTATGGGCAGGCTGATTGTACCCCACTTTATCAATTGATCAACTGAGATACAACCAGCAAGTCAAATTTTTCATGTGATTACAGCCAGTGGCTATACAGTTGTGCTCATAAGTTTACATACCCTGGCAGAATTTATGATTTCTTGGCCATATTTCAGAAAATATGAATGATAACACAAAAACTTTTCTTTCACTCATGGTTAGGGTTTGGCTGAAGCCATTTCGTATCAATCAACTGTGTTTACTCTTTTTAAATCATAATCACAACAGAAACTACCCAAATGACCCTGATCAAAAGTTTACATACCCTGGATTATTTTGGCCTGATAACATGCACACAAGTTGACACAAAGGGTTTTGAATGGCTATCAAAGGTAACCATCCTCACGTGTGATCTGTTTGCTTCTAGTTAGTGTGTGTATAAAAAGTTAATGAGTTTCTGGACTCCTGAAAGACTTACATCTTTCATCCAGTGCTGCACTGACATTTCTGGATTCAGAGTCATGAGGAAAGCAAAAGAATTGTATAAAACAGGAAAGGGATATATAATGATATCCAAGGAATTGAGAATGCCAATTAAAAGTGTTCAAACTCTAATCAAGAAGTGGAAAATGAGGGGTTCTGTTGAAACGAAGCCACGGTCAGGTAGACCAATTAAAATTTCAGCCACAACTGCCAGTAAAATTGTTCAGGATTCAAAGAAAAACCCACAAATAACTTCAGGTGAAATACAGGACTCCCTGAAAACATGTGATATGACTGTTTCAACATGCACAATAAGGAGGCACTTGAAGAAAGATGGGCTGCATGGTCGAGTCGCCAGAAGAAAGCCATTACTACGCAAATGCCACAAAGTATCCCACTTACAATACGCCAAACAGCACAGAGACAAGCTCCAAACCTTTTGGCACAGTCATTTGGAGTGATGAGACCCAAATTGAGCTTTTTGGCCAAAACCATAAACACTTCATTTAGAGAGGAGTCAACAAGGCCTATGATGAAAGGTACACTATTTCTACTGTGAAACACGAAGGTGGATCGCTGATGTTTTGGGGATGTCATCTACAAAGGAAATTTGGTCAAAATTGATGGCAAGATGAATGCAGTAGATTAGCAAAAAATACTGGAGGAATATTCGCATTCATCAGCCAGGAAGCTGCGCATGGGACATACTTGGACATGACAATGATCCAAGACCCAAGGCCAAGTCGACCTGTCATTGGCTACAGGAGAATAAAGGGAAGGTTCTGGAGTGTCTATTTCAGTCTCCTGACCTCAATATCATTGAGCCACTCTGGGGAGATCTAAAACGTGCAGTTCATGCAAGACAGCCCAAGAATTTACAGGAACTGGTAGCTTTTTGGCAAGAGGAATGGGCAGTTTTACCATCTGAAAAGATAAAGAGCCTCATCCACAAATACCACAAAAGACTTCAAGCTGTCATTGATGTTAAAGGGGGCAATACACGGTATTAAGAACTGGGGTATGTAAACTTTTGATCAGGGTCATTTGCTAGTTTCTGTTGTCATTATGGTTTAAAAAGAGTGAACACAGTTGATTGATAATAAATTACTTCAGCCAAACACTAACCATGAGTGAAAAATATTTTTGTGTTATCATTCATATTCTCTGAAAAATGGCCAAGAAATCATACCTGCTAGCAATTATCACAGTGTGTTCTCCTGGCTGGGACAGCTCCACATGGTTGCAGGAAAGAAAATCGCTTCATCCATCTATTGCCAGCTTAAGTAAGTGATTAAATCAGCTGCTAGAAGTAGCTAAAAATGTGAGTTTTTATATCACTTTAAGAAACAGATGTGTCAAAACCTCAATGTTTACAGTATTATGTAACTGCACGAAAACATTATCACATAAAAGTTTTTCCAACGTAACCTTGTCAGAAAGTTCCAGACCTCCTCTGATTCACTCTTCTGACCACTTGCTTACCAGGCACTTACACCCTCTTCCTGCCCAGGCCAATTTTCAGCTTTCAGCGCTGTCACATTTTGAATGACAATTGCGTGGTCATGCAACACTGTACCCATACGAAATTTTTATATGCATCGTTTTCTACATAAATTTAAAGTATATTTTTTTCTTTACATTTTTTCAGAATAGAGGTCACTTCATGTAAAAGACAGCCTGTAAAATACATTAATTATTGCAGAAAAGCAGCCCATTAAAATCACTGGGGTGCCAATGTATCAAAGCATCCCTATAATCAGACGTGCCACAAAATTTGTAACACACATCACTGTGGTGCATTACCGAGCACTGTGGCAAACTGCAGCATTCAGGGCCGATCCTAGGGTCACAGACCCCTGGGTGCAGAAATATTTTGGGCGCCCCCACGGGGGCGTGGTCATCTTACTAACTCCTCCCCTTTGCAAATGTTTCTATGGCAACGACTCAAACACAGATATGCTCCCCTAAGGAGTCTTTGTTAACCTGGGATCCTCCCATGATCTCTTAACAATAAAGAGAACAAGATAGTCAGAGACTGCAAACATACTAAACTACATACTACTGACTGCAGATATGATACAAGAAATGGTCAGAGACTGCAGACATAGTGCAAGAGATGGTCAGAGACTGCATAAATAGTACAAGAGATGGTCAGAGACTGCAGACATGATACATAAGATGGTCAGAGACTGCAGACATGATACAAGAAATGGTCAGAGACTGCAAACATGCTACAGAAGATGGTCAGAGGCTGCAGTTATGATACAAGAGATGGTCAGAGACTGCAGACATGATACAGAAGATGGTCAGAGACTGCAGACATAATACAAGAGATGGTCAGAGACTGCAGACATAATACAAAAGATGGTCAGAGACTGCAGACATAATACAAAAGATGGTCAGAGACTGCAGACATAATGCAAGAGATGGTCAGAGACTGCAGACATAGTACAAGAGATGGTCAGAGACTGCAGACATAGTACAAGAGATGGTCAGAGACTGCAAACATAGTACAATAGATGGTCAGAGACTGCAGACATAATACAAAAGATGGTCAGAGACTGCAGACATAATACAAAAGATGGTCAGAGACTGCAGACATAATGCAAGAGATGGTCAGAGACTGCAGACATAGTACAAGAGATGGTCAGAGACTGCAGACATAGTACAAGAAATGGTCAGAGACTGCAAACATAGTACAAGAGATGGTCAGAGACTGCAGACATACTACAGAATATGGTCAAAGACTGCAGACATGATACAATAGATAGTCAGAGACCGCAGACATGATACAAGAGATCGTCAGAGACTGCAGACATGATACAAGAGATCGTCAGAGACTGCAGACATGATACGTAAGATGGTCAGAAACTGCAGACATGATACAAGAAATGGTCAGAGACTGCAAACATGATACAAGAAATAATCAGGGACTGCAAACATGCTACAGAAGATGGTCAGAGGCTGCAGTTGTGATACAAGAGATGGTCAGAGACTGCAAACATAGTACAAGAGATGGCCAGAGACTGCAGACATAGTACAAGAGATGGTCAGAGACTGCATGAATAGTACAAGAGATGGTCAGAGACTGCAGACATACTACAGAAGATGGTCATAGACTACAGACATGATACAAGAAATGGTCAGGGACTGCAAACATGCTACAGAAGATGGTTAGGGACTGCAGTTATGATACAAGAGATGGTCAGAGACTGCATACATAGTACAAGAGATGGTCAAAGACTCCATACATAGTACAAAAGATGGTCAGAGCCTGCATACATTGTACAAGAGATGGTCAGAGCCTGAATACATTGTACAAGAGATGGTCAGAGCATGAATACATTGTACAAGAGATGGTTAGAGCCTGAATACATTGTACAAGAGATGGTTAGAGCCTGAATACATTGTACAAGAGATGGTCAGAGACTGCATACATAGTACAAGAGATGATCAGGGACTGCAGACACACTACAGAAGATGGTCATAGATTACAGACATGATACAAGAGATGGTCAGAGACTGCAGACATGATACAAGAGATGATCAGAGACTGCAAACATACTACAGGAGATGGTCAAAGACTGCAGATATGATACAAGAGATGGTCAGAGACTGGCTGCCTTTGATGGGCACAGTGGCTGCGTTTGATGGACACAGTGACTGCGTTTGATGGACACAGTGGCTGCGTTTGATGGGCACAGTGTCTGCTTTTAGGCAGGGCACAGTGTCTGCTTTTAGGCGGAGCACAGTGGCTGCGTTTGATGGGCACAGTGGCTGTGTTTGATGGGCACAGTAGCTGCTTTTAATGGGCACAGTGGCTGCGTTTGATGGGCACAGTGGCTGCGTTTGAAAGGCACAGTAGCTGCTTTTAATGGGCACAGTGGCTGCGTTTGATGGACACAGTGGCTGCGTTTGATGGGCACAGTGTCTGCTTTTAGGCGGGGCACAGTGTCTGCTTTTAGGCGGGGCACAGTGGCTGTGTTTGATGGGCACAGTGGCTACGTTTGATGGGCACAGTAGCTGCTTTTAATGGGCACAGTGGCTGTGTTTGATGGCACAGTGGCAGCGTTTGATGGGCACAGTGGCTGCTTTTATTGGGCACAGTGGCTGCTTTTAATAAGCACAGTGGCTGCTTTTAGGTGGGGCACAGTGGCTACATTTGATGGGCACAGTAGCTGCTTTTGATGGGCACAGTGGCTGTGTTTGATGGGCACAGTGGCTGCATTTGGTGGGCACAGTGGTTGCATTTGATGGCACAGTGGCTGCGTTTGATGGGCACAGTGGCTGCGTCAGATGGGCACAACAGTGGCTGTGTCTGATGGGCACAGTGGCTGTGTTTGATGGGCACAGTGGCAGCTTTTGATGGGCACAGTGGCTGTTTTTGATGGGCACAGTGGCAGCTTTTGATGGGCAGAGTGGCAGCTTTTGATGGGCAGAGTGGCAGCTTTAATGGGCAGAGTGGCAGCTTTTGATGGGCAGAGTGGCAGCTTTAATGGGAAGAGTGGCAGCTTTTGATGGGCAGAGTGGCAGCTTTTGATGGGCTGTGGGCACAACAGTAGCTGTGTTTGATGGGCAGCACAGACTACTTACTTCCAACTTCCTTGACCGGCCTGGATGCCTGGTGCAGACAGTGCAGGGACAGGGAGGCAGGCAGCCACAGATCTGCTCTCTCCGGGAGGATTTCTTCCTGTTCCTCTTCTCTTCTCTCTTCTTCAGACCAGCCAGCACAAGTCCGCTGCAGCCGCTCCGGCTCCGCTACCTCTTCTTAGCCACGCTCACGCTGTCTGAAGATGGCTGAGGTGGGCGGACCTCCAAGCTTCTTTACTAGCCGTGGAGGCGGCGTGCAAGGAATGCTGGGGCGGCCGCGGCGTGCTCTGAATGCTGGGGCAGCCGCGGCGTCCCTGAGTGACATCACTCTGCTCCACAGCTACACGCCGGCCAAACAGCCAGCGATTCTAGCTCGGCGCCCCTCTTCTGAAAAGAAATGACAGCGCTGGGGTGCGGTGCACCCCATGCACCCCGGCCAGGATCGTCCCTGGCAGCATTCAAAATGAATGGCACTGCAATGCAGCAACATATGTACAGTGCGTTGCCGCACATTACCACTTCAGCACAGGCCTAAATGGACCCTAATAGAAACCTGTTTTGAGGATATTGAGGTTGCCATACCCAACCTATGAAAATGTTAGCTTCCAATTCCAATATTTTAAGTTCCTGACCTGGAACAAGGATGCAGGTTAGGAGTTCTTTTCCTGCTTGCTTGCTCTGGGTCAGTAATTAAAAAAAAATAAGCAGAAGGAGTATGGCAATGATACAGTAGCTTCCATATTTCCTACAGTATATATTTATTTTAAACCTATACTGAGAGAATATGTAGGTCATTATGACCCAATACCTTCAAAACCTTCTGAGTCACTAACCAAAAACAAAGCATAAAGATCAAAAGATCAGAAGCTCAGAGCTCACAGTGACTTTACTTGCTTGATCTGGGTCAATAACTTCAAAATTCTCTCGTGGCCAGGCAAACAGTATAGACTTCCTTTAAACTTCTTCAAAAATGATATCTAACAATCGTAAACCCACCTTCCAAGCCTTTTTTTTTTAATCCAGGTTATGGGAAGAGGTCACTATAGCCCATTTCAATGACATGTATTATGCCACAATACACTGACGCAGTCATAAATCCTATAGAAAAGCATTGTATAATTATAAAGAAAGTTACGCCAGTTCATTAGGACCATGTTTCTTTTCCTCTTTGATGTTGTACACTTTGATGTTTCTCTGTCATCCCTTTTACTATACCATTCCCCATGTACGTAACGTTGCCAGTGAACATGTGCTATAAGATCCTATGTGCAGCTTGACATAAAGTTCCCCAAAGATAATAAATAAAAGAGATTTAATGAAAATAGCCCCAAAACTTAAATCCATACTGTATATACAACTTAGAGAGAATAAATCCAGCTGAATTACAAGCAATAGATATTTTAACTCTTTACCATTTGTACAACAAGTCAAAGAATGTGCTAAGTACAGCTACCAATTAGAATTTATCTTTCGGTAAACCGGCTTAACAACTTCAATACCGGACACTTTCAACCCCTTCCTGCCCAGGCCACTTTTCAGCTTTCAGCGCTGTCACACTTTGGATGACAATTACGCGGTCATGCAACAATATACCCAAACTTAATTTTACTAAATATTTTTTGCTAAATAAACGAAAAAAGACTGATAATTTTGAAAAAAAAAACCCATGTTTTTCTTTGTATGTATGTAAAATTTTGCAAATAAATAATTGTCCTTTATAAATTTATGTCAAAGTGTATTCTGCTACATTTCTTTGGTGAAAATAACCCAAATCAGTGTATATTATTTTGTGTGAAAGTTATAGAGTCCACAAACTATAGTATATACTCTATATTGTCAAAAGTATTGAGATGCCTGCCTTTACATGCACATGAACTTTAATGGCATCCTAGTCTTAGTCCGAAGGGTTCAATATTGAGTTGGCCCACCCTTTGCAGCTATAATAGCTTTGACACTTCTGGGAAGGCTGTCAATATTTGACCATTCTTCCAGAAGCGTATTTGTGAGGTCAGACACTAATGTTGGACGAGGAGGCCTGGCTCGCAGTCTCAACTCTAATTCTTCCCAAAGGTGTTCTATCAGGTTGAGGCCAATATAGTTCCTTAACCCCAAACTCGCTCATCCATGTCTTTATGGACCTTGCTTTGTGCACTGGTCTAAATCATTTAATGAAGGCGGGATTATGGTGTTGGGTTGTTTTTTAGGGATTGGGCTTTTCCCCTTAGTTCCAGTGAAGGGAACTCATAAGGCATCAGCATACCAAGACATTCTGGACAATTTCATGCTTCCAACTTTGTGGGAACAGTTTGGGGTTGGCCCCTTCCTGTTCCAACATGACTGTGGATCTCTGCAGCTCCTCCACAGTTATCATGGGCCTTTTGGCTGCTTCTCTGATTAATGCTCTCCGGCCTGTCAGTTTAGGTGGACGGCCATGTCTTAGTAGGTTTGCAGTTGTGCCATACTCTATCCATTTTCGGATGATGGATTGAACAGTGCTCCATGAGATGTTTAAAGCTTTGGGTATTTTTGTTAAACCTAACCCTGCTTTAAACTTCTCCACAACTTTATCCCTGACCTCTGGTGTGTTCCTTGGCCATCATGATGCTTGTGGGTATATTGACCCTTTACGGGTACAAATTTGTTTTCCTAAAGTTTCAAAAGTAACAAAGGTTCAGCAGTCTCTACCACTACTGCAAGCAGCTCTATTACATAAAACAATACTGTACATGTTGTGGGAACATCCAGTGGCGTCTCCAGCTTTCATATTTAGGGGGGCACATGGGGGGGACAGGGACAAAAGTAGGGGGGGGGGGGCCAACTATAAAATGCAATTTTCTTTCTCGTACATCACGGGACACAGAGCCTCAGTAATTATTGATGGGTTATATAGGGTATCACTAGGTGATTGGACACTGGCACACCCTAAACAGGAAGTTCAACCCCCTATATAATCCCTCCCCTTACAGGGATACCTCAGTTTTTTCGCCAGTGTCTTAGGTGTTGGTCACATGTAAAGATGTCCTGTGCTGAGCTCCAAAGGGAATATCCTATATCCTATACTGGGGCAAGCCAGGTGAACCGGATCCATTTCAAAGTGTCCTTTCTAGGCCGAATTGGATGGTACCCGGGCCTTGTGTCCAAAGAAACGAGGTTTTACCTGTAACGCTTCTCTTTTTTAGAGAGCTGGACCCTGCATTTCAGATTTTGTTTTTTCTAGACTTTTTCTTGGCCGGGTGCTTTACAGGCCCAGAACTGCAGATCCCCCTATCCATAGGGGGCCCCAGTCTCTGAAGGTTTTCCAAACGGAGCCCACCGTGAGAGGTGAAGATTGGGTCTGTATAACAGAACCCTGCAGCTGGATAAGGTAAGGGAGATTCCACAGAATTTTTTAATTCTAGTAGGTTTCTTCTTTAAGTAAATGTATGCTATGCCTATTGTCGCCACTGGGGGCTGCCAAGAGCACATACCTTCACATGCTTGATTGTCTGTCTCAGTGTTCACGCTGCACAGCTCCTCCAGCCGAGCTCCAGGTAGGATGGGATGGGGGGCTCTTCCTGCAGGGACATTCCCCCCAAGATTAGGGGGGGCCGCAGTGGTCTGTGAGGCAGTAGTATACCGCACTATCAACGCCGCCGCCACTGCCGCCATTACCATGTGGCAGACCCCAACATCTGCCGGCCTCTCTCCTTCCTCCTCCACCCCAGGGGGGGTGGTCAGAGGAGGGGGGAGCGTCAGCGCGACGTTCGGCGTGCTTAGATGCCCACATTGCCGGCTGCACAGGCTATAAGAAGCACTCTTTTCAGGTGCACACAGCCTATGGAGGGACACAGAGCTGACGGTCGCATGTAAGGTGGGACACAGGCATTCTCCTAGGCAGCATTTACTAAGAAACACTTGACTGGGCATTGGTAGCAGTGGCAGTTGCTGGACTACATCGCTCAGCAGTCAGTGTTTCATTTTTGTGATACCTCCACCTTGTTTGCTTTGCACTATGGGTAGAAGAGGTACTAATACCCAAAAACCAAAAGGCTCTAGGGGATCTCCCTCAGGCTCTGAGGACCCCCCTTCTGCAGCACCTTCCCCCCCTGAAGGACCTGGGATGGCTGGCCAGGGAGAGCCGTTGGGGTCAGGGGCTGTATCTGCTTCTGGCACTTCAGCCCCTGTATACATTACGCAGGAGGTTTTTTCCTCAACCATTAATGGACTAGAGGAAAGATTAATGGCCTTAATCGCATCTTCACTCAGTGGAAGAAAACGCACTAGGTCTTCCTCTGTTACCCAGGACCCTCAGGCAGAGGAACTCTGGGAAAAGGAGAAGAATCCCTTTCAGAGGATCGGGATGGGACTGATGATTCCTCCTCTGAGGAATCAATGGAAAAGGACCCTCTTCAGCTTCTCAGGATCAGAAGGTCTTAGTACAGATCCTTGCTGGATTGGTCCGCTCCACACTTAAATGACCCGTATCTGAGTCAGTTAAAGAACCCTTTTTTCCGCCTAAAAAGTTTTCAACACTTTATCCTATGAAAGAAAAGTTTATAAAGATGTGGGGGATACCGGCCGTTGACGCCGCCATTTCCTCCGTAAATAAATGTCTGACTTGTCCTGTAGACAATGCTCAGATGCTCAGGGATCCTGTTGATAAAAAAAATGGAATCCCTGTTGAAGGATATTTTCTCCTTAGCAGGTTCAGTAGCCCAACCTGCAGTGGCAGCGATCGGAGTCTGTCAATACTTAAGAGACCATGTTAAGCAGGTTCTTAAAGTTTTACCTGAACAGCAGGCCCAGGGGTTGGCTAACCTTCCAGCGGCCTTATGTTTTGCTGTTGATGCCATCAGAGATTCTATCATCCAAACCTCTCATCTTTCACTTGGGTTGGTGCATATGCGTAGAATCTTATGGTTGAAAAATTGGTCAGCCGAAGCACCATGTAAGAAACTTCTGGCTGGATTTCCATTTTGTGGTGCAAGGCTGTTTGGAGAGGATTTGGACAATTATATCCAAAAGATCTCTAGTGGGAAAAGCACTCTCTTACCTGTTAAGAAAAGGAGTAAGCGTCCCTCTTTTAAATGGGCTCTTTCCCCAGTGCCAGGAGCATCAGCCTCCAGGCAGTCGCGATGGCCTCCTCCGTCAGAGTCTAGAAATAAATTTCAGAGTTGACCCCAGGGACAAAAGAAGTCCTGGGGGAAGAAGCCTACTAGACAAGACGCTAAAGCCTCTTTTTTTTTTTTCAAATAACAGTTTTTATTAAACGTATAGACATACATATACATTAAGCAATAGTGTTGCTTATAATTAAGTGCAATAGATAAACAGTCAATGCCATAGACATTGAGCTTCTGATGATATTCGTCAAGGTACATTAGTGGTATAATATCTTCCAAACCATTTGAAGTTTTCAACCAACAAATAACATTATTAAACTGAAAATGTATTAGCAGTTTACAGAGAGAAAGAAAATAAAGTAGGAAAAGAGGAAAGAGGGATGGAAGGGGGAAAGGGAAGTGGGGGGGGGGGGGTCTAGCCGCAGACCTAGGGCGGGTCCTCTCGTTTATGCCATTCCTCCCAGACCATGTCATGGGCCTCCATTCTGTTTTGTATCCTAGCTGTCATCTTCTCCATTAGCTCTATGTCCTTTATTCTGGTATAGAGGTCTGCTCGGGAGGGTGGAATCTGTTTCTTCCAATAGAGGGCTACCAGGCATCTCGCTGCTGTGAGAACATGGCCTAATAGTTTCCTAGAGTGTCGGGATATACGTAGCCCAGACACACCAAGAAGAAACAGTTTCGGGACTTTGGGGACCTGGACGCCCAGTAGGCGATTCAGCAATAATTGTGTTTCCGTCCAAAAGGGAATTATTTTGGGACATGTCCAGTAAATATGAAATAAGGTCCCCCTGTCCTTCATACACCGCCAGCATCTATCCGAGCTGGATGGGAAAATGGCGTGGAGGATATCAGGTGTCATATACCAGAAGAATAGGACCTTGTATGCATTCTCTTTGTACAAAGTGCATAATGAGCTTTTAGCCGCCTGGGACCAAATCGTCTTCCAGGTAGCTTCCGAGATCTCCTCCCCTAGGAACTTCTCCCAGCGGATCATGTACGAGTGCTTACCCTGATCTGTAAAGTTATAGGAGTTCAGTATCTGATAAATATCAGATATTAGCCCGCGTCTAGTTGAGCCCTCTAATATCAAACCCTCAAAGGGTGATGGGATCGAGAACTGTAAGTTCGGGGCAATTGATTGAGCGTAGTGCCTAATCTGCAAGTATCCAAAGAACACTTGCTTTGGTAAATCAAATTTTCTCTGTAACTCTGTAAAGGACAGTAATCTGCGCGTGCATGGGTGTACCAAATGGCCAAAGTGGAATAAATTCCTCATCGCCCATGGAAAAGACATCTGATGAGTAAGGCCTACAGGCAGCTTGGGGTTGTAGAGGAACGATGTGAGGAGTGATCTATCTGAGCATAGCTTATAGAGCCGTGCTACTTTACGCCAAAGTGTACTAATGTGGAGCATGGGGCCCAAGAGTTGAGTGGACTCCACCTTCACCTCCGCATTCCATAGCATGCTATTTGGATGGATTGGGGCCATCCAAAGTTTTTCTATTTCTGTCCACTTATTATATGAGCGTTGGGTGAACCAAGAAGCCAGGGTTCGCAGTTGAGTGGCTTGATAGTATTTAGTTAGGTCAGGGAATGATAGACCGCCGTCTGAGCGTGCCGCTGTCATAACTGATTGTGGGATTCTATGTCTTTTGTAATTCCAAACAAATCGTACTAGATCCGCCTGGAGTTTTTTCAGTTCTGATAGGGGTATTGGGATGGGGAGAGTCTGGAATAGATACAGTAACTTTGGTAGGATGACCATCTTAACAGAGGCTATCCTCCCTAGTAGGGAGATATGATGAGCCTTCCATTTCAATAGAAGGTCCCTTATAGTTTTAAAGAGAGGGGGGTAATTGGCTCGGTATAGGGTGGAATAGGAGGGAGTTAGTTGTACTCCCAGATATTTCAATGATGATGCCTGCCAATGGTAAGGGAAGTTATGTTGTAGGTGTTGTGTTTCCTGTGTTGGGATATTAATGGGTAGGGCTTCTGATTTAGTTGCATTTATCTTGTATCCTGATAGGGATCTGTATAGGTCAAGTTCGGCGTGTAGATTAGGAAGTGACATTCTGGGTTGGGTCAGGGTGAGGATAATATCATCAGCAAACAAGGCTAGTTTGAATTCCCTGTCCCGCAGCGGTATGCCGTGAATGTTGGGGTTTTTTCGGATGGAAGCCGCCAGAGGCTCGACACACAGCGCAAAAAGTAGCGGTGAGAGTGGGCACCCCTGGCGGGTCCCATTCGTGATTGGAAAGGCCCGTGATAGAGCGAAGGGAGTTTTTACTTGGGATGAGGGATTAGTGTACAGATGTCTAATTGCTTGGAGGAATGGGCCCTGAAATCCCATGCAATTCAACGTGGCGAAGAGGAAGGACCAGCCGAGGCGGTCAAAAGCCTTTTCCGCGTCCAAGCCAAGGACTAACGCTTGCTGCTTATTCCTGTTCGCCACGTCTATTAGGTCAATAATTCTTCTCGTGTTATCCCCCGCCTGACGTAGGGGGACAAATCCCACCTGATCCTTGTGTATTAGCGAGGGAAGTATCAGGTTTAGTCGCATTGAAAGGAGTTTAGTAAAAATTTTTAGATCAGAGTTTAGGAGTGCGATTGGCCTGTAGCTGGCGCACACAGAAGGATCCTTGCCAGGCTTAGGAATTAACGTGAGGAACGACCTCTGCATGTCAGTGGGAATGGGGGTTTTCTGAAAGAAGGCGTTGAACATCCTGCACATATATGGTAGTAGAATCGGGAGAAATGTCTTATAATACTCATAAGGAAGGCCATCTGGGCCAGGTGATTTATGAGAGGGCAGAGTTTTGATGGTGGCCGTTAGCTCTTCCTCTGTAATCGGTGCATTAAGTGACATCAGGTCCGTCTTAAGTAATTTGGGGAGTCCACTGTCCTCCAAGTATTGCTTCATTCGATCTTTTATTTCAGGTGGGGCCGGGTCTCTGGGAATTTCAGGGTTATTATATAGTGTTGTGTAAAATTCTCCGAAGGTCTGGGCTATATCTTGGGGGTGTGACATGAGGGCCCCCTTTTTATCTTTAATTTGGTGAGGTGTGGACAGGTGAGAGCGCTCCGAGAGTTTACGTGCTAGGATAGTATGGGCCTTATTCCCCTTGTCATAGTATGTTTGTCTTAATCGAGTAAGTGCTTTCTCTACCTGTCCCAACGCTAAATCTCGAAGGGTGTTTCTGAGGCATATTACTTTTTTGAGAAGGTTTAGGGATGGTGATATTTGCAGTCGGGTTTCTAGAATTTTAAGGTCTCTTTCGGCTTGAATTTTAGATGCCATCGCATTTTTCTTCATGGCCGAAGAAATCGCTATACACCGTCCCCGTAGGACTGCCTTGTGGGCTTCCCAGAGGGTGGTTAAGGAGACTTCGGGGGTGTTATTTTCTTGGAAGTAATTCTGCAGGGTTGTCTCTAGTTCCGATCTGGACGGGATATGTTGTAAGAGGAAGTTATTTAGCTGCCAATTACTTGGTTTACGGGTTGGGGTACCTATTTCTAGTGACATAAGGACTGGGGCATGGTCAGACCACGAGATGGGGAGGATCTGGGCGGTTTTGATGGCGCGCAGGGTATTGTTATTAACGAAGATATAGTCTATGCGGGAGTGCATGAGGTGAGGGGCAGAATAGAATGTGAATTGCTTATCCCCTGGGTGTAAGGCTCTCCATGCATCGAATAAGGCATGTCGCCTGGTCAGCTGACGAAACAGCTTGGAATCACGGACGGCCCGAGCCTGATGGGCTGCAGGGTTAATCACGTGACGGTCTAAACCCACTGAGTGCACCAGGTTAAAGTCTCCGCCAATAATTAAATAATCATTGGGTTGTCTAAAGAGGCGAGCGAGGACTCTAGATAGGAAATGTATTTGATGGGTATTGGGTGCGTAGATATTACAGAAAGTTACCGCCTGTGTTTGCCACTGACCTCTTAAAATTATATAATGTCCCCCCGGATCTATGAGGGAGTCGGTGCATTTAAATGGAGAGCCTTTTTTAAACATAATAGCAACACCCGCACGTTTACGAGGGCTAAAGGCCTGATAAATCTGGGGGTACTGTTTGGATGCGAAGGCGAAAGCATTCCCTCTATTGAAGTGTGTCTCCTGCAGCATAGCTACATCTGCCCCAATCTGCCTGAGTTCCCTCAATGCGAGATGTCTTTTTTTGTTTGAGTTCAAGCCATGGACATTAAACGATAAGATCTTAGCCATGGTCGGTGGTGTGTGCGTGCATCAGATTACTTAGCTTATCCAGTCGTGGACCTTCCAGGGAGTCCAAGGTGTGACGGGAATCAGGCGTGAGAGGAAGCCGAGTGGTTGCTCCAGACCTGCGGCGAGCCATGAGAGGAAGAAAAATTGGGGTGGGGGGGGGGTAGAAGAAGTAGAATAAGTGAAGGGGAGAAAAGAGAAAGAGAAAAATAGTTAGTAGCAAATCATTTAGCAATAAACATTTTGTTGTTGTCTCGGGCTGTGAGAACCGCCCGGGCTCTAAGAAGTTCCAGTAGGTCCCCTCGGCCGGGGCCCCCAACGGGGACTCAGGTCGGGGGGGCATAGCGAACAAGCAAAATCAACTGTGTTCAAGTCCTCGAAACAGAGTGACAATAGGGAACTCTAGTGGGATTAACCTCCAGGGGGGGGTCAGTGACCAAAAGTTCCACCGCTGAATTGTCTCCAGCAAAAAAGGGGGGGGGTGCCCTATGTTGCTAAAAAAAAATGACAGGTGGGGAAGGCCTAGGGGGATAGCCTATAATTGTAGTTGTATTGGGAGGGGCAGGAGAGGAGGGAGATATAGTCATCCTTTTTTAGGCTTTGTTTTGGTGGATCCGCTGGGAGAGTCCCGATCCCTGGGACGCTTAGTTGGTGGGACCTTCTGCCACACCACTGGAGGAGGTGTGGGCAAATCTACTAAGTCCCATTCAGGCAGGCGGGGTGGTGGGATTTCCATGGTGTCACAGAAGTTTTCCACGTCTTCTGGAAAGCGTAGCACTGCGGTTTTTCCCTGCCTTCGGGCAGTGAGGCTGAAGGGGAATCCCCAGCGGTAGGTGATGTCGTTTTCTTGGAGCAGGATGAGTAGGGGTTGGAGCAGTCTGCGTTTCTGTAACGTTATCCAGGAAAGGTCTGGAAAAAGTTGGACCTGCGTGTTTTCAAAGAGAATCTTTTTTGTGGTGCGGGCTTTGCGCATGATGTCCTCTTTCAGGGGAAATGAGTGGACCCTGCATATGACATCTCGGGGTCTTGAGGTGGGCCCTTTGGGGCGGAGGGCACGGTGGGCACGGTCCATCTCAATGGGTTTGTTTGGGGGGTCCCCCAGAAGGTTGTTAAACAGGAGTTGCAGAGTTTCGTGAAGATCTTCGGGACCCTCTGACTCAGGTAGACCTCGGACACGAATATTGTTTCGACGTCCTCGGTTATCCAAATCTTCGAGGTGACGTTGCATGTTCCGGAGCATTATATGATGGTCGGCCCCCTGTACTTGGGTGCGATGTACTGCCAGCTTGGTCTCCTGAATTTCCTCCTCTGCCATCTCCACCCTGTCGGATAGGTGTTTAAGGTTAGCATGTATCACTTGAATTTCTGCCCGGCATGCTGACTTGACTTCCTCGATAAGGAGTCTGAAGTCCTCCTTAGTGGGAATAGCCTGGAGACAGTCCTGCCATGATGTGGGGTGCTGGGGGTGGTGATCTTGTTCCATGTGGCTTTGTGGGCTATGTGATGGGGATGGTTCCCTTGTGGTTTGGAGGGATGCTGATCTCCTGGGATCCCATTGTTGTAGGTGGGGGACCGTCCTGTCCCCCCATGTGAGTCTCTGTGAGTGAGAGGGGAGACTTCCATCCCTACCCTCCATAGGGATCAGGGATGGCGAGCTTGTTGCCTGGGCATATGATTTCGCCTGGTTTATTCCTTGCTCTGTGGACCTGGAGGCATTATGGCGGGTCTGTCTCTGTGGCTGGGGGGAGACCGGAGGGGGACCAAAGTATGTTTGGAGAGTGTCACCATTAAAGTTCATCTCTGACAATTGCCCCATGTCCCCTGTGTTCCCCGGACCTGGTAGTGGGGGAAAGTCACTGGGTTGCAGGGATGGTGTGGGGGTCGCCGTTCCTCCCAGGGACAGGGATGGATCAGACATGGTGCGCAGCAGCTGCGGGAAGGCCTGTGAGCACTGCGTGTAGGAGTTAGTGAAGAGGCCTAGTAAGGGGTCCTGTGGCAGGCCGGGATGTTTCCCTTGTGCTGGGAGTGGAGGGGGTGGACTCACCGCAGTTGATCCCCTGCTTCTCCGGTCTCCTGTCTCCCGTTCCAGGTCCGCTGTGCTCTGGAGTAGTGGAGGGGATGCCGAGCTCCGCCGTGGTGGCTGCCTCGTGGATGAGGCAGGGGCCGTCGGCGCCATCTTGTCCCTGCCGTCCTCGGACATAGAGGGATGTTTAAAGTACCCGTGGAGGGTTGTTGTGGAGCCGGACGGCGGTTGGGATGATCCCCTGGGTTTGGAGGATCTGGTTCTCCTGCTGCCTCCCATAAAATGTAGCTGAAAATCCCCCTTTCAGGCCTTAATGCTGCGGGCTGGTGGAGAGCTGAAGGCTCAGGCGTCCATGCAGGGCAACTTCCGGTCCCGCCCCCCGACGCTAAAGCCTCTTTATGAAGGAACGCCCCCGCTCGCTCGGGTGGGGGGAAGACTGCTACGGTTCCCAAAGCTCTGGCAGGAGGATTTCCAGGACAGATGGGTAATCTCCACGGTAACTCTAGGTTACAAACTGGAGATCCAAGAATTCCCCTCTCCTCGTTTCCTCAGATCAAGTGTCCCCAGTGATCCAGAGAAAAAGCAGTCGCTCCTTCTAGCGTTAGAGCGACTATTGTGGCAAAAAGTCATCATGGTGGTTCCCACAAAAGATCAAGGATTGGGATTTTATTCCAACCTTTTTATGGTTCAAAAACCAGATGGAGATGTCAGACCCATTCTGGATCTAAAGGATCTAAATCGATTCCTAAGGATTCGATCCTTTTGCATGGAATCAATCCGGTCAGTAGTCTCCATCCTACAGGGAGGAGAATTTCTGGCATCAATAGACATCAGAGATGCGTATCTGCATGTACCCATTTTTCCTGCTCATCAAAAATGCTTCGAAATAGAAGGACACCATTTTCAGTTTGTGGCTCTGCCTTTCGGGCTAGCCACTGCACCTCGAGTGTTTACAGAGATCTTGGCTACTCCTCTGGCCAGATTAAGGGCTCAGGGTATAACTGTCATAGCATACCTAGACGACCTGCTCTTGATAGACCAGTCGGTAGCCTGTTTGAGCGGGAACTTGATGACCACAGTCAACTACCTGGAACACCTAGGTTGGATTCTCAACCTAGAAAAGTCTTTCTTAAAACCAGTAAGAAGACTAGAGTATTTGGGCCTGGTCATAGATACAAGCCAAGAGAAGGTATTTTTACCTCAGGCAAAGATCAGTGACTTAAGAGAGCTGATTCTGGTAGTCAGGGCCGGAAAGGGTCCTTCTGTCCGTCTTTGTATGAGGCTGCTGGGAAAGATGGTAGCTTCATTCGAAGCAGTTCCCTATGCTCAGTTTCATTCAAGACTACTGCAACACATTATCCTGTCTGCTTGGAACAAGAAGGTTCAGGCATTAGATTTTCCAATGCACCTGTCTCGTGCAGTGCGTCAGAGCCTCAGTTGGTGGTTAATACCCGAAAGTCTGCAGAAAGGAAAATCCTTTTTACCGGATACCTGGACGGTGGTAACAACGGATGCCAGTCTTTCGGGTTGGGGAGCAGTTCTGTTACAGTCTGTGGTCCAAGGGGAATGGTCCGAAATCAAGAGGACCTTACCCATCAACATTCTGGAGATCCGTGAGGCATATCTAGCCCTAAAGGCCTGGACTCTCAGGCTACGGGGTTGCCCTGTCAGGATCCAGTCCGACAATGCCACAACAGTGGCTTATATCAATCATCAAGAAGGCACCAGGAGTCGGGCAGCTCAGAGAGAAGTAAACCAGATTTTAGTCTGGGCAGAAAAGCATGTGCCATGCATATCGGCAGTTTTCATTCCGGGGATAGAGAACTGGCAGGCGGACTATTTGAGTCGTCAGCGGTTAGTCCCAGGGGAATGGTCTCTTCACCCCGATGTCTTTTTGGCCATTTGCCAAAGATGGGGGATTCCAGGTGTAGATCTCTTTGCATACAGATTCAACAAAAAGATCTACAAGCTTGTGGCAAGAACAAGGGATCCTCTTGCATGCGGGACAGATGCGTTGGTGATTCCGTGGCATCGGTTCTCACTGATTTATGCATTCCCTCCTATTCCGCTACTGCCACGACTCCTTCGCAGGATCAGGCAGGAAAAGAAGTTGGTACTTCTGGTGGCCCCAGCTTGGCCCAGGAGAGCCTGGTATGCAGAAATAGTAAGGATGACAGTAGGTTCCCCGTGGACCCTACCGTCACGTTCAGACCTGTTATCTCAGGGTCCAGTGTTCCATCCTGCCTTACAAATGCTAAATTTGACGGTTTGGCTATTGAAACCCACGTTTTAAAGAGCCGTGGGCTTTCGGGTCCTGTAATCTCTACCTTGATCAATGCAAGGAAGCCAGCTTCCAGAGTGATTTATCATAGAGTCTGGAAAGCTTATGTATCCTGGTGTGAATCCAGGGGTTGGTATCCCAGAAAATATATAATAGGTAGAATTCTTGACTTTCTACAAATGGGATTAGAAATGAAGCTGGCCTTGAGTACCATCAAGGGCCAGGTCTCGGCCTTATCAGTATTTTTTCAAAGGCCACGTGCTTCACATTCTTTGGTCTGAAACTTTATACAGGGGGTGACGCGTCTTAATCCTCCTCCCTGGGACTTGAATTTGGTTCTGTCAGTTTTACAGAAACAGCCCTTTGAACCAATACATCAAATTCCCTTGGTCTTGTTGACAAGAAAATTAATTTTTCTGGTAGCCATTTTTTCTGCTAGAAGAGTATCAGAAATAGCAGCTCTTTCCTGTAAACAGCCTTATTTAATCATACACAAGGATAGAGTGGTATTACGCCCTCATCCTAGCTTTCTACCGAAAGTGGTTTCAGATTTTCATCTAAACCAAGATATTGTTAAGCCTTCCTTTTTTCCAGATCCTTCTTCCAAGGAAGAAAGGTCACTACATTCTTTGGATGTAGTAAGGGCAGTCAAGGCTTATCTGGAAGCAACTGCTCAAATTCGCAAAACGGATGTTTTGTTCGTACTGCCAGAGGGTCCCAATAGAGAACAGGCAGCGTCAAGGTCTACCATTTCAAAATGGATTTGACAGATGATTATTCAAGCTTACGGTTTGAAACAGAAAATTCCACCTTTTCAAATCAAGGCACACTTCTCAAGGGCTATTAGTGCTTCTTGGGTGGTGCATCACCAGGCCTCTATGGCTCAAATCTGCAAGGCCGCAACCTGGTCTTCAGTCCATACATTCACCAAATTTTATCAGGTGGATGTGGGAAGGCATGAGGATATCGCCTTTGGGTGTAGTGTGCTGCAGGCAGCGGTACGAGGTCCTCAGGTCTGATTACACCCTACGTTGTGTGCTCCCCTCCCCTCAAATAGCATTGCTCTGGGACATCCCATCAGTAATTACTGAGGCTCTGTGTCCCGTGATGTACGAGAAAGAAAATAGGATTTTTTTATAACAGCTTACCTGTAAAATCCTTTTCTTTTGATGTACATCACGGGATACAGAGGTCCCGCCCCTCTTCTAATACACTTATATTGCTTTGCTACAAAACTGAGGTATCCCTGTAAGGGGAGGGATTATATAGGGGGTTGAACTTCCTGTTTAGGGTGTGCCAGTGTCCAATCACCTAGTGATACCCTATATAACCCATCAGTAATTACTGAGGCTCTGTGTCCCGTGATGTACATCAAAAGAAGAGTATTTTACAGGTAAGCTGTTATAAAAAATCTTATTATATATATCTCCTGGGGCCCTTTACTTTTGTTTCGGGGCCCTTTATTATGTCCCGCAACGGGACTTGCACATGCTCTGCAATGAGCCCCCTTCCTACTTGACAGCACTGGTCTGGCGTCTGTCTTCTTGGCAGTCTATTAGGACCTAGTGCTGGTGACAGAACATCAGCTTCAAGTAAAGTGAAGACAAATTGATTTGATTGATTGTGTTTATTTATTGACTGGGGGTTGTATTCATAGGGTTGTCACATTGCTGGTGTTTTACCAGCCCAGCTTGTAAAAATACATCTTTCTTCCATTGTTATTAATAAGAAAGAGATTATATGGCCAGAAATGGTTTCAATTGTATGTTGGCATTGATTTACTGAAACATTTATTTTACAGTGACATCAGCATGGTTATATAGAAAAATGTCAAGCAGCATGACTTGGTGAAGAAATGACTATTTAGTATTCATCTATAAAAAAGGCGTGATGTCATTTCAATTCAATATTCAGACCTTTGTTAAATGTAGCATACATAGATGACATACAATACATCAAATTCACTTCACTGGCATAAGATATTTTAGAGTAACTTACAAAATTGCAAAAGCACAGGAAATTCAAGTATTTTAAATGCTTACTTGCAGTGTTTCTCATATCCATAAAACTATTTTTATTCACTTCCAATGCATCTTTTAACTTGCTAGAAAATTGACAGTTCCCTAGAAGAGCCCCCTTCCTCATTGTGCATCAAAGCCCTCCCTTCTTATAGGATTGTCTAATTAGTCTCTGTGCTCACCCGGGATCTTGGCCTCTCCCCTCACCTTGCAACATAATCGTTTATTTAGCTGGCAAGGGAGGAGCAATGGGGAATACTGTAGAGCGAAGGTGGGCAACTAGCCAATTGCGATCTACCCATCAACCATGGCCAGCTGACAGGGAGATTGTGACCCTGCCTTGCTAGTCACCTCTCAGACTTCAGACAGTCCTGGTATATAACTTCTCTCCCTTTGGCTTGTAAGGAGGGTAGGTCATTAGGGTGATTGTCACGTCCTCCATGTTCCCCTCCTCATTGGGCACCAAGCAAGGGTCACATGAGAGACCTACCCCTGCGTGGGTTCTTCTGGGCTACACTAGGCACTTTTTACAGGGTCACTGCCATACACATGGATTATCTTTACTTGAGCCACACTCATGACGCATTAGATAACTACACATGAACAAACTCTAGTAAACTCTCTTTATGTACTAAACATTACCACTGTTACGTGTGCATTTAGGAGGGACACGCAGAGCCAATGCCCTCTCCACGTGTCCAATGTATCACCGCTACCTCACTCCCAGTAACAGTATGGGGTCCTGTTGTTCACCTAGTGCAGACTCCATGCGTGCATTTCACTTGACTCTTACTCCTCAGTACCTGCATACAGAATGAGGGCCCCGGCAGTGCAGATCTGCTCCTGTTGCTATGGGAGACAAATCGCGGCCAAAGGAGTGTCGACAACATCTCCCTCGCTGCAAGAGGCTGCCTCACTTGCCACTTGTCTCACTTGCCACCTAACAACAGGCAGCTAGAGAAACCTTTGTTATCCTTGGTAACCACTTGTATATTCACACTATATTAACTCTTGTACTGATGTCTTCATACTCCAATGTGCTTTAGTGACCCAAGCTGTAGACTATATGTACTGGTTAATTACATTGCACCCCTTTAGTTACTTCAGACCAGGCAAAGGCAAAGTTTTAAAAGCTTTACTTGAAAAATGTGGCATGATGAGAATCACAAGATAAAAGTTTAACATAAAGTACAGTCAATTTCCCATCATCATTAGACCAATGTTGGCAGCTTGTGGCTGCCCCAGCATACTTGTCCAATGTTGGCTGAGTCCATATCTGGATTCTAACTTTGGCTTTGGCAAGATACGAGACATCCAAACTCCAACAATGGAACAAGACAGAGCATCCCTCTTTCAGTGTTCATAGATTCCCCCTCCAGGGCTCTCATAATCAGGGCCCTTGTCCTTTTTATAGTGCACAGGACCAGTGGGTCGGACCCAAGAAAAACCTGTCAAGAAGAAACGTGGGAGTACAGTTAACCCCTAACTTCCCATTGGGGCAGCAGTAACCTCTATCTGCCTACAGGCTGCTCAGTCCCATCAGGCAGCTCTGTCTACACAAAGAACTGGGAATGTGAAAGTCCAGCAAGAAGGAAAAGCGAACTCTATGTTATAGAATCATTTTCAATCAATATGATGATAAGTGACAGATATTTACAGTGAGGAAAATAATTATTTAATCCCCTGTAGATTTTTTAAGTTTGCCCACTTACAAAGAAATGAAGGGTCTATAATTTTTATCAAAGGTGTATTGTAATTGATAAAGACAGAATATCAACCAAAACTCCAGAAAAAAACACATAAAACAAATGATATAAATTAAGGTGCAGTTCAGTGAGTAAAATAAGTACAGTATTTGAACCCCAAGAAAAACATGACTTAGTCCTTGGTGGAGAAACCCTAGTTGGTGAGCACAGAAGTAAGACGTTTCTTATAGTTGGTGACCAGGTTTGCACACATCTCAGGAGGGATTTTGGTCCACTCCTCTTTACAGATCTTCTCTAAATCCTTAAGGTTTTTTTGCTGTCTCTTGCCAACTCGAAGTTTCAACACCCTCCATACATTTTCTATAGGATCAAGGTCTGGAGACCGACTAGGCCACTCCATGGCCTTAATGTGCTTCTTCTTGAGCCACTCCTTTGTTGCGTTAGTGCCTTAGTGGGCAATTGTCATGCTGGAAGACCCATCCACAACCCATCTTGAGTATTCTGGCTAAGGGAAGAAGGTTCTCATCCAAGATTTTATAATACATGGCCCCATCCATTGGCCCCTCAATGTGGCAAAGTCGGCCTGGACCTTTAGCAGAGAAACAGCCCAAAGCATCACTGTGCTTGACTATAGGGATGGGGTTCTTAAGGTCATAGTCAGCATTTTTTTCCTCCAAACATAGTGAGTCGAGTTAATGCCAAAGAGCTCAATTTTGGTCTCATCTGACCACAGCACTTTCTCCCAATCCTTCTCTGAATTATTTAGATGTTCATTGGCATAACTGTACATGTGCCTTCTTGAGGAGGGGGACTTGCTGTGTTTGGAGGAAGATAAATGCTGACTATGACCCTAAGAACACCATCCCTACAGTTAAGTGCAGATGTGGAAACATTATGCTTTTGGGCTGTTTCACCGCTAAAAGTACAAACCGATTTTGCCGCAGTGAGGGGCCAATGGATGGGGCCATGTTTTGTAAAATCTTATTTGAGAACCTTCTTCCCTCAGCCAGAACACTGAAGATGGGGCATGGATGACTCTTTCAGCATGACAATGACACAAAACATACCGCCAAGGCAACAAGGGAGTGGCTCAAGAAGAAGCACATTAAGGTCATGGAGTGGCCTAGCCAGTCTCCAGACCTTAAACCAATAGAAGATTTATGAAGGGAGCTGAAACTTCCAGTTGCCAAGCGACAGCTAAGAAACCTTAAGGATTTAGAGAAGATCTGTAAAGAAGAGTCGACCAAAATCACTCCTGAGATGTGTGCAAACCTGGTAAGCAAATATAAGAAACGTCTTGTGCTTACCAACAAGGGTTTCTCCACCAAGTACTAAGTCATGTTTTGTTTGGGGGTCAAATACTTATTTTGCTCACTGTACTGCAACTCAATTTATAAGATTTGTATGATGTGCTTTTTCTGGATTTTTGGTTGATATTCTGTCTCTATCATTTAAAATACACTTATGATAAAAAAATATATATAGACCCTTCATTTCTTTGTAAGTGGACAAACTTACAAAATCTGCAGGGGATCAAATAATAATTTTCTCCCGCTGTATACAGTGGATATAAAAAAGTCTACACACCCATGTTAAAATGTCAGGTCTCTGTGATGTAAAAAAATGAGACAAAGATAAATAATTTCAGAACTTTTTCCACCTTTAATGTGACCTATAAACTGCACAACAAACTGAAATATTTTAGGTGGAGGGAAGTAAAAATAAAAAAATAAAATAATATGGTGGCATAAGTGTGCCCACCCTTAAACTAATACTTTGCTGAAGTACCTTTTGATTTTATTACAGCACTCAGTCTTTTTGGGTTTGAGTCTATCAGCATTGCACATCTTGACTTCGCAATATTTGCCCACTCTTCTTTGCAAAAACACTCCAAATCTGTCAGATTGCGAGGGCATCTCCTGTGCACAGCCCTCTTCAGATCACCCCACAGATTTTCAATCAGATTCAGGTCTGGGCTCTGGCTGGGCCATTTCAAAACTTTAATCTTCTTTTGGCAAAGCTATTCCTTTGTTGATTTGGATGCATGCTTTGGGTCGTAGTCATGCTGAAAGATGAAGCTCCTCTTCATGTTCAGCTTTCTAGCAGAAGCCTGAAGGTTTTGTGCCAATATTGACTGGTATTTAGAACTGTACATAGTTCCCTCTACCTTGACTAAGGCCCCTGTTCCAGCTGAAGAAAAACAGCCCCAAAGCATGATGCTGCCACCACATTGCTTCACTGTGGGTATGGTGTTCTTTTGGTGATGTGCAATGTTGTTTTTGTGACAAACATATCTTTTGGAATTATGGCCAAAAAGTTCAACCTGGCTTTCATCAGACCATAATGCACTTCCCACATGCTTTTGTAAGACTTCAGATGTGTTTTTGCAAAATTTTGGCGGGCTTGGATGTTTTTCTTCGGAAGAAAGGGCTTCCATCTTGCCACTCTGCCCCATAGCCCAGACATATGAAGAATATAGGAGATTGTGGTCATATGTACCACACAGCCAGTACTTGCCAAATGTTCCTGCAGCTCCTTTAATGTTGCTGTAGGCCTCTTGGCAGCCTCCCTGACAAGTTTTCTTCTCGTCTTTTCATCAATTTTGGAGGGACGTCCAGTTCTTGGTAGTGTCACTGTTGTGCCATATTTTTCCTCCACTTGATAATGACTGCCTTCACTGTGTTCCATGGTATATCTAATGCCTTGGAAATTCTTTTGTACCCTTCTCCTGACTGATACCTTTTAACAATTAAATCCCTCTGATGCTTTGGAAGCTCTATGCGGAGCATGGCTTTTGCTGTAGGATGCGACTAAGAGAATGTCAGGAAAGACCTACTAGAACAGCTGAACTTTATTTGGGTTTAATCAGAGGCACTTTAAATGAAGACAAGTGTGTACTGACTCCTACTTAACATGAGTTTGAATGTGATTGCTTAATTCTGAACACAGCTACATCCCCAGTTATACTAGGGCGTGCACACATATGTAACTACATTATTTTAGTTTTTACCCCCTAATAGATTTCAGTTTGTTTTTCAATTGAGTTGTGCGGTTTATAGGTCACATTAAAAGGTGGAAAAAGTTCTGAAATGATTTATCTTTGTCTCATTTTTTTACATCACAGAAACCTGACATTTTAACAGGGGTGTGTAGACTTTTTATAACCATCGTATATGTATATATGAAGGAAGTCTGGTAAACAACATTAATCAATATATCATGACCAGTGGTGAGGAAAACAAACAAGATTGCTTTACTAAACACTCCAGACCCTGCACTCTGCTTTACCTGACAGGGACCTGTGAACTCTACGCAAATTACTACTGACCCCTGCGCTCTTTGTTATGTATTACTGACCCCTGAACTCAGCATTACTTACTCCTAACCTCTCAACTCTACCTTACTTATTGCTGATCCCTGCATTCTTAGTTACTTACTCTTCACCCCTACACTCTGTATTAGATACTTCTAACCTCTGAACTCTGCTTTACTCTTGACCCCTGAGCTCTGAGCTCAAAACTCTGCATTACTTACTCCTAAACTCTTCATTCTGTGTTGCATACTACTGACCTCTGGACTCTGCATTACTTACTAATAACCCCCGCATTCTTCATTATTCACTCCTTACCACTGCAATCAGAGCTAAAGGGGTTGTAAATCTTCAGGGTTTTTTTGCTGTTGTTTTTTTCTATTAAAAAATAAACAGATTTATACTTAAATGGCCAAACCCAGTCCAGCCTGCCCATCCAGCCAGGGCCGAACAAAAACTAGTGAACAAGGCCATAACTCAGCCCAGCCAGCCAGGCTAGAACTCAAACCAACCAGTCAACCAGCTGGGCCAAAACACAGCCTGGCCAGCCAGAACAAATACAGAACAAATACAAAAACAGACTGACAGATGACCATCTGGACTCCTGCATTAGACTTGGGGTAACAAATTACTCTCCGCATATGAAAACATTTGTGAATGGAAGTGAATGCCAGGTTTGTCACTACAGATAAAGAGGTAGGATAAGTTTATATTTTTACAGTGACATTTGTATTATTATATTTTCTTCAAACTTTCCTCTTTTTAATAGGGCCCTGCTATATTATCTCATCAAGCACTGCACCCTGGCAATCTTTGATTTCTTCCATGTCATTCAGGTAAATCTCCACTCTCCAAGGTTGCTATAGAGTGTCACTTGAGTCAGCTGTCAATCTGCTGAGGCTGCTGTCCTCACATCCAAGATGATGGCACACAGCAGTAGCTTCAGGGCTTTGGATGTCTACACAAGGGAGACTTCTACAGGTAAATAAAATGCATAAAATATGCAAATGCGCAAATAATCCTACAGGATGATTTTTGTTGAAATTAATGGTCAGGTGACAGGGTCTCTTTAACCATTCAGTCAATGTACATGTTTAATTAGAATGCTTTTGGAATGTTGCACACTTAAAATACCAACCGCAGTCGAACTGCCCACATGTGGACCAATGCTGAGACTCCACAGTCAAATCAGCCTTCAGCCCTACATATTGTAAAGGCGTCTCTGGTCAATTTCAGTGAGCTACATGTTTCTTTTTATAGATGCTTTCATGCATGTGTCCCATTTTCCTTTCTGCCTGCCATCCTGGAAATGCCTTATCAATTTGCTCATACCTGTAGACAGTAGATATGTCTGATGTTTTCTAAAGCATAGCAAATTGTTTTGGACCCTTCACAAGCAATTTGCTGACATCAAAGAGAAGCTGAAATTCAGAGGAAGAACTCTGTAGCCATCGTCAAGGAGCAGGATGTGTAAATTGGTGGTTTGCTACAGTTCGGCTCCAGCGCTGGGCTCAAAGTAGAGATTACAGTAATCTTTTTTTACTAAGATTATCTGACAGCCTAACAAATTCTGCTTCTTCATGATTAAAGCCAGCTGTCTGTGAATGCCAGTGGATGAAGTTTCAGATAATAAAAACAAATCTACAGATGCAGTTGGAGATGGGAAAACTTGTCTATGGTGGAAATTAAGATTTTCATAAAACTCTTAGAAAAGAGAATGATGCCCCATAGTGAGTGCTGTTTTATCTCTTGCTTCAATAACCCCCCTCAGCCTTTCTTCTCAGATGTTATCCTTATCTGCACATGTGTGTTCAAATGAAAGGTAAACCTTGAATGCGTGTTTGTAATCAAGAGGAGGTAAAACAAAGATTTTTCAATTTGCATGTGTCCTAAAATGCCATCAAACTTTCTTATCAAATTGACACAAAGCTTACATGATATGTAAACTGGGCAAGGCTGGTGCACTCTGGCAAAAATACATTGGTCCAGGATGATGTTTAGTATAGGAGAATGTCCAGTAACTATTCTATGGGATGAAGCTATAACTGAGGCAAACAAGGTGATTTTACAAGTGCTAACTTTTTACAGTCTGGGGCATGGTAGATCTTTGACAAAGAAAAGGCTGTATCTGCACACCAATGAAACCTCTATTATCTAAGCCAGCCTTTTTCAACCAGGGTGCCCAGGCACCCTGGGGCGTCTTGAGGTTTCTTCAGGGGTGCCTTGGTAAAAAGCCTAAAAATTGCCAAAAAATGTATACAAGCCAGCAGGTGGATCAAGCCAGCCCTTTAGTTACAGAAAACCACAGGTTTTTATTTATTGTGCACCATTTCAACCTTCCAGCCACCGGCATCCTAGCAACCAGTCATGTCAACAGTGTTGATAAAAAGGGCGTTGATCACCTGCACAGCATCCTTGTTTGACCTTCCCTTGCCCCTCTCTGTCAACACTAGGGTCACATTAGCTGAGAGATGGAGAGAAACTGAGTTAGAGGAGAAACACTGGAATAATAGTCGGTACTAGTATGCAAAAGTGTATTTGGTTTGGAAGAATAAATCACCTCTAATGTGGGGTGTCTTACGTGTACTGATGCTGTTGCGTTTTGTAAAACTATTAGAATAGTTTCTTACATTTTAAAATGGGGTGCCTTGAGATTGTCCATAATTTTAAAGGTTGCCTTGACTGAAAAAAGGTTGAGAAACACTGCGTTAAGCCTCCAGGCCCATTTTTTGTGTGGCAATTGAGGAAGAAGTCTCACCAAAGTTTTTCTTACCGTAATTGATCCTGTCCCCAGGGGACAAAGTGCATATAACATTTCTAGGTGATGTGGATCCTGAGCTAGTGTGGCTGACTACGTGCCCCATCTGCTCACCACTGTCTGACCATGCTCACAAGGAGACAATTATTTAATTAATTCTAAGTGGCAATGCCTGTTTCGGGCAGCAGGCAAATGCCCAAGATGAGTGCTGACACATGTAGGGGGATTTGCAGCAGAAGGAGAGGAGGAGAATGAGTGGGTTGTGGGGAGAAGAATGACTGCTGGTTCTACATATTATTTCTGATGTGCAAATAATTTTTTGGGCAAGCAGCTAGGCTTTTATTCCTTCTACAGCTTCTTCTTTAAACTGAAAATGCATACAAAAATGGCTTAGCATGCACCTAGTGTTTTTGATGTAGTGCTTATTTATAGTTCTGCTTTATTTATATTGGTGAATTTTCAATTTATTAACAGCATCATTTCTGTAAAAGGATTGATAATGCTGCAAGATTGTAGATGAACTTCCAGCAGAATTGTCACCCTCTATTTGTGGTGTGAGCATATTGGTGTATAGGCTTTTTCAGCCTACAGGGAGTGCAAACAACGTTGAGACAGAAAGAGGAAGTGACGTGGCGGCACCTTGATAATAATAATAAAATACTGTGCGCATATGCATGCTTTTTGGATGGACCTGCAGCAGGCAGGGAAGGGGGTGAGGCTTAACTTACACTTACCTAGTTGGTACCCCAGCCATCCAAACTTTTTACATACTATTTGTAGGTAAGAGTGTCTGAAAAATATTTCCACTTCCTCCTCTGTCTCCCCCCTTACTCCCCCTCTGTGCCAAATATCTGTTCACTCTGCGATATATATATTTTTTCAATATAGATCGATACATATTGCTACTTCTCCTGATGAGTGGATATCTCCACGAAACGCGTAGAGCCCAGCCTTATGGTACGCCATCACAATCACGTAATTCTGAGATCGATAATTATGGATTTTATTGTCACCATTAACTCAATTATGTTGATGATGAATTATAATGACGTTTTATGAAATTACTATTATTAAACTGTAAATTATGTTGTCATTATGGACAATAAATTGTGAAGATATTATTCTTGCTTATTATGTTATTTCATTATTCTATGTATAAATTGTTTCAAATCCATTAACATGTGATTGCTCATTCAATACTTTTAGCTGTGCTTCATATAAAGTCCCAACAAAGGTCCTCTTTTTGTTCTAACCTACTTAGTGGAGCGGGCACCTGTCTGAAATTGATACCCAACAAACATCCTTTTTTTGTTCTAACCTAGGTAGTGGAGCGGGCACCTGTCTGAAATTGGTACCCACTTCCCAAAAGTGTTAGAGGAGGGAGTAGGAGGAGGAAAAGTGGAACTTCCCTTTTTAGGTGAAGTTCCGCTTTAATGTCAGATAACATTGAATAGATAACCAATATCCAAACTAGGGATGAGCTTCGAATTCGAGTCGAACTCATGTTCGACTCGAACATCGTATGTTCGACCATTCATCGAATTTCGAAAGTTATGGGCCATTTGCGGCGAATTCGAGTGGCGCGTCATGGCCCATAATTCACTGCGGCATCGCAGTGCATTGCTGGCTGATGATTGGCCAAGCATGCACTATGACCTGCATGCTTTGGCCAATCACAGCGCGGTAAGAACGGAGAGCCATAATTAGCCAAAGCCAGGGTGGCTTTGGCCAATTATGGCTCAGGGAGTTTAGTACACGCCGCACACTATATAAGGTCGCTTGCATGGCGGCCTTGTGTAGTGTGTTGCGGCGGTGGCGGAGAGATAGACAGAGAGACAGTGTCATTTGATTTTAGTTAGATAGAGTAGGCCGGCGAGTCAGTTAGCTGCACTTACAGTGTATATAAATATGCATCCTAGGTGTTATATATATATATATATATATATATATATATATATATATATATATATATATACACTGTATTCAGTTTAGCTAGATCCATTCCTGTTATTCTCTTCCTACTGACAGGCAGGCAGGTGTTTTTACAGTATTTACAGCTACCTGAAGAAAATTGCTGGTGTTCTTCTGATCCTATTAGTACTGCAGGCAGCTGCAGTATTTACAAGTTAGTGTAGTGCGTCCTCTGCACAGTGTGCACCTAAAGCTACCTGAAGAAAATTGGTGGTTTTCTTCTGATCCTATTAGTACCGCAGGCAGCTTCAGTATTTACAAGTTAGTGAAGTGCGTCCTCTGCACAGTGTGCACCTAAAGCTACCTGAAGAAAACTGGTGGTGTTCTTCTGATCCTATTAGTACCGCAGGCAGCTGCAGTATTTACAAGTTAGTGTAGTGCATCCTCTGCACAGTGTGCACCTAAAGCTACCTGATGAAAATTGGTGGTGTTCTTCTGATCCTATTAGTACTGCAGGCAGCTGCAGTATTTACAAGTTAGTGTAGTGCAACCTCTGCACAGTGTGCACCTAAAGCTACCTGAAGAAAATTGGTGGTGTTCTTCTGATCCTATTAGTACCACAGGCAGCTGCAGTATTTACATGTTAGTGTAGTGCGTCCTCTGCACAGTGTGCACCTAAAGCTACCTGAAGACAATTGCTGTTGTTCTGATCCTATTAATACCACAGGCAGGCAGCTGCAGTATTTACAGTTAGTGTACTGCGTCCTCTGCACAGTGTGCACCTAAAGCTACCTGAAGACAATTGCTGTTGTTCTGATCCTATTAATACCACAGGCAGGCAGCTAGAGTATTTACAGTTAGTGTACTGTGTCCTCTGCAAAGTGTGCACCTAAAGCTACCTGAAGAAAATTGGTGGTGTTATTCTGATCCTATTTGTACCACAGGCAGGCAGCTGCAGTATTTACAGTTAGTGTACTGCATCCTCTGCACAGTGTGCACCTAAAGCTACCTGAAGACAATTGCTGTTGTTCTTCTCCTATTAATACCACAGGCAGGCAGCTACAGTATTTACAGTTAGTGTACTATGTCCTCTGCACAGTGTGCACCTAAAGCTACCTGAAGAAAACTGGTGGTGTTCTTCTGATCCTATTAGTACCACAGGCAGGCAGCTGCAGTATTTACAGTTAGTGTACTGTGTCCCCTGCACAGTGTGCACCTAAAGCTACCCTAAGACAATTGCTGTTGTTCTGCTCCCATTAATACCACAGGCAGGCAGCTACAGTATTTATAGTTAGTGTACTGTGTCCTCTGCACATTGTGCACCTAAAGCTACCTGAAGAAAATTGGTGGTGTTCTTCTGATCCTATTAGTACCACAGGCAGGCAGCTGCAGTATTTACAGTTAGTGTACTGCGTCCTCTGCACAGTGTGCACCTAAAGCTACCTGAAGACAATTGCTGTTGTTCTGCTCCTATTAATACCACAGGCAGGCATCTACAGTATTTACAGTTAGTGTACTGTGTCCCCTGCACAGTGTGCACCTAAAGCTACCCTAAGACAATTGCTGTTGTTCTGCTCCCATTAATACCACAGGCAGGCAGCTACAGTATTTATAGTTAGTGTACTGTGTCCTCTGCACAGTGTGCACCTAAAGCTACCTGAAGAAAATTGGTGGTGTTCTTCTGATCCTATTAGTACCACAGGCAGGCAGCTGCAGTATTTACAGTTAGTGTACTGCGTCCTCTGCACAGTGTGCACCTAAAGCTACCTGAAGACAATTGCTGTTGTTCTGCTCCTATTAATACCACAGGCAGGCATCTACAGTATTTACAGTTAGTGTACTGTGTCATCTGCACAGTGTGCACTTAAAGCTACCTGAAGAAAATTGGTGGTGTTCTTCTGATCCTATTAGTACCACAGGCAGGCAGTTGATTCGGCTAGCTGCAGTATCAGTATATATATAAATCCCAGCTTTGTGCAGCTACAGCTCACTGCAGGCCATTAGTATATCTGGAAGGCCAACAAGGAGAGGCAGACAGTCACAAGCCAATTAAAGAAGGCAAGCAGTCTCTGTGTCTAGAGGCAACAGTGCTAGTCGTGGAGACGGTGCATCCTCATCAGCACATGGCCGTGGGACACGCTTGTCCTTTTTTTCGGCAACTGGCCGTGTTGAGCCGCAGCATGCGGAAGACTTGGTAGAGTGGATGACCAAGCGTCCTCATCCTCCTTATGCTCTCTCACCAAGGATCAGGGTACTTTTTGTGGCAAAGTAGCTGCCAACGCGGCCTCTTCCCTCAGCTCAATGGCATCAGTCACTCCTTCCCATGTCCTCCTGAGGAGTCCCCCAAACTGTTTGACTCACAGTGTTGGGTACATGCTCCAGGAGGTTGCCCAGCTTTTGAAGGCTCCGATGATGGTACCCAGCTAGAGGAAGGCAGTAACGTGAGCCCAGAGGGGGTGCCCAAGAAGGACAGCAATCTGGCAGTCATGTTCCCCCAGCTGCAGCATACTGCCAGCTTTGCTCCAGTGACGAGGAGGGAGGGGATGATGAGGTCACTGACTCCACGTGGGTGCCTGATAGGAGAGAAGAGGAGAAGGCACATCTCTAACAAGGCAGGATGCCCTTCAGTGGCCAGCTTAAGGGCAGCAGACCGACTGCATCACCGCAGAGCTCAGCATGTGCAGGGTGCTGCTGTCTCTGTGTGTTATTCCAAAAGTTCTTTGGTGTGGGCCTTTTTTGAGACGAGTGCATCAGACCTCACCGCTGCAACATATGTCATATGCCATGCAGTTCGTTGGCAAGCGTACCTAAAAGACCCACACCAAAGAACAAATCAGACCTCTCCTTGCTCCTCATCAGCTGGGATCTCCAACCCAACTGCAGTGTTGTGGCACCAGTGCCTAAGGCCCAATTTTTCTGCCCCTGTTCAACAGGGACATGTAATTACAATTCTTGATCTAATATTTCACAGTAGGGCCCATTCCTGGGCCCACCAAGAGTAGCTGTGAGGGCTTACAGTGTTGTGGCAACACCAACACCTAAGGCCCCAATTTCTGCAGAGTATATAGGGCAGGCCCCTACTTTCAAACATCCAACTTACAAACGACTCCTACTTGCAAAAGGAAGGAGACAACAGGAAGTGAGATGAAATCTAACCCTAGGAAGGGAAAACTCTCTACTGTAAGAGTTAATATGGGAAAAACGTGCCTCCTCTTCACTGATGCGTTATCACCAATCCTTGTTTCACTAAAAACCCTAAATTTACAAAAAACATTTGTCATTGGGACAGAAAGTGAGGGGAAATCTTCTGAAGAGGTGCACAGACAGCAAAACGAATGTTACAGGGGTGATAACCCTTCCCTATGTTTTCCAAAAAGCTTAAAAATAGATTTTTTGGCTGGAGCTACACTTTAAAAATGTACCAGTTCAAAATTACAAACAGATTCTACTTAACAACAAACCTACAGTCCCTGTCTTGTTTGCACTGCCTGTATACTGCTGTTCAGAGTATATAGGGCCTGGGGGCCCCACGCCTTTCCTTTTTTTAATTTGGGTGCGGGGTTCCCCTTAATATCCATACAAGACCCAAAGGGCCTGGTAATGAACTGGGGGGTGGGGGGTACCCATCCATATTACCGGGACCCAACAATACATTAAAGCCGCAAGCAGTTTTAAATGTCATTTTGTGCATGGACTGTTCTAAGCACGGGACACACGCGCCACTTTACAGGCATACTATAAACACCCCACAGGTACGATATTTAAAGGAATAATTTACTTTTTTTTTCACTTTAAGCATCATTAAAATCACTGCTCCCGAAAAAACGTCAGTTTTAAAACTTTTTTTTGCATTGATACATGTCCCCTGGGGCAGGACCTGGGTCCCCAAACCCTTTTTAGGACAATAACCTGCATATTAGCCTTTAAAATTAGCACTTTTGATTTTGAATGTTCGAGTCCCATATACTTTAATGGGGTTCTAAAGTTCGCGCTAACTTTCGGTCCGTTCACAGGTTCTGGTGCGAAACGAACCGGGGGGTTTTCGGCTCATCCCTAATCCAAACCACAGACAAATATGAGAGTCTGAATAGTAAAACATACCCTAGTGGCTACTCTTTGGATTGCCCTCCTGAATTTTATTTGAATAAATTTGTATCTGGACCTTTTGGCAGTGGTTTAGTGCTTTGATTTTTTTTTTTTGTAACTTTTTACTGTTGACTTTAAACTTATCCTTTCAGACAGTACAGAAAGTAGAGGAAAATCTCCATAAACATTCCAAAATCCATTCATGTGTTTCATAGGACACAAACTAAAGTGCTGTGTGCTCATATGCTCCCCCCCAGGCGATAGCCCCTCACCTTAGGACTTGTGACCTTGCAATTAAGCTTGGTCAAAATGTGCCTTAGAACCTCTATGGATTCGGTGTTATATGCAGGGTCCTGGATAGATTACACTGGTGCTTCTGTTCCTCACAGCGTTCCCGTTTATACCTCGGTATATCAATACAAAAAGAACTTCATGCTGCAGTATGTGCTATATTTATTTAAAATCACAATAAGATTCCCACAATGGGTACTCACAATAACAAGGCGCTTACAGGGCCCCACACTAAAATAGCGGTAACGAATGGGTGACGGCGGACGGTAATGGGGTGGCGTACTAATCGTTCCCAACAGGTTGTGTGTGTAGCGTTCCGTCCTGTCCCCTTCCCCAATGCATGTCGATACAAGGGGTATTTCGTATCTTCATCAGGGGGTGATTTAATTACTTATACTTGTTTGTTTTTGAAAGTGTCACTTATTTTGTACTCTGCTGCCCTGAACAAGATCAAACATTTAACCTTATTCTGTTGCCCCCTCTTGCACTGCAATCTGTCCAGGCCAATTTCAAAACCCCACCCCCACAAGCTTGGTTTTATCAGCTTCTAATTGAATAATTTTGAATCCCCCCCCACACCTTCCCACTATAAATTTAGTTCATTTCTTGGGACGGCTGGCGAGGGTTTAGGCTGGTTACTCCTTGCACAAAGTGTCACGCCGGCAACAAGTGTTTGGCACTTGGACACGGGCACTTTGACTAAGGCACTGCTACAAAAAAGTAAGTACAGACATTATTGTTCCACAGCTATTTTGCAGGAAGTTCCACTTCATTCTCTAACTTTCCTCAGCCTTCATTTTATTAGCCTGTCTCCACCCTCTAAAATGCTCACACTAATCTTTGTTATAACGTCCTCTCTCCTCAAACTCTCATGTCTTTACCCCCCCTCTCCAGCCCCCAACCTTTACATATCTCCCTCTCTTCTGCCCACTCAATATTACTCCACTTACCACCTCCTGCTCATTCTAAGCCCACACAGTATCACCATGTCCATTCCACCACAGCATCTGCCCTCCTATAAATCCCTCTCCCGCCTTACCACCCTCACCCTCCTACTACTCCTAATGTCTGGGGACATCGCACCAAACCCCGGCCCCCCCACACCCAATTCCCAACGCCAAGATCGACCATCTACCTCCTCCAACAGTAGTCGTAACTTCAACCTTCTCATCCCAATTCCCCTGATTCCACAAGTCAGCCCCCCTCTTTCATGTGCCCTCTGGAATGCCCGCTCAGTCTTCAACAAACTAGTTTCTGTCAATTACCTTTTCCTCTCCAAATCCCTTGATCTATTTGCTATAACTGAAACCTGGCTCCAGGAATTCGATACTACCTCTCCAGCTGCACTGTCCCACAGTGGCCTTCTCTGGACTCACTCCACCAGACCCAGTGGACGAAAAGGAGGTGGTGTCCGACTTCTCCTCTCCCCACAATGCACCTTCCAGGTACTGCCCACACCTCCCTCTCTTTCCACCTGCTCTTTCGAAATGCACTGCATTCGTCTTTTCTCTCCAGCTTGTCTGAGGGTCGCAGTCATTTATTGGCCTCCTGGACCAGTGTCACGCTTTCTGGATGACTTCTCTGCATGGCTACCCTATTTTCTCTCATCCGAAGTGCTTGCCATCATCCTAGGTGACTTTAACATTCCAATCAATGTTAATAATGCTACCACCTCTAAACTACTAAACCTAACCTCCTCTTTTAACCTAACACAATGGACACAAACCACCACTCACTCCAACGGCAACACTCTCGACCTTGTATTCTCCCATCGCTGCACTCCCTGCAATCTCTCCAACGCACCCTTTCCTCTCTCTGATCACAACCTTATCCGTTTCACACTCTCCTTGTCTCCTATATCCCATGCTGCCAACCCACAAACCACTACCCGCAGGAACCTTCGCAACCTCAAACCTTCCCTTCTTCACTCTGCTACTGATGGCCTTTATGACAAAATCGCACCCCTGTCCTGCCCAGACCTAACCACTTCCATCTACAACACCACGTTGTCATCCTCCCTAGACGTACTTGCTCCTCTTTCTACACGCAGAACCAGGCCCCATCTGCCACAACCCTGGCAAACAGACGACACCAGAAGTCTCAAGAGACACAGCCGTGCTCTTGAGCGAGCATGGCGTGAATCTAAATCCCTGCAAGATTTTACCCTCTACAAATCTGTCCTTCTCAAATACAACTCCTGCCTCCACACTGCTAAACTAGCCTATTACAACACTCTCATCAAAACCCTCTCATCCAAACCTCGTCAACTCTTTTCTACCCTTAATTCCTTACTTCACCCCCCCACTGCCCCCACCCACCAACTTGCTTACCGCTCAACATATTGCCAACCACTTCAATAGCAAAATCAACACAATTCGCAAGGAGATATCCAGCATTCAAATTCCTCCCCTACCCAACATATCAGGTCCAACACCACACTCAATACTCTCCTCCTTTTACCACAGAAGAAGTTGATAAACTGCTCTCCATGGCCCACCTCACTACATGTCCCCTGGACCCTGTCCCCTCTCAATTACTGCGACCACCTTCCCACTCTATTCTCAACTCCCTAACCCACATCTTCAACCTCTTTCTCTCCTCTGGCACCTTTCCTTCCCCGCTCAAACATGCACTGGTTACCCCCATACTCAAAAAACCCTCACTAGACCCCACCTGCTTGAATAACTTAAGACCTATCTCCCTTCTCCCGTTTGCCTCCAAGCTCATCGAACGCCTTGTTCATGACCAAATGAGTCGCTACCTCACAGACAACAACCTTCTCGACCCCCTACAGTCTGGCTTCCGCCTACAACATTCTACTGAAACTGCCCTACTAAAACTTACCAATGACCTAATAACTGCCAAAACCAATGGCCACTACTCCATACTCATACTTTTAGATCTCTCTGCTGCCTTTGACAAAGTTGACCACCTGCTGCTCCTCAGCAAATTACACTCCCTTGGCCTCCATGATTCTGTATTATCCTGGTTCTCCTCCTACCTATCTGGGCCTCTCCTTTTCTCACTCTATACCTCTTCCCTGGGCCAGTTGATAACCTCCCATGGCTTCCAATACCACCTCTATGTCGATGACACACAGATCTATCTCTCCACTCCTCAACTCACCCCCACTATCTCCTCACGGATCTCAAACTTGCTGAATGACATATTGGTATGGATGTCACACCACTTCCTCAAACTTAATCTTTCTAAAACTGAGCTTGTTAAATTTCCTCTTTCACGGCCCCCCTCCTGTGACTTCACCATTAATATCAACAACACAACCATTGGTCCCTCCACACATGCCAGGGTCCTGGGTGTAATCCTTGACTCTGACCTCTCCTTCAGCCCCCATATCCAATCACTGGCTAAATCATGCCGCCTTAACCTCTGCAACATCTCCAGAATTCGACCCTTCCTGACTAATGACACCACAAAGCAACTTATTCACTCCTTGATTATTTCCCGCCTCGACTACTGCAACTCTCTCCTTAATGGCCTTCCCTTAAGCAGGCTATCCCCCCTTTAGTCTATTATGAATATGAATGCTGCTGCTAGACTAATACAACTCACTAATCGATCCGTGACTGCTGCTCCTCTCTGCCAATCCCTTTACTGGCTTCCCCTACCCCACCGTGTAAAATTCAAAATGCTAACAAAAACATAAAAGGCCATTCACAACATCGCCCCCATCTACATCACCAACCTCATCTGCAGATATCGCCCAAATTGCCCCCTCCGCTCCTCCCAGGACCTCCTGCTCTCTAGCTCCCTTGTTACCTCCTCCCATGCTCGCCTTCAGGACTTCTCCAGAGCCTCCCCCATCCTCTGGAATTCCCTGCCCCAGTATGTCCGATCAGCCCCTACATTGTCCACCTTTAGGAGATCCCTGAAAACTCATTTATTCAGGGAAGCCTATCCCACACCCACATGACTGTCCCTAAGACACCCCCATCAAATTATTCTTTGCAGCTATTACCTTTTGTACCACCACCCCCTCCCTTTAGAATGTAAGCCCTACGAGCAGGGCCATCCTGGACCTTTTGTATTGAACTGTACTGTAATTGTGTTGTCCCCCTTATACATTGTAAAGCGCTGCGTAAACTGTTGGCGCTATATAAATATCGTATAATAATAATAATTTAATTGGACGATGAACCTATCAGTTAATATATCCCATCCACGGTCATTTTGTTGTGGCCTGGGGACACTCTAGTGAGCAACTCATGTAATTATATGGGAGAAACGTCTATATGCAGAAATAGACGGATAGAAATGGTAAAGGATAATAGCCATGGAATCCCCATTTTGCCTGTTACATATAATAAAAACATTTAACGCTGACACCACTGCGTTAAACTACTCAGGACGAACGTGGGAAGATCAGATCGGCACCCCATGCATGAACCGGCTAACATGAGAAATGTAACAATATAAATCTACAATATATCAATACAATATAGGACTAAATATATTAAAAAATAGATAAAATAAAAAATAAAATAGCTACTAAGACTAGTGCATGTATATGAGTATACATAGTCATACTTTAATATGTATGCTTAAAACCACATTTAGGAAAATAAAAACAATATATTGCTAGCAAACACTACCTTAAAACTTTATTTTATATTAATATTCAAAATCTTATACGGCAAAAAAACACCAAAACCGATAAGATAGTGTTACCAATATGAATATTATCGGGGTGTGCTCATATACGAACGTATATATCCAATAAGGGGCGGTTTATACCCCTTAATCACACCATTCCTTTATGTATAGTCATACTAATCTGACATGGTGTTGGTATATAGCAAAATTAAACTACTGTGTGTGCTTATTGATTACTTAAAAAACATTTAAGATCAAAGTCTTTGTTTAACCCTTCAGGGGCTAGGGAGCCCAACTGGTGTATCCACCATGATTCTCTTCTACAGATTTCCCTCACATAATTTGAACCCCTCCAGTGACGTTTGGGTGCCTCAATGCCCCAAAATTGCATACCTACTGTGTTCTTACTGTGTATGTCTCTAAAATGTACAGATAAAAAATGCTTGTCAAACCCTTTTTTTAATGTTCCTTACGTGCTCTTCAATACGCTCTTTTAATGCCCTTACGGTTCTACCAACATAAATTAAATTACATGGGCATTTAACCACGTAAACTACACCAACTGTTTTACAAGAGATGAAGTCCCTAATGGTATATGTATGGTTGTTATGTGGATTGACAAAATCTTTTACTTTCCTAACATTATTAGGAACTCTGGTGCAACTATAGCAGCGACCACAACTGTGGAAACCTATCATATCCCAAAACAACTTAGGTTTAGGAGGGGCAGGCTCTTCCACATTATGCACCAGTAGGTCACGTAGACTTGGTGCTCTCTTGTATACTATCCTAGGCTTATCTGACAGACTCCCTTTTAAATGGACGTCTTGTTTCAAGACGTTCCAATACTTATGAATAATTCGCTCAACATCTTTATTCTGTAGATTGTAGTCCAGAACAATACAGGTACCCATATCATTGTTGGTGCTAGTTTGTTTGATGTTGTCCTTGAGTAAATCCTCCCTATTAAGATTCTTAACTTTATTTTTCTCCTTTCTTTCTTTCTCCTTCTCACCATATCCTTTCTGCTTAAACATAGTGGTTAACATTTTGGATTGTAATTCAAAATCAACTTCCTGTGTGCAATTCTTCTTTATTCTCATGTATTGACGTCATGGAATGTTGTCCAACCAAGGTCTGAAATGACAACTCATAACGGGAATGTATGAATTGGGATCTGTCACCTTGAAGTATGTTTTTGTTTCAGTTCCTTGAGGTGTGTTGCAAATTTCCAAATCTAGGAAGTGTACCATACTTTTACTGATGTTCCATGTCAGATTGATATTCTGATCGTTTTTATTCATTATTTCAAGCTTTTCTACCAAGAGGTCCTCGTTTCCCTTCCATATGATCAGAAGATCATCTATGAAACGCCTGTAGAGTAAAATATTGGGATCTCTATTGTGTAAAATACCTTCAGACTCCCATCATACCATATATAAATTGGCGACGCTTGGAGCGAATTTTGCGCCCATTGCGACGCCCTTAATCTGTAAATAAAAAGTATTCTGGTACCAAAAAAAGTTATGTTCCAAACAGAAGCTTAAACATCTTAATATGAATTTCCGTAGCTTCTTTTCCATCCCGTCATTATTCTTTAGGGCCCATTTCACTGCTCTCATGGCCCCATGGTGGTCAATACTGGTATAGAGAGATGCCATGTCACCATTTGCCATCACCAAATTTTCATTAAAGGTACATTCATTTAATAACTGTAATGTTTGTTTGGTGTCCTTTAGATACCTGTGAGTTTCCTTAACAAGAGGTTGGAGATGTATGTCTATATATTCTCCTAATCTGGAGGTTAGGGAGTCAATCCCACTTACAATAGGTCTACCCGGGGGATTGTGTCTATCCTTATGTATTTTTGGAATATAATATATAACAGGAATCCTACTGGCCGTAGGAACCAGATATTCTTCCTCATGCTTATTAAGAAGACCTTTCTCCACCCCATAGAGTATAACCGATTTTAATTCCTGTTTGTAAATTTTCGAAGGATCTGATTTCAATATTTGGTGGGTACTCCTATTTTCCAGAATCCTTTCCATCTCCTTCTTATATTGTTCCAGGGATAATACCACTATACCTCCTCCCCTATCCGCTGGTTGGATGACGATATCTTTTCTTTTTTCTAAGTTACTAAGGCCTTTCTTTATGTCCTTTTGTTCATAAATTTTCTTACCGGGAGTTGTTCCAAATCAGTTCTGTCCAATTTCTTAAAAAAGATCAATGTATTTATTATTTGCTACATGTGGGTTAAAAACACAATTGTTCCTTAATGGAGTGAAGCGATTATCCATTGCTATTTTTTCCACCGGATTTTAAGCATAATACTTCTTTATATTCAACTTGCGAACAAACTTTTGAATGCCAATGTAAGTTTCAAATTTATTCAGACCCTTTTTAGGGGCAAATTTAATGCCCTGATCCAGGGTTAATGTTTCTTCTCTGGTAAGACTTGTACCGCTTAAATTATAGATACCCTCCCCTATTCTTGATCTACGCGCCTTCTTTTCTTGCTTCCTTCGTCCTGCCGTCCTCCCCTTTTCCTATATTTCTTCCATCTTTGGGGGGATGGTGGTCTGTCCGGCCCTTCTCTAAAAAAGAAGAGTCCACTGGGGTTGCATGTACATCTTCATAAAGGGGTTGATAGGTGTTATGAACTGGCATTTGATATTGATCTGCGGTGGTTCTATCATATCTCACTCTTTGGGGTTTGGGTGAATAATATTGTCCTTCACCATAGTTGGGACCTCTATACACTTGAGATTGTCCTTGGGAGTAATAATCTCCTTGTGGTGGGTCCCTATGGTGTGATGGGCCCCGATATTGTGAACACCCTCTCTGAGGTGTTCTGTGTTGATAATTTGATTGCTGTGGTGGGCCCCTACATGGTGGGCCCCCTCATTGAAGTGTTCTGTATTGATGATTGGATTGCTGTTGCTGGTATTGGGGACAATAATAATTTTGTGGGCTCTGACCGTAATGTTGTGGTCCCTTAAAATAAGGAGCATTCCCTGGTTGATCATTTCTCCACTGGGAGTTATGCCCTTGTTGTGCCCTATTCCAGTTGCCTCGATTCTGTGGATATCCATACTGGTTGGGTTTTCCCCCATGTTGGTTGCAACCCTTATTGTTATATTGAGCGTACCGTCTATTATTACTGTGATCCTGATACGATGTCTTACTGTAGTAGGGTTGTTCGGATGGGCCCAATTGATCCCTATCAATAGGATAATTCCTGGGATATTCTTTATTCAAATATGTGGTGGTGGTGGTAAGTCTTGTATTCTGTGGGTTTGAGGTGTTTTGGGTCTCCCTGTCCCCTCATTGGTATTTGTACCATTGGTAGTACCAGACCCCTGGGTACCTCCATTATTCATAGCATCTATTGTGGTCTGCCATCTAAACACTTGTTTTTTCTGATAATCATCAAGGTCACGTAAATATTTCTTCTTTTTGTTGTTTTTATTTTCTATATCCTTTCTCTGCATACTTTTCTGTAATTTATCCATTTGTTTGTTATAGTCATTACTATCCTTAAAAGGAGCAATCTTCTCCCGAAGCTCCTTTATTTGCTCTTCTATTATTCTCTTTTTACATTGCTTCCTTTGGTTTAAAAATTCAATGACTTCCCTGCCTTTATCATTAAAAAAGGTGTACCACTCCTTAATATCGTCTGTGCCTAATAATCCGTCATTGATGGGAACATCCCTTCTCAATTTCCTGGGCACCATGTTGACTTTAATATACTGTTTCATAGTGGACAGGTCCCACCATATATTGCTCTTTTTATCCATACAGTGCCCCAATTTCCTAAATAAATGCACAATATCAGTATCCTTAGTAGTTGTTTCTGAAAATAAATCCTCCAAATCAAGCTCCCTTTTTTCAAATAATGCAAACGGATCCATGGGGCTACTAACAGGTTTATGGGAAAATTACTCAAAATGCTGGTCTATAGTCCTGTGAGCCTCCAGGTAATTGACCAAATCAGGTCTCCAAAATAGTTTATCTTGCAAATGATCAGCTGCTAATATTCCGCAAGTCTCATAAACCATGCAAAATAGTTAAACCAAGTTATAAAAACGCTGCACTATCAAATTGATAAATATATAATTTTGTGCTAAATTGTTATGCCGCGTACACACGAGCGGACTTTACGGCGGACTTTGCCCGGCGGACTGGATTTCGTCGGACAATTCGATGTGTGTGGGCTCCAGCGGACTTTGTTTTCTCAAAAGTTGGACGGAATTAGATTTGAAACTTGTTTAAAATTTATCCGACGGACTCTTCTTTCTAGCGGACAAACCGATCGTCTGTGTGCTAGTCCGACAAACTCAAACTGACGCATGCTCTGAAGCAATTACAAGACGGAAGCGCTCGGTCTGGTAAAACTAGCCTTCGTCTTGAAGCTAGCACATTCCTCTTCTGTCGTCTTTTAATACAGCCTTTTTTTAGGATTGATAATGCGAGAGGAATGAAGTTGTTTTTCTGCTTTATATTCACACAGAGTTCTCACAAACTTCTTTCTTCGTGATTTATCCTCCTGCCATGACTAATATAATATTTTGTAACAGCCAGATCTCCATAAATTTTTAATTGTAAAATATAATTTTTTGTTTTTGTTTTTTTTTATTTCAACACTTTAGCTATTTTACAATGTGTGTTAAATGCTAACCACATTTTTGGTGTGTATTTTCAAGTTACCACAATTAACATTCATATTTTGTGTTGTTTGAAAGAACCTTAATGAGGTTGTTGTCCCTTGTTCATTAGACATAGGGGGGTGTATTTAACAAATGCAAAATCATTTTTCACTCCAATTGCTAATTATACATATAATTCCACATAAAGAGCATTTTGAAGTGTGTTCGCTGTGGATCCGAGGGGCACATGCAAGGAAGCCCAAACCAAAACAATTAATTTTTTTTTTACATGTTTTTCATAAAAAATCAGCAGAGCTTCCCCCGAGCTTGTTTTTGACAAAAGGCTTAAATCATTTAAGAATATCAAGTGAAACGTTCACTTGAGAAATTGCACACCAAGTGCACTTGTTGGAAGTGCAGTCGCATAAAAACTGAGGGCAAGAGCTTAAATTCGGGGAAGCTCTGCTGATTGATTCCTAAAATCATGTAAAATCAAAATACATTCTTTTTATTTGACAAAAACACACATAGGGGTTGCTTTCCTAAAGGTAAAAAGGCTGTGCATTTTAGAAATTGCATTTGCCCTCTGCAAGAGCAGTTGCTCCCAAGCTTTATTAAATGTGAAGCAGCTCTGCTGACTTCCATCATCCAATCATGTGCAAGCAAAAAGGTTTTTTTTTTGGTTTTACTTGCACAGGATTGGGTACTCTTTGCAAAGTCAAGCTTTTAACTAATTTCTGATGCTCTGGAGCAATTGCACTTGCAGAGGGCAACTGCCCTCTGCAAAGTGCACAGACAATTTGCTTTTGTAAAATCAACCCCATAGTCTTTTCGACCTGTACCTGCCTACTCCCAAACAAAATGGCGTCTTTTAATCCAAACACATAGGCAAGAATGTAAGGTAAACACAAAATTTTTTTTATAATAAACACAAAAATTAGGAAAGCAACACTGGACACACTTTGAGAATCTGGGAAGCCTTTCGTCCCCCAGGACACACATCAAGTTTCAGGACAAGAAAATAGGTATCTTGCGACTATAGGGAGCACAGGGAGCACAGTCCGAACAGACAGAAACCAGGCAATCACTTTCGACTCTTCCGTGTAGCCTTCCCTCCACGCTTCTCTGCAGCCTTCCCTCCACGCTTCTCTGCAGCCTTCCTCGGAGGTTGTGCCTCTGGTGGTGTACTTGGGGCAGGAGGAGGAGGAGGAGGAGGAGTGGCTTCATCTGCTATATATGTGTTAGCAGTAAGCTCCCCTCTCAAGCCCTTCTGGTAAGCCTGGAAAAATAGACCCTCACAGAGGAGGCGTTGGCCCTTTTCCAACTCCTGTAATCTGCCGGCTAGATAGGTGCCATACGCCTCCTCTACATTGGGAGGTTTACTCAGGATCCGGCTTGCTTCCCGTATGAGCTCTAGGGATTCCTGCTCTGTTGCAGTCATCCTCCTGGGCCTTTGGTGGAGAATGCGGAGGGGAGGCACCTGGCACTCCGTGCGGCTTCTACTTGGCCCAGCCACAGCCTCCTCCTCTCTCCCACTGGGCAAGGCCTCCTCCTCTCTCCCACTGGGCAAGGCCTCCTCCTGGCTGAGGTCATCCTGTGTAAAAAAAGGGACATAGTTGTAATTTTCTGTTATGCAATCACACACAATTTTCAGCTCCTTAACTTTCAAAGATAATTACACAAAATAGTAAAGGCTATCTATTTGACCACACCATTATTTCAGATGATCAACAAGATCTGAAGTTACGTATATATTTGGCCACTACTGTCTAGTGATATGTCTACATATTACTCTTTGTGCAGAAGTGATTTTTGATGAAGCACTTTCAAAATTAACACCTTAACATCATTAATAACATTTACACAATCCCAAAATGTTCCAAAAAAGTATACCTGGCTGAAGCTGGGCGCATCCACTTCATCTATGGTGAAAAGGCCCAGTTCATCCTGGGACTCCTCAGCTGGGGTGGAGGTGGATGGAAGGCTGGAGGGAAGGCTGGAGGGAAGGGTGGAGGGAAGGCTGGAGGGAAGGGTGGAAAGGGATTGCCTGGCTTCGGTCTGCTCATCCAGGAATCGCAGTTTGTGGTAATACCACAACTTGGGTACATAAACTTGGTCAGCTGCTGCCCCGGATCTCAGCGACTCCTGGATTTTTCTGTGTTCCCGCTTATACATATTACGCAAGATACCTATTTTCCTGTCCACAAACTTGAGGTCTGCCTGGGGGAGTCGAGTCTTCACAAACTCTAAAAGTGTGCCCAGTGTTGCCTTCCTAACATCACGATTATAATATTGGTGGTGTTTGACCTCCCAGAGGTTTTTCTTCTGCTCATAGAGATCAATGAAATGTGTCAAAAACTCTTCCTCTTTAAAGGGATTCATTATTTCTGCAAGACAAGACACAAGATCAAAACTTAAATGTCAGTCCCAAATCTCAGGATTAGTTTGTGTTGTAATCTAGGGGACACACACGGGGACACACACAAACACACACACACACACACACACACACACACACACACACTTTAATCTTACCTTCGTTTGTTCCGCTCGCTACTTCCGCACGGACATACATAGGCCATCGTACTAGCTTTATATACACTGCGCATGTGTCATGCTCCGCCTGCGTCGCCCGCCCCTGACGTTCGTAAGTACGATTTGGCCCCGCCCCTTCACTCTTCGTTGCGCAGTGGGAGTAGATAGCAAAAGATGGCGGAGCGATTAAGTGAGAGTAGCGCGGAGGAAAGCCCGGAGCCCCAAACATCCACATCCCGGAGGAGATATAAGGCCACCAACATGGCTTTTGGAGAGATGGTGGAGATGGTGTCCATATTAAGAAGGGACGACTACGATGGCAAAAAAGGACCGTACACACGACCCAATCTGAGAAAGGACAAAATAATGTCCTCAGTGGTCACCGCTCTGGAAGAGAAATTTGGGACAAAACGTTCCAAAGAACAATTGCGGAAGCGGTGGTCTGACATAAAAAGTCGTGAGCCAGAGCAATATTTCCGAATAAAGAAGCTGCTGAAAAAAAGTAAGTACTTGTGTTTTACTATTGAGATACAGAACTTGCATGCTGATCCTTATTTTTGGCGGTTTTTCTGCATCGTTCGTAAATACCGTTCTTTGGAATAGATCGTATACTTTATAAAGTGACGTTATTTTTTCGCCAAATACGATGGGACAGGGTTGGATATACATTTATGGCTTGATAATTTTGCGAATTCCCACAATGAGTTGATGTGGTGTAGATGTGTTTGAAAATATAATGCTTCATCCAAAATGATTCAGTGTAATGTAGGGACAGGACACAGCAGCTGTTTCCACATCTGGACTCACGAGCACTATAGTTGTTGGGAATGATTTAGCAGTCCCACTATTGTTCTTCGATTTTATTTGTGTCTAAATTTTTAGACTTTTCTTCCGTACGTTTTTTGGCTCTGCGTAACTTCTGCATACTTTCAGCTATTAAAACCATTCAACTATTAAAATGTTCGTCTCTTTTAGCTGATGTGTGGTCATTTTAAAATTTGTTAATAACATTTATACTTTATTAAATAATAATTTTTTATTAACTTTTTTCAACATTGAATTCAATGGGAGCATGCTTGAAATCCTCAAATTCTTCTTCCGTTCCCAAAAGTTTCCGGTCCTTCATACTTTCACCTAGAGACACCAAACAAACTTTACAATGTTCACTAAATATTCATCTATCTGGCTATATCCTTTCTGTTTGATATTTTTTTTAATTTTGGAGAAAAACCTTTTTGTTTAGAGGTCATTTCGTGACATTTTAGACATTAATCAGAGTGTACTGTGTTTGTTTGGTTGCCATGGTTACCCAAGCTTCTGTTATACACAGGGGGGAGGTGGCTGGAGCATCTCAGCTCTGATTACAGAGCCCGGGGGGAGGGGACAGACACACCATGTACTGATTTATAATATAGGAATATGATGGGGCAGTTTTGATGGCGGTCATTTTAGCCATGTAGCTATTCTGCTTTCCCACGCATTTTGCGAAGGAAATGCATTTTCTAGTGTACTATGTGACCATAACGAAATTTTTGAGGGGTAATACACATAGGAGATCATTGAGGTGTCAGCATCTGTGAAAATTTCCTAAAAATATTAAACAACGTTCTACTTTATTTATTAAAACATAAAAGATCAGTGTTTTTTAACTATATACCTTTTTTTCTAATCTCATAGGGGAGAAAAGACTCAGACAACAGTCCAAGGATCTCAGGACCCCCCCAAGTCACCAGCCTGAGGCCGAACCTACCCCAAGCCCCAGCCCAAGACCACGCCCACCCGACGACCTTGAGGAAGGAGAGGTGGAGGAAGTGTGCGAGGTTTCAAGCCCACCAAGTGAGTGACTGACACCCCAGCTTCAGTTTTACTGTATTTTGGCGTGCATATTGTAAACCTTGTTTTTATTCACTCGTTTTAGGTGAGTTTCTGGTTGTGGAAGGCCAAGCGGCAGAGCACTTCACCACAGACAGTGCGCAAAGATTAATTGGCCAGATTATGCTGTGGAATGGCCACATAGATCAAATGCGTGAACAAATTCACAGCATGAAACTTCGCCTGGACTCCATGCAACAGGAAATGAAGAACATGATTGATGTTTTGGGCCGAATATAATCACGTTTGGCCTAAAAACATCAATCATGTTCTTCATTTCCTTGTGAAGTTATTTTGTTAACACAAAGTTTTTGAAGTTTTTGGGGGTATACCCAAATTTAAAGTGTGTGATGCACACGGTGTGTCATCATGTGCTATCTTCCATCATGGGTTAGCAATGTACTTGTTTTGTGTTTGCAAACCCTTCATCCTGAAAAATCTTTGGTGGTGAGAGGAACCAAAAATGGGTTTGCACACACAAAACACGTACATTGCTCTCCCATGATAGGAGATAGCACATGTTGACTTGACCCTTTCTTAAAGGTCAATTTTGAGCATCTTATAAATGAACAATTTCCAAGGGTGACATTACATGCACCGTTCTCGAAATATTGTTGAACTTTGTAAGTTCATTTATATTCTAATTTTTGTTTCTAAAAACACTGTTGTGTATGTAAATCTTGTTAGATAAAGGTCTATATTTTAGATAAAAAATGGCTTTAATAATTTAAGAAAATAGTATTTTTTTACACAACGTAAAATATTTTTGAAATAAAATTATAAAAAAAAAAAAAAATAAAAACATATGGTAAAAAATGCACCTTTCAATGTGCACCAAGTAAAATTTTTTACCCTATACAATGTGTGTGGCTGTTTCTTGAAGTCAAAATTTAGGGGTTGTTTTTGTGGGCCTGATTAACTAAAGCGAAACGCACTTGACACTACTACAAGTGCACTAGGAGACAGACATAACTTAAAGGTAAACAACAAGAAAAACAAGATATTTAGATAAAACAATTTTCGTTTTGATTTATGATCTAAACTTACAGCTGTTGCTGAATAGCAATGGCCCCCCGACCATTAAAATAATTGACATAACGGTCACGCACTTGACGTGCGGTTCGGGGGGCCAAGCCAATACGCCCAATTTCTAGGCCTGTTAAAGTGCTAGTAGACTCTTCCAGTCTGGGCTCAGGCCCAACAGAGGATAGATATGTGGCTGAATGTCTCCTTAAAAAGTTATGCAAGATGCAGCAAGCAAGGATGACATGGTTGATTTTATAGTCCGCCAAATTAATAGCCGTAAGGAAGATACGGAACCGGCTGGCCAGAATACCAAAGGCATTCTCCACAACCCTTCTTGCTCTGGCCAGCCGATAATTAAATACCCTCCTCTCAGGGGTGAGTGTCCTTTGGGGGAACGGCCTCATCAAGTTCTCACAGAGAGCAAATGCTTCATCAGCAATAAAAACTGAGGGTAGTCCATCCACATTATCGTCATCAGGTGGCAATTCCAGGCCACCGGTCTGGAGACGATGGCACAGCTCGGTCTGTGCAAAGACTCCTCCATCAGACATCCGGCCGTTCTTCCCCACATCCACAAACATAAACTCCAAATGTGCCGAGACCACCGCCATCAAAACTACACTATGGAACCCCTTGTAGTTAAAGAAATAAGACCCCGAATGCGGTGGTGGCACAATCCGGACATGTTTCCCGTCAATCGCCCCGACACAGTTGGGAAAGTCCCAACGGTCAGCGAACTGGGAGGCCACAGTCTGCCATTCCTGTGGACTTGTAGGAAACTGTGGAGTGCAAAAAAAAAAGATAAGGACTTTAATAACAAAAATTTTAGTTCAGATTACACCAAAACATTAGTAAACAACAGCAGTCAAATATTATGAATATGTGTGTTTGTAATTGAAATGTTGAAAAACATAAGGCACACTTATTAAGATTAATCACCCCCTATGATGGCCCATTGATACATTTGAATGTGGGGGAGGGGTTCTAATTAGGTTAACAAACACACCTGACTGGATGAAACATTAGTGGGGTGGGGGAGGGGTTCTAATTAGGTTAACAAACACACCTGACTGGATGAAACATTAGTGGGGTGGGGGAGGGGTTCTAATTAGGTTAACAAACACACCTGACTGGATGAAACATTAGTGGGGTGGGGGAGGGGTTCTAATTAGGTTAACAAACACACCTGACTGGATGAAACATTAGTGGGGTGGGGGAGGGGTTCTAATTAGGTTAACAAACACACCTGACTGGATGAAACATTAGTGGGGTGGGGGAGGGACAAACAAGACAATGGAGCAGACAATATACATTGTTCAATGGACTATAGTCTAGAGATAAAAATGCACCCAGCATTGCATGGTGGGGAGGTTAATGAAATAAATTAGGCATGTATAGGGCAATAAATTATTAAAATAGGCATTCACAAAGAGAAAGGGGACATTCACAGCAGATTGAAAGCATGGCAATTAGGTAAAGAGGACAGTTCTACAATACATCCAAAAACAGTTAATACATATCATGTAATGTTAAAGGATAAAACTTACCTTCATATATTCCTTCTGCAGGACCTGAATAATAGCAGAACAGGTCTCTGGGATTATGATCCCCAGAGCCTGGGGGGAGATGCCTGTCGAGAACTTTAAGTCCTGAAGACTTCTCCCTGTCGCCAAATAACGTAACGTGGCAACTAGCCTCTGCTCCGCACTGATGGCTTGCCTCATGCAGGTATCCTGCCTGCTGATATAGGGGGTCAGCATAGCCAGCAGACGCTCAAAGATGGGGTCCGTCATCCTGAGAAAATTCCTGAAATCATCAGGATTGTTCTCACGGAGCTCACGGAGCAAAGGCATATGACAGAACTGGTCACGCTGGCGCAACCAATTCTTGGTCCATGAACTCCTCCTCGCCCTGTTCATGGACTGGACTCGGGTCAAAGTATTAACCCCAACACCAAGTCCCCACAAAGCACGAACTCGAGAACGAGAACGTCCACTCGACATGGCTTCAAAACGGTCGGCTGCTCAAACAAACAAACTTATAACAAACGCACTGAAGAACAGCAAGGCCTATGAAGAACGACCTGAAAATCAGGAACGAGCGGAGCAGAACGGCCTGCAAGGCAGGTTACGAACTGACCAACACGCACTGAAAAGCAGATACAAACCTCACAAGCACAAACTGAACCGCAGAAAACGAACGAAATAAGCTGAAGTGTGAAAAGCGCGAATCGTCTCTAACCAAACTTCTACTAACACGAGATTAGCAGAAGGAGCCCAAAGGGTGCCGGAGTGGGGCTTGGACTTCCTTTTTCTAGTCCCGTCGTACGTGCTATACGTCACCGTGTTCAAAACCAGCGGACTTTTGCAGTGACCGTGTGTGGCCAAGTCCGTTCGTTTTTAAGTCCGGCGCAAGGAGCAAACAAAGTCCGACGAAAAGTCCGCCGGGCAAAGTCCGCCGTAAAGTCCGCTCGTGTGTACGCGGCATTAATAAAGTGACACTGTGCTTACTCATAACATGTAAAAAACGTCCAAAATATAAAATATGTTAATAATATACATTAATGTGCAATAAACTTCAATAAATAAAAAAAATTATGAAAGTGCTCCAATAAGCCTGTGCAATAGAAAAAATAAATATTCCAAAAAGCTTGTGCAATATTCAAACACTATTAGATAAATAATTCAAAAAAATCATTCAGTGTTGCATCCATGCAATTCAGTGCCGCATCTATGCAATTCAGTGCTAGTGCAATGTTCAAACAATGTTAGATAAAAAAAAAAAAAAAAACATCTATGCGATTCAGTGCTGCATCCATGTAATTCAGTGTTGCATCTATGCAATTTGGTGCTGTGTTGCTTTGTGCAATGATCAAATTAACAGTCCATAAACATTCCAAAATCCATTCATGTGTTTCAGTGGACACAAACTAATGTGCTGTGTGCTCATATAAGTGCTCCCCCCCAGGTGATAGCCCCTCACCTTAGGGTGTGTGACCTTGCAATTAAGCTTGGTCAAAATGCGCCTTAGAACTTGTATGGGTTTGGTTTTATATGCAGGGTCCTGGATAGATTACACTGGTGCTTCTGTTCCTCACAGCAGTCCCGTTTATACCTCGGTATATCAATACAAAAAGAACTTCATGGTGCAGTATGTACTATATTTATTTAAAATCACAATAAAAATCCCACAATGGGTACTCACAATTGCAAGGCACTTACAGGGCGCCACACTAAAATAGCGGTAACGAACGGGTGACGGCGGACGGTAATGGGGTGGCGTACTAATCGCTCCCAACAGGTTGTGTGTGTAGCGTTCCGTCCTGTCCCCTTCCCCAACGTGTGTCGATACAAGGGGTATTTGGTATCTTCATCAGGGGGTGATTTAATTGGACGATGAACCTAGACGGATACAAATGGTAAAGGATAATAGCCATGGATTCCCCATTTTGCCTGTTACATATAATAAAAACATTTAACGCTGACACCACTGCGTTAAACTACTCAGGACGAACGTGGGAAGATCAGATCGGCACCCCATGCATGAACCGGCTAACATGAGAAATGTAACAATATAAATCTACAATATATCAATACAATATAGGACTAAATATATTAAAAAATAGATTTTTAATAAAGATAAAATAAAAAATAAAATAGCTACTAAGAATATTAGTGCATGTGTATGAGTATACATAGTCATGCTTTAATATATATGCTTAAAACCACATTTAGGAACATAAAAACAATATATTGCTAGAAAGCACTACCTTAAAACTTTATTTTATATTAATATTGAAAATCTTATACGGCAAAAAACCACCAAAACCGATAAGATAGTGTTACCAATATGGATATCATCGGGGTGTGCTCATATACGAACGTATATATCCAATAAAGGGCTGTGTATACCCCTTAGTCACACCATTCCTTTATGTATAGTCATACTAATATGACATGGTGTTGGTATATAGCAAAATTAAACTACTGTGTGTGCTTATTGATTACTTAAAAAACATTTAAGATCAAAATCTTTGTTTAACCCTTCAGGGGTTAGGGAGCCCAACTGGTGTATCCACCATGATTCTCTTCTACTGATTTCCCTCACATAATTTGAACCCCTCCAGTGACGTTTGGGTGCCTCAATGCCCCAAAATTGCATACCTACTGTGCTCTTACTGTGTACGTCTCTAAAATGTACAGATAAAAAATGCTTGTCAAACCCTTTTTAATGTTCCTTACGTGCTCTTCAATACGCTCTTTTAATGCCCTTATGGTTCTACCAACATTAATTAAATTACATGGGCATTTAACCGTGTAAACTACACCAACTGTTTCACAAGAGATGATGCCCTAATAGTATATGTATGGTTGTTATGTGGATTGACAAAATCTTTTACTTTCCTAACATTATTAGGAACTCTGGTGCAACTATAGCAGCGACCACAACTGTGGAAACCTATCATATCCCAAAACAACTTGGGTTTAGGAGAGGGAGGCTCTACCACATTATGCACCAGTAGGTCACGTAGACTTTCTCCTATTCCAGGAAATTCTCACCATATCCTTTCTGCATAAACGTAGTGGTTAACATTTTGGATTGTAATTCAAAATCAACTTCCTGTGTGCAGTTCTTCTTTATTCTCATGTATTGACCTCGTGGAATGTTGTCCAACCAAGGTCTGAAATGACAACTCATAACGGGAATGTATGAATTGCGATCTGTCGCCTTGAAGTATGTTTTTGTTTCAATTCCTTGTATGCAGAGAAAGGATATAGAAAATAAAAACAACAAAAAGAAGAAATATTTACGCGACCTTGATGATTATCAGAAAAAACAAGTGTTTAGATGGCAGACCACAATAGATGCTATGAATAATGGAAGGTGAAAAGAAAACGAAAGTAGATATGGCACTGTTCTGTTAATATATATGTTCCTGATAGCAGATATTTTGGAGGATTGAAGAGAAGTGCTAGTGGACCCACTCCCACTACCAATTAGTGGAAAAATCAGATGGGAGAAAGGAGGATAGAATACAACTAATGTTGTTGGTAAGTGCTGTTAGTGAACCTCAATTAAATGTGAAACAAAAAAGTCTGCTTAAACAGCTAAATCTCCCAGTTGGTCCTGTGAACTTAATTACGAAAAAATATAACAAACCAATATAATGATTCTTACGTGTTGTATGAAAACTCAGTGTATACAAATCCAAAAATAAAAAGTAGTGTTTAGGTATAATACTTTACATACTAAGAAATTACTTTGCATACTGAGAAATTAATCACATTTTACTATTTATCAACATAAATACAATCTGAATTAAATAATTGGGTGAAAAATTATATAAAGCTGGACAAGACCCCAGTCCATAAAATTTATCAATGAATGAATGACTAATCTGTCACAATAGTGCAAAAAAATATGAGATCATTAAAGTGCTAGTTGTGCCATTGAAACACCATCAATTAATCTTATGCCCCTATTAATTAATAAACCAATCATTCAAAAACCAAAAACATTAAAGACCAATAAAGTGCTTTTGTGCCAGTGAAGGAATCCGTTTTCTAATCTAATTGACTTTTTAGTGAGTGATCACACCGTGCGTGCCTTATTCGTGCTCCTATTACGGCTGCACTCACCAGATCTTTCTCCCCCTCCAGGGGTCTAAGGCATCCACAGTATGTGCCACTGTGTAGCAATATAGGTTTGAATCCGTCTTTATTGTTGGATATGAGGAGACACCATCATATGTTGAACATCATGAAAGAGAGAGAGGGAGCCCAATAGCGTAATACTGTAGCAAACTGTTTATTGCACAAACACATGGATAGGTACTCACATTTGATAGGAATAACACAAGCATGTCTTGCTGACACCAGTGCCTGTAGCCGGAAATGATGCAAGGACGTATGCTGACTCCTCCCTACGCGTTTCGTTACTCTGACGTCATCTGGAGCGTGCATAGTGCTTGCTTCAATCCCTTTTTATAATGCTTCGTGATTTGCATGTCATTATGGAAATTTCGGTGGCCATTTTGCGAATGATATTGCAGACCGAAGTTATCGGTTACGACGGCCATTTTAGGTGTGATATTTCAGACCGAAGCCCGCTAAAGCTATGTTTATATACAGATATCGCGGCCATTTTTGATGTGATCTATTAGACCAAAGTCCGCAACCTTAATGGAATCAGTTTATATCATTGTAATGCCCGATTTTGACTATAATGGCTGAATTTACATTGCTGTTCAATTACATGTATACCGTTGCATTGGTTACGGCAGATAATGGAGGTACCCAGGGGTCTGGTACTACCAATGGTACAAATACTAATGAGGGGGCAGGGAGACCCAAAACACCTTAAACCCACAGAATACAAGACTTACCACCACCACAGTGCATATTTGAATAAAGAATATCCGAGAAATTATCCTATTGATAGGGATTAATTGGGCCCATCCGAACAACCCTACTACAGTAAGACACCGTATCAGGATCACAGTGATAATAGACGGTACGCTCAATATAACAATAGGGAACACAACCAACATGGGGAAAAACCCACCCAGTATGGATATCCACACAATCAAGGCAACTGGAATAGGGCACAACAAGGGCATAATCCCCAATGGAGAAATAATCAACCAGGGAATGCTCCTTATTTTAAGGGACCACAACATTACTGTCAGAGCCCACAAAATTATTATTATCCCCAACAACAGATTGGGAGAATATATAGACATACATCTCCAACCTCTTGTTAAGGAAACTCACATGTATCTAAAGGACACCAAACATACATTACAGTTATTAAATGAATGTACCTTTAATGAAAATTTGGTGATGGCAACTGGTGACGTGGCATCTCTCTATACCAGTATTGACCACCATGGGGCCATGAGAGCAGTGAAATGGGCCCTAAAGAATAATGACGGGGTGGAAAAGAAGCTATGGAAATTCATATTAAGATGATTAAGCTTCTGTTTGGAACATAACTTTTTTTGGTACCAGAATACTTTTTATTTACAGATTAAGGGTGTCGCGATGGGTGCAAAATTCGCCCCAAGCGTCGCCAATTTATATATGACCAGATGGGAGTCTGAAGGTATTTTACACAATAGAGATCCCAAAATTTTACTCTACAGGCGTTTCATAGATGATCTTCTGATCATATGGAAGGGAAACGAGCAACTCTTGGTAGAAAAGCTTGAAATAATGAATAACAACGATCAGAATATCAATCTGAAATGGAACATTAGTAAAAGTATGGTACACTTCCTAGATTTGGAAATTTGCAACACACCTCAAGGAATTGAAACAAAAACATACTTCAAGGCGACAGATCACAATTCATACACTCCTGTTATGAGTTGTTATTTCAGATCTTGGTTGGACAACATTCCACGAGGTCAATATATGAGAATAAAGAAGAATTGCACACAGGAAGTTCATTTTGAATTACAATCCAAAATGTTAACCACTATGTGTAAGCAGAAAGGATACGGTGAGAATTTCCTGGAAAGGGAGAAAAATAAAGTTAAGAATCTTAATAGGGAGGATTTACTCAAGGTCTATTTCTGCATATAGACGTTTCTCCCATATAATTACATGAGTTGCTCACTAGAGTGTCCCCAGGCCACAACAAAATGGCCGTGGATGGGATATATTAACTGACAGGTTTATCGTCCAATTAAATCACCCCCTGATGAAGATACAAAATATCCCTTGTATCGACACGCGTTAGGGAAGGGGACAGGACGGAACGCTACACACACAACCTGTTGGGAATGATCAGTACGCCACCCCATTACCGTCCGCGTCACCCGTTCGTTACCGCTATTTTAGTGTGGCGCCCTGTAAGCGCCTTGCTATTGTGAGTACCCATTGTGGGAATTTTATTGTGATTTTAAATAAATATAGTACATACTGCACCATGAAGTTCTTTTTGTATTGATATACCGAGGTATAAACGGGACTGCTGTGAGGAACAGAAGCACCAGTGTAATCCATACGGGACCCTGCATATAACACCGAACCTATAGAGGTTCTAAGGCGCATTTTGACCAAGCTTAATTGCAAGGTCACATGCCCTAAGGTGAGGGGCTATCACCTGGGGGGGAGCACTTATATGAGCACACAGCACTTTAGTTTGTGTCCACTGAAACATATGAATGGATTTTGGAATGTTTATGGACTGTTAATTTGATCATTGCACAAAGCAACAAAGCACCAAATTGCATAGATGCAACACTGAATTACATGGATGCAGCACTGAATCGCATGGATGATTTTTTTTTATTTTTATCTAATATTGTTTGAACATTGCACTAGCACTGAATTGCATAGATGCGGCACTGAATTGCATGGATGCAACACTGAATCACATGGATGATTTTTTTGAATTATTTATCTAATAGTGTTTGAATATTGCACAAGCTTTTTGGAATATTTATTTTTTGTATTGCACAGGCTTATTGGAGCACTTTCATCAAATTTTTTATTTATTGAAGTTTATTGCACATTAATGTATAATATTAACATATTTTATATTTTGGATGTTTTTTTACATGTTATGAGTAAGCACAGTATCACTTTATTAACAATTTAGCACAAAATTATATATTTATCAATTTGATAGCGCAGCGTTTTTATAACTTGGTTTAACTATTTTGCATGGTTTATGAGACATGCATAACGTTAGCAGCTGTTCATTTGCAAGATAAACTATTTTGGAGACGTGATTTGGTCAATTACCTGGAGGCTCACAGGACTATAGACCAGCATTTAGAGGAAAATCTCCCCAACCGAGACAAATTATTAAAGATTACGCGGCCAGGAGTTTATTGCTGTCTGTGTCTCCATTGGGGAGATGTGCAGTTACCCATAATAACTAATCAAAAACCATCTCTGACATGTTCTGACTCTGATACCGTGGGCCTGGCTTCACATGTTAAGCGTGGAATTCATATGACTTCTAAATATTTTTTTTTAAACTTTTTTAATACAAATTGTTGTTTTTTTAACTGTTTTTAAGAAACTTGTAATGCAAAGATCAACCATCCCTTTTTGGTATGTTTTTTTAAAATTTTTGTTATGTTTTTCTCCCCTTACTTGTTTTTTTTCACATGCACTCCCTCACGTAGTCCCCTTGTGGGAACACATAGAAATTTTTTTCTCCATTACTTTCACACCTTTACACATTTAACCAATCCCCTTTTTTGACACATTTTTCTAGGAACACCATGCACTTGTGGTGTACACATAGCCTATTGGATCATGCTGTAACCACTATGCTGTGCTCCGGGCGCTGTTCTCCTTCCTTGGAGGGTTACCCCGTTTCAACCCCGGTGGAGACATCATGCCTCGTGCCCCCGTCTTCCTTGGCTGATACCAGACTTGGCCTTGAGGTTGTTAGTAAGTATCCCAATCTATCTCCACCTTATTGGGACTTAATTCCCCTGCCCCCCCTTATTCTAAGGGTACTGTTATTAATCCCTGTTTTTTCCTTCCTAGTACAATACCTCATAACACTCCCGATGAATGGCTGTAACGCCAGGAAATGCGTAGAGTGCCACTAAATGCCAACAGTTACTTGTTTTTATTACATTTGTCTTTCCATCAATTTATTATACCATGTATATTTGCCATGTCTACTTTATATTTGTATTGCATGCTATGAGCAGCATATTTAGTGTAAGTCTGGTGACTACCTATCTTTTTGTTACAAAATATCTGATATGTATTCTAAATTGTAATAAATAAATCATGTACTGTACTTTCATTTTTATGTTGTCACTTTCTTTCAACATGGCGTACCCTCATTTAAAGTCCCACAAAATGCCTCCTTTTTATCTACTAAATCAGGAAAGGAAGCCGCCATGTCTCATACAGTGTGTCAGGTCACGTCCGTTTACTGTAGTGCAAAGATGTGTAAAAGGTTTGATATAAAATTCAGGTGTCATCTGTGGCTTGAGGCCCTTTAAGGTGCTAGACTAAATTGAAATGTCAGTTTTGCACATTATTATTGTTTTTTGGATGGCCTTGCTGGATATGCCTAGGAGTGTTATGCAGAGCAGAAAAAAGCATTCCGTAATTATTGCACACTTACACTTTGAGAGTCTGTCACAACCATTGAATAAAGGATTCCCCTGTGACTAGACACTATATTGAAGCTTCAGGAAATCATAGGAAAAATTTCCTAGAATTTAAAATTCTTGTTGCAAGGCTTTCATTGGTCACATGAGTATAATTAACATGAAAAATGTAAATCTATATCGAAATTTGGACCATTGAAGAAATTTTCCATATGTAAAAAACTAGGTTGTATCCTACCACTCTAGGGATATTTTAATGTTTGTACAAGCAACAATTAAAGCTGAACTCAAATAGAAAAATACAAATAATACAAAACAGCTGATTCAGCCTATAAGGGTTACAAGGAATGTAATAAGATGTGCAACAGTGCGATCAGAACAATTAAATTAGATTATGAAAAACACATCGCTACAGAAAGCAAGAATAACCCAAAAAGGTTCTATAAATATATCAACCCCCTAAATGTTGAATCAGAAACCTTGGTCAGATATGACATAGATAAGGATAACATGTTGAATACATTTTTCTCTTTGGTTTATACACAGGAAAGGGAAGTACCCTTGTGGTTGACAGAAAATGGGACCCAAAGCAGACTTGAAAAGCTAAATGTAAAAATGTCACCTAGGCCTTATGGTTAGTTCAGTGATAGCCAAGACACTCTTCTTGATTTTTAAAGACTCCTTAAAGCGGGGGTCCACCTATCTATCGGTTTTTTTTTTTGGAGTTCATTCACAAACTTTTCTTCTCATGATTATCTACTCACATGTTCTGTGTAATAAGTTCGCCTGTGTCCGATTTCGTTGTAAAGAATAACTTATAAAATTCACTGAAGGCGGTTTCCATCTTCATTGTGGGCATTTGAAGCCCACAAGCATGGATTTCCTGGATGCGGTGAATGCTGTGCTCTCAGCATTCACCGAGATGTTGTGATGACGCTGTTGCACAATGCATGCTGGGAAGCCTGAGACTAGCTCCCAGGGGACTGTGGGAGGTCTGGGAGAGGCTAGAAACACGCCTACTCCCATGGGAGGAAAACCAGAAAGTGCTAAGAAGATTAGAAAAAAAAAGGTAATTACGGCGATTTAAATTTTTTTACACAGCATGTCAGCATCTAGGCAAGGAAGAGAATGCATAGAGATAATGTTCAAAATTTGGGTGGAACCCCGCTTTAATGACAGGAATGGTACCAGCTGAACGGTGTTGCACAAACGTGGTTCCAATATTCAAGAAAGCATCTAGATGTGTGCCAGGGAACTACATACCAGTCAGCCTAACATCAATAGTTTAGAAAGTGTTTTGAGTGAGGAAATGTTAAAGGACTCTATTGAAGAATTAATTCTAAAAAATAAAATTACAATTAACAATCAACATAAATTTCGGACCGCTTTTTTCATACCAACCTGTTAACATTCTATGAGGAAATGAGTAGTAGTAGACAAAGGAAGTGCAGACATAATTTATCTAAATTTTGCAAGCATTTAATGATATACTCCACAAATGCTTAATCTATAAACTAAGGTCTATAGGAGTGGAGGGAAAGGTATATAAGTGGATAGCGGGCTGACTTTAAGCATGGGAACAGAAGTCATCCTCTGAGTCATCTAGGGTTGCTAGTGAGGTGCCCAAAGGGTCTGTCCTGGGGACAATGCTGTTTAATGTGCTTATCAATCCACATTGAGGCTGGAATTAAAAGCACAATTCTGTATTAGCAGTTGACACAAAATTATGTAGAAAAATAACTTCAGCGCAGAATGTATCAACAATACAGAAAGATCTGGACACAATAGTGGGATGAGTTCAGAACCGGGAAATGAGGTTTAATGTTGAAAAAATTTCAGCCACGATACTCCTTAGGTGGGGCTACAATGGGAGTGTCAGTGATTGAAAGAGATTTGGGGTCCTATTGGACAATAATTTAAGTAAAAGCAAGCAATGTTCAGCCAGCAAATCAAGCAAAATATTTTGCTGCATTAGAAAGCGTAGAGTATTCCATAGATAAATCAATACTCTCACTGCTTTACAAAACAGTGGTTCAGCCCAGGTGGTTCTAAAGTCATACGTTTTTTTTTTTAGCTAAAAGAATATGTAAATCCAACTTTTCATATTTCTAATACAGGTGCATCTCATAAAATTGGAATATCATCAAAAAGGTCATTTGTTTCAGTAATTCAATTCAAAAAGTGAAACTCCTATATTTTATATAGATGCGTTTACACACAGAGTGATATATTTTAAACATTTCTTCCTTTTAATTTAGATGATTATGGCTTACAGCTAGTGAAAACCTGAAATTCAGTATCTCAGAAAATTAGATTATTACATAAGACCAATAAAAAATTCAAGTTAGACTTACCGGTAACTTGTTTTCCAATAGTCTTTCAGGACAGCACCCAGGAGATCATGGCTCCTCCCCAACAGGAAACACCTCATCATCCAACACTTTACCAGGAGGTCTCCACCCAGCTTCCTTCAGTTGTTTGTAGAGAACCTCCAGCCCCAGCTGAAACCTAAAAGCAACAGGTACACCGTAGTATACAGCAAAAAAAAGGGCAGGTCATTTTTGTCCTGAAAAACTATTGGAAAACAAGTTACTGGTAAAGCCGCGTACACACAATTGGATTTTCCGACGGTAAATGTGCAATGACAGGCTGTTGGCGGAAAATTCGACCATTTGTATGCTCCATCGGACAATTGTTGTCGGATTTTCCACGGACAAATGTTGGATGGCAGGCTTTAAAATTTTCCACAGACAAATGTCTGTTGTCGGATTTTCCGAGCGTGTGTACACAAGTCCGTTGGACAAAAGTCCAAAGTACAAACACGCATGCTCGGAAGCAAGGACGAGCTGGAACCGGTCGGTCTTGTAAACTAGCGTTCGTAATGGAGGATGAACATTTGTGACGTGGCAAATTATGAAATATCGAAATGCAGCGCACATTCTCATCTTCTTTAATGGGATAATAATGAAGCTGCTTTGCTGGTGATACTGATGGAGTTATGGCAAACGTATTTTAAAAGGCTTTTATTTTCTAGTGATAATATTATTATGCTTTTTTTTTTGACAAGTTACCACAACACCATTATCCTGTAGCTTTTAAGATAAAAGATATTATGTTGGTGTTGCTTGTTAATTTTACATTGTATTTTTTTAAATGTAACTGCCTACTCCCAAACTGTCATTTGAAGTAAAACACATAGCCAAGTATTAATACATCCAAAAATATAGAAAATATACCAAATCAAATCATTATTCAACCAAAAAATATAATAAAAGCCTCATGCATGTGTCCTGCTTCTTAATATAGGGGGTCACCAATGCCAAGAGTTGTTGAAAGCAGGGGTCCGTCATCCAGAGATAATTCCGAAAATCATCTGGATTATTCTCCTGGAGTTCCCTCAGCAAAGGCATATGACATAATTGGTCACGATTAATAAAGCAACCAATTTTTGGTCCAAGAAATCCTCCTCCTGGACTGGATTTGGGTCACAGCAATAACTCCAAGGGCAATAATAAATAACACGTTATCTCCTCCGATTCCGCAACATGTCTGTTTGACGAACGGCCGTTCAGAAACTAACTGAAAAGTGCAAAACGAAAAGCGCGAATCAACACTCACCAAACTTCTACTAACACGAAATTAGCAGAAGGAGCCCAAAGGGTGGCACTAAAGAGCTAAAGAAACACGTAGTACGTCACTATGTTCGTGTTTTTTGGCCGACAATTCCTTGCCGTTTGTACGCAAGACAAAATCCAGGCACACGCCTTCGGACAAAAGTCTGAGGTTTTTTCCCAATTTTCTTTCAGGACAGCACCGAGAGGATAATCGAGAGATACCCCATTAGAGTGGGACAACAGCCTGTAAGATTTTCCTAGTAAGCCTGGTCCCCTGCCGTCAGAAAGTCTAACCTATAATGAAGGTCTAACCTAACCGATAATGACGGGCAAAGGTCGTCAGACTCATTCACGTAGCTGCTTTACAGATCTGTTTGGGGGTGGCACCAGCTTTCTCTGCCCAACTTACCGCCAAAGCTCTTGTAGAATGAGCAGGAATACCAACTGGACTCTCTTGACTTGAAAAGGAAGAGGCCTCTGTGATAGCCATTCTCAACCATCTGGCAATGGTAGCTTGTCTTCCTTTCTTACTACCAGCATATAAAACAAATAATGTGTCTGAATGCCTAAAGTTCTTAGTGGCTTCAAGGTAACTGCTCTCTTAACATCCAAAGTATGGATTTCTTCTTCCTTCTTTCATGATGGATTAGAGCAACACTTAGGAAGTATAATCTCCTGAGCTTTCGGTAAAAAAAGTGAGGGAATGTTTTCAGAACAACTCTGGAAAAAATAAAGAAAAAAAATGGCTCCCTGATTGACAAGGCTTCCAGCTCATTAATTCTTTGTGCTGTAGTTATAGCAACTAAAATGTAATCAGTCTCAGGGAGGTTAAATTGCTTCCCAAGTCCCACTTGGGAAGCATCTGAACTGCATAGTCTGGACCGGGTGAGGGCCCTGAAGAATCCACTCACTAAGGCAGTGGTTCTCAACCTGAGGGTCGAATGACGATTTGTCAGGGGTCACCAAATCCTGGGCTGTTAATGAATCCCGCACCGCTCTCCCAGACTTTTGGGGGCCGCCTTCAGCTGGGCTGTTCCTGGAGCCCATGACCGTCCACTAAGCCCCTTTGCAGTCGCCCATTCAGTTCATGGCTGGGGGGCAGAGACTAGAGGTCAGCTGACTGATGAGGAATGTGAAGTGGGAGGGGCTAAAGGAGACCCATCTCCTGATTTCTGCATAGGTGTCACTGCTGCGAGACACCACAAAGTCAGAGACTTAGTGAGTAACACTACCTGTGATTATAGTTGCCATTAAAAGTCCCCACTACAGTTCTCAGATCAGCAGATGACCTTGACCAAGAGCACCTAAGTTGGCTGATCAGAACTGCCACTGATCGCACCCCCCACCAGCACTGGTACTCACCCCAACTCCCCACTAGCACTGCTACTCACCCCCCCCCCTCCCCAAGGAGTAAGAAAAGGAATACAAATTGAGAATATATGGAAGGGAGAGGAAAAGAGGGGGAGGAACAAAGGGAAAGGGAGAGAAAGAATAAGCAAAAGAACAAGAAAGTCTAGAGAGAGAGATGGGGGAAAAAAAGAGAAATTAGGATGGAGAGAGATAAAAGGGAAAGAAAGCAGAACAAAGAGAAACAGTGGTACATCTTAAAATGTTCCATAAGGGGTTTTAATACTGTACGAGTGGAAGGGACTCGGGGAGCACTAAATGTTCATGGGTTAGGGGCGCAAATTGCCTTACCTTGGGTGCTGACAACCCACGCTACGAAAATAATTTTACTGTTAGGGGTCCCCACAACTTGGGAAATTTTATCAAGGAGTCACGGCACTAGGGGGTTGAGAACCACTGCACTAAGGGTTCAGTTTTTCCAACAATACCCCCTGCACAGCAACCTGAACTTTGAGGGTACTGCCTGCCAAACCTTTATCAGCTCCATCTTGCAGGAATTCCAGGACAGAAGAAATATCCTTTAGAGACCGGCCAGATGTAGTGCACCAGGAGTTGAAAACTGTTAAGACTTTGGAATAAATTGCTCTGGTTACACACTTTCTGCTAGATAGGAGGGTAGAAACCAACCTATCCAAAAATCCCTTCTTCCTCAAAGCTGCTCTTCGGAATCCAGGCTTTGAGTTTTAGCTCCGCTACCTCCTAGTAAAATAGAGGGCCCTGTATGAGCAGGTCTTGTCTCAGCGGCAGGTGCTAATACGGTTTGAGCTGCATCTGAAAAAGGGATGAAAACCAAGCTCTTGGGCCAAAAGGGAGTGATGAGGATTACTGTCGTATCCTCTTTCTGGATTTTTCTCATGACCCGAGGAATAAGCTGAAACTTCCAACTGTGTGCCAGAGCATCTAACCCCAGGGCTGGCTCAATTTTGTTCAGGGAAAATAGAGGCACCTGTGCATTCTGCTGAGTCGCAAAGAGATCAACTTTCAGTTGCCTCCATTTCTTGACGATCAAATGAAAGATTTTTGGGTTCAGTCGCCACTCTGCTTCATATACTCGGTTTCTGCTGAGGAAATCCACTACCTTGTTTAGAGCCTCTCTTAGATGGAAAGTGGACAAGGTTAGAATATGGAGCTCTGCCCATCTCAGAATACTTCCTGCTAGATCCTGAAGAACTTTGCTTTTGGTGCCTCCCTGTCTGTTTATGTAGGCCACTGCAGTGGCGTTGTCTGACAGGACCTGTGCATGAAATCCCTGAACTTCCTCGGCAAATGTCAGTAAGGCCATCTTTATTGCTTTCAGTTCCCTCCAATTTAAGGATCCTACTGCTTCTTCTGTGGATCATGAGCCCTGAGCCCATCAGTCACTCATTTGAGCCCCCCCAGCCCCAGGAGCTGGTATATGTTGTTATGGTCCTTCCTAGTCCAAGTAAGGATAACAGACCCGCTGAAAACCTTTTCTGGTTCTACCACCACCAAAGACTCCTTTTTACCAAAGTGGGATCTTCACTAGCGAGTCCAGCGAATCCTGCTGGTGATCCCAAGCCCTCAACAAGAATCTCTGCAGGGGTCTGAAGTAAAGTCTTGCCCACTGAACTGCAGGTATGGAAGAGGTCAGAGTTCCCAAGGCTGACATGATCTACCTGATGGGCAGGAGCTGACTGGACTACAACAGAGACACTACTTCCACCAGCTTTTTTTCCTTTTCCTCAGGAAGAAAAATTCTTTGCTCCGCTGAGTTGATACAGTACCCCAAGAATAACACCTCCTGTGAGAGAATCAGGTTTGACTTCTGAAGGTTTAAGTTCCATCCTATGGACTCTAGGTGAGCACGAGCTCTGGCCAAGTTCTGCTGAAGAATCTCTCTGGTTTGAGTGGAAAAAAGGAGATTGTCTAGATAAGGAATCACAGAGATTACTTCTAGATGCAAAGGTGCCAGTGCTTTGGTCATCACCTTCATAGAAAACCCTTGGGGCCGATGACAGATCAAATGTGAGCGCCTTGAACTGCAGGTGTAGCACTTTCTTCCCTACGTTCAATGCCAACCTCAGATATTTTTGGGACCTGGCGGCAATAGGTATGTGAAGGTAGGCATCCTGTAAGTCTATTGATGCCATGTAGCACCCCTGGTTGAGGGGGTTTTTGACTGAGAAGATGTAATTCATTCTAAATCTTCTGTACTCTACCGAGCAATTAAGCACTTTGAGATTAAGAATGAGACTGAACTTTCCTGAGGGTTTCTGAACGAAGAACACATGCGAGTAGAAACCCTGGAAGAATCCCATTGGAGGGACCAGAACAATGACTCTATGAGATCTCAGTTCCTGAATTAGGGACTTCACGGCGAGAGCTTTGGTTGGATACCTTGGAGCGTTTGTTACCAAAAATATTCTTGGAGGTTCTTCTGTGAATGTGATCATAACCCTGGGAAAGCATGTTTAAAATAAACTGGTTTGGTGTAATGCTTCTCCACTGCAGAAGAAACTCCTGGAGCCTTCCTCTGAGTGCATGGAGGGAGTCACTGCGACTTTCCGGAAGTCGCAGGAGGATTGAAGAGCACTCCACTCCTACCTTTGGGCTTCTGGAAGGACCATGGCTTCCTTTTTTCCTGCGTTTTATCTTCTTGATGACACCTCTGACGATGAAAAAAACACTTACGTGTCTGAACCTTCTTTTTCTTGACCGTAAACAATTTCTTCTTATCGGCTGTACGGTCAAGGATGGATTCTAGTTCTGATCCAAACAGCAAATCCCCTGCAAAGAGATGCCACACAACCTGTTCTTTGATGCTGCATCTCCGGCCCAGGTCTTTAGCCATAGGTCTTTAGCCATTAACACCGCGGACCTAGTCGACATACGTATGGACTCTGCTGAAGCATAAGCAATGTGTGCCACTGCTGCAGATAAGGTTGCTAAGGAATCCAGAATCTCCTGTTTCGGGGAATCTGCTGTAATATGAGATTTCATCTGATTAACCCAGTGATGTAAATTCCTAGAAATGCATGCTGTTGCCATCGCCGGTTTCAGATTTAAATTGTTCATAATTGATTGCCAGGCTCTTTTAAGAAGTAGGAACATCCTCTTATCCATGGGCCCTTTAGCGTGCCCATATCTTCAAAGGCAAGTTCGGTTGACTTTGAAATCTGTGAGAAGGCAGAATCTGGTTTTGGAACTTTGTTCCAGATGGAGTAAGGATTTTCCTCAAATGGGAATCCTCTTTTGTGGGTCTGTGAAAAGAATGGTTTCTTCTCAAGCTCTAGCCACTCTTTTTTTAATCATGTCTGTGATGATCGAATGGACCAGAAAAGTGCTGCCTTTGGAGTCTTCTAGACCTGCGTACATCTGGTTGTGCAGGAAGAGCTCCTTTTTCTCTTCCCCTGTCCCCAAGGTAGTGTGGATCACTTTTAGGAGTCCCCCCACCTCTTCCAGGGACATTTTGCATTAGAGGTGGCATCTACCTCATTTTCTTCATCCTCCTCTTCTGAATCCGTCACACCCTGAGAGGAGGAAACAGGCTCTTGGGAAGCCGGACCTTCCAGCTGCATCAGAGAAGCCCCCTGAGACTCTGGAGTGGGCTACAGGGCCCTGGGTTCCCCTGAGGGCCCTTGATCTTCTTTCAGATGTGATCTGAAAGCTTAAAAAGTAGCGCGGAGCTCATCCTTAATGGTTGTAACAAGATCGCCACAAATGGTTGGCGACTGCTTCTTGACTAAATCCATGATACAATCCGCACAAAGAGGCTTTGTCCAGGATTTGCTTAACTTTTATTTGCAAGCAGGACACTTTCTCTTTACTGGTTGAACAGAGCTCTTAGCCTGGACAAACAGAAGAATAAACCATAGAACCACACTGAAAAAACAGCAGGCCACAAATCTACAAACACCCAGGTGCACTGGGAAAGGGCCTCCAACTTCCCTGTGCCCAAGCAAGCCCCACAACCTCAGTCAATTTCTTGTTAAAGGTGGGGGGGGGTTGGTGTGATAACCCAGAGGAGAAACAGCCCACAGTAAAAAGGAACCCAGTCCCTTACCTTGGCCTTGCTGGCGCCTTGGCTTGCCCCCTTTTCGGCTGAGCTTTCCACCACTGCAGAGCCCACTGCGATCACATGGCTGAAAGAAAACTGGTTCCAGGATTCAGAAACGCCATCTGGAAATAAAAGGCACCAGGTGACCCTGCCCCCTCCCCCTGCACTTTGCAGGCTGGAAATGATGCCGAGCGCTGGCCCGGAAGTGCCGCCTCTTCCTGTGTACTGCACTGGACGTGGCCGGGGGCTCTCCCCGATCACCAGAACTATGGCAGCTGCTTAATCTTACACCGCCGCTGTCCCGCAATGCGGGAAGCAAGCAGGGGATATTCCACACATCACCCATCTGCCAAAAAACTGGGCAGCACTTCCAGGCAGTACAGGCTCTCCCCCAGAACAGAAGGGGGAGAGAGAGCCCACGGGGACCATCCATCCAAAGGCAAGTGGGAGGATCACAGTCTCCTGGAATGGAAAAAATAACAGGTGAGAACATCTTGTCTCCCAGGATAGCCCTGAGAGATCATGGCTCCAACCAGAGGTGTTGCTACCGCCTGAAGGAAACACAAAAAACTGAAGGAAGCTGGGTGGAGGCCTCCTGTTAAAGTGTTGTATGTTGAGGTGTTTCCTGTTGGGGAGGAGCTATGATCTTTTGGTGCTGTCCTGAAAAATAATTTTGGGAAAAAAAAGAATTTTTAATACAGAAATGTTGGCTTACTGAAAAGTGTCCATGTACAATATAGTAAGCACTCATAACTTGGTTAGGGCTCCTATTTAATGAACTACTGCATCAATGCGGCGTGGCACTGAGGCGATCAGCCTGTGGCACTGCTGAGGTGTTATGGAGGCCCAGGTTGCGTTGATAGTGGCTTTCAGCTCGTCTACATTGTTGGGTCTGGTGTCTCTCATCTTCCTATTGACAATACCCCACAGATGTGGGGTTTAGGTCAGGTGAGTTCGCTGGCCAATCAAACACAGTGATAACATGATCAATAAATCAGGTATTGGTACTTTTGGCAGTGTGGGCAGGTGCCAAATTCTGCTGGAAAATGAAACCAGCATCTCAACAAAGCTGGTCAGCAGAGGGAAGCATGAAGTGCTCTAGAATTTCCTGGTAGAGGGCTGTGCTGACTTTGCACTTGATAAAACACAGTAGACCAACACCAGTATATGACATGGCTCCCCAAATCATCACTGACTATGGAAACTTCATACTGGACCTCATGCAACTTGGATTTGGTGCCTCTCCATTCTTCCTCCAGATTCTGGGACCTTGATTTTCAAATGAAATGCAAAATTTTCCCCAGTCCATGATGATTTGGGAAGCCATGTCATCTCCTGGTGTTGGTCCACTGTGTTTTATCAAATCCAAAGTTAGCGCAGCCCTCTACCAGGAAATTCTAGAGCACTTTATGCTTCCCTCTGCTGTCTATCTTTATGGAGATGTTGATTTCATTTTGAAGCAGGACTTGGCATCTGCCCTCACTGCCAAAAGTACCAGTCCTGGTTTAATGATCATGGTATCACTGTGCTTGATTGGCGAGTAAACTCGCCTGACCCAAACCCCATAGAAAATCTGTGGGGTATTGTCAAGAGGAAGATGAGAGACAACAGAGACAGCAGACAACAGACCCAACAATGCAGATTAGCTGAAAGCCGCTATCAAAGCAACCTGGGCTTCCATAACACCTTGGCAGTGCCACAGGCTGATCGCCTCCATACCACGCTGCATCGATGCAGTAATTCATGCAAAAGGAGCCCCGACCAAGTATTGCGTGCATGCTATACTGTACATGCACATACTTTTCAGTAAGCCAACATTTCTGTATTAAAAATCCTTTTTTTTTTTGGTCTTATGTAATATTGTACTTATCTGAGATTATCTGAGATTAATTCTGGTTTTCACTAGCTGTAAGCCATAATCATCAAAATTAAAAGAAAGAAATGCTTGAAATATATCAGTCTGTGTGTAACACATCTATATAAAAAATATGAGTTTCATTTTTTGAATTGAATTACTGAAATAAATTAACTTTTTGATGATATTCTAATTTTTTGAGATATACCTGTATGTGCCTGCTGTAGCATGTACTTGTATGAAAAAGAATCCCGTTCTCTTTGTATTACTTCCATTGTGTGAAATCCCTGGTGTTCCTGCCAGTCCCTCTGCTTTCCTATTGAAAACTAACCACACTAAGCATGAGAGCTGGGATTACTGATGAATTAAAAAAACTACCAGCTGTATTCCTTCATGAATACAACATATGGGGATATATAACGTATATATCCTTACTAAACCCAGGACCCTGCGTTCACTATATCTGGCCTCCCACAGTACAAATAACATGGAAATGTAATTATTTTGGTAAATATAACCTGCTAAATACCTTTTCTCATCAGCAGTACATAACAGTCTTGTGACTTCTATCAGTATCTGGTTAAAGCTTGTAGGAGGAGTTGTCATTCTCTATGAGGCTGCAGGACCCCTGACACTCTGTCTGAACAGTGCTGATTGGCACTGTGCTGATCATAGGGATCCCCCCCCCAAAAAAACTCTCTAGCAATACACACCAAACTGAGCACATGCAGAGTGACACCAAAGGTTCTGTACTATCAGGAGATGGATTGGGGGCAGTGAAAGAAAGGGAGGATCAGAGAAGACAGAATCAAACAACCTTTTTACTAGTGTGAAGGATTAACCCCTTAGGTTCCTCCGTGAGTATAACAAGGATGCTTTACTGCATATACAGACTGATTTTACTTTGTGGGTTTAATAACACTTTAAAGTGTAACTAAAGGCAAAACTTTTTGGATAGAGTAAGGGAGGGTTATAACCCCCAGTTTTTTCAGCCATCGGTGTCCCATTGGGGATATTTCACCTTACTTCCTGTTAACTTCCTTAATGTTAACACAAAATTTGGGATTTTCTTTTACTTTCAATGATAATGGTAAACAGGACAAATAGAGAGGGTAAAGGTACAGACAGCAATAAAAACTGACAGGTGTTCTAATCCCTCTCCACTACATCCAAAATTAAAACATGTTTTGCCTTTAGTTACACTTTAAAATGATTGTAAACCTATTTTTCTTTTTCAATATTTTTATTGAAATTTCAAGAAATCATAACAAGCCAAGATTTGCCCATGCAGGCATGTATAGTGTAAACCTATTTTTAATAATGAAAATGTTATACTTACCTGCTCTGTGTAATGGTTTTGCACAGAGCAGCCCAGATCCTTCTCTTCTGGGGTCCCCGCTAGCACTCCCAACTCCTCCCTCCTTCCAAGTACCCCCATAGCAAGCAGCTTGCTATTGGGGCATTTGTGTGGGCTCAGTCCCAAGCCTCCCTCTGTGTGTCCATTGACAAACACAGCAGAAGGGCCCTTTATGTTCTTCCATACAATGGAACTGCTGGTCCTGCATTGTACATGCGAGAGCTGAGACTGGCCAGGTGGTGAAGTGAAGCAAGTTCAAAGGACTGGAGAGGAGAAGGACTATGGGAGCAAGGAAAAGGGTAAGTATTTGTACTTACTTCTTTCCCCCACTAGCCAAACCAGCATTTAACCAATGCAGTCATTGGCACCCCACTGCATGGGTAGATTTAACAGCAGCCTGAAGTTGAGCTCTCAGATATAAATTTTAAAAATGTTACTGTGTCTTTGTAAATTATATAACATGATAAACGGAATATATTCTGAAAAAATAATTTTTAGTAGATTGCTGGAAACAAATTATTTTCTTTAATTTTCATGCATTTGTCTTTATGAATGTTAGATTTATAACATAATTTCTATGTAATGCTGGCTTAATAAATGCATCTTAATTGGATTGACTGTGTAAAATACTCACAGTACGTTCCATTCACTCAATTTAGTAAGAAAGATATTTCTGTTCTTCTAAACTCGAAATTTTCCCTCCTGCAGTTTTTTTTTTAAAGTTCTATTCTATTAAGTGTTCCTTTCACCATGCTACTGACTGCATAATTTTCCAGTGATTTATAATCTGTTACACACACACCATACTAACATGTACAAACTGATTTATTTAGTTGCATTTTGGCTAGGTTTGAAACAATCACTTTGTTTATCTAAAAAATTAGAGCTCTTAATGCTCTTAATCCATTGCTAATAGCAGATAGCTGAGTACTATGCAGTAAAAGAGAATGAAATAGATGCTTGACGAGCCTCTCAAGGAAAAAAAAATCCCCCCATTCCTCCCACCTATTTACCAATTTTAAAATACTTTATTTACCTGACTGTAAACCCAATTTCACTCCACTAGCAAAGACTGAAGATCCAATCTTGCATTCTGGACCCATCGTCAACCTGTCTTGTCTCCTCATCAGGAAATCTCTATCCCATCTCTAAATTCTTCAGAACTTGTGAGGGCCCCACCAATGAACAGTTAAAACAGTAAAGATACATACACAGAGCAATTTCAACCACTTACACTTACCAACATTATAAAATGAATAAAGGCAACCTTCATCTTGATTTTGTATTTCAATTTATTTTGCAGAGATAATGGCAGTAGGCTCATACTTTTTTGTGATTCAATGCTGGTTGCAACTAGTAGAAACTTCCAATATTTTTGCCAAGCATAAAGTAAGAACAGTTTTTGGCATGAGTTGTTGAAGTTGCTTATAACATCGACCTGCTGAAATTGGTATTAGTGAGGGAACATACAGTAGTTAGAATTTAAGACGTTTAATGCCGCGTACACACGATCAGACATTCCGACAACAAAATCCCATGGTTTTTTTCCGATGGATGTTGGCTCAAACTTGTCTTGCATACACACGGTCGCACAAAGTTGTCGGAATTTCCGAACGTCATAAACGCAGTGATGTACAACACATACAACGGCACTAGAAAGAGGAAGTTCAATACCAAGTGTGCCACCCTTTGGGCTCCATCCGCTAATCTCGTGTTTGTAGAAGTTCGGTGACAGATGATTCGCGCTTTTCAGTCTCCTGCTTTTACGATCGTTACTGCTTTTCAGTTTGTGATTATGGGTTTGTATTTCTATTAGGTATTTGATTTCTGTGCGTTCTTGTCTGCTCGTGTCTGATTTTCAGCGCCGGCCTTTCTGCTTTTCAGTGCTTTCTGTTAGTTCGTTCTGACCATCCGACCGTTTTGAAGCCATGAGGACCCTCACCCTGGACCAGAGGGTTTATAACTACCATCTGGCCAGAGCCAGAAGAGTGGGGGAGAATGCTTTTGGGATAATGGCCAGCTGGTTCCGCCTATTCCTTACGCCAATCAACATGGCGGAATATAAACCTAACCAGATAATCCTTGCATGCTGCATTCTACACAACTATTTAAGGAGAAATTCAATGAACTATGTGGCCTCAGTTGGGCCTGAGGCCGGACTTCAACAAGAAACCCTGACGGCGCTTGAAGCTGGCTGTCCTGGCTTGCCCCCCCAAAGAGCCCGCAAAGTAAGACAGAAGTATGTTGAGTACTTTGCAGGTGGGGGGGCCATTGATATGCCAGAATCTGTTTAAGAAACATTTTATCCTAAATTTTTTAACTTAAACTGAAAGATTATTTCCTTTGATTTACTGCCTGGGTTTCTTTTAGCTGTCTCCTAGGTTCTCCAATGGGCTTTTCTTTTTGGACATTTTCTTCAATAGTGCAAATGTAATTTATTTGATACATGAGGTGACAATCTCTTCTTCAGCAAACTATTATTATGTTGTGGGTCTGCTACACACACCTTGTTTTTGTTGTTAATGTATGTAATACATTACTGACAAAAATATTCATCATTTTCAGAACTCTGAATTAATTTTGTTGAGTCATGAAAATGGCATGATTAAGGCAAATTAGAAAGCACTGTGGGTGTTATTAACTAAAGGAAAATCCACTTTGCACTCCAAGTGCACTTAAAAGTGCACATGAAACTGCACTTGTAATACAAAGTGGATTTGTCTTTAGTGAATAACCCCCATTGTCACTGTAAACACCAACTTTTACTCCAAAAACTGCTTTTGATCATTGAAAGAAGAAGCCACACATTGTTGAGTAGAAACATTTTTACTCAAAGCACATTCACATGTACTTTTAGAAAAGGGTTTTTAAACAAACCAACATCTTTGGTGTATAACATTATTTTTTGTCACATTAATTAGAGATAGCCTTTTTGGTTAAGGCATGTTTCAAAACATAACATACAGAACTCAGGAACTTACAAAGTTCAACTTTGATAAGTGAAGGCAATATCAGACATTAGTATGTCAAAACTGTGTTGATCTTGCCTTCATCAGATCGGGTGATGTCACCCCTGTAAAAGCCAAATTTTGAAGATGCACACAAATTGGGATTCAAACTGGGGATTTCCCTCTTGATCCCATGGTTAATGTCAACATGTGCTAGCTCCCATCATGGGGGATCGTTGGACGTGTTTTGGGGGTGCAACCTCTTCCTCTTAGCTACTTTAGTAGCGAGGAAGGGGTTGCACCCACAAAACGCGTACATTGATATCCCGTGATGGCAGATAGCACATGTTGACACACTATGTGCATCTTCAAAATTTGGCTTTTTAAATACGTTAAAACTTTTTTTTAAACCAAAAATACACGAAAAAAAAAGAGTTAAATTTTTGTGTGTATTAGATTCTCCCTAAAACATCAGTGATGGTCTTCATTTTTTGTTGAACATCATTGATGTTTTGCTTTAGATTTTCAAAATCGCGATTGCACCCCATTCTCTACTCGATGAGGATCTGGGCACTTTTAATTTTAAGTTGGGTACACTTTTAAGTTGGTGCATCAGTGTCCTATACTGCTTATAGATTGAGGCCTATATTGGGTCAAGATTAGGAGAGTTTCGCCTGACATTAGGGTTTGTCTTGTGTTGTGTCTTGCAGAGAAAATGGATCTATTCAATGATGAGGACTTTATCCCCATATTCATTGATATGTACAGGGAGCTGCCCTGTCTGCGGCAGGTAAACCACCACTTTTATAACAATAAACCAAAGAGGAAGTCAGCGCTGGATCAATTGCTGGAATTTGTGAAGCCGGTGATCCCCACTGCAGACATCCCCTATTTGAAGGCCCTAATTGGTGGCATGTGGAGCACTTATATTAGGGAGCTCAAGGAGGTCCAGGATTCCCAGAGATCAGGAGCTGCAGCAGATGATATTTATGTACCCAGGCTGTGGTACTATGACAGAGTGCATTTTCTGGCAGGCCAGACTAAACCCAAGCCAGCACTCTCCAGTCTTCCTTCAAGGCTTCCTTCCCCCTCATCTGAGGCTTCCGACGACCAACCTGGGCCTTCCAGGCAGCCACATGTGGAGGAGCCCAGCCTGAGTCAGGTATAGCATTCTTAAAAATATTTCTGGTTGTCAAATTAATGATGTTAAATATATGTTAGTTTTGATAACTAATTTCTGATTTCCCAAAGTGTTTTACATATCAATAGACAGTAGTGGCCACAAATGATTGTGACAAGAATGAAAAGTGCTGGGGTCAGAATGATAGTCTTTTCTATTTATTAACATTCAATTTGCAACAGTCATGAGCTGAAAATTGTGTGTGATTGATGAACCAAAAAATAATTCCTTTTTCATACACAGGAAAGCCTCAGCCAGGAGGAGGCCGTGGAAAGTGGCAGCCAGGAGGTGGCTGGGGTAAGTTCCAGGAAGAGGAGTAACCTGAAGGAGGCAGTAATTGGCCTATTTCTGAAGGCTACTGCGGCCCTCAGAAACCCCCCCCCCCCCCAGTGTTCAAGAGGACTATGCCTACATGACAGCATGCAAAACGCTGGAAATGGAGGAGGACCAACGCCTCTTATGTGAGGAGGTAATCTTGCAAGCCCTAAATAAGGGGTTGAGGGGCGAACTCACAAGCCAAAGCCACATTTGTGAGTTGGACCATGGACCTCCTCCTCCTCCTCCTCCAGGTCCTCCTCCTCCTCCTCCAGGTCCTCCTCCTCCACCTCCTGCCACACCTCCAACACCAGAGCCACAGCCTGGAAGGAAGCGTGTAAGGAAGAGCAGAAAGTGATGGCCTGGGTTCAGTCTGGTCTGGCAAAAGATGCAGGCTGTTGCATGACCACAGCCTATGGACAGATATGTCATCTGCTGCTGTTCCTGATCTCTTGTAGTCCTGGACCGGATTGTGCTCAATATTATATGGAATCCTCAGGCCACCAATTTTGACTGTAAAATAATTGATGTGTGCCCTGGGGTACAAAGGCTTCGCAAATTTCACCAGTTTCTCCAGTGTTGCCTTACTCTTTATTTTGTTATGACCCAGAATAAATGGCTATTTCTTTTTCACAAATACTTGGTTATGTGTTTTAGTTCAAAAAGGAAAGTTTGTGAGTAGTCAGGTACATTTCAAAAATACAATGTCAAATTAACAAGGGACACCATCCAACCTCCTTGAGGTTAAAAAATACAAGATAATAATGGTGTTGTGGTAACTTGACACACAAAACTTGAAATAATATTATGGAGAGCACTAGAAAAAAAATGCAGATCTTGATAAAAAAACAAAAAAACAAAAAAAAAAGTATTATGGAGATCTGACGAAAAAAAAAATGACATGCAATCCTGAGAAATTATAAAGAAAGAAGTTTGTGAGAACTCTGTGTGAATATGAGCAGCAAAACAACTTCATTCTTCTAGCATTCTAAAGAAGAAGAGAATGCGCTGCATTAAAAGATTTAAAAATTTGCAGCGTGACAAATGTGCTATCTCTATTACGAATGATAGTTTTACCAAACTGAGCGCTTCCGTCTCGTAATTTAATCTGAGCATGCGTGGCACTTTGTGCGTCGGAATTGTGTACACACGATCGGAATCTACGCAAACGCATTTTGTTGTCGGAAAATTTGAGAACCAGATCCCAAATTTTGTGCAACGAAATTCCGATGGAAACTGTCCGATGGAGCCTACACACGGTTGGAATTTCCGACAATAAGCTCCGATCGCACATTTGCTGTCGGAAAGTCCGACCGTGTGTGCGCGGCATTATAGTAGCAGCAGAGAGTTGTTAGCCATTGCCAAAAGTAGAAGTTTGGATTTAGGGTGATACCATGTATTGGCTAACCAAATAGATTTTAGTGAAAGCTTAGAAAACAGGCTGCCCTCTTATTCAAGCAATAATGAAAGCTTGCACTAGAATGTACTTAGTTAGCCAATAAATGGTATCATCCTAAATCCATACAAACTGTTATAATAAAAGGCATAGCACAGTAAAGCCCTCTTAGAACAAAAGTTATTTACGTCTCATTCCACCACAAATTACAAAAATATGATATATGTAATATGTGTACTTTAACCACTTGACCTCCAGAAGGTTTTTCCCTCTTCAAGACCAAGGCATTTTTTCCTATTCAGTACCGTGCAATTGCTCGATCTGCAACACTGTACCCAAATGAACTTTATATAATTTTTTCACACACATAGAGTTTTATTTTGGTAGTATTTAATCAAAACTGGGTTTTTTATTTTTATTTGTTGCTATATAAATGAAAAAATACTAAAAAATTTGAAATGTAAAATATATTTTTTTCTTAGCTTCTGTTATAAAATTTGCAAATGAATAATCTTTCTTTATAAATGTAGGCCAAAATATAGCCTGCTACATTTCTTTGGTAGAAATAACCAAAATCAGTGTATATTATTTACTCTATGTGAAAGTGGCCATAAAATGCCAGGACAGTACGAGTACCCCTTTTTGGAAAGAAGCCAGTCCAAGGCAGGGCTTTTTCTTTTTTTTTCCGAGAACAGGTGCAGGAACTCCCCCCTTCTGAGTCACCCCTTGTTTCTGCCCCCTACCTACCTCTGAGCACCATCCCTTAGTTCCATCCCCCTAGCCACCCCCCAGTACCACCTCTTTTAGAGACTACAGAACCAAATATCATTTTAAGCTACTAAGTAATTTGTATGTAATATGTTAATAATAACAAGAAAGACAGTAAAACGGTGAGCAACAATAGACCCCACCCCAGCAGCAATAGACCCCCTCCAGCAGCAATGGATCCTTCACACAACAATAGAATTCTCCCAGCAACAATGGACGCATCAAAATAACACCCCAGCAACAATGGACTCCGAGTAGCAACAACAGATCTCCCAGCAGCCAGCATCAATAGACCCTCCAACAGCCAGCAACAATAGACCTCTCCCTCAACAGTAGATCCCTCCCAGAAACAATCGACCAACCAGCAACAATAGACCTACAAACTTAAGCGGCTCCTATGGGGGTAGCGCTACATTAATAAACAGTAGAGTGGAAGGGAAGTTAAAAAAACACAAGCTAGTTATTTTGCTAGTTCGCCTCAAAAAGCTTATAAGGCAATTAAACTTAACAGTTCAGAAAAAAATAAGTGGTAGCTATTACAAAGAATTTCGCTGAAAAATGGGCTCCACTTGCTTATGTTAACAAAAAATAAGTTCTTATTGTTTTCCTCCCAGCTGTGGCCGATGCAAAATGTTGCGTGGTTACCACTTTTGATCTTTTGCCAGCGTCAGTGGTCTTCCCCAGCAGTTGAAAAAGGGCTAAAGATCGAAATCTCTGCTCATGTTGAATAGATTTAGAATCCAAAGAAGCCAGCATCTGTCTATTTCCTTCAGCGTGTCCATTATTACCCACAGGGCACATAATAGGTCACTTCCAAAGACATCAACAGCAGTTTTAAGAGCTGTCACATAGAGAGCTTTGTAGTGGAAGTTCCTGCCTGCGATACATAGCAATTAACTTTACTGCAAGAATGATCTTACTGAAAATATTATGAAGCCTTCCTGCAGCTGTGAAAGAGGATAGATTTGATGCCGATTTGATTGTCTTCTTTTGCATTCAGTTACATGGGTTGCTCAAACCTTTTATTCTTGGCAACATAGACGGTGCCATTGTGCCCTTGGCATTGAATAGAAAAATGATTAAAGCAGTCATAAATGCAGATTGTAGGTTCAAATGTCTCTGCCTATACAGCATGTAAAAGATAGTAAACTGTAATCAAATACTAGTCATACATCGGCATATCTTTAATATAAGAAAGAACACATATTTGATGTTTTGTCTCAGAGAGAATCCTGCAGAGAGTGGGTGACCATACTGTTCAGCAGAGAATGACCAAAATGATTGCAGTGGCAGAGGGTGCATCGCCTGTCTTGGGCCACCCCATTGTAATGCTGGCTGATATCTGCCGAAATCCTTCAGCGAGGCACATGAGGCAGGAATAAATAAGGAATCACATAAAAACACAGTTTTGAGGCTTTTTGAGGCTTTTCATTATAATCAAGCAAAATTAAAATGTTTTGAAAAATTCCAACAGTTTCCTTTTCAAATGTAAAAACTCCAGGAAAAAATAAATAAAAATAATTAGCATTTCTCTTCTACATTTATTATGGTACTCCCTGAGCTCCCTGGTTTTATCAGTTGATTCTGCCAAAGTTGATATGTTTTCCTAATTTCTTGCTGAGAGCCTGTAAGGTGGTGCTGGCTGTTATTTCACATGGCAGTGGTGGAACTACCAGGCCCTAGCATTTCACCAGGGCCAAGAAGGCAGGAAGGGGGCCCACAGCATGTGAAAGAGTCCTTCACATCCTTCATATCTGAGCACTTCTGAGGGTGTTTTATGTTTACGGTGAAGGATTTCTTTACAGCCATCAAGATTTAAGTCACCATCAATTCATGTTATGGACTTTACCACTGTTTTATTTTTAATATATTTTTTAAAGTTTTGTCACATTGGCACATATATTGTAGCACTTTTTATCTCAATCAATTTATATCTTATGCCGCGTACACATGAGCGGATTTCTCGTCGGAAAAAGATACAACGGCTTTTCCGACGGGATTCTGCTCAAGTTTGCCTTGCATACACACGGTCACGCAAAAGTTCGCTGAAATTACGACCGTCAAGAATGCAGTGACGTACAACACTACGACGAACCGAGAAAATTAATGCTTCCGAGCATGCGTAGGGATTTTGCGCGTCGGAATGGCCACAGATGATCGCATTTTCGGATAGGAACTTTTCCCGACCGAAAAATTAAGAGCATGCTCTCAATCTTTTGCTGGCTGGAATTCCGCCAGCAAAAGACTGATGGAGCATACGCACGGTCGCATTTTCTGATGAAAAACTCTCATCAGTCTTTTGCGGGCCGAAATTCTGATCGTGTGTATGGGGCATTAGAGTTTTTTTTTGGCAGGTACTAGATACCTCATGTAGCACTGTTATTGCACGTCACTTTATTCCATGTCATATGGTTTTTAAGATAAGGTACATATCATAATCACACAGCGCCCACTGTAATTCATTTTTCTAAAGGAAAATAGACTGTGCACTCATTTTTCTAAAGGCAAATAGACTGTGCAAAGTGTGGAAAAAAAAAAAAATCTTCTTCCCGATGGTTCCAAACCTGGGACCCTCAGAGTAGCCCCATCCCCAAGCAGAGAGCAAGATCACCCTCTAAAAGCCTCTATTTCCATAATCTTTCCCCAGGGAGAAGACCCTAAAGCCCAGATCCATCCACCATCTATTTTTATAGGGCTACCCATAGTACTCCACCAGGAGGGGAAATAACCCTAAAAGGGGACACCTGTCCAGCTGTACCTGCCAACAAGCCGACAATGCCATGATGTTGCTACTTAATTTGCATGTGTTGCATCAGAAAACATTTCCTCCAGAGATGTAGGTACAACTGTAGAACTCACCCACCGCGCAGACAGGAGGAAGCCCTTGCCATGTCTCAGTGGTCATGTGACCTTAGAAAAGACAGAAAAAAGTTATATAGCATTATATTATATTGAAAAAAAGAAAACACGGATGGCTGAGTAGGGCTATCCACACTGTAATGATTCACGTGTATTTAATTTGCCATCCACTTTAAGTGGTCCATTTCTCAACGATTCAAGCCAAAATGCACACAACTTTCATGCAAGGTTCACACATTTGATAAATATACCTCTATATATAAGTCTTCAACAAAAATACACAGCTACAAAATACTTTAGTCACCTAATATATAGCAGTTTCATATCTTCAATTGAGGTTAATCAAGGAATTTATCAATAAGACCTTCTGTAATCCTTCCTCACTTACGCCATAATAAATAACATACATATAACCCTATACTCCTTCAAACATTTCTATGCTTTTACCATAAACCTGCCAGACAGCAAGGAACAGATAATAATTAGGAAGTCATGCTGCAAAGTAACTTTATTTTATATGGTTTAGTTATATCATTTAGACCCGTCACATGAATATTTATTTTACGAGGGGATATCCATCTTTCCCATCTCACCTTTGGTTGAACCTACAACACAGCATTAGCTCACTCTATTTTTCTTATATATCTTAAACCATTCTGAATTTCAAACCTTTCAAAGTATATTATCAGGAATGTCAATATATTCACTTTGACCTCTGTAGAACAAAAAATAATGATTAAAAGAACTCCGGTTTCATTAATAAACTGATAAGTGTAATTGCCTTAGAAAACACTCTACATTTCAGACTGCAACCAGCTACCATCTTCTGAAAACTACCATAGATAACAAATTCCTCTTGCTGTTTTAGTAGGTAGCCCTTTCCAAAGTTCTCATCCACCACTCATGTAACTGACTCACTTCCCAGAAGTCAGCAAAGAGCTTTTGATAAGGGAGCTTATGTATGAAAGGTTGTCTGATTATGAATTTCACATTAACATAGCTAAAGGTCACAGCGTACTGTCCTCGTGAAATATGTAAAATGTATTAAATGAAAGATGAATTACTACTCACAAAAGTGCATGTTGCAACCAGTTACAATACATGGAAGCAATCCTGCACTGACAGAAAAGTGTTAATTTAAGTGAAGTGACCAGACACCGTCTACTGTCAGTACACTGGAAAGGCTGAAAACATTTTCTGGGACACTCCCCATGAGGCTCTGCTGTTGGTACCACCTGGTTCAACAAAACTCGATTAAACAATCAACTTTTGATAACGGAGCCTTAGTTGAAAATTGTTGGCCGAATCATGCCTGTATCTAATCAATTGGGTATTCTAACTACCAAAGGTGCCAACTGTCAAAGTGCAACAGACAACATGGGAGATTCATCTATCCACATTGTTTAGTGTGGATGGAGTAATATGTCAGATTTCTTTTGTTTAGCCTTTAAGTGTATGACAAAATACAATTTATTATAAACACAAGAACACAAGTAATCTGAAACTTAAATACAGCAACCTGTACACTACTCAGTAAACACGCATTAAAGTGGAAACCAACTACCTAACTATTTACAGAGGAAAAAGGGAATCAGGTGGAGCAGGGGAGGTGGGAGTGCAAAATAACAGAGAGCAAGATAGGTCTGGAATAGGGGCCAGAACAGGTCGCTGGTTCAGGGAGTAACAGATTCAAAATATACAGGCGAAAAGGTAAAATGCTGAGGCACTATGTAATTTCTCAGGTGGGACCAAATACTCTCCCAGCAACCAGAATCAGGTTGTGACTAAATGCTGAGGCCTGATGACGGTTGGGAGACATCCACTAGTAGATAACATAAATACACTCTTCAAGTCTGGGGACCATAGTGCCACCAGCAAAGTTTTAGTTCCTGATGGACATACTACCCACAGTCCTTTTTTTGCTTCCCCATGTATTATCTAGGCCTCCACAACCACACTTTCACCTCCCACCCCCATATTCCTCCCAGAATAAGGTCGAGTGAATTGATTTTTCATAGTACATTGCAGGGTAGAAGTTTATGTTTTAGAATTTTTCTTTAACCACTTCAGCCCCGGAAGGATTTACCCCCTTCCTGACCAAGCCCTTTTTTGCAATACAGCACTGCGTCGCTTTAACTGATAATTGTGCGGTCGTGCAACGTTGTACCCTAACAAAATGGACATCCTTTTTTCCCACAAATAGAGCTTTCTTTTCATAGTATTTGCTCACCTCTGCAGTTTTTATTTTTTGCACTGTAAACAAAAAAAGAGTGAACATTTTGAAAAAAAGGCAATATTTTTTACTTTTTGCTATAATAAATATCCCTAAAAAATATTTAAAAAAATAATTTCTTCCTCAGTTTAGGCCCATATGTATTCTTCTACATATTTTTGGTAAAAAAAAATCGCAATAAGCATATATTGATTGGTTTGAGCAAACGTTATCACGTCTACAAAATAGGGGATAGATTTATGACATTTTTAATATAATTTTTTTTTATTAGTAATGGCGGCGATCTGCGATTTTTATCACGACTGTGACATTGCAAATGTAAATGTCACTGGCAGGGAAGGGTTTAAACACTAGGGGGCGATCAAGGGGTTAAGTGTTCCCCTGGGCGTGTTCTAACTATAGGGGGGGTGAGCTCACTAGAACATGACAGAGATCACTGCTCCCGATCACTGGGAGCAGTAGATCCCTGTCATGTTGCTAGGCAGAACAGGGAAATGCCTTGCTTAAATAGGCATCTCCTGGTTCTGCCTCTCCGTGTCACGATCATGGGCCACCAGCGGACATTGAGTCAGCGGGACCCGGGGGCATATGCGTGCCCGCTAGCCCTCGATGACACAGCGACGTACAGGTACATTGTTTTGCGCACCCGTGCCACTTTGCCAACGTATATCTGCGTGAGCCGGTCGGCAAGTTGTTAAAGTGACTTTGACCTAGTCTAAAAGTGCCTAAAGCAACAGCAGTGTTAATGTTCAGTCACAATGAGGTGCCTGAAAGTATCGGTTTCCATTTTAATCAACCCGTGTGTCCTTGTGAAGCCCCTTGGACTTTAGACTCAAGCTGTACATGGGGCTTTAATTTTGTTTTATGTGAAACTAAGCCTAAGATCCATCGAATTTTGGCTTTGAGAGAAGCCAAGGCACTGTATTCATTCTGGACCTAGGATCCAAGGGACTCCACAGGCATTAAGATTTTTTTTTAAAAACAGATACAAATACTTCTAGGCACCAAAAGGTGCGCGCACATCAGTAATCTTTGTACACCTTTTTGAAGACCTGGTATGGTGTATTTTAAAAGCCAATACTCTGTTTTAAAATAAGCATCTGGAGCTGTTGACATAGCTGAACAAATTTAACCGTGGGAGAGTAGTTATTATACAAGGCCAATACCCAACAGTCACAATCATAAAAGACCGACCTAAAACGTATCAAAATAGTTTCAGCTTTTATTCCACAGTGGGTCTCTTATCCTTCAATAGCCTTATAATGCACATTCCTTGAAAGTAAGTCTGCTGAACATATGTGAATACCAGCTGCTTGAAGGACTAAAGGTAATAGAGTCAATATGCAAGAGGGATAGAAACACCACAGGTTACATTTTTAGAGTCAAAAGTGACTATCGCTTCTAGAATAAGCCTAAGCAGCACCTCTGTCATATAAACACATATTTACGTAATTTTGAAATATTTATGACATCCAAGAAAGCAATAATTTTTCTATATTAGCACCACTGAGCAGCCCACAGAAGCTCATAATAGTCATCAATAAATACTAAAGATACATAGTGAATATGACAGGTATCCATTGGCTGCAGAGAAATAGATAAATGTGTCATTAACTGTAGCGGTAGCTCTAACTTAAATGTGTACAAATTATTGGCAAAGTGTTGTATGCAGGGATCATTTTGATGTCACAGCATGCTGATAAACGTTTGACATTTGGGAAATAGAGGTAATACCTTCATTGTGCTGTTCAATAGGAAAAAAAATGCTGAAAATACTAATGCAAAGAAAAAAGTCATGCTGTAGTCATACAAAAAATAAGCAGACATTATTTTTTTATTCTATAAACAAAATAGCTATTCATGTCTCAAACTACAAAAGGTAGGCAGTGAAAGGTCTGCCTGGCCTTATCTGGAATGCCACATGGCCAAGACTTGGAAATCCAACCTTTATTTAGGGCAGGTGCACAGTGAGGGGGTTGTTCCCTAGTTCTATAGTGAAAAGGGGATAATAGTTAAAGTGGAACTTCAGTAATTTTTTCAACTTTCACATCTATTAAATGTTCTGCCCTTGTTGTTTTAACTTTGGATAGTACAATAGAACAAGGTTTTGCCCATGGGACTTTGAGTGAGGTGATCATAAAGGTCAAGACAAGTAAATATAGTAAACTAAATGTCTCGGTTTATTTAAAAACGTAAGGACATCATCATATATTAAACATATATTAAACATGGACATGCAGATCAAACCCATAAAAACAGCATGTTGTAATTGCTATACAGCCATGAATATATTACTTTAATAATGAAAGTACAAAGTATACATATACATCTATAAACTTGACGCGTTTGGCAAGCTCTGCTCGCTTCCTCAGGCACTGATGCAAGTGTGGAGTATCTAAAAAATAAATGTAAATGAGATGTAGCATGCAATTGGAGTGTGGTTAGAAAAGAAGCAGGGGGCCTAAACAGGGATCCCCATACTTACAGATGGGTCGATTGGTTCCAAGGACTGATCCCCAATGGCGACGGCAAACAGTGTTCCAACCGGGAGCTGAAGGAGCGTGACCCGCATCGGCCAACTGGAGGCCAGGCGGAGGGCGAACATGGCGAATAATGAAAATGGAGAAGAATGTGTCCCTTGATGTGCCCCGTGGACCACATGTACCATGACAACTGTAACAAAAGTGTATAAGTATCTAGGTCAGTTACCCCATAGTGATCTGGTAATATAAATGTAAAGAGTATTCATGTCATATATTAAAGTCTATGAGACTATGGGCAGGGGTGCAAGCAAGGGAGGAAGAGGGAAGTGAAGCAGCCAGTGTAGTAAAACACAAAGAGGTGAAAGAGGATGTGTTTGAGATCATCCTGGTGAAAGGACTGTGAAGAGTGTTGCAAAAAAAATAAATTTTATATATATATATATATATATATATATATATATATATATATATATATATGTATACGTAACCCACCCAAAATCTATGTACAAGTAAAGGGAGATAGGGATATTATCATAGGTGACCAATGACAGGTGCTTACCAATGTATGAGACCTCACGTCCATACGATGGAAGGCCAAATGAGAGAAAGTTCGCCATATCAGCCCCCAACCCAAATCCCCGGGCGGGTGCAGCGGGCTCCACTCCTAACGCCATGCATCAGATGGCTAAGGTGCAAGCACGCTTGCTACCAATTGGGAGCAACTACATGCCCCTTTTTTGGTCCGTTGCTGTCCTCGGGTCCTATTTATATATATCTTCCCATCACATGTTTAAATCATCCACCTAGACATGTTCATCTATAATCCTGGTCATGGTTAGCTCATGGACTTGGTTACACAGTTCTGTCCCCATTGGCGATTGCGGCTTGTTTTTCCTTTCCGGGGGCTGCAATGCACACATGGGGAGTTTCTCCCTTGCTGTCCCCTCCTCCCTGGTTTACGGATGGGCAGGGCCACCGATTCATTGGCACCATGCTTCTGCACCCATTGTGGGACGTCTGCGGCCATGGTGTCTCCACGTTTGGGATGTGGTTACGTCATCCAGCTTTAATTTAGGATGATGTCCTTAGTTTACTCTATTTACTTGTCTTGACCTTTATGATCACCTCACTCAAAGTCCCACAGTCAAAACCTTGTTCTATTGTATATAATTAGGGATGGAGGTGTGCCATAATATGAGGCAGCTTTTAGGCCATTTTCTTTTTCTGCCAGTAAATCCCTTATAAAAAAGCCTAGACTTATGACATCATGCACAGCTCTCTCACTCTCGTGAAAGTTTGCCAAGAAGGTAGGGGGGATGAGTCATAAGAGGGCTGCAGAGCTGGAGGTGTGTGTCTGTGTAAATCCAAGAAGTGAACAGGCAGCAGCTTCAGCTGCCCACAGTTAAAATGGATGCAGACCCAGTGGAGGGAGATTTCTGCTGCATATTTGGCAAGTACAGAATCACAGTATATATAAAATAATATGCAAAGTGTTTGGAGGGCAGCTTCAGAATGGCAAAGATGTTTTTATTATAAATTATGTGAGCAGACTGCAGTTTCTCTTTAACTAAACAGATATTTTTCAACATTAAAGTGGGGTTCCACCCAAAAAAACAAACCTATCTAAAAAATTCTAAAAAAAAAAACAAAAAAACATTTGGATATTTTTTTTTTTTTTACTTACCTCTAAATGCCTGTTGCTAGGTGGTCCATCGTAGTCTGCCTGTCCATTAGCCTGGGCTGGTGACATCACTTCCTCCTCGGCACAGGAAGGGCTCCGCTCTGCTCCCTCCCTCCTGTCAATCATCTGGGACCCAATTCAGGTCCCAGGTGATTGAGCGGCCAATCACGGCGCACGGCGCCGCTCGCGCATGCGCAGTGGGTGCCAGGCTGTGAAGCCACAGCCCGGCGCCCACAGTTGAAATGCCGGCGCCGACGAGCGGAGGGGGGAGACGAGCGGGGCCTAGATCCCCCGCATCGCTGGACCCAGGGACAGGTGAGTGTTCAATTAAAAGTCAGTAGCTGCAGTATTTGTAGCTGCTGACTTTTAATTTTTTTTTTTTTGGACGGCCCCCCTGGGTGGAACCCCACTTTAAATTGGAAAATCTCTTGAGCAGTCACAAGCGGTAGAAGCCAACACCTGATTGTTGTGCACAATGGTACCATCACTGCAGTGTGAACAACAAAGATCTAGTTTAAGGCTCGGTTTACACCTAAACTGGCCGAGGATCACACAGCAACGCTATCCATCCCTGTTCTCCGTTTCAGGGATGAATTAGGGCAGAATCTTTGCCTGAATTCGGCCCTGAAACGGAGGCAAAGACGCACAGCGTTTCTGTGCAGTGCGCTTCCCAGCCGCCCGGAAACATGTGAACCGGCTCCATATTCTCCTGCTATGCAAATTGGATTGGTAACCCGCATCCAATTCGCATAGGTGTGAACCCAGTCTAAAGCAAATGCAAATCAGAGCAATGTGATTTGGGTGTAGTATGCAGGATGAACACTGGGAAGGGTTTCTCGATAGTTCAGGAGCCCAACCCAGACTATCTTTAAAAGCCCTGGTTGCTGGAGATCTGTCTCTGACATGCACAGTAGCAGTGCTTGCTCAAAGTGTGGTGAGCCTGAGATAGTAACAGTGAGTAGGTACTTAACATGGCATTAATAGTTATTGGGACCAATAGGGCTTGTGTGATGTTTTACCCTATGTTCTAAAGTGAAAGAAAGAATGAGAGAGATCACATGGTTGTTACCAGGTAGATGCGGCAAAGACACCAAGCCTACTTGGAAAAATCGCAAGCTACTTTAATCAGAAACAACATTTGAAGGTGTCTGTATCCAACCGAGATTAAATAACACTAATATCAGGTCATATCAGGCGAGATTATAATCTGCATTTTTCAATGAGTTTACACAGAGTGGTAAATTTCCTGATGAGAGCCTGAAGAGTTTCTTTATAAACTGTATTGACATAATCTAGTTATGGACATAAGCATCTGTTGAACAACATACTTTTTTACCTAGAAGACTTTGGCCTGTTATAACTCTATAAAATCCTCCTAACTTGGTATATAATTTGGATGTCTGTAAATCAATGTGATGAACAAGGCACATTCCAAGGCATTTATGGCATTTAAAAAAAAAAGTTCAACTACATTTGGTATCAATACAGATTTCAGAAGCTGAAAGCCTTTGAAGTTGAGCATAAGTTTTGAATCGTATAGTGGCAGATTTGTCAGTGCTCAAGAAAAGATAGATGACCATTTATCCAATTTTCAAACACTAATAAGAAATTCTGTAGCAGTATAATTTCTCAATGAGCTAGAATTGGAATCATAAATTATACTGGTATGGCGGTCATTGAGACATTTAGGACCCTGAGTAGAGTTACATGTGGTATACTCTGGGAAATGATCATTGAGTATCACTGGCATCTTAACATTGGCCAAACATGGGCTAAAGCTGATCCTATGTGGGCAGCTGTTGTAGGCCATTTTGTTATTCTTCCATTTTAAAAATGATGCCAGTTGTAACAGTTGATGGCAGAATAAAAGCCCAACTTTATAATATCTTGCATATTGTTAGTTTTTACTTCTGGGTATGGTACAAACGATCTTGTTTCTGTTCGATGTGGAACATACAGTTTGATGCAGCAGCATGTCCCTCGTGTCCTCCTCTCTCAGAATAGTGAGCTTGGAAACACTAAAATGAAATATTAAGATCATATGCAATACCATCCCAGATTATCAATCAAGAGTAATCAACAAACCATCTGAAATAATATTCATTAAAACAATACTCAAAGCCAAACCCCAACTTCCCACCATTCTTGGCTAAATGGGAATATGACTTAGATTCTTCCCTTACAGATAATCAAAAGGAAAAGATCCTCCAATTAGCCCACACTTCCTCATTTGCCTCAAAAATGTCAGAGGTCAATTATAAATTGCTTACTAGATGGCATTATACCCCAGCCAGATTACAACAAATGTTCCCCGCCAGTTCCCCATTATGCTGGAGGAACTGTGGGAACAAAGCCACTCACGCACACATCTGGTGGTCTTGCCCACTCATCCGACCTTATTGGGATACCATCCGCAATCTAATATTACAGATCTCGGATGTCAATATACCCAATGACCCGTGGACTATCCTTTTTCATTCTACCAAAACTTCCATAAGAATATATAAACGTTCAATTATTCCTCATTTACTAAACACTGCCAAAGCTTTAATTCCTACTTTATGGGGTCAACCAACAATCCCTTCTGCAAGAGTTTGGTTACAAATGGTCGATAAGGTACATCTTATGGAGAGCATCACCCACGACATTAGAGGTACCTCTAAGAAACATTCTCTAACCTGGGATTCTTGGAAAAAATTTCAATCCACATCTGTTTATAAGGAACTTATAACGCAAACCTCTTAAACCTCTAGTCTAAGCTTAGCCAACTACACCTTAACATATCATTCCCTTTTGATGTGTAGACATGCATGCCAGCAACAACCCCCCCCCCCCCATACCCCCCCTCCTACCCTCTGTTTTCTTACCTTTCTTATTCTCCTACTCTCTCCTCTTTCATATAATTTCTCTTAATTTTATTTCTTCTGCTTTTATTTATCTCTCAGTTTCTATTTACCAAAGTAAGGATTTTTCCTTTTTATATTCATTTTGTTTTGTTTCAAGTGCTCACAAAGTATTAACCCTATGCTATACTAACACTTTGTTAAGCTTCTGAGCCAATTATTGGAGGGTTAGCTTATAACTACTCATTGAAATCTGTGAGTGCTGAAACTCTTGTTGCTGTGTTTTCAAGAATGCATTCATTCTGAGATATATGTATATCTTTGTTATACTTCACTTTAATAAAAATATATTAAACAAAAAAAAAAAAAAAAACAATACTCAAAGTCCACTCTTCAATATCCACTTTCCACCTCGGGGTGGACATGGCTCTTGAGCATGTCTGCAGTCAAAAACTACCAAGCAATTTGGAGCTAATGCTAAGTTGATTTTAAAACAATTTAAAACAAAAAAAATGTTTCCTTTATTTATACTTTAATCATAGAGGTGAGTTAATGCATTCATTTATGAAAGGCAAATAGGCTGTTCACTTTGCAAGGGCAGTTGCACTAGAGTTTAGTGAATGGGGTGAAGCTCTGCTGACTTCCATCATTCAATAAAGTGCAAGCAAAAATATTTTTTTATATTTTACTTGCACGTGATTGGGTATGCAGAGGGAAACTTCACCACATTCACAAGCTCTGGGGCAAATTTTCTAGCAAAGTGCTACTTCCCTTGCCAAGTGAACAGCCTATATGTCTTTAGCAAATCAACCACATAGATTGGACATTTCCATTCTCAATACTAAAAAGTGCATTGAAAAAAACAACAAGATAGAAGTTAGTTGTGCTTGATTTTTGCCATGTTGCTTGTTGCTGTATGACCAGCCTAAACCTGTGATTGAAGCTGATACATCTAGCCATTCAACACATTCAGCAAGTAACTACATAATAAAATTTACCATCAGGTGATCACCCTTACAACGTGTAAGTAATTTCCAATGTTAGGATTTCACTGCAAGGAGGGTTGGTCTTCAGTCTAGATTATTAGGATTCATCAACATGTGAAATAATATTCATTAAAGCGATGATGCCCCAGGACCACTCTTGAATATTCACCTCCCACCTTGAGTGCAGGAATGGTTCCTCTATATTTACAATCCACCAAGCAATATGGAGCTAACTCTGCACACCAAATTCAAACTAAAACATCTTTATTTCACTTAGAGGGTCTATGTATCACACCTCGCCCCCCACCCCCCCACCCATCTTCACTGTGACTAATGACCTTAAGATATGTATAGAAGTATGACTTCCTGTACTCTCATCATTGCTTGTAGCAATGCTTGAATTGTTCATGTTGCTTGTAAAAATAAGCCCCAGTATGACCAACCTAATCTTGTGATTGAAGTACATACATCTAGCTAGTGGTTCCACACATCGGCCAAGCAACAAGAATACACAAGGGCTTGTCATTAGATGATCACCCTTTTAACATGTAAATCCTTTCTAATGTTGGGACACAAGTACAAGCAGGATGGGTCTTCAGTACAGGTTATCTTGTTGTTGAATAGATGACTGATTATTCGAACTGTAAGTTCTGCTGCATATGGGAGAATTAGTGTTAGAAATTCTGTATATAGCCCTTCAGAACAGACAGGGCACAGTCCACTAGACATGTGCAATTTGTTTTGTTCCAAATTAGTTTTTTAACAAATTTTGACAAATTTGTTGATTCAGAAACATCCGAATTAACGAATACCCCTTTAACGAATTTTTCCAAATATTCAAAAATTCGTAAATTCGTAAATTTAAAAATTCGTAAATTCAAAATTTCGGAAATTCAGAAATTCGAAAATCCAAAGACCCGAAAATTTGAAAATCTGAAATAATAACTTACTATTAAATTATAGGTGCAGCAAGGTCCCAGGCCTCCTTTAGTCTAATGCCGCGTACACACGAGGGGACTTTACGCCAGACTTTGCCCGGCGGACGGGATTTCGTCGGACAATTCGATCGTGTGTGGGCTCCAGCGGACTTTGTTTTCTCAAAAGTTGGACAGACTTAGATTTGAAACATGTTTCAAATCTATCCGACAGACTCGAGTCCAGTCGACAAGTCCGCTCGTCTGTATGCAAAAAGCCACGCTAGGGCAGCTATTGGCTACTAGATATGAACTTCCTTATTTTAGTCCGGTCGTACGTCATCACCTACGAATTCGACGGACTTTGGTTGATCGTGTGTTGGTAAATCTGTTCATTCAGAAAGTCCGTCGTAAAGTCCGTTGAAAAGTCCGCCGGGCAAAGTCTGCCGTAAAGTCCGCTCGTCTGTACGCGGCATAACGAGAACCTTTAGAGCCAAGAACTGCTGACATCCTTCAATATAGAGTGGGTTGTAAGGCATAGTGGGTGTAATGCAAGTCATGCCGCGTACACACGACCGGACATTACGGCATACTTGGTCCGGCAAACCTGAGTCCGTCGGACAATTCGATCGTGTGTGGGCTCCAGCGGACTTTTTTTTCTCAAAAGTTTGACGGACCTAGAAATGAAACATGTTTCAAATTTGTCCGACGGACTCGAGTCCGACGGACAAAAAAACGATAGGGCAGCTATTGGCTACTGGCTATGAACTTCCTTGTTTTAGTCCGGTCGTACGTCATCACGTACGAATCCGTCGGACTTTGGTTGATCGTGTGTAGGCAAGTCCGTTCATTCCGAAAGTCCATCATCAAGTCCATCGAAAAGTCTGCCATAAAGTCCGATCGTGTGTACGCGGCATCAGATTCATGGGCGCCAGACACTTGAATGCAAAGAGATTTTATCTCTCTTAAACAGAACTTTGGGAGAGAGGGTTTGGGCCAGGACATCCTTAGGTTATTGCAATGTTAATTGGCAGACTCTGAGACTTCTACAGGTAGACAGCCATGTATGGAAAGGCATCCGGGAAGACGTGACATCTGCATGTGTAGGAATGCTGTCTCCTATGGCAACAGTCTTTAACAGTTTCTAACACAAGGTGTAACAGTTCCATCACTTCCACTACAATCACTTCTTGTAGTTCTTCAACCCACTGAGCTCCCAGTCTCTCTTTCACTAGACTAGATGATTCACTGCCACTGAATCCTTTGAGCTCTTCCAATCTTCACTTTAGTATCTTCCTCAAGCATCACCCCCGCTTCTCTGATGGGTCCCTAGCTTGGCACTCCAGATACTTATGAAGCTTCTCCCCACTGGCCTGCTCAGTCCCTGGCTTGACACACAAGGCTGCTCTGCAAGCATCACCTCCACTGGCTGGGTCCATGGCTTGATACTCGCTGAAGTTTCCTGATTCTTCACCATCCCCGGTTGGTGAGAATTCTACTTGCTTCAGCTACTCCCTGTGGTCCCTGGTAATAAGGTGGATGGTCCCTTAGTGGCGATAGCTTCCCCTCTACCACCGACCATGACAGGTTCTCCGGCCAGCAGAACCGTCACTACTGGTTGGACTGCAAGCCGCAATCCCAACCCTGCGCTGCTCGCTTGCTTTTGGATAGGCCCTCAGACAGCCTAGCAGCCAGATGTGCCTGGGATAGGCCCAAACTACGGCCTAGCAGCCTGGGCAGTTCAACACACATCCACCCAGACAGCCGTCCAGGTGGCACAGAACACCAATCACCTGACTCCACCTAAATATATAGGCTCTCCCAGCAGGCCAAGGGATTCAAGAAAACCCCTGTCCATTGGCTGAGATACCCCATATACTCCTAATCTGTCCTTGCTTTGCCCTTGTCTTATCTAATGCCACCAGGTACCCGGCCACCTAGCGGCAGAAGAGAGAAGTGCAGCAATTCTAGACTAATGCCGCATACACGCGGTCTGACTTTCCGACAACAAATGTTCAATGTGAGCTTGTTGTCGGAAAGTCCAACCGTGTGTATGCTCCATCGGACATTTGCTGTCGGAATTTCTGTCAACAAATGTTTGAGAGCTGGTTCTCAAATTTTCCAACAACAAAACTTGTTGTCGGAAATTCCGAGCGTATGTACACAATTCTGACACACAAAATTCCACGCATGCTCGGAGTCAAGCAGAAGAGCCGCACTGGCTATTGAACTTCATTTTGCTCGGCTCGTCGTACCTGTACATCACCGCGTTCTTGGTCATTGGAATTTCCGACAACATTTGTGCGACCGTGTGTATGCCAGACAAGTTTGAGCCAACATCCGTCAGAAAAAATCCACGGTTTTGTTTTCGGAATGTCCGATCATCTGTACGCAGCATTAGTGTGTAAGCAGTTGATCCCTAACAATGAGCCAAGGTAACTACTTTCGGCAGGTAAATTTAGGATCAACCCTTCCTAAACATCAGGGTGCTACATAGGTATTGGAATTTCCTTTCAAATTTGGCTGTTAGTGAATGTAACGAATATGAATTTATCCAAAGTTACGAATTATCCAAAATAACGAATGCCGTATCTAAATGAATTGAACGTAATGAAATAATAATAATAAATAACAATAATAATAATAATAAAAACTTTTTTATTATTATTATTTAATATTACAGTATTTATTGGCGTAAAACACATACTTTTTTCTCCTTGAAAAAAGGAGTGTTATACGCCGAACCGCTGCCTCCGAGGGTAAGGAGGAAACGAGCGCCGCTGAAATAGACAGAGCCGGGTGTACTGTGTACTCGGCTAGGCTCGGCTCGGCTCCGCTTGCAATCACGCCCAGTCCCGCCCCCTAGCCTTTACATCCCACCATTGGACCGGTTTTGTGTCCATCATAGGAGCCGGGTCAAGGGGCGGGACTGGGCGGGACTGCGAGACGAGCCGAGAGGAGCCGAATACACAGGACATCCAGCTCTGTCTATCTGGGCGGTGGTAACAATTTAAAAGATCATGCTGCAATTTTGGGCAAGGCAGTGCAGATGAACACTTGGGCAAGGCTGCAGATGGACACTGGGCAAGGCTGCAGATGGACACATTGGCAAGGCTGCAGATGGACACTGGGCAAGGCTGCAGATGGACACTGATCATTCTGCAATGATGGGCAAGGCTGCAGATGGACACTGATAAGGCTTATTGATAGGCATTAAAAATGTAAGTTTTTTCCTTAAACTTCCCTCCTAAAAGTTTATTTCCTTAAACTTCCCTCATAAACTTCGTTATTTTGAATCATTCGTAACTTCGGATAAATTCGCATTTATTACGCTCACTAGCTGCCAAATGTGAAAGGAAATTCCAATACCTATAATTTAATAGTTAGTTATTATTAGTTAGTTCATTTTTCTGCAGAATTTTCGGTTTTTCAATCTTATTTTCAGATTTTCGGATTCACAAATTTACGAATATTTAAATTTACAAATTTACGAATTTTCAAACTTACGAATTTACGAATTGCGAATGACCCGAAAAACTAAAGAAAAAAATAACTAATGAAAGAAAACAAATACATTTTTTAGCAGTGCACATGTCTACAGTCCACATAGGCTTCTTTATTGCAGACAGGAAACCAGAACTTTATTATACAGAGAAAAGACATAGAGTATACAATGTATTCCAACAGTTAGGTTTATAGGGGCTAGTGTCAGAGATGTGCCTTAGATCTCACACTGCAGATATATATATATATATATATATATATATATATATATATATATATATATATATATATATATATATATATAAAAACTGAAATATCACATGGTCCTAAGTATTCAGACCCTTTGATGTGACACTCATATATTTAACTCAGGTGCTGTCCATTTCTTCTGATCATCCTTGAGATGGTTTTACACCTTCTTTTGAGTGCAGCTGTGTTTGATTATACTGATTGGACTTGATTAGGAAAGCCACACACCTGTCTATATAAGACCTTACAGCTCACAGTGCATGTCAGAGCAAATGAGAATCATGAGGTCAAAGGAACTGCCTGAAGAGCTCAGAGACAGAATTGTGGCAAGGCACAGATCTGGCCAAGGTTACAAAAAAAATTTCTGCTGCACTTAAGGTTCCCAAGAGCACAGTGGCCTCCATAATCCTTAAATGGAAGATGTTTGGGACGACCAGACCCATTCCTAGAGCTGGCCGTCCGGCCAAATTGAGTTATCAGGGGAGAAGAGCCTTGGTGATAGAGGTAAGGAAGAACCCAAAGATCACTGTGGCTGAGCTCCAGAGATGCAGTCGGGAGATGGGATAAAGTTGTAGAAAGTCAACCATCACTGCAGCCCTCCACCAGTCGGGGCCTTATGGCAGAGTGGCCCGATGGAAGCCTCTCCTCAGTGCAAGACACATGAAAGCCCGCATGGAGTATGCTAAAAAACACCTGAAGGACTCCAAGATGGTGAGAAATAAGATTCTCTGGTCTGATGAGACCAAGATAGAACTTTTTGGCCTTGATTCTAAGTGGTATGTGGGGAGAAAACCAGGTACTGCTCATCACCTGTCCAATACAGTCCCAACAGTGAAGCATGGTGGTGGCAGCATCATGCTGTGGGGGTTTTTTTCAGCTGCAGGGACAGGACAACTGGTTGCAATTGAGGGAAAGATGAATGCGGCCAAGTACAGGGATATCCTGGATGAAAACCTTCTCCAGAGTGCTCAGGACCTCAGACTGGGCCGAAGGTTTACCTTCCAACAAGACAATTACCCGAAGCACACAGCTAAAATAACGAAGGAGTGGCTTCACAACAACTCCGTTACTGTTGTTAAATGGCCCAGCCAGAGCCCTGACTTAAACCCAATTGAGCATCTCTGGAGAGACCTAAAAATGGCTGTCCACCAACGTTTACAACCTGACAGAACTGGAGAAGATCTGCAAGGAGGAATAGCAGAGGATCCCCATATCCAAGTGTGAAAAACTTGTTGAATCTTTCCCAAAAAGACTCATGGCTGTATTAGATCAAAAGGGTGCTTCTACTAAATACTGAGCAAAGGGTCTGAATACTTACGACCATGTGATATTTCAGTTTTTCTTTTTTAATAAATCTTCAAAAATGTCAACAATTCTGTGTTTTTCTGTCAATATGGGGTGCTGTGTGTACATTAATGAGGAAAAAAATGAACTTAAATGATTAATAAATTTAACAAATGGCTGCAATATAACAAAGAGTGAAAAATGTAAAGGGGTCTCAATACTTTCCACTATATATGAAGCTGTAGGTACAGGAGTGCATAGATATCATATGTCAAGAAGTGCTATCTTTCAGGAGGAATTCAAAAAAGGTAGATTTTTCAGGGTAATGGTTAGGCACAAATAACATTTCTAGATATTCTGTATAATATTGCAAATGTTAGCAAATTTTGAATGATGCACTGTATAGTATAGGTAGCGCAGCCTTAAACACTAGTAATTAGTTTACCTAAGCATTGTGAGAACACAATATAGTGTTTGCTGCTACTGATTCACTGTTTTTTTTATTTGTTTTGAGAGCGCAGGAGTTATACTTTTTTTTTTTATTATACATCACAAAATCTGTTTGTTTACATGCTGGAACTAGTACAGCTCCTGCTGCATCTTCTGCCGATCCAAATGTAGGCCTGCATCAAAGCCTGCATTTTCCTTTTAAATGCATGCAGCTGCGTTCAAATGCGGAATGGAGCATTTGGCAAGCAGGGCCATCCTAATATCATCATGGGCCCCTGGGCAAAGTAATGCACTAGGGCCCCTACCAGGGAGATGGTGACCTATGGCACGCTATGCACAGGATTGGATAGTATAGGGAGCTATAGTTACAGGATTGGATAATATAGGGGGCTATAGTGACAGGATTGGATAGTATAGGGAGCTATAGTGACAGGATTGGATAGTATAGGGAGCTATAGTTACAGGATTAGGTAGTATAGGATGAAATAGTGGCAGCTTAGTGCTGTATGCAGTGACATGTGCTCACTTACTGCATTCCTAGATATGGACACTCCCGGGCTGCTGTAGTCTCTCCTCCTCAGCCTTTGTGAACAGGTGTTTTGGGTGGAATGGAGGAGGCAGCCACACCCCGGCTCTGCCCACCAATTCGGCTGCCTCGGGATGTATTGAAGATCCCAGAGGGACAGTCTATTATGATTAAATGAGAGGGGAGTGTTACAGGCAGCCTCCCCCGCGCGGCTGATGCTCCTGCTGACCCGACTTGAAAGCAGTACATGTTTACAAAGTTTACAAAGCTGCAAGGGGACAGGGAAAGTACAGGGGCCCCCATGCAGCTGGGGCCCCTGGGCAGTGCCCAGGTGTGCCCACTCATTAAGACGGCCCTGCTTGCAAACACAGCAAAACAGACACAAATGTACCCGGACGTTTGTTTAATGGGAGACTTCCCATAATCAAACAAACAGCGATCTGGTAACTCAATAGTTAAGAATGGCAAACTGTGGCCTTTAATAGTGTTAACCAAACCCAAAATGCGGACTTCAAAATAACTGATCTGACTTAACAACGGTCAGTCTGTTTCCCTCAAATCCTGAAATCACAGACCCAGGCAGTTAAATGTGAGGCAATAGGCCACAAATGCAATTTATCACTTTAATAATTAACGTGAGAGTTCCCCTTTAAAGGTAGTCACTGGAATCATTAAATTACTGATACTGTAGGAGTAACAGAAAGGGTCCTCACAATGGAGATATCCAGAATCTTTGGCTAGCCTGGCATTGGTGCACTTGGTGTCCTGTTGAGCTGGATAAACAAAGGGGTACTTGAAAGTATCCTGATAGGCAAAGTGGGATGTGGGATGCTAGCAGTATCCTGATAGGCAAAGTAGAATGTAGTGACTGTTCAGCAGGATGCAAGTGTTCCTACAAATGTGGGCACTGGTGAGGCAATGTTGCTTGACTACTGTGTCCTTAAAGATGGGCAAACGCCCGCTCACCCATCCTGCAACCAAAGGATCAAGCGACCAGTTCCCCGAAAGGTCCGACTGGCCAGCTTGTAACCGGATCGGCCTACGCCCTCAGGAACACCTGGAGATATAGCCGGGATCCCTCTCAGGCTGCATGTCCGTCGCCGTCCGACTCCTGAACCGGTGGCAGGATCAGCACACCGACCTCTGGAGCCGTGGCAGGATCAACACACCAACCTCTGGAACTGTGGCTGGATGGATCCCCTCCGCGGGTAACAGCAGCCCCTCAGATCACGTCTCACTCCCTCATCCCCTGAGAATCTCTTCAGAACACAAAATGGAGTCTTTAGCCCGCCCTCTGTTTTGCAAACCCCTCTGGGATTTGTAGTTTCTCCCTGTATACCAGTCCATAAGGCAGTTTTGTGAGGGAACTGCATGTCCCAGAATCCATTGCAGCTCTTCCTGCAGTTCAGCACAGTCTCCCCCATTGGCTTTTGTAACTGTGCCTTTAATTGGCTTTCTTCTTCCTGCCAATAGGGACACAAGAGAGGCTACTGAATCACAGCTCTGTGAGTGTCAGCTCACATTAGAGTAAACTCAGTCAGTGAAAACAGGAAGAAGGAAGGAGGGTGAAAAAGCCCATGCAGACATGACAGCCTGCTTTCTCCCCTCTTTTAGGCTGGAAAGCCTGTGTACATGCAGTCATCTGTGTTAACCACTTCAGCCCCGGAAGGTTTTACCCCCTTCCTGACCAGAGCACTTTTTACAATTCGGCACTGCGTCGCTTTAACTGCTAATTGCGCGGTCATGCAATGCTGTACCCAAACGAAATTTGCGTCCTTTTCTTCCCACAAATAGAGCTTTCTTTTGATGGTATTTGATCACCTCTGCCGTTTTTATTTTTTGCGCTATACGCGGAAAAAGACCGAAAATTTTGAAAAAAAATGATATTTTCTACTTTTTGTTCTAAAAAAAATCCAATAAACTCAATTTTAGTCATACATTTAGGCCAAAATGTATTCGGCCACATGTCTTTGGTAAAAAAAATGTCAATAAGCGTATATTTATTGGTTTGCGCAAAAGTTATAGCATCTGCAAACTAGGGTACATTTTCTGGAATTTACACAGCCTTTAGTTTATGACTGCCTATGTCGTTTCTTGAGGTGCTAAAATGGCAGGGCAGTACAAAACCCCCACAAATGACCCCATTTTGGAAAGTAGACACCCCAAGGAATTTGCTGAGAGGCATGTTGAGCCCATTGAATATTCATTTTTTTTGTCCCAAGTGATTGAATAATGACAAAAAAAAAAAAAAAAAAATTACAAAAAGTTGTCACTAAATGATATATTGCTCACACAGGCCATGGGCATATGTGGAATTGCACCCCAAAATACATTTAGCTGCTTCTCCTGAGTACGGGGATACCACATGTGTGGGACTTTTTGGGAGCCTAGCCGCGTACGGGGCCCCGAAAACCAAGCACCGCCTTCAGGATTTCTAAGGGCGTACATTTTTGATTTTACTCCTCACTACCTATCACAGTTTTGAAGGCCATAAAATGCCCAGATGACATAAAACCCCCCCAAATGACCCCATTTTGGAAAGTAGACACCCCAAGCTATTTGCTTTGAGGCATGTTGAGTCCATGGAATGTTTTATATTTTGACACAAGTTGCGGGAAAGTGACAAATTTTTTTTTTTTTTTTTTTTTGCACAAAGTTGTCACTAAATGATATATTGCTCACACAGGCCATGGGCGTATGTGGAATTGCACCCCAAAATACATTTAGCTGCTTCTCCTGAGTACGGGGATACCACATGTGTGGGACTTTTTAGGAGCCTAGCCGCGTACGGGACCCCGAAAACCAAGCACCGCCTTCAGGATTTCTAAGGGCGTACATTTTTGATTTTACTCCTCACTGCCTATCACAGTTTCGGAGGCCATGGAAAGCCCAGGTGGCACAAACCCCCCCCAAATGACCCCATTTTGGAAAGTAGACACCCCAAGCTATTTGCTGAGAGGCATGGTGAGTATTTTGCAGCTCTCATTTGTTTTTGAAAATAAAGAAAGACGAGAAAAAAATTTTTTTTTTTTCTTTTTTCAATTTTCAAAACTTTGTGACAAAAAGTGAGGTCTGCAAAATACTCACTATACCTCTCATCAAATAGCTTGGGGTGTCTACTTTCCAAAATGGGGTCATTTGGGGGGGTTTTGTGCCACCTGGGCATTCCATGGCCTCCGAAACTGTGATAGGCAGTGAAGAGTGAAATCAAAAATTTACGGCCTTAGAAAGCCTGAAGGCGGTGCTTGGTTTTCGGGGTCCCGTACGCGGCTAGGCTCCCAAAAAGTCCCACACATGTGGTATCCCCGTACTCAGGAGAAGCAACAGAATGTATTTTGGGGTGTAATTTCACATATTCCCATGGCATGTTTGAGCAATATATCATTTAGTGACAACTTTGCGCAAAAAAAAATAAAAAAAATAAAAAATTGTCTCTTTCCCGCAACTTGTGTCACAATATAAATTATTCCATGGACTCAACATGACTCTCAGCAAATAGCTTGGGGTGTCTACTTTCCAAAATGGGGTCATTTGGGGGGGGTTTGAACTGTCCTGGCATTTTATGCACAACATCTAGAAGCTTATGTCACACATCACCCACTCTTCTAACCACTTGAAGACAAAGCCCTTTCTGACACTTATTGTTTACATAAAAAAATAATTTTTTTTTGCAAGAAAATTACTTTGAACCCCCAAACATTATATATTTTTTTAAAGCAAATGCCCTACAGATTAAAATGGTGGGTGTTTCATTTTTTTTTTTCACACAGTATTTGCGCAGCGATTTTTCAAACGCATTTTTTGGGGAAAAAACACACTTTTTTACATTTTAATGCACTAAAACACACTATATTGCCCAAATGTTTGATGAGATAAAAAAGATGATCTTAGGCCGAGTACATGGATACCAAACATGACATGCTTTAAAATTGCGCACAAACGTGCAGTGGCGACAAACTAAATACATTTTTAAAAGCCTTTAAAAGCCTTTACAGGTTACCACTTTAGATTTACAGAGGAGGTCTACTGCTAAACTTACTGCCCTCGATCTGACCTTCGCGGCGATACCTCACATGCATGGTGCAATTGCTGTTTACATTTGACGCCAGACCAACGCTTGCGTTCACCTTAGCGCGAGAGCAGGGGGGACAGTGGTGCTTTTTTTTTTTTTTTTTTTTTTTTTCTTTATTATTATTATTTTTTTATCTTATTTTTAAACTGTTCCTTTCATTTTTTTTTAAAAATCCTTTTTATTGTTATCTCAGGGAATGTAAATATCCCCTATGATAGCAATAGGTAGTGACAGGTACTCTTTTTTGCAAAAATTGGGGTCTATTAGACCCTAGATTTCTCCTCTGTCCTCAAAGCATCTGATCACACCAAGATCGGTGTGATAAAATGCTTTCCCAATTTCCCAATGGCGCTGTTTACATCCGGCGAAATCTACGTCATAAAATGCTCGTAGCTTCCGGTTTCTTAGGTCATAGAGATGTTTGGAGCCACTCTGGTCTCTGATCAGCTCTATGGTCAGCTGGCTGAATCACCGGCTGCATTTTCAGGTTCCCTGTTGAGACAGGAGAGCCAGAGAAAAACACGGAAGATGTTGGGGGGGGGGGGCATTCCCTCCCACTGCTTGTAAAAGCAGTCTAGAGGCTAATTAGCCACTAGGATTGCTTTTACATGAAAGCCGACCGCTGGCTGAAAAGAATGATACCAAGATGATACCTAAACCTGCAGGCATCATTCTGGTATAACCACTCAAAGTCGTGAATGGCATACCTGAAGACAAAAAAATGGTTAACAATAAAGCACAGTAAACGGTAAGGTATAAAAAATTGCATACCTGAAAAGCAAACATGATAAAACATAATAACAATAAAACATTGCAGAATAGAATACAGTAAAAAAGAGCAGAACAATAGAGAGAGAATAGAGAGAGAGAGAACAATAAAACGACAACTATTTTTATTTTATATTTTTGTTTGTGTTTTTTTTTTTTTTTTTTTTTTTTACACTTTTTTTTGTAACTAACTTTTATAACTGTAACCGGTTCCAGGTTCGGGTCTCTCAAAATGCGATGGCATCTCGGGAGACCCTGTGAAAGTGTGCCTAGTCTGTGCAATGCTGTACCCTACGCTAATACTCAACTAGTGCATGGTAGCGTTCAAAACATTCACCAATGCAAAGACCAGGATTGTCAGGACAGGAGGGACAATAATAGCGGGTGTCACGCCTATATCCGCGCTTGCTGCAGACACAACATCTTTTTTGGGGGGGTTCGCTGGGTAGGGGTACTCGGGAGGACATAAAGAAAATGCCTCTCATGCAGCCGACTGCATTTGGTTGGGGATGTGAATGGGGGAAGTACGGGCGCTGCAGAAGCGGTGGGTTCCCAATTAGGATTGGCGAATGCAGCAGGAAGGGCACTATGGGCACGACGGTTCTGTGTTTGTCTTTTTGGTGGCAGCGGGACACTACTTGTGCTTGCCACCTCACCAGCTTGAACTGCACTTATGGGACTCGCCACGTCACCAAGTGTTACTGCAGTGCTGGTATGACTACGACCGGGGTGTACTAGGCCGCTGGCGCTTGCCAGTTCACCAAAACGCTACAAAAAAAACTGTTAGCGATCGCAGGGATCAGGCCTGACTCTGCGAACGCTGCAGTTATGCGTTTAGTGTTTTGTAAGTGACAGTGATCGATCGATACTGCACTTGGGTGGGCTGGGCCGGGCCGGGCGGAGGGGCAAAACGCAGGTGCTAGCAGGTATCTGGGCTGATCCCGCTAACACTGCGTTTTTGGGAACCCTAAACTGCTGGGGACACTAGTATAGATCTAATCGGATCAGATATTGATCCGATCAGATACTATACCACTAAGGGAGGCGTATGCTGCGTGCGTGGGTGTTAGCGGTACTGGCGCTAATCTGACGCTGCCTGGGGCTGGTGCTTGCCAGTTCACCAAAACGCTACCAAAAAAACTGTTAGCGATCGCAGGGATCAGGCCTGACTCTGCGAACGCTGCAGTTATGCGTTTAGTGTTTTGTAAGTGACAGTGATCGATCGATACTGCACTTGGGTGGGCTGGGCCGGGCGGAGGGGCAAAACGCAGGTGCTAGCAGGTATCTGGGCTGATCCCGCTAACACTGCGTTTTTGGGAACCCTAAACTGCTGGGGACGCTAGTATAGATCTGATCGGATCAGATATTGATGCGATCAGATACTATACCACTAAGGGAGGTATACGGTGCGTGCGTGGGTGTTAGCGGTACTGGCGCTAACCTGACGCTGCCTGGGGCTGGTGCTTGCCAGTTCACCAAAACGCTACCAAAAAAACTGTTAGCGATCGCAGGGATCAGGCCTGACTCTGCGAACGCTGCAGTTATGCGTTTAGTGTTTTGTAAGTGACAGTGATCGATCGATACTGCACTTGGGTGGGCTGGGCTGGGCTGGGCGGAGGGGCAAAACGCAGGTGCTAGCGGGTATCTGGGCTGATCCCGCTAACACTGCGTTTTCGGGAACCCTAAACTGCTGGGGACGCTAGTATAGATTTGATCGGATCAGATATTGATCCGTTCAGATACTATACCACTAAGGGAGGCATATGCTGCGTGCGTGGGTGTTCGCGGTACTGGCGCTAATCTGACGCTGCCTGGGGCGACGCATATCACCGCCGGGCGATCGGGGGGCTAAACCTTTATTCGGTAATAAACGGCGGGTGCCCTGACACTATAAAAAATAAACAAACTAACCAGCGTCAACCGTAACGGTTATACGGTGATCAGTGGTGAAAGGGTTAACTAGGGGGCAATCAAGGGGTTAAAACATTTATTAGGTAGTATATGGGGGTCCCTGTCGCTATAAAACACTGACGGCGAACCTAAATATTTACGTCCCTAACTACCGTCACCAGCGACACTAATACAGCGATCAGAAAAATGATCGCTTAGCGACACTGGTGAGGGGGGGTGATCAAGGGGTTAAAACTTTATTAGGGGGGGTTAGGGGGGTATCCTAGACCTAAAGGGGGGTAATACTCACTGCCCTAACACTAACTGTCACAAACTGACACTATGCAGTAATCAGAAAAAAAAAAAAAAAAAAATACTGCTAATGTCAGTTTGTGACAGGGGGGGGGGGTGATTGGGGGGGGATCGGGGGGCGATCGGGGGGGGGATCGGGGTGTAAGGTATGCCTGGCATGTTCTACTGTGTGTGTGTGTGTGTTGTGCACTCACTTGTCATCTCTCCTCGGCGCTGGAACGGAAACTGCCAGACCGAGGAGAGATGACATCACATCCTCTGCCTGTGTGAAACGACACACAGGCAGAGGAGGATTCCCATTGGCTGGGAGCGATCGCGAGGGGGGGGCCACGATCGGATGGTCTCCCCCTCGCCTCCCGACGCTCCCAGTCAAATGCCGACCGCTGATGGCACCGGGGGGGGGTCCGATCGGACCCCCCGCCCGCGGGAGGCAGATCACGTACGGGTACGTGATTTTGCCTGCCCGTGCCGCTCTGCCGCAGTATATATGCGGTAGGCGGTCGGCAAGTGGTTAATATGCATGCAGCCCAACTGTGATAAAGTAAGTCTTTGGCTGCAATACCCACTACACATGTTATTATGATGGCACTCATATTTGCACAGGAGAATTGATACATTTAGGGTGCTTTCACACCGAGGCGTCGGCGGCGTCGGCACTTTACCATAATTTTTGCAGAGGATTTCACCCGCTAGCGGGGTGCTTTTAACCCTCGCTAGCGGTCGAAAAAGGGTTAAAACCACCCGCAAAGTGCTGCAGTTCGGCGGGGCTGCCCATTCATTTCAATGGGCAGGAGCGGTGTATACACCACTCCTTCGCCGCTCCAAAGATGCTGCTTGCAGAAGTTTTTTTAACGTCCTGCCAGCACATTGCCTCAGCGTGAAAGCCCTTGGACTTTCACACTGAGACTGCAGGGGAGCCATTTTTCAGGCGCTTTACAGGTGCTATTTTTACGGATCTTATGCTCCTTTCACACTGAGGCGCTTTACAGGTGCTATAGCACTAAAAATAGCACCTGCAAAGTGCCTGTAAAGCGCCTCCCCTCTCACTCCAGTGTGAAAGCCCAAGGGCTGCAAGCAGCATCTTTGAGGCGGTGTAGGAGTGGTGTATACATCGCTTATAAAGCACCCCTGACCATTGAAATCAATGGGCAGCGCTGGCAAAGCGCCGCTGTGGCAGTGCGTTTCCTGCGCTTTTAACCCTTTTTTGGCCGTTAGCGGGGGTTAAAAGCACCCCGCTAGCGGCCATAAAAGCAAAAAAAAACAGAGCTTTAACGCAGACGCCCGGCGCTGCTCAGTGTGAAAGTGCCCTTAGTGGTTGGACACATTTATTATCACTAGCGCAGCATTATTTGTTTTGACCCTATCTTTTTTATAGGCAGCGCTTTAAAAGCCCCCTATAGGTCATCTGTTTTGCATTATGCAGGGGTTCTGATGCCAGAATTATTGCTCTCACTCCGGTGTACAAAGTGATATATAACATGTGTGGGGCAATCGTAAGCACCAAAGCGCATACATTTTTGTATATATGTGTGTGGGGGGGTATACAATATACAGGTGGGGGAGTACAGTATACAGGTGGGGGGAGAACAGTATACAGATGGGGGGTGTACAGTATACAGGTGGGGGTGTGTACAGCATACAGGTGGGGGGTGTACAGTATACAGGTGGGGGGTGTACAGTATACAGGTGGGGGGTGTACAGTACATAGGTGGGGGTGTACAGTATACAGGTGGGGGGTGTACAGTACATAGGTGGGGGTGTACAGTATACAGGTGGGGGGTGTACAGCAGTGTTCATCAACCCTGTCCTCAGGGCCCACTAACAGGCCAGGTTTGCAAGATAACTGAAATACATCACAGGTGATATCATTTGCTGCTCAGTGATTGCAGTATTCTAGTCTGCATCTCCCCAAGGTAATACAAAAAATCTGGCCTGTTAGTGGGCCCTGAGGATAGGGTTGATGACCACTGGTGTACAGTATACAGGTGGGGGGTGTACAGTACACAGGTGGGGGGGTGGTACAATACACCCACCTGGGCAAAATCAGTATGCAGACACATTAATTATTACTAGAGCAGCGAGGTTGATATCCCCTGGCAATAGGTACTCTCACACACACTAGGCAGTCAGGCTGTGTGGAGAGGTGACTCACTGTCAGGGAGAGGAGTACAGAGTACAGAGCCCCATCCTGGCTCCTCACGTCACCGGACACCGACTCCACTCTCCTCCATTACCAACCACACTATCCGCCCTCTTCTTGACTCGTCCAAGACCGTCCAACCCCGCCTCCTCCGTGATGTCATACAACTTCAGAGTTCCTCATTTGTCTTCCCTCCTAATCTGGACAGAACAGGACTCCGTTCCCCCAAGATCGCCTTCTGAGGAGTTACTGAGCAATCTGAAGGAATTGCAAACGAGGGGGAGAGGGAGTGGGGTGACTCTGACTGAAGGAGAGGGACAAGAGGATGTCAGAAGAGGCAGAGCATGAGTGAACCACTGAGGGCCTGAGCCAGCCGCTCCCACCCCTTCCACAGCCCTGCGCTACAATGAGCGTGGGGGCCAGAACAGAGAGCCGGTGACTGAGAGTGACCGCCTCTCTGCTCACTGAGCTATGAGAACTGAGCGATCAGTGGTGTTTGACCGCTCAGTCCTCAGTGTTAGAGATGCCGGAGGACCGATGCTGCATCCACCTAGATAAGTATTATTTCTAAAAGAGAAAAAAAAACTCCATACTTCTCATTGATGTAGCACCCTGGTGTTTAGACATGGTTGTTAACCAATTACAATTGCCAGGTAGTAATTGTCCTGGCTAATTGTTAGGAGATCCACTGATTTCCCCCAAATTCTGGAATTGCTGCACTTTTCTCTTCTGTCACTAGGTGGCATTGTAGCTGGTGACATTAGATAGACAAGGGCATAGCAAGGACAGATTATGAAGGGATGGGGTGTCCCAGCCAATGGGCAGGGGTTTCATTAAGCCCCTTGGCCTGCTGGGAGAGCCTATTTATTTGGTTGGAGTCAGGGGATCGGGGTTCTGTGCCACCTGGATGGCTGTCTGGGTGGGACGTGTGTTATGTCAACCCGGGCTGCTAGGAGGGAAGCCTGAGGCCTATCCTGGGGACACCTGGCTGCTAGGCTGCCTGAGGCCTATCCAGGAGCAGGTGAAGTAGCGTAGGGTTGGGACTGCAGGATTGGAGTCCAACCGAGTTGAGATGGTTCAGTCGGACAGGGAACCAGTTGTGGTCGGAGGTAGAAAGCTGTCGCCACTAAAGCATAGCTCCCAACTGTCCCTGATTTTGAGCAATGTCCCTCTGTCCCTCTTTCCCCCTCATTTGTCCCTCATTTTGGACTGATCTATATAGTTCTATATAAAATGCACTTTTTATCTTTCAAAAAGTGATTCCCAGTGCTAAACATTTCATCCAAGTTCTAAATTGCTGTTTTTGTAAATTTTAAAAGACAATATAAAGGAATAGTAGTGGTAAAAAAAGCACTTGTGGATTTACTTGTCCTATGCCTACATACAGTATCTCACAAAAGTGAGTACACCCCTCACATTTTTGTAAATATTATATTATATCTTTTCATGTGACAACACTGAAGAAATTACACTTTGCTACAATGTAAAGTAGTGAGTGTACAGCTTATCTAACAGTGTAAATTTGCTGTCACCACAAAATAAGTCAACACACAGCCATTAATGTCTAAACCGCTGGCAACAAAGGTGAGTACACCCCTGAGTGAAAATGTTCAAATTGGGCCCAATTAGCCATTTTCCCTCCCCGATGTCATGTAACTCGTTAGTGTTACAAGGTCTCAGGTGTGAATGGGGAGCAGGTGTGATAATTTTGGTGTTATCGCTCTCATTCTCTCTTACTGGTCACTGGAAGTTCAACATGACACCTCATGGCAAAGAACTTTCTGAGGATCTGAAAAAAAGAATTGTTGCTCTACATAAAGATGGCCTAGGCTATAAGAAGATTGCCAAGACCATGAAACTGAGCTGCAGCACGGTGGCCAAGACCATACAGTGGTATAACAGGACAGGTTCCACTCAGAACAGGCCTCGCCATAGTCGACCAAAGAAGTTGAGTGCACATGCTCAGCGTCATATCCAGAGGTTTTCTTTGGGAAATAGGCGCATGAGTGCTGCCAGCATTGCTGCAGAGGTTGAAAGGGTAGGGGTCTGCCTGTCAGTGCTCAGACCATACGCCTCACACTGCATCAAACTGGTCTGCATGGCTGTCGTCCCAGAAGGAAGCCTCTTTTAAAGATGATGAACAAGAAAGCCCGCAAACAGTTTGCTGAAACAAGCAGACTAAGGACATGGATTACTGGAACCATGTCCTGTGGTCTGATGAGACCAAGATAAACTAATTTGGTTCAGATGGAGTCAAGTGTGTGTGGGGGCAACCAGGTGAGGAGTACAAAGACAAGTGTGTGTTGCCTATAGTTAAGCATGGTGGTGGGAGTGTCATGGTCTGGGGCTGCATGAGTGCTGCCAGCACTGGGGAGTTACAGTTCATTGAGGGAACCATGAATGTCAACATGTACTGTAATATACTGAAGCAGAGCATGATGCCCTCCCTTTGGAGACTAGGCCGCAGGGCAGTATTCCAACATGATAGCGTCCCCAAACACACCTCTAAGAGGACAAAAGAAGCTGAGGGTAAAGGTGATGGATTGGCCAAGCATGTCTCCATACCTAAACCCTATTGAGCATCTGTGGAGCTTCCTCAAGCGAAAGGTGGAGAAGCGTAAGGTCTCTAACATCCACCAGCTCAATGATGTCATCATGGAAGAATGGATGAGGACTCCGGTGGCAACCTGTGAAGCTCTGGTGAACTCCATAGCCAAGAGGGTTAAGGCAGTGCTGGAAAATAATGGTGGCCACACAAAATATTGACACTTTGGGCCCAATTTGGACATTTTCACTTAGGGGCATACTCCCTTGTGTTGCCAGCGGTTTAGACATTAATGGCTGTGTGTTTGAGTTATTTTGAGGGGACAGCAAATTTACACTGTTATACAAGCTGTACACTCACTACTCTACATTGTAGCAAAGTGTAATTTCTTCAGTGTTGTCACATAAAAAGATAGAATAAAATATTTACAAAAATTTGAGGGGTGTACTCACTTTTGTGAGATACTGTACATTTGCTAGTAGGTGTCCTTCATCCCAAGCTCAAAATGTTGGGAGGTATGACTAAGGGACCATCCACCTTTTTACCAGAGACTACTGTGAGTAAGCTGAAGCAAGTACCTGAGAAGTCTTCTCACCAGCCGGCTGGGGACAGTAACAAAGTGGGCAAGCATAAGCAAATAGGGATGAGCCTGCGGTTCATATGTTCTAAAACAAACCGAACACATGGGGTGTTGTGGAAATTTTATGAAGATGTATTTTAATATGTATTGTCATAGTGTCTCCCAGTGTTAGTTCTCCCGCAACCCGCTCTAAAGAGCTCACTGGGGCAGACTGACGCTGGTTGAGATCCGTTAGGTAGTGGAAAACTTCCTGTTGTTGGAGAGCAATATTATGTGAGGATATGTCTGCCGGCGAAAGGGCCCCTGTGCGATGCACAGACATTTGTCTGGGGGGACGTGTTTGCTCTGCAAACACATTAACAGTTTAGCGGATGTGCGCTCGTGTCACCCCTGTATGCCTGATCTGAGGTGCCATGACATACACCTGCAGATAAGTTCCCATCAGCAGGAATTGTAGTGATTGTTCATTGGTTGTTGTATAAATTCATTTATCCTGTGTTGTCATATCCTTGTGTTGTCACATCCTGTGTTGTCACATCCTGTGGAGGAAGTGATTGGCTGTTGGAGTCAGGACTTCCTGTTTGTGATTCCTTTTGTTGTCTTGGAATAAAAGAACCAGGGCACTGCTCGGCATAGCAGTGATGCTGAGATGAGGACGTAAGCTGTGGTAATGTCTGTTTACAGGGGAAAGGGGAAAACATGGGTTATTTAAAGATGCATTATACCATTATGCTGAAAGGGCGCTTAATAGCGCAAGAGCATAGTGGAATATCCACGACAGGTGTTCGCGGGAAATTCGAGCGCCGCAGAACGCCCCATAATGTACTGCGAGATCGCAGTGCATTGCTGCATGATAATTGGCCAAATGCACCTGACTTGTATGCTTTGGCCAATCACAACGCGCTCTGCTGAGAAAGCCATAATTGACCAAAGGCAGGGTGCCAGGCCCTTGAGGTCTGGTATGGATTACAAAAAAATAGTGTGGGGGCCCCCCCCAAAATCCATACCAGACCCTTATCCGAGCATGCAACCTGGCAGACCACAGGAAAAGAGGGAGAGAGTGCCCCCCTCCTGAACCAGACCAGGCCACATGCCCTCAACATGGGGAGGGTGCTTTGGGGTCCCCCCAAAGCACCTTGTCCCCATGTTGATGGGGACAAGGGTTGTGGTTGTGGGGGTCTGTGGGCGGGGGGCTTATCAGAATCTGGAAGCCCCCTTTAAATGGGTATGGGGCACATTGTACCCCTGTCCATTCAACAAAAAAGTGTCAAAAAAGTAAAAATGACAGCAGACAGTTTTTGACATTTCCTTTATAAAAAAAAAGTGTCCGGCAATGTAAATTCTTCGCCAATAACGGCGCAGACCGTCCCGAGAAAAAGAAAAAAATGGTAAAACTCCACCTTGATGGAAGGTGTCCCGCTGACTGCAGCCTTTTCATGGTGACAGCTGTTATATAGCCAAGGACGTCAGATGGGGGCAGGGTCACCCGTTTACCTTGTTAAAGGGGGCTTCCACATTCTGATAAGCCCCCTGCCTGCAGACCCCCACAACAACCAGGCAAGGGTTGTGGGGATGAGGCCCTTGTCCCCATCAACATGGGGTCAAGGTGCTTTGGGGGGACCCCAAAGCAGACCCTCCCCATGTTGATGGCATGTGGCCTGGTACAGTTCACGGGGGGGGGTGCTCTCTCGCCCACCCCTTTACTGTGGCCTGTCAGGTTGCATGCTCGAATTAGGTTTGGTATGGATTTTGGGGGGGCCCACGCCATTTTTTTTATTTTGCCACGGGGTTCCCCTTAAAATCTATACCAGACCCGAAGGGCCTGGTATGGATTTTGGGGGGGACCCCCCATGCCATTTTTTTTTATTTTGGTGTGGAGTTCCCCTAATATCCTTACCAGACTGGAAGGGCCTGGTAATTGGGGGGGACCCACACCATTTTTTCAATTATTTTTTATGTATATTGCCAGGATCCGACAATACATTACAGCCGCAAGCAATTTTAAGTGACATTTTTTTTATAAGCCTTTAAAATGAACACTTTTGATTTTTCACGTTCATGTCCCATAGACTTTAACGGTGTTCGCATGTTCGCACAAATTTTTTGTCTGTACGCATGTTATGGTGCGAACTGAACCGGGTGGTGTTCGGTCTATAAGCAATGGGACCCAGCAGGCTAGCATGCTAGCAGGGTTGGCGCTTGAGGAGTATACAGTGGGTTAGCTGTGGAAGAGCTCAGGGTATTCAGTGACGACTGGGATTTGGATGTCTAGTGAGAGACTGGGAGCTCAGTAAGTGAAGATCTACAGTGGGACACTGTGAGATAAGTAAAAGGACTGTTCTGTGTTACCAAGAGAAGTTATGTACAACTACCGTTAGTGACTGTTGCAAGATTAGTTGACATAGGAGACAGCAGTCTTACCTATACAGAAGTGTTATCCGGCTGGAGGCCTTCCACTGTATAGCTGTCTACCTATAGAAGTCTCGGAGTCTGACAATTACCTTTGCATCTACTCAAGGGTGTCCTGGCCCTATCCCTCTCTCCCCCAGTTCTGTTAAGAGACAATAAATCTCTTGTTTGCATTAAAAAATTGACTGGCGCCCATCATTCTTCTTGCCTCACACCCACCATGCCTGGTAAGCCACTCTACAAAAAGGGATGTCAGTTCTCCCTAACCCTCAAGGTCACCATTAGACCTCTTGGGCCCCGGGACCTTGCTACATTACATTTTGAAGTACTTTCAGACATTCGTCAAGACATTGAATGTACTGAGAATGTCATACAAATTTTCATACGAACACTAAAAAATCTACTAGTGTGTGGCCAGCTTTATTCCTGTTATACATATTTATATATCTAACAAAATGAACACTCAATTCTCTGATGTCCAGTATTTAATTATATCACAAGCAAGCCACCATCAACAGCTTGCAATGCATGTGGACTTATGAAATGCCAGTTTTGCATAATGATACAAAATGATATACTGTACAGTAGTCCTGAAGCCCTGTGATCTTGTTTTCCAGTAAGTATTAAAATTCTCATGAAGCCATCTTCAATAAAAGAGGCATGCTAATGAGAAGCAGCCTTGAGACACAGCCTAGAAGACAAAGTCTGGAATACATTTTTGATTAAGTGTTTGTTGCCTTTGTGTTCTTTACCAGAAATCTAACACCAGGGACAGCGGTAACTAACCCCTATTTTTATCCTTAGGGCTGAAGTGGCTAAAAATAAGGTCTCCATTCTGTACCAGTCCTTTAATCTGTAAATAATTGTAACGTGAGTGCAATTTTCCATCGGCATGCAACATAACTACCTCATAAAATGTTGCCACCTTAAATAACGTACTACTTGGACTCTAGAAAAGGGTAAAAGATAATACGAGAGTAATGAAATTAAAAAAAAACAACAAGGCCTGTAGAAATGCTTCATTGAAAAGTGTTGCTTTTTGTATATCTATCGTGCTACTTATTGGGGTAAATATATTTTACAAGTCATTATTATATACATTATATAATAACACTAATATTGATTATAATTTAGCAAAGAATTATTTTATCTGGGTGTAATTATCCCACCTAATCAATATTTTATGTAGGTAATATAATCCCACCTAATTAATATTTTATGTAGGTGATATAATGCGAGGACATCTTCAAAGAGGCTGTTGGATGCCCAACTAGCTCAGCACCTCGCTCTTATATGGAGCACTGTAACAGACCCCAATATAATTGGGGTCTGTTACACTCCTGACTATTATTATTATTATTATGAGGGTATATATTTTTTGGGAATGTGGTTACACAGAATTTGTCATTAGATTTTTTGGCTTACACCACTAGACAGTTCCCAACCAATAAGCTAAGCTAAAAATATCCAGGCAACATACTTAGTGGGAAACTATCATTGTTTTATCGTAATTTTATCTTTTTTTACGTTTCTTCTTAAACAAATGTTTTACATCAGTTTTTTGCTATGTGTGCTATTGGTTCAACAAATAAACACTTAAATGATAATTATATTTTAATACAGTTACTAATTAAAGTGGTTGTAAACCTCTGAAATGAAAAATATACAAAACATATTCTCATATAGTGTGTACTTGCATTCAGTGTGGTCCCTGAGTGCTTTCTACTTACTCTGCTATCTGCGTGTTACATCCTACAGTTTTCCCAAACACTAGGCAATCCAGGGAGATGACCTCAAATGTGTATATTTCTCAGTGAGAGAGGTATTTCCTTTCCCTCCACTCAGGTCTCAGATTACACTCAGCTTTGTGCTCTGCAGTGGGAAACATTAGATTCCCACTCCCTGCCTTCTGGAAGCCAAGAAATGACACGTAAACTGTGTAGTTTGTAAGGCTGTAGAGGAGAGAAGGCTGCAGATAAGCAGGAGCAGTTTATGTAGGAGGATTTAATTAATCACTCTGCACCACCTGGGGTTAGTCAGTTTCTGGGCTTATGTAAGAGTTCATTATCACTTTAAAGCCTAAGTTCAGCCAAATTAAAAACAGAAAAAAAAAATCAATACAAGGGACATACTGTAACATATAGTCAGTAGGATGTGTTCCTTGAACTCATGAGGGCCTATGACAGCCTCTTAGTGCACCAGAAGATTATCGTGGCGGAGGTGGAGGGGTCATGGATGGAGGAGGATTTCACCTAAAAGAATAGGCATCATCACAAGGGACATATCCTACTTGCTATAAGTTCCCATGTGCTGATTTTTCTGTTTTTATTTTGGCCGCACTTAGGCTTTAAAATCTCCCACCTCCCCAATCAATTTCACTCTTACTTATCTATCACCATTCTGAAATCTCTGCAGCTACTTTTCACAGAATTATCTATATTCATTCATATGGAAAGGCCAATTGTTGTATGTCTCAGTGGTGAAAAGCCTATATTATAGAGATGATTAGAGATTTGTGGAAAAAGCAGAGGCGGGAGACTTTGAGAGAAGAGGCTGGGGAAGGGGCTAGGGAGTTCAAAGAGGGGACATTTAAAGGCTAAAAGTAAATGTATCCTTTATTACATGGCAAAGGTTTCCCAGAGCACTATGTGCTAGCCACACAGATATCCAAAGTTGCCTCTTGAAGCCAACTTTGTCTGACTGAACCTTTGGACAGACTTGTCCAATTGGAAATAAGCCACTTTGACGAATCATTGACTTGTGAAAAAATTTTATCTTTAGACCTGACTGTAGTAAATTAAGAAAATGGGTACAAAATCAGTGTAAATTCCCTTTAAAGGATAATATGTAGTTGCCTACCTGGCAAGTATAAAAGAAATACAGGAAGCGAAGGAAACAAATAGTACAAAAGGATTGGATGAGTTAAAAAAAACGCCATCAAAATATGGTGGACTTTACCAGCACAACACGAGGCAATAGTTTAATTAACAAAATAGAAAATTCTTTATTACAATAGTTAAAATAACACGTTACACACAAGGACACCCTATTAACAAACAAGGTCAACAGATACCCAAATAGACATAGGAACTCAGGATTTAAGGTTAAATGTTGTATAACCACTAATTATATGAGAGTATCAGTTGGTAGAATCCATAAACTCCTTCAAATCTTCTTGTTAATGCATTTCTCGGAAAATTGCTTCCTCAGGACATTTTTGGGTAGGTGCTGGTACATAATAAAAATTATAACAATGATAAAATTAGTACAAGATCAACTAAAGTGTCTATAGTTGTTATAGCAGTGCTACTATCATAAAGTCTATGATTAGCTTTCATGTGTATACAACACACAGGGTGAAAAAGCAGTTGACAGATGGTGTGAAAAAAGCCCCAGAAACCTCAGATGATAATCTTGCTATGTCACACAGTAAGTCTCCCAACACACCAAAGTCCGTGTATCACACTCCCCTTCTGGGTTCAAACTCACCAGAGGGATGGATATATCAGGCACAGATAGATATACCACAGCTGACCTCAGCATCAAGGCAGGTGTCGCAGCTTATCGTGTGGATTCCACTGGTTTCTCAGACAGAAAAAAGACTCCAATAGTGTAATTCTGTTTTTCATTTATTGAAAAAAAGTTTTTCACACAAAGTCATCATTCAGAACAGCTTAAAACTATAATTCAAGTTGACGGGCATTCCTCACAGCACAGTGAATGTTATAACTAACATTCTCTAGGGAGCAGCGTCCACCGCTTGCTTCCTGGTAAGCCACTTCCTGGTCAGGGAACGCACTCGTCACGTCCGGTCGTCATAAGGTCACGCTCTAGGTGCTGGTACATGATTAAAATAATACAAAAAAGAAAAAAAGAAATAATATAAGTACTCATAGTATGGCAATGTATATATCATATTTTAGACAAATGTTAAGGTCTTGAGAGTTAAAAAAGACATATACAACTGTGCTATACATGCTTGGTAAACCCCAAAACCAATAGGGGATGACACCACATACAGATAGACTACCCTTAAAACGAAGGGGAGAGAGTCTTGCCCCTATTGCACCCAGGGGTACTGATAATTCTATGAGTAAAAACATATATGGCATTATGAAAAACCGCCCTTAGTTCACTCTGACATACTATGGTATTGATAATATAATTTACAATTACCCAGTGGTACATCAGTCCCATTGGATCAAATGGGAAGGGAGGGGTGAAATTATTTCAGATATCCTATCAATAGGATGACATCTGAAACATAGGAAAGGGGTAGCAGGGTCACATATGAAAAGACAAAGGGCTGACAAGCTGTGACTTATCCCAGAAACAAAACTATATGGTTTCACATTAGGAGACATTGTCCAATATGTTTACCAATATTAGGTTTCAAGTGGTGGATCCAGGGGCATCAGAGAGGTACATATAGTGTGTGTCACTTCTATGAGCCTATTGGACAGTGGTTTATAGCATGTATTTAGCTTATAAAAGACATGCCATACAAAGGATTGAAGGGGGAACAGAGTGAGCATATAGAAGTATAATGGGGACATACAGCTAAATAGCATTGCCCACCTTATTACTGGGTATACACAGAGTCACAAGTGTTTAGGAGAAGGGTGGGCTTTTAGAATAAAGCCACAACCCAAAAATGTCTTGAGGAAGCTATTTTCTGTGAAACACGTTGACAAGGAGACTTGAAAGGGTTTATGGATTCTACCAACTGATACTCTCGTATAATTAGTGGTTATACAATATTTAACCTTAAATCCTGAGCTCCTATGTCTACAGACATCTCAAGTCTCCCGCGAGCAGTGGGAGTCTCCCGTATTTGGCTGCGGGCTCCCGGACACCCACGAGCGCAGGGCAATCTCCCGGCTGGGTCTGTCACTAAGCCACAGACAAACAGAGCATCCCGAGCGGCCGAATGGAGGACGGCCGCTCTGTCTGTGGCTGAGTGACAGGTGGATGCAAGGCGCTGCGAGCTGAGGCAGAGGGGGGGGCAGCCCATACTGCTGTCCCCAGCCTGCTGCATGGGTACTTTTTTTGGGGGTCGGTCTGGCCAATTCAGCAGGGAAGGAGGGGGGTGGGCGGAGGCAGAGAGAAGACTGTGATCTGCAGGCTGTAGCAATTAAAAGGAAAAAAAACTTTCCACTGTCAAGCGGACTCTTTCTCCACTTTCGGGTGCCACTACGCAGTGATCTCCTGTGCGACAAGTACATGACAATCCCTTCTATATCAATCCGCCAGGCAGACCGGGACTGTCATGTACTTGTCGCACAGGAGATCACTGCGCAGCTGCACCCGAAAGTGGAGAAAGAGTCCGCTTGACAGAGGAAAGTTTTTTTTTCTTTTAATTGCTACAGCCTGCAGATCACAGTCTTCTCTGTGCCTCCGCCCACCCCCTTCCATCCCTGGTGAATCGGCCGGACCGACCTCAAAAAAAGTACCAATGCAGCAGGCTAGGGACAGCAGTATGGGCTGTCCCCCCCTCTGCCTCAGCCCACCCCTTTCCTTCTGGGGAATTCTCTGACTGAGATGGCTCACCAGCCCCATTGCAGCTGGACCTCAGGACCAGCAGCCCAGCTCCAGCAGCCAGACTCCAGGACCATCAGCCCAGGTCCAGCAGCCAGACCCTTGGCCCTAGCAGCCAGACCCCTGGCCCCAGCAGCCAGACCCCTGGCCCCAGCAGCCAGACCCCTGGCTCCAGCAGCCAGACTCCAGGACCAGCAGCCCAGCTGCAGCAGCCAGACCCTTGGCCCCAGCAGCCAGACCCCAGGACCAGCAGCTCAGCTCCAACAGCCAGAACCTTGGCCCCAGCAGCCAAGCCCTAGCAGGCAGACCCCAGGGCCAGTAGCCCAGCCCCAGCAGCTGTCTGATCAGGCTGCATTTTATTGGGCACTGGTATAGCTCCCCTTAATTGGCACTGATCAGGCTGCATTTAATTGGCACTGGTAAGGCTGCATTTTATTGGGAGGGGGTCGGCGCTGGCGCAAAGCGTCACCTCCCTGAAATAAGTTTGAAACCTTCCTGAAATTAGTTTTTGCAGGTTGGGATGTCTTTGTCTATTTGGATATCTGTTGACCTTGTTTGTTAATAGGGTGTCCTTGTGTGTTACATGTTTTTTAAACTTTTGTTTTAAATTTTCTAATTTGTTAAACTATTGTGTTGTGATGGTAAAGTCCGCCATATTTTACTGTGTACCCCTACTCATTCACGTGAGAAGGGGGATTTGGGGGTCTCCTTGTTAACCACTTGCCGACCGGGCCATAGCCGAATGATGGCTATAGCGCGGTCGGCTAATTCTGGGAGGGCGTACAATGACGTCCTCCCAGAATCACACTTTCCGTGAGCCCCCTGGGGCACGCACACGAAAGTGGATCGCTGTAAGGGGCCAATGACAGCGGCTCTTTGCCATGTGATTGCTCAGTTTAATGACAGAGCGATCACTTGTCAACAAACCGGCGCAAGTCCGGTTCAGCTCTCCCCTCTCTTCGCACGTTGTACATATCGATTGGTACAGTGTGCAAGAAGAGGGGGGAGACTACAGCAGCACTCACCCCTGCCTCATTCTAGCCCATCTGTGCCTCATTCATGCCTCACTCCTGCCCATATGTGCCTCATTCATGCCTCATCAGTACCTCATTCATGCTCATATGTGTCTCATTTATGCCTCATTTGTGCCTCATTCATGCCCATATATGCTTCATTCATGCCTCATCTGTGCCTCATTCATGCCTCATCTGTGCCTCATTCATGCCCATATGTGCCTCATTCATGCCTCATTTGTGCCTCATTCTAGCCCATCTGTGCCTCATTCATGCCCATATGTGCCTCAATCATGCCTCATCTGTGCCTCATTCATGCCCATCTGTGCCTCATTCACGCCTCATCTGTGCCTCATTCATGCCTCATTCTTGCCTCATTCATGCCCATCTGTGCCTCATTCATGCCCATATGTGCCTCAATTATGCCCATCTGTGCCTCATCCATGCCCCTTTCATGCCTCATTCATGCCCATCTGTGCCTCATCCATGCCCGCCCATGCCACATCAGTGCTCATCTGTGCCTCATCCGTGCTCATCCGTGCCACATCCATGTCTCATCCATGCCTCATCCATGCCTCATCCATGCCACATCCATGCCTCATCCATGCCACATCCATGCCACATCCATGCCTCATCCGTGCCACATCTGGCCTCATCCGTGCCACATCGGTGGTCATTCATGCAACATCCATGCCTCATTCATGCCACATCAGTGCTCATCCGTACCACATAAGTGTTCATCCATGCCACATCAGTGCCACTACAGTGCTTATCAGTGCCCTACAGTGCCTCACAAAAGTGTAATAGGTTGTCAGGAAATTAAATTTGTAATTTTATGTCCCTAGAGCACCTGATGGTGCCTCCTGAATGTTGGGCCTCTGTATGTGGCTGTGTAAAAGTCTCACATACGGTATCGCTTTACTCAAGAGTAGCAGAATGTATTTTGGGGTTTAAATTTTGGTATGTACATGCTACATGTTAGAAATATCTATATATACGGACAACTTTGTGTAAAAAAAATAGTTTTCATTTTCTTTCTATATTTTTGCATAAACTTGTGGGAAAAAATGACATATTCAAAAGACTCATAATACCTCATAGAATATACTTTGGGGTGTTTGCTTTCCAAAATGGGGTCATGTTGTGGGCGTTTCCATTGTCCTGGTGCTCAAAAGGAAATTATATGTGTACTTTATGCTCCTAGAACGCCTGGAGGTGCTACTTGCTTGTTGGGCCTCTATGTGGCCAGGCTGTGTAAAAGTCTCACACATACTCAGGAGGAGTAGCAGAATGTGTTTTGGGGTATAGTTGAAAGTATGCCTATACAGTGTGTCAGAAATAACTTGGTAATATGACAATTTTGTGAAAAAAAAAAGGAAATCTTAATTTTGCAAAGAATTGTGGGAAAAAATTACAACTTCAAAAAACTCACCATGCCTCTTACTAAAAACCTTGGAATGTCTACTTTCCAAAAAGGGCTCACTTGGGGGGCATTTATACTTTCCTGGCTTGCTAGTCTCGGTTCACACTGGGGTGGCGTCAAAGTCGTCCCACTCTGAAGCCGCCTCACACAGCGCAACTTCAGTGCAGCTTGCAGATGACTTCTTTAACCACTTCAGCCCCGAAAGGATTTGCCCCTTAATGACCAGGCCATTTTTTGTGATATGGAACTGTGTCGCTTTAACTGACAATTGCAACGCTGTACCCAAACAAAATTGTTGTTCTTTTTTTCCCCACAAGTAGAGCTTTCTTTTGGTGGCATATGATCACCTCTGCAGTTTTTATTTTTTGCACTATAAACAAAAAAAGAGTGACAATTTGGAAAAAAACACAATATTTTGTACTTTCTACGATAATAAATATCCAAAAAAAGTAACATTTCTTCATCAGTTTAGGACAATATGTATTCTACTTATTTTTGGTAAAAAAAAAGAAGTCGCAATAAGTGTATATTGATTGGTTATAGCATCTACAAAATAGGGAATAGATTTATGGCAATTTATTTATTTATTTTTTACTAGTAATGGCAGTGATCTGCAATTTTTAGCGGGACTGCGACATTGCAGCTGACAGATCTGACACTTTTGACACTTTTTTGGGACCATTGACATTTATACAGCGATCAGAGCTGTAAATAGTCACTGATTACTGTATAAATGTCATTGGCAGGGAAGGGGTTAACACTAGGGGGCAATCAAGGGATAAATGTGTGTCCTAGGGAGTGTTTCTAACTCTGAGGGGATGGTACTGCCTGGAGAAGACCGATCGCTGCTCATAACCAGTATGAATAGGAGATCTGTCTCCTCTCTCCTGACAGAACGGAGATATGTCTGTTCACATGGCAGACCTCCATTCTGCCTCTGTCAGGATCGATTGCGGGTGCCCGGCGGCCATCGTGGCGCCGGGCACGTGCTTCAGCTCCTGTGTCACACGGCAGGCGTGCACGTGCCCCCTATACCCCTTAAAGAGCCTGCTGTACAGCTACAGCGATTTGTGCAGGGGAGCCAACCTGCTGCCGTATAACTACGGCGGCTGGTCGGCAATTGGTTATTCGAAGTCAATGCACATTGCTCCAAAGTCTCCCCCAAGTAGTAGAGGAACCTTTTTTTTAATTTGGAGCTACTTGAGTCTCTCTGATTAGAATGGTTCCATTGTACTGAATGGAGCACGACTTGTCAGGCGGCTAAGTCGCCTGACAGGTCGCCCTAGTGTGAACCGAGCCCTAATGCCACGTACACACGGTTGGACTTTTCATCTACAAAAGGCCGACGGACCAAAGCTGGCTGACAATCTGATCGTGTGTGGGCTTCCCCGGACTTTCAGCTGACTTTTTCAGCCGCAAATCTGACGGACTTTAGATTTGAAACATGCTTCAAATCTTTACGTCATAACTACGCCGGACCCAGAAATCCGCTCGTCTGTATGCTAGTCCGACGGACAAAAACCCACGCTAGGGCAGCTATTGGCTACTGGCTATCAACTTCCTTATTTTAGTCCAGTGTACGTCATCATGCACGAATCTGTCGGACTTTTGTGTGATCGTATGTAGGCAAGTCCGTTCGTTAGAAAGTCTGCCGCAAGTCCGCAAAAGTCCGCCAAAAGTCCGTCAAAAGTCTGTCGGATGGGCTGTCGGACTTTTGTAGCCGAAAAGTCCGACCGTGTGCACGCGGCATAAGTGTCTCAAGAAATTAGATAGGCCATCAGTACATCAGGTGTGATCAATTTTCAATGATTGCCACCATAGCTTGTAGACGCCATAACTTTCAAAAAGACCAAATAATATATACCATATTTATCGGCGTATAACACGCGCCAGCATATAACACACACCCCAATTTAAGAGGGAAGTTTCAGGAAAACATTTTTTTTTTAATAAACCACTTTGAAGCAAATAAATGGTCAGTGAGAATCAATGTATCCTGATTAGTGTTTATCTGTAGGCTCAATGCAGCCTAATCTGTGCCCATCTGCAGCTTCAGTGCAGCCTGTTCTGTGCCCATCTGCAGCCTGTTCTGTGCCCATCTGCAGCCTGTTCTGTGCCTATCTGCAGCCTGTTCTTTGCCCATCTGCAGCTTCAGTGCAGCCTGTTCTGTGTCCATCTTCAGCCTGTTCTGTGCCCATCTGCAGCCTGTTCTGTGCCCATCTCCCCCATCAATGGAGCTCACCATCTCTGATATGAAATCACCGAGCCATCATCTGTTTCCTCCGCTCTCAGTCGGCAGCCACATACACAGTCCTGCCTCCGCTATCGGCATTGTACCAGCTCCTGTGATAGACAGAACACTGTCCAATGCCAGTGGCGGAGGCGGGACTGTGTGTGTGACATGTGAGCCAAGTTAGAGCCCAGTGAGAGTTGAGCGGAGAGCTGAGTGGAGAGGAGATTACGGCTCATGATTTCCGGCAGCACTCGTCCCCCTCCTTCCCCTCCGAGCTACGCTGTCGGTGTATAACACGCACCCGCGATTTTCCACCTATTTTCAGAGGAAAAAATGTGTGTTATATGCCGATAAATACGGCACTTATTTGGGTTCTTTTTACCAAAGATATGTAGCAGTATAACATTTGGCCAAAAGTTACTAATTTGCAAAATTTAATAACCGAAATTTAAAAAAATGCAATTTTTTACAAAATTGTCAGTCTTTTTTCATTTATAGCAAAAAATAAAAAAACCTAGTGGTGATTAAATACTACCAAAAGAAAGGTCTATTTGTGTGAAAAAAGGACAAAAATTTTATGTGGGTACAGTGTTGCATGGCTGAGTAATTGTCATTCAAAATGTGAGAGTTCTGAAAGCTGAAAAATTGCCCTGGTTAGGAAGGGGGTTTAATTGTCCAGTGTGCAAGTGGTTAAAGGGGGCTTCCAGATTTCGATAAGCCCCCCCGCCCACAGACCCCCACAACCACTGGCCAGGGACCTCTGCATAGACCTAATTGTTGTTGGCGTCCCTATTTTGGTGCTACCAGAGACCACAGACATGCAACAAGAGATGGTCAGAAAATTACAGGCATGCTACAAGCGATTGTCAGAGACTGCATGCATACTGTTGAAGAGTTGTTGAAGACATTGTTGGACATCAGGGAGTTAAAAAAAAGTTTTTAAAAACTGACAGAAAATTGTATTGGGGACATAGCACTTGAAACATTATGGAGATTTTAACCCTTCATTACTCTAGTCAAAAGTTGAGGTGGGCTTTAACCTGTCTGATTGTGTATTATTTTATTAATGACCAAAGGTGAGGATAGAAGAGTAAGCTGATCAATGCATTGCTAAGAAACTTTGAAAATGTTCAACATCTGTATGCATTTGAATACTTGTGAGAAAAATTTAGTTACATAAGGTCCACATATGAATGTCATTCTAATGCACAGATCAGAACAAAGCCCAGCCCCTCTTCCCAATGCCTGTCCTGGTCCATCGCTTAGTAAACTACACCCTTCAGGAATACAACAAATAGACTTGTCTTTCTAAGAAAATGCAAAACATCGGGTGTTCTAAGGTAGTGTATGCTTATTATTAGTTTAGTACCTTTTAGGGTACACTATGTCATCATAAGCAGTGTCAAAGCTATAAAAAAAAAAGACCAACATTTTTAGGAGGATTATAGCTATTTGAGGTCTTGAGTAAAGAAAAAGCATGGTTCCTATAGAAAAATGCTATTCTAGGTCCATTTTAAGGCAAACCTACTACAATGACTTGTCTCATACAGCAGCAGACAACAATGAACTTATTTATTGTAAAACAGCTGTAAATAGCTGTCAGGGTGTGCAAAGTGCAAATTACCAGAAACCACCCTAAACCTAACTAATCTGCAGAACTACATTTTATTGTTGCATGTTACTAAATACTCATCTTTCACATTATTGCTATTTCTACTTGTGTTGCCTTTTGAATAAAGGAAAACCATAATGACTTGTTTTTTTATGTCTTGAAACTGATCTTATGTACTATACTGTATATACATGCCAAAATCTGAACAGAATCCAGAGGTCCTGCAGGTACAGGAAAGGCACCGGTGTCCACCTGGCCAAGATGTTCGCAAGCTTTGAAAGCTGTTTGGTGGTTTCCACAATTGTGCGGCATAGACAGCTGTCCAGCCAAGCTAACTGTGAGCAGCAGGGCATTTGGTGTGGTGATTCTCGCACTTGCAGGACAGAGATGACTGCCTGGCCTCACTGTCTGTAAGCTTGGAAAGCTTCAGACGTTTGGTGACCAGCGCCTTTTGGTGGCCACCAAATGTTGAAGCATTTTTCCCCACACTGACCTGAAGATCAGGGAACTGTGTAGATTGAGGATGGGGGAACTGTGTAGACTACATGCGGCAAACACAAGACCCGCAGGCTGAATACAGCCCACCAGGCCTTGTCATGTGGCCAGCAGCTGCCAGCAGCCACCACCTCCTGCTCTCACCCACTCTTCTCGCTGCCACTTGTAAGCACAGAAGCCTTTTGTGTTTTCAGTGACAGCTATGGTCTCTGCAGCTCCTGGATCCATGCAGACACAGCCGGGGGCACTCACGACAGGGCAAAGAGGGGCAGGGCATGGTGGGGACTGATCCGACATAATGATATCCCTGCAAGGCGGGAGCTGAATGGGTGAATGCACAGATACTAGAGCCCAATACACAGGAAGGGAGCTGCCCAGTAGAGATTTTAGGAAGCTTTTGGAGGGGGGTTTGAGAGCTGTGGAGGTATGGAGGCAGATGTGTGCAGAGGTGAGGGGGGTGGAGGGAGAGTGGTGCGTGCAGAGATAAGAATCCAGGAGAATGGGTTGAAATGAGACACTGCACACTGTGCATAGTGCACCCCTGAACTCTGCACTCTTTACTTAGCGTAACCCCGAAGCCTGCACTCTGTACACAGCACACCCCCGAACCCTGCACTCTGCATAGCGCACCCCTGAACTCCTTAAGTTGAACATAGCGCACCCCTGAACCCTGCATTCTGTACATAGCGGACCCCTGAACCCTGCATTCTGTACATAGCGCACCCCTAAAACCTGCACTCTGTACACAGGGGTGCATAGCGCACCCCTGAACCCCTGATTTTGTATATAGCGCACCCCTGAACCCTGCATTCTGTACAAATCACCCCTGAACCCTGCTCTGTACATGGTACACTGCTGAACTCTGCACTATGTGCATAGCGCACTCTTTAACTCTGCACCCTGTACACCGTACACCGTGCACCCCTGAACTCTGCACTCTGTCCGTAGCGCACCCCTGAACCCTTCACTTTGTATGTAGCCCACTCCTGAGCCTTGCACTTTGTAGCGCACCCCTAAAATCTCTTGAAATCTGATGTGGAGGGGTGGGGTTTATTTTCAATAAATTGTACAATAGTTTTACAATTGAATATCTGCTTGCCATTATTTTTCCTAGGCTTCTGTTTTCAGAGCTAGTTATTACTTAAATTATTACTTATTACTTAAAAAACAGTAATAATTGAATGCAGAGGCACTTATTTAATATGATAAAGAGTATATACATAGTTTTACAGATACAACTGGCCCTTCAATGGTCACTCAAACTTCTTATGCGGCCCCCCGATATAATTGAGTTTGACACCTCTGGTGAAGGACTGAAGAGGGGGAGACTGTGAAGACTGAGGATGGGGGGACTATGTAGACAGAGGATGGGGAAACTGTGTAGACTGAAGATGAGGGGGGGCTGTGAAGACTAAGGATGGGGGGGGAGTCTGTGAACACTGGGGAGGGGGGGGCTGTGAAGACTGAAGATGCGGGGAGGACTGTGAAGACTGAGGGGACATATAATATTAGCATGGGAGGGCTGTAAAGACTAAGGATGTGGTGGATTGTGAAGACTGAAGATTGGGGGGAATGAAAAGACTGAGGATGGGGGGGGACTGTGCAGACTGAGGATGTGGGGACTGTAAAGACTGAGGATCCACCATATACACTATATTGTACATTGCAGACTTCTCACCAAAGTGTTAATTGTCTCAACAGTTTCTGGTAGTTAGACAGTCCCTATTTATTCTAGTGAAGGTCTTCTGTAAGGTAGGCTCAGACAAAGTGTTAGTTCTCTGTCTATTACACAAATCATATGTAATGGCAGAGTTTTTTTTTTTTTTTTTTACATGATCGTGATGAGGTGAATACATGTGTGTGAGACTTGCTTGTGGGACAGAAGGCTTTTGTTTTCGTTTACCACATCCTTTAAGCCCCTTCCACTGTAACACAATTTGGTCACACCCACAATACTGCTGTACAAAAGTGTCACTAAACCCACATCATAAAAAACGATCAATAAATGGTGTATTACATGCTGTTCATACTCACTCAGTCACTATGAGATTCATTTTCTGTATTCTGCAAAATACCTGATTGATCCTGCTGCTGTCTATCTCCACCTTCTGTCCATTTACTCAATTCAGGTGGGGATTTTGCAGCTTTCTCAGTTTTCAGTGAGTTTCTATGCTGAGCATATCCTCCCTAACATATCTGACCAGCCCATGTGACTATAGAGTCACACATGTGGTTGTATACACTGTGGGAAATGACAACACCCTCCCTCCCTACACCTCCATGCCCACTAATCAGCAAAATACAATGGGGGCGGAATATTACATGTAGATTAATGGAGGCTTTACCTCCCTCTTATTTTAAGACACAGACTGGATGGGTGTGACTGGCATAAATCTGACCACACCATGTTATTTCCACAAAATAATAAAGATTTAATTTCAAATATATATTTGTATGCCAGTTTAAAACAATTTATTGACATTATTAATTTAGTTTTACTTTCTATTCCAAAGGCTGTTTTTTTTTTTTAACAAGTGACCAGCAGCAGAGGACGAGAAGCTCATCCTGTTTATGTCTCCCTGCAGACAGGCTGGGAAAAATCTGGGTGATGTGACAACTGTATATTGATTAGGTAAAAGGTACTAAGATTTTTTTATTAATAAAATAATTAAAGTGCCATCATCTACTTTAGATACAGAAATAGAAGGGAGATTGTAAATTAAAGCGGGGTTCCACCCAAATTTTGAACATTATCTCTATGCATTCTCTTCCTTGCCTAGATGCTGACATGCTGTGTAAAAAAATTTAAATCGCCGTAATTACCTTTTTTTTCTAATCTTCTTAGCACTTCCCGGTTTTCCTCCCATGGGAGTAGGCGTGTTTCTAGCCTCTCCCAGACCTCCCACAGTCCCCTGGGAGCTAGTCTCAGGCTTCCCAGCATGCATTGTGCAACAGAGTCATCACAACATCTCGATGAATGCTGGGAGCACAGCATTCACCGTATCCAGGAAATACATGCTTGTGGGCTTCAAATGCCCATAATGAAGATGGAAACCGCCTGCAGTGAATTTTATAAGTTATTCTTTACAACGAAATCGGACACAGACGGACTTATTACACAGAACATGTGAGTAGATAATCATGAGAAGAAAAGTTTGTGAATGAACTCCAAAAAAAAAAAACGATAGATAGGTGGACCCCCGCTTTAAACAGTGTGTGTTTAGTGTCACTTTAAGGTTCCCAAACACACCCCAGGTCTTGTACAATACTAGCAACACCCCAGCCAATGAAAGCCATGCCTACTCTTTGCCACAGTGCACTAAGCGTGCCATTTTTTTCTTGCACACAGGCCCACTAATTTCATAAAACACTGCTTCTCTGACCATTAGAGTTGGGCGAACAGTTCGAGCCGAGCCAAAGATCGCCTGTTCAGCAGAAAACGTAATTTGCAGGGCGCTCGGCAGGATGTTCGCCTGCCGAGTGCCCCACAATGCACTGGGAGCTTCATAGTGCATAGCTGCTTGTTAAGGAGCAGCTCGGGAAGCCGGCCGCTGCGTCCTTAACAACAAATGAGCCATCAGCTGTCAACGGGACAGCTGAATGAAAAGAAAAACATTGCCGGCAATAGAAAAAAGTAAAAAAAACAGCGCGGGTGCCCCCCCCCCCCCAAATCCATGCTGCACCGCCGAACCCAAAAAAAGAAAAAAAAACACTCTGCCCCGCAACTAAGCCCCGTCTCTTACCTATTTAAGAACTGTCAAATGGCAGAGCAGGTATTCAGCGGTTAGCCTTTGTTGTGGGCGGAGCGTTTTTTTTATTTTCGTGATTGGCGATGGATCAACTTCTGGGGACATTGTTTTTTTATTTTTTAATAAAGGAATTGTCAAAAACTGCCTCCTGTTTTTATTTATTTTTGAAACTTTTTTTGGTCAATGAGGCTGAGACCCCCCATGTTGAGTGCATGTGGCCTGGTATGGTTCAGGAGAGAGGGGCGCTTGCTCTTCCCCCCCCTTTCCTGACCTGCTGAGCTGCATGCTTGGATAAGGGTGTGGTATGGATTTTGGGGGGACCCCACAACGTTTTTTGTTTAGTTTAGGCACGGGGTTCCCCTTAAAATCCATACCAGACCCGAAGGGCCTGGTATGGATTGGGGGGCGACTCCCACCCTGTTTTGTTAAACATTTTTGTATTGCTGGAAATGGTATTGTAATGCCGGCAATTTAAATTTTTTCTTTAAAAATGTCAGTTTTGCTGCAGCAGGTTCAATACACGGTAGAGATGTGCCACTCTACAGGCAGACCAAGGGGACCACCCCAGGCACTATATTTAAGGGAATTTTTCATTTTTATTTTTTAAGAAAAAGAGAAATCCCCCTTCAATGGGACTTTAACCACTTCAGCCCCGGAAGAATTTACCCCCTTCCTGACCAGAGCACTTTTTGCGATTCGGCACTGCGTCGCTTTAACTGACAATTGTGTGGTCGTGTGAAGTGGCTCCCAAACAAAATTGAAGTCCTTTTTTTCCCACAAATAGAGCTTTCTTTTGGTGGTATTTGATCACCCCTGCGGTTTTTATTTTTTGCGCTATAAACAAAAAAAGAGCGACAATTTTGAAAAAAACACATTATTTTTTACTTTTTGTTATAATAAATATCCCCAAAAATATATTAAAAAAACTATAAACTGTAAAAAAAATCGCAATAAGCGATTATTGATCGGTTTGCGCAAAAGTTATAGCGTTTACAAAATAGGGGATAGTTTTATGGCATTTTTATTATTAATTTTTTTTTTAAATGGCGTCGATCAGCGATTTTTATCGTGACTGCGACATTATGGCGGACACATCGGACATTTTTGACACATTTTTAGGACCATTGTCATTTATACAGCAATCAGTGCTATACAAATGCACTGATTCCTGTGTAAATGACACTGGCAGTGAAGGGGTTAACCACTAGGTGGCAGTGTAGGGGTTAAGTGTGTCCTAGGGGCGTGTTTCTAACTGTGGGGGGAGGGGCTGTGTGTGGCACGTCACTGATCTCTGCTCCGATGACAGGGAGCAGAGATCAGTGACACTGTCACTAGGCAGAACAGGGAGATGCTTGTTTACATCTCCCGTACTTCCTCCCCATGAGGCGATCGCGGGTATCCCTGCGGCGATCGAGTCCGCGGGACCCGCGACCCGACTCACGGAGCTTGCCGCGGGTAATACGAAAAATTCATTTTATTTAGTATATATAAAAAATGTTCAATCATACAAATAATCGATGATTACAAAATATCAAATATTCAAAGGATACATACAGAAAAAAAGACAAAACAAAAAAACAACAATTTACATGAACAATATGACAATATAATAATACTCTCCGGTATATAGTAATCCCCGGTACCCGACACGTTTCTGGTTAAACACCTTCGTCAGGGGTATAGGATATCCAACAACAAAAAGAAAAGGTGAAGCAGTGCTTAACAAGTACTGCAGAGCGGGGAGACGCCAGGTTTGAGACCCATATAAACATTTTTAGGGGATGATGCACACACATGACATTTGGATATCTTGGTGTCACTGACTAATTAGGAGCCTCACTGAAAGCTCTGGTCAGCTACCTCCACTTGATATCGAACATTGGCAGATACCAACCCTGGAACTCATTGTGTTCTGTGATTTCACTGCTCCTCGTTTTTGACGCCCATCTACGCCCCCTCCTGCGCAGTTGCTTCATCTTTTCTTTTTGTTGTTGGAATCATTTGCATGTAAAAAACAAATTGTGACTATACTCACTCCTATCCTATACCCCTGTACCAGGGATTACTATATACCGGAGAGTATTATTATATTGTCATATTGTTCATGTAAATTGTTGTTTTTTTTTGTTTTGTCTTTTTTTCTGTATTATCCTTTGTATAATATTTGATGTTTTTTAATCATCGATTATTTGTATGATTGAACATTTTTTATATATACTGAATAAACTTAACTTTTCTTTATATTACCCAAGTGTGTGTTGCCTTTAAAGTCCCATTGAAGGGGGATTTCTCTTTTTCTTAAATTGTCTACTAGGGATGTGGCAACCACACTATTCAGATCTGACATGGTGAAACCCTCTCTCCTACTTTCATTTTTATTGTTTCACATCAAGCATCATTAAAATCACTGCTCCTGTAAAAATGTTTAAAAAAAAAAAATTTGCATGTTCCTCAGGGCAGTACTCAAGCCCCCATGCCATTTTTATTGCCAATAACTTGTATATAAGGCTTCAAAATGGGCACTTTGACTTTTCAAGTTTGGGTCCCATAGGCTTTAATAGGGTTTGCGATGTTTGAAGATTCTGGCGGGAGCCGAACCACATTTTTCTTCCCACAGACTACCGCTACAAGGGCATTATTTTTCAACCACTGATCCTGCAGCATTTCTTTCTTTGCATTCCACTAGTTACTAAAGCTAGGACATTTTTTCCTCTCACTTGCCACTAAAGTGGGAGAGAGAGAGAGAGAGAGAGAGAGAGAGAGAGAGAGAGAGAGAGAGAGAGAGAGAGGGAGAGAGAGAGAGAGACAATGTAAGGCCCTGCCACAGTGGGAGATAAGGAAAGAGATGTAAGGATGACACAGGATTCTCAAATTTTCAGTTTAAGAAACTCCAGCATGTGTATTGTAAGCAGAGAAAGTTGTGTTTTAAGCTCTCTCGGTTTTGTAATCCCAGATCTGGGCCTGGAGTTTGAAGGTTCCAGGGTGTCTTGGGTGGGAACCTTCAATCCTGTGTCTGGACTATGCTGCATGCCTGCAGCCTGGACGATTGCACATGTGTGCAGGTCCGTTATAAGCCAGGTCTGAGAGTAGCTCAGAGGAGTTGGAGTTGCAGTTGCTGCCATTTGGAGACAGAACCCTGTCAGCAGAGCTGGGAGTTCCTGCCAGAGACTGTATCCCTTGTGAGGGGGATTCCTTTTTCAAAGGACTAGGAAAGTCGGGGCAGCTACATGGGTCTGGGAGGCCAAGAAAGCTGAGGGGGCTGGAGGGAATCAGAAAGCCTCTAGAAAGAGCAAGCTCAAGGGGCTTGAAAATGATATCAGGAGGCCAGGAGTGGGCCCGTACAGGAAGGTGCTGCAACCAAGGCTGAGAGTGCCTGAACAGCCCATGGACCATGGTCTGTGAGACCAAAGTTAGCAGCGGTGCTGCTGGCAAAAGAGCCAGGTGGCTCAATATTTTTAGTTTCTTTTACTGTGAGAAATTGAAACCTCTGCATGGGCAACTTTGAATGGAACTTTAATTTTGTTTAATAAAAGTGGGCTGCCATGACTTTAAACTGAAGTTCAGACTGCCGTGGACTCATTTTAACACCATTCACCACCCTTGAGCTAACCAACCTCCATATATATACCGGTATTTACAAGCAGCACTGTGTTTTCCCTCTCACTTGCCACTAAATATATATATATAGCACTATGTGTTTTCCCTCTCACTTGTTACTAAATAAAGCAGTATGTATTCATATACTTATGTTTACCAAATTAGAAAAAAAAAATATTTATATAAATTTTACTTTTTAGTCTTGACTACAAAGAAATATGTACACAATTGTAATATACATTCCCACACTGATGCTAATACACAAATAAAATACTGAAAACACCACAAAAAGTTGAAAAGGCATCTATAGCTTAAAACAACAAAATGCTAATTCAAAGCATAGCTGTGGTTCTTTGACTTTTCAATTTATTTTGGGTCACAGGCCAAAAAAAGGTTAAGAAGCTTAATCTCAAAGTATCGCAATCTACTGCAAAAAGTAGACTGTGTGAATGCTTTGAATTATGTTCCTTCCAAGCCATGCTGTGCATATAATATGTATTGTCTAGAATTAAGGCCACATGTATAAAATTCCATGTAAACAACTACAGCTGTGTTGCATTGTGTTTAGTGTTCAAAAATTACCACATCACTGTCCATTCTGTGGTTTTAACCACCTCAGTACAGTGCACTTACACCCCCTTCCTGCCCAGACCAATTTCCATCTTTCAGCGCTCTCACAGTTTGAATGACAATTACTCAGTCATGCAACACTGTACCCATATGAAACTTGCGTCCTTTTTTTCACACAAATAGAGCTTTCTTTTGGTGGTATTTAATCACCAGTGGGTTTTTTTATATTTTGTGCTATAAATAAAAAAAGACCGTAAATTTTGTGAAAAAAAATGCCTTTTTCTATTTTCTGTTATAAAAGTTTGCTAATTAGTAATTTTTCTTCATAAATTTTGGCCAAAATTTATACTGCTACACATCTTTGGTAAAAATAACCCAACATTACTGTATATTATTTGGTCTTTTTGAAAGTTATAGAGTCTACAAACTATGGTGCCAATCACTGAAAATTGATCACATCTGATCAGGCCTTTTTGAGACAATAACAAGTCAGAAAAAGTACATATACCCCCCAAATGACCCTTTTTTAGAAAGTAGACATTCCAAGGTATTAAGTAAGTTTTTTTTAAGTTGTCATTTTTTTTCAATTCTTTGCAAAATCAAGATTTTTTTTTTAATTACAAAATTGTCATATTATCAGGTTATTTCTCACACACAGCATATGCATACAACAAATTACACCCCAAAATACATTCTGCTATTCTTCCCGAGTATGGTGATACCACATGTGTGAGACTTTTAGACAGCCTGGCCACATACAAAGGACCACCATTGAAATAGCACCTTCAGGCGTTCTATGAGCATAAAGGACACATCTCATTTCTCAATCACCTATTACACTTTTGAAGGCCCTGGAGCACCAGGACAATGGAATTACCCACAAAATGACCCCATTTTGGAAAACAAACACCCCAACGTATAATCTATGAGGCATAATGAGTCTTTTGACCTGTTAATTTTTTTCCAGACGTTTTTGGAAAATGTGGGAAAAAAATGAAAACGCATTTTTTTTGCATAAAGTTGTCAATTTATAAGACATTTCTAACACATAGCATGTATGTAGCAAAAACTATACCCCAAAATACATTCCGCTACTCTTCCCGAGTATGGCGATACCACATGTGTGCGATTTTTACACAGCCTGGCCACATACAGAGGCCCAACATTGAAGTAGTACCTTCAGGCGTTCTAGGAGCATAAATTCCACATCTCATTTCATTCCTACCTATCACACTTTTGAAGGTCCTTAAGCACCAGCCCAGTGGAATTACCCACAAAATGACCCTATTTTGGAAAGCAAACACCCCAACGTATATCCTATGAGGCATGGGCTGCAAATAGGTACTCGGGTACTGTCAGGAACGGTGTCATCTCCGGTTTCTCCTGCTGGTGGCACTATTACATTCAGCACCAAAAGGGTGTAATTCCAGTGGCCACCAGCGGGGGTCTCCCTGCCTGGACTGCAGAATTGTCATCAAGCACACCTGTCATGGTTTTGCAGGACTATATAAACCCGCCCTGAACTAACCTCAGTGCTTCAGAATTCTTCTGCTAAGCCCTTGTCCCTGCCAGTACCTGCTCTTGTTCCAGCCTGTTCCTGTTTGTTCCTGAACCCCGTTTGTGTATCCTGACCTTGAACCCTGTTTCCTGTTCCCTACTCCTTGGTCTGCTTCATTATTCCTGGTTTCTGTTCCCTTGTCGCTTTGGCTCATGCCTTATTTTTTATTTCATGTTGGTTTCCTTGCTAGTGTATTATATTAGTTAGATAGATAGTTAGGTGGGTTTGGGGGTTTGCTGTGTTTTCACCATTTACTTGTTTTTGGTTTGCTGTCTTGTTTTCACGTGTGTCTTTATCATTAGCAATAAACATACCTTCTTATTCATTTACTCGTTTGTCCCTGATTCCTTGGTGCAGCCCAGCGATCTGATCACCTGCATTGGATGTTGTGTATAACATCCCCTGACAGGTACTCTGATGGGCTACAGATAGGTACTTGGGTACTCTTAAAGGCTGGAGACAGGTACTTGGGTAACTTGATGAGCTGCAGAGAGGTACTCAGGTACTCTGATGGACTGCTGACAGGTACTCGTTTACTCTGATGGGCTGGTGACAGGTACTCGGTTACTCTGATGGGCTGGTGACTGGTACTCGGGTACTCTGATGGGCTGGTGACAGGTACTTGGGTACTCTGATGGCCTGGTGACAGGTACTTGGGTACTCTGATGGCCTGTTGACAGGTACTCGAGTACTCTGATGAGCTACAGATAGGTACTCAGGTACTCTGATGGGCTGGTGACTGATATTCGGGTACTCTGAAGGGTGGTGACAGGTACTCGGTACTCCTATGAACTGTGACAGGTACTCATATGGACTGTGACAGGTACTCAGGTACTTGGGTACTCATATGGACTGTAACAGGTACTCAGGTACTCGGGTACTCATATGGACTGTGACAGGAACTCAGGTACTCATATGGACTGTGACAGGTACTCGGGTACTCAGATGAGCTGTGACAGGTACTCAGGTACTCGGGTACTTAGATGAACTGTGGCAGGTACTCGGGTACTCTGATAAATTGTGACAGGTACTCGGGTACTCTGATGGACTGTGACAGGTACTCGGGTACTCTGATGGCCTGGTGACAGGTACTCGGGTACTCAGATGGACTGTGACAGGTACTCGGGTACTCTGATGGACTGTGGCAGGTACTCGGGTACTCAGATGAACTGTGAGAGGTAATCATATGGACTGTGACAGGTACTCATATGGACTGACAGGTACACAGATGAACTGTGACAGGTACTTTGATGGGTGGTGACAGATCCTCTTTATTAGGGGGGGCAATCAGTGTGATTGGTGTACAATGTAAGTGGTAACGAGATGTTACCGCAATCTCCTTCTCATACACGATCAGTGTGTGAGAAGGAGAACCCGGTAACATCTCGTTACCGCGGTTTGTTGACATTTAGTGATCGGCTGTGAAAGGATCACAGCCGATCACGTGGTAAACAGCTGCCGGCCAATGGCTATTTACCAGCGTCGGTGACGAGCAGTGTTCCCGGGAACACGGCGCCACCGACGTGCACGCGCTGCTCGCTCGCGATCGCGCGCATGCGCCGTGCAAAGTGGGGTGGTACCACCTTTGATCGGCCTTGACTTCATCACGGCCAATCACATGGTAAACAGCCATACCCAATGGGTGTTCACCCCCCCTCGGTGGCGAGCGGTGTCTCCATGACACGCCTCCACCAAAGGTACAGGGATGCACGCACACGATCGTGCGCATTCCCTGTTTAAATGGACGGACGTCATATGACGTGAGCCGTGCCACCTGGCCGTCATATGACGGCCGACGGGCAGTAGCAAGCGGTTAAGATAGTATTAAGGGGATTCTACAGTGGCCACCAGTGTGACTGGGGCTTTTACACTTTCCAGTAATGTAACAGGGGATTCTACATAGATCAGTAATGTATGGGGTGCATTTAGACTGGCCATCAATTTAATGAGAGAATTTTATATTGACCACCAATGTGACAGGGAATTCTACATTGATCATCAATGTATAAAGGGCATGTACTGTACAATGACCACCAATGTACAGAGATTTTTTCCTTGGGGAATAGGGGAGATAAATTTGTTAGATTAATTCATGGTGGCTTTAATTGAAGGAGGGTGATGCTGGCCGAATATAAGGGGCTGCACTTGGGAAAGGGGTTAGTAATGTCTGAGTATGAGAGTGTGGTAAATACATCCTCAAATCCTATCGTTGTGACCGGAATGAAGTATTGCATGCTCATTCTGTTAATGAGTGGAGGTGATGCTGTCATTCACTTCCTTCTCCATTCACAGAACATGATGCATTGTGTGATAGTTAGGGATGGGCTGATTGACCCCCAGTTCGGTTCGCACCAGAACTTTCCAACATTGCGAAAGTTCGGAACTGAATAACGAACCCCATTGAAGTCTATGGGACCCAAACATGAAAAATCAAAAGTGTCCATTTTAAAGGCTTATATGCAAGTAATTGGGCATACAATGGTTATGGGGGTCTGGGTACTGCCCTGGAGGACATGTATCAATGACAAGAAAGTTTGTAAAAACACAATTTTTACCACTTCCGGACCGCCAGCCACCATTATACGTCGGTATTTTGACGTGGAATACAGTTGCTACAACAGCAGATAGTTGCCATAACCCCAGTATATTCTTAAATGGCGGGCGATCCACTTTCGGATAAAAAAAACGCAAGATCACTTTTATGGATGGCAGCAGAGGTGCCCACCACCCTCCCGCCACATTCCGGTCGTCTCTGTCGCTTGCCGGAGCCATCGGTAGCAGTGGAGCTAATCTGATCCTTTCCCCCCTGAGGCACTGTGTCGAGTGAGGGAATGATGGCCCCCACTTGACTCAATGATGTTGGATGAAGAAAAAAAATACTTTTTAAAAAAAAATGTATTGCATTTAAGTGTAAATGTGAGATCTGAGATTAAAGAGGTCCTGTCATGCTTTTTTATATTACAAGAGATGTTCACATTCCTTGTGATAGGAATAAAAGTGATCCAATTTTTTTTTTTAAAGGGACAGAGTAAAAATAAAGAATAAAATAAATAATAAAAAAAACCATTAAAGTGCCCACTGTTCTGAAAGCACGCTGGATGCAGGGCAGCCCAGCAGTTCAATTGCATACTGGGCAAGTTATGGACAGTGGTCTTTTATCATTACCCAGTAAGCCAGTGAATCCTCGACTGGAAAGCTCCCCATCTCTGTTTTCACCCCTAGATAATCGCCCAATGTGTGATGCAGACGCTGTCGATGGGATGTGGAATCTGACAGCCCTGGGCGGCGAGAACTAAAAAAAATTGTGAAATGCGCCTTCTCCACCGCCTTCTCCACCGCTCCTCTCTTGACTAACGGAAGTCTCAAAACTAAGTTTTCCACAACACTGTAACCTACCAGAGTTGGAAAAAGCATTAGATAAACTTCTGTTTAAGGTGTCCTCAAGAGATTTCATCTTCTGCACTCTCTGTGAGGACCTGATGAGTTCTGAGACGTTCCCCTTGTAATGGTGGTCAAGGAGGGTTACCAACAAACAGTGATCCTTCTCCTTTACAGCACGTATTCTTGAGTCCCTTCGCAGGATTTTAAGCATGAGGGAGCCCATGCACCGCAAATTTACAGAGGCATGAGAAGCAGACTCCTCGGGGTCACTGAGAATTATAGTATCTGGAACTGCCTCCTCACAGCCAGGGCCGGACTGGCCTACCGGGATAGCGGGAGATTTCCCGGTAGGCTGGTTGCCCTGTGGCCGCTGTCAGCTAGGAGCTGTGAACAGGAGGCAAGGCTGGCTGAGGAAATTAATTATAGCAGCGGAGGGACAGAGGAGCACGTGGCTATCATGCGGCAGGCAGGTCTGTGGCGTGCAGGAGGATAATGCAGGTGGGAGGGAGCATGAACACTGTGTGTTCTCAGACTCTGAGCAGTGGACTGATCATTTCTCGTAGTAGGTTTAGTAGGAAACCCACAGCCAATAACGCTGCTTAGGGGAGTACAAGGGAGGACTTGTTTCTCCTCCCTTCCATCCACAGCCAATCAGCAGGCAGTGTAGCCCTCCCCCGCTCACATTTGACTGTAAGTGCTGGAGAGAGACTGAATCGGGACACCAGGAGGGAGATACAAGGAGGTATGACTACAACAATGCAAGTGCTCCAGGACACACAACTCTGGCTGAATGGAAAAAATAGGATCGTCTGGAGCACAGTAACATGTTGCTGGCCAGCTGCAGTGTATTCCAGATATCTATGTGATCAGGCAGTGTGCAGGTTACTGATCAGCCTCCACTCATTCTTGTCTCCCTGGTTACTTTTTTGTATCTGCCTAACATGACCTGCACATTGTCTGATCACACTGATAAGATCTCTGGAAGACACTGCAGCAGCATTCTATGAGAACAGGGACACATGGCTGTTAACCATTTCAGCTTATAATCAGCTATTTAGCCAGAGCTCTGTGTGTGCTGCACAGATTGTTTGATGGTTTTTTTTTTATTTATTTTTTTTGAGGATTTACTGCTGGATCAGGCTAAAAGCTTCACAGACCTATTAAATGGTTACTGTCCTCATCTAATCTTGAGCAGTTCAGTGTTTGCAAGAAAATTTGTATTTTGGAAACTGGGTGTGATGTTTTCTTCTGTCACTTGGTTGTACTTTCAAAGGAAAATGACTGACTTGATCTTGCAGAGATGGTTTAAATAGAGTGGAGCAACCCTGTAATACTATATACCTGTACACTGATTTCAGCTTTAAATGCAGTCTCTGACCATCTCCTGAATCAATCATGTCTGCAATCCCTAACCATCTCCTGTACTATGTCTGCAGTCTCTGACCATCTCCTGTACTATGTCTGCAGTCTCTGACCATCTCCTGTATCATGTCTGCAGTCTCTGACCATCTCCTGTACTATGTCTGCAGTCTCTGACCATCTCCTGTACTATGTCTGCAGTCTCTGATCATCTCCTGTACTATGTCTGCAGTCTCTGATCATCTCCTGTATTATGTCTGCAGTCTCTGACCATCTCCTGTATTATGTCTGCAGTCTCTGACCATCTCCTGTACTATGTCTGCAGTCTCTGACCATCTCCTGTACTATGTCTGCAGTCTCTGACCATCTCCTGTACTATGTCTGCAGTCTCTGATCATCTCCTGTGCTATGTCTGCAGTCTCTGACCATCTCCTGTACTATGTCTGCAGTCTCTGATCATCTCCTGTACTATGTCTGCAGTCTCTGATCATCTCCTGTATTATGTCTGCAGTCTCTGACCATCTCCTGTACTATGTCTGCAGTCTCTGACCACCTCCTATAGTATGTCAGCAGTCTCTGACCATCTCCTGTACTATGTCTGCAGTCTCTGACCATCTTCTGTACTATGTCTGCAGTCTCTGAGCATCTCCTGTACTATGCCTGCAGTCTCTGACCATCTCCTGTACTATGTCTGCAGTCTCTGACCATCTCCTGTGCTATATCTATAGTCTCTGACCATCTCCTGTAATATGTCTGCAGTCTCTGACCATCTCCTGTACTATATCTGTAGTCTCTGACCATCTCCTGTACTATTTTTTTTTTTTGAGGATTTACTGCTGGATCAGGCTAAAAGCTTCACAGACCTATTAAATGGTTACTGTCCTCATCTAATCTTGAGCAGTTCAGTGTTTGCAAGAAAATTTGTATTTTGGAAACTGGGTGTGATGTTTTCTTCTGTCACTTGGTTGTACTTTCAAAGGAAAATGACTGACTTGATCTTGCAGAGATGGTTTAAATAGAGTGGAGCAACCCTGTAATACTATATACCTGTACACTGATTTCAGCTTTAAATGCAGTCTCTGACCATCTCCTGAATCAATCATGTCTGCAATCCCTAACCATCTCCTGTACTATGTCTGCAGTCTCTGACCATCTCCTGTACTATGTCTGCAGTCTCTGACCATCTCCTGTATCATGTCTGCAGTCTCTGACCATCTCCTGTACTATGTCTGCAGTCTCTGACCATCTCCTGTACTATGTCTGCAGTCTCTGATCATCTCCTGTACTATGTCTGCAGTCTCTGATCATCTCCTGTATTATGTCTGCAGTCTCTGACCATCTCCTGTATTATGTCTGCAGTCTCTGACCATCTCCTGTACTATGTCTGCAGTCTCTGACCATCTCCTGTACTATGTCTGCAGTCTCTGACCATCTCCTGTACTATGTCTGCAGTCTCTGATCATCTCCTGTGCTATGTCTGCAGTCTCTGACCATCTCCTGTACTATGTCTGCAGTCTCTGATCATCTCCTGTACTATGTCTGCAGTCTCTGATCATCTCCTGTATTATGTCTGCAGTCTCTGACCATCTCCTGTACTATGTCTGCAGTCTCTGACCACCTCCTATAGTATGTCAGCAGTCTCTGACCACCTCCTGTAGTATGTTAGCAGTCTCTGACCATCTCCTGTACTATGTCAGCAGTCTCTGACCATCTCCTGTACTATGTCTGCAGTCTCTGACCATCTCCTGTACTATGTCTGTAGTCTCTGACCATCTCCTGTACTATGTCTGCAGTCTCTGACCATCTTCTGTACTATGTCTGCAGTCTCTGAGCATCTCCTGTACTATGCCTGCAGTCTCTGACCATCTCCTGTACTATGTCTGCAGTCTCTGACCATCTCCTGTGCTATATCTATAGTCTCTGACCATCTCCTGTAATATGTCTGCAGTCTCTGACCATCTCCTGTACTATATCTGTAGTCTCTGACCATCTCCTGTACTATGTCTGCAGTCTCTGACCATCTCCTGTGCTATATCTATAGTCTCTGACCATCTCCTGTAATATGTCTGCAGTCTCTGACCATCTCCTGTAACATGTCTGCAGTCTCTGACCATCTCTTGTACTATATCTGTAGTCTCTGACCATCTCCTGTAATATGTCTGCAGTCTCTGACCATTTCCTGTTGTATGACTGCAGTCTCTGACCATCTCCTGTGCTATATCTATAGTCTCTGACCATCTCCTGTAATATGTCTGCAGTCTCTGACCATCTCCTGTACTATATCTGTAGTCTCTGACCATCTCCTGTACTATATTTGCAGTCTCTGACCATCTCCTGTACTATATCTGCAGTCCCTGACCATCTCCTGTACTGTATCTGCAGTCTCTGACCATCTCCTGTACTATATTTGCAGTCTCTGACCATCTCCTGTACTATATCTGCAGTCTCTGACCATCTCCTGTACTGTATCTGCAGTCTCTGACCATCTCCTGTACTATGTCTGCAGTCTCTGATCATCTCCTGTGCTATGTCTGCAGTCTCTGACCATCTCCTGTACTATGTCTGCAGTCTCTGATCATCTCCTGTACTATGTCTGCAGTCTCTGATCATCTCCTGTATTATGTCTGCAGTCTCTGACCATCTCCTGTACTATGTCTGCAGTCTCTGACCACCTCCTATAGTATGTCAGCAGTCTCTGACCACCTCCTGTAGTATGTTAGCAGTCTCTGACTATCTCCTGTACTATGTCAGCAGTCTCTGACCATCTCCTTTACTATGTCTGCAGTCTCTGACCATCTCCTGTAATATGTCTGCAGTCTCTGACAATCTCCTGTAATATGTCTGCAGTCTCTGACCATCTCCTGTTGTATGACTGCAGTCTCTGACCATCTCCTGTGCTTTATCTATAGTCTCTGACCGTCTCCTGTAATATGTCTGCAGTCTCCGACCATCTCCTGTACTATATCTGTAGTCTGTGACCATCTCCTGTATTATGTCTGCAGTCTCTGACCATCTCCTGTACGATGTCTGCAGCCTCTGACCATCTCCTGTAATGTGTCTGCAATCCCTGCAGGAGAGGACACACACATGATACACTTCCCCACCTGCCACAGCAGAAGTATATTACAGCCCCCAGTCCTGGACTAGTACAGAGGGAGAATGCTTTATGGTGGGCGCTGTGGCCAAGGCACATTTCACATTGGAATCCACCCTCCCCCAAAAGACAATTATTCATTCGGTGCAATATACATATAGGTGTAAATACGTACAGTGTATGTGTGTGTATAGATATAGAGGTGAGAGAGGGAAAAAAAACAAAGAGGAGGAGAAGGAATAAAAAGAGGGGGAGGAACAAAGAAAGCGGGTGAGAAAGAACATGACAGATGGATAGAGAGCGATATATAGGAAAGAAAAGCAAGACATTAGGATAGAGAGAGATAAAAGGGAAAGAAAGGAGAACAAATAGAAAGAGTGGTACATCCTAAGAGGTACCATAAGGGTACCTTCTGCTAAATATACTGTACGAGTGGAAGGGACTCAGAATGCTAAATGTCCACGGGTTAGTGGCGCAAATTACTTGCCTTGGGTGCGGACAACCAACGCTACGCCACTGGGGCTGCTATGAAATTATTTCCAGGGCTGGTTTTTATGCCCAGTCCGGCCCTGCTCACAGCCACGTACTACTTCCAAGGGTTCTGCGAATGGAAAACCATTTCTTACTGTTTGACGTATGTCTTCCTCTGCTTCAATGCCTACAAAACTATCAAATCCTCCTCCCCCTCTTTTTTGTGTGTTCTGGGGCATAGGAACAATGGTGTCTGCATGAAGTGGGCCTTGAGAGGAAAGGAAGTCCTCCTCTTCCTCCCGCTGCTCTGCCTCGACTGCCCTGTCCATAATTGCACGCAGAGTCTACTCCAGCAGGAACACAACAGGGATTGTGTCACTGATGCATGCATTGTCACTGCTCACAATCCTTGTGGCCTCCTAAAATGGTGACAGTACAGTGCATGCATCCTTTATGAGCAGCCATTGGCGTGGGGAAAAAAGCTTACACGGCCCGAGCCTGTCATTGTGCCATACTCACACAGGTACTCATTGACAGCCCCCTACTGCATGTGCATCAGCTGAATTCTAGCCAACCGCACACTGGCTGTGTATGACCGCCTGAAATGCCTACAGACTCTTCTGGCCTGCTTTAGCAGTTCTTCCAACCCTGGGTACCTATTTAGGAGAACAATATATAAAAAAGTGTAGCGCTGGACTAATAGGGACACGCATATATTGGTGTATGCGAGTAAACCAGGACCCATAAATGTGTAAATAAGTGAGTAATGTAAAAGAAAACCATATACCACTTAATCTAAAGCAATCCAGTGTCCATATGTATGTATTGTGACACTAAAATTATTATAAAACAATGTAAGTGGTAACGAGATGTTACCGCAATCTCCTTCTCATACACGATCAGTGTGTGAGAAGGAGAACCCGGTAACATCTCGTTACCGCGGTTTGTTGACATTTAGTGATCGGCTGTGAAAGGATCACAGCCGATCACGTGGTAAACAGCTGCCGGCCAATGGCTATTTACCAGCGTCGGTGACGAGCAGTGTTCCCGGGAACACGCCGCCACCGACGTGCACGCGCAGCTCGCTCGCGATCGCGCGCATGCGCCGTGCAAAGTGGGGTGGTACCACCTTTGATCGGCCTTGACTTCATCACGGCCAATCACATGGTAAACAGCCATACCCAATGGGTGTTCACCCCCCCTCGGTGGCGAGCGGTGTCTCCATGACACGCCTCCACCAAAGGTACAGGGATGCACGCACACGATCGTGCGCATTCCCTGTTTAAATGGACGGACGTCATATGACGTGAGCCGTGCCACCTGGCCGTCATATGACGGCCGACGGGCAGTAGCAAGCGGTTAAGATAGTATTAAGGGGATTCTACAGTGGCCACCAGTGTGACTGGGGCTTTTACACTTTCCAGTAATGTAACAGGGGATTCTACATAGATCAGTAATGTATGGGGTGGATTTAGACTGGCCATCAATTTAATGAGAGAATTTTATATTGACCACCAATGTGACAGGGAATTCTACATTGATCATCAATGTATAAAGGGCATGTACTGTACAATGACCACCAATGTACAGAGATTTTTTCCTTGGGGAATAGGGGAGATAAATTTGTTAGATTAATTCATGGTGGCTTTAATTGAAGGAGGGTGATGCTGGCCGAATATAAGGGGCTGCACTTGGGAAAGGGGTTAGTAATGTCTGAGTATGAGAGTGTGGTAAATACATCCTCAAATCCTATCGTTGTGACCGGAATGAAGTATTGCATGCTCATTCTGTTAATGAGTGGAGGTGATGCTGTCATTCACTTCCTTCTCCATTCACAGAACATGATGCATTGTGTGATAGTTAGGGATGGGCTGATTGACCCCCAGTTCGGTTCGCACCAGAACTTTCCAACATTGCGAAAGTTCGGAACTGAATAACGAACCCCATTGAAGTCTATGGGACCCAAACATGAAAAATCAAAAGTGTCCATTTTAAAGGCTTATATGCAAGTAATTGGGCATACAATGGTTATGGGGGTCTGGGTACTGCCCTGGAGGACATGTATCAATGACAAGAAAGTTTGTAAAAATACTTTTTAAAAAAAAATGTATTGCATTTAAGTGTAAATGTGAGATCTGAGATTAAAGAGGTCCTGTCATGCTTTTTTATATTACAAGAGATGTTCACATTCCTTGTGATAGGAATAAAAGTGATCCAATTTTTTTTTTTTAAAGGGACAGAGTAAAAATAAAGAATAAAATAAATAATAAAAAAAACCATTAAAGTGCCCACTGTTCTGAAAGCACGCTGGATGCAGGGCAGCCCAGCAGTTCAATTGCATACTGGGCAAGTTATGGACAGTGGTCTTTTATCATTACCCAGTAAGCCAGTGAATCCTCGACTGGAAAGCTCCCCATCTCTGTTTTCACCCCTAGATAATCGCCCAATGTGTGATGCAGACGCTGTCGATGGGATGTGGAATCTGACAGCCCTGGGCGGCGAGAACTAAAAAAAATTGTGAAATGCGCCTTCTCCACCACCTTCTCCACCGCTCCTCTCTTGACTAACGGAAGTCTCAAAACTAAGTTTTCCACAACACTGTAACCTACCAGAGTTGGAAAAAGCATTAGATAAACTTCTGTTTAAGGTGTCCTCAAGAGATTTCATCTTCTGCACTCTCTGTGAGGACCTGATGAGTTCTGAGACGTTCCCCTTGTAATGGTGGTCAAGGAGGGTTACCAACAAACAGTGATCCTTCTCCTTTACAGCACGTATTCTTGAGTCCCTTCGCAGGATTTTAAGCATGAGGGAGCCCATGCACCGCAAATTTACAGAGGCATGAGAAGCAGACTCCTCGGGGTCACTGAGAATTATAGTATCTGGAACTGCCTCCTCACAGCCAGGGCCGGACTGGCCTACCGGGATAGCGGGAGATTTCCCGGTAGGCTGGTTGCCCTGTGGCCGCTGTCAGCTAGGAGCTGTGAACAGGAGGCAAGGCTGGCTGAGGAAATTAATTATAGCAGCGGAGGGACAGAGGAGCACGTGGCTATCATGCGGCAGGCAGGTCTGTGGCGTGCAGGAGGATAATGCAGGTGGGAGGGAGCATGAACACTGTGTGTTCTCAGACTCTGAGCAGTGGACTGATCATTTCTCGTAGTAGGTTTAGTAGGAAACCCACAGCCAATAACGCTGCTTAGGGGAGTACAAGGGAGGACTTGTTTCTCCTCCCTTCCATCCACAGCCAATCAGCAGGCAGTGTAGCCCTCCCCCGCTCACATTTGACTGTAAGTGCTGGAGAGAGACTGAATCGGGACACCAGGAGGGAGATACAAGGAGGTATGACTACAACAATGCAAGTGCTCCAGGACACACAACTCTGGCTGAATGGAAAAAATAGGATCGTCTGGAGCACAGTAACATGTTGCTGGCCAGCTGCAGTGTATTCCAGATATCTATGTGATCAGGCAGTGTGCAGGTTACTGATCAGCCTCCACTCATTCTTGTCTCCCTGGTTACTTTTTTGTATCTGCCTAACATGACCTGCACATTGTCTGATCACACTGATAAGATCTCTGGAAGACACTGCAGCAGCATTCTATGAGAACAGGGACACATGGCTGTTAACCATTTCAGCTTATAATCAGCTATTTAGCCAGAGCTCTGTGTGTGCTGCACAGATTGTTTGATGGTTTTTTTTTTATTTTATTTTTTTGAGGATTTACTGCTGGATCAGGCTAAAAGCTTCACAGACCTATTAAATGGTTACTGTCCTCATCTAATCTTGAGCAGTTCAGTGTTTGCAAGAAAATTTGTATTTTGGAAACTGGGTGTGATGTTTTCTTCTGTCACTTGGTTGTACTTTCAAAGGAAAATGACTGACTTGATCTTGCAGAGATGGTTTAAATAGAGTGGAGCAACCCTGTAATACTATATACCTGTACACTGATTTCAGCTTTAAATGCAGTCTCTGACCATCTCCTGAATCAATCATGTCTGCAATCCCTAACCATCTCCTGTACTATGTCTGCAGTCTCTGACCATCTCCTGTACTATGTCTGCAGTCTCTGACCATCTCCTGTATCATGTCTGCAGTCTCTGACCATCTCCTGTACTATGTCTGCAGTCTCTGACCATCTCCTGTACTATGTCTGCAGTCTCTGATCATCTCCTGTACTATGTCTGCAGTCTCTGATCATCTCCTGTATTATGTCTGCAGTCTCTGACCATCTCCTGTATTATGTCTGCAGTCTCTGACCATCTCCTGTACTATGTCTGCAGTCTCTGACCATCTCCTGTACTATGTCTGCAGTCTCTGACCATCTCCTGTACTATGTCTGCAGTCTCTGATCATCTCCTGTGCTATGTCTGCAGTCTCTGACCATCTCCTGTACTATGTCTGCAGTCTCTGATCATCTCCTGTACTATGTCTGCAGTCTCTGATCATCTCCTGTATTATGTCTGCAGTCTCTGACCATCTCCTGTACTATGTCTGCAGTCTCTGACCACCTCCTATAGTATGTCAGCAGTCTCTGACCACCTCCTGTAGTATGTTAGCAGTCTCTGACCATCTCCTGTACTATGTCAGCAGTCTCTGACCATCTCCTGTACTATGTCTGCAGTCTCTGACCATCTCCTGTACTATGTCTGTAGTCTCTGACCATCTCCTGTACTATGTCTGCAGTCTCTGACCATCTTCTGTACTATGTCTGCAGTCTCTGAGCATCTCCTGTACTATGCCTGCAGTCTCTGACCATCTCCTGTACTATGTCTGCAGTCTCTGACCATCTCCTGTGCTATATCTATAGTCTCTGACCATCTCCTGTAATATGTCTGCAGTCTCTGACCATCTCCTGTACTATATCTGTAGTCTCTGACCATCTCCTGTACTATGTCTGCAGTCTCTGACCATCTCCTGTGCTATATCTATAGTCTCTGACCATCTCCTGTAATATGTCTGCAGTCTCTGACCATCTCCTGTAACATGTCTGCAGTCTCTGACCATCTCTTGTACTATATCTGTAGTCTCTGACCATCTCCTGTAATATGTCTGCAGTCTCTGACCATTTCCTGTTGTATGACTGCAGTCTCTGACCATCTCCTGTGCTATATCTATAGTCTCTGACCATCTCCTGTAATATGTCTGCAGTCTCTGACCATCTCCTGTACTATATCTGTAGTCTCTGACCATCTCCTGTACTATATTTGCAGTCTCTGACCATCTCCTGTACTATATCTGCAGTCCCTGACCATCTCCTGTACTGTATCTGCAGTCTCTGACCATCTCCTGTACTATATTTGCAGTCTCTGACCATCTCCTGTACTATATCTGCAGTCTCTGACCATCTCCTGTACTGTATCTGCAGTCTCTGACCATCTCCTGTACTATGTCTGCAGTCTCTGATCATCTCCTGTGCTATGTCTGCAGTCTCTGACCATCTCCTGTACTATGTCTGCAGTCTCTGATCATCTCCTGTACTATGTCTGCAGTCTCTGATCATCTCCTGTATTATGTCTGCAGTCTCTGACCATCTCCTGTACTATGTCTGCAGTCTCTGACCACCTCCTATAGTATGTCAGCAGTCTCTGACCACCTCCTGTAGTATGTTAGCAGTCTCTGACCATCTCCTGTACTATGTCAGCAGTCTCTGACCATCTCCTGTACTATGTCTGCAGTCTCTGACCATCTCCTGTAATATGTCTGCAGTCTCTGACAATCTCCTGTAATATGTCTGCAGTCTCTGACCATCTCCTGTTGTATGACTGCAGTCTCTGACCATCTCCTGTGCTTTATCTATAGTCTCTGACCGTCTCCTGTAATATGTCTGCAGTCTCCGACCATCTCCTGTACTATATCTGTAGTCTGTGACCATCTCCTGTATTATGTCTGCAGTCTCTGACCATCTCCTGTACGATGTCTGCAGCCTCTGACCATCTCCTGTAATGTGTCTGCAATCCCTGCAGGAGAGGACACACACATGATACACTTCCCCACCTGCCACAGCAGAAGTATATTACAGCCCCCAGTCCTGGACCAGTACAGAGGGAGAATGCTTTATAGTGGGCGCTGTGGCCAAGGCACATTTCACATTGGAATCCACCCTCCCCCAAAAGACAATTATTCATTCGGTGCAATATACATATAGGTGTAAATACGTACAGTGTATGTGTGTGTATAGATATAGAGGTGAGAGAGGGAAAAAAAACAAAGAGGAGGAGAAGGAATAAAAAGAGGGGGAGGAACAAAGAAAGCGGGTGAGAAAGAACATGACAGATGGATAGAGAGCGATATATAGGAAAGAAAAGCAAGACATTAGGATAGAGAGAGATAAAAGGGAAAGAAAGGAGAACAAATAGAAAGAGTGGTACATCCTAAGAGGTACCATAAGGGTACCTTCTGCTAAATATACTGTACGAGTGGAAGGGACTCAGAATGCTAAATGTCCACGGGTTAGTGGCGCAAATTACTTGCCTTGGGTGCGGACAACCAACGCTACGCCACTGGGGCTGCTATGAAATTATTTCCAGGGCTGGTTTTTATGCCCAGTCCGGCCCTGCTCACAGCCACGTACTACTTCCAAGGGTTCTGCGAATGGAAAACCATTTCTTACTGTTTGACGTATGTCTTCCTCTGCTTCAATGCCTACAAAACTATCAAATCCTCCTCCCCCTCTTTTTTGTGTGTTCTGGGGCATAGGAACAATGGTGTCTGCATGAAGTGGGCCTTGAGAGGAAAGGAAGTCCTCCTCTTCCTCCCGCTGCTCTGCCTCGACTGCCCTGTCCATAATTGCACGCAGAGTCTACTCCAGCAGGAACACAACAGGGATTGTGTCACTGATGCATGCATTGTCACTGCTCACAATCCTTGTGGCCTCCTAAAATGGTGACAGTACAGTGCATGCATCCTTTATGAGCAGCCATTGGCGTGGGGAAAAAAGCTTACACGGCCCGAGCCTGTCATTGTGCCATACTCACACAGGTACTCATTGACAGCCCCCTACTGCATGTGCATCAGCTGAATTCTAGCCAACCGCACACTGGCTGTGTATGACCGCCTGAAATGCCTACAGACTCTTCTGGCCTGCTTTAGCAGTTCTTCCAACCCTGGGTACCTATTTAGGAGAACAATATATAAAAAAGTGTAGCGCTGGACTAATAGGGACACGCATATATTGGTGTATGCGAGTAAACCAGGACCCATAAATGTGTAAATAAGTGAGTAATGTAAAAGAAAACCATATACCACTTAATCTAAAGCAATCCAGTGTCCATATGTATGTATTGTGACACTAAAAATTAATCAAGTGCACCTGTGTATATCTAAAAACGAGAAGTGATGTGAAAATGTATATGAAGATAGTGAACTCAAGTGAGTTATGTGGACCAATGTAGCAACAAAAAATGAATTACATCAACATATGGTAAAAAACACTATTCACCCATGTACTGTTGATTGATCCTTATACTTAGTGATCACAACAAAAAATTAAAGTAGAAAATTGAAATAAATAAATTAGGACAGTCCCAAAAATTATGAACAAAAGTCCCAAAGCGTAGTGACACTCCAACACAAATTCTGGTTCAATATTCCACCGCAGCTGTTGCCCACCACCAAAGGATTAAAGTTGGAGGCTTACCGGACAGCCTGCGACCACCCTTATTCAGGGGGGTCAAAACAGGCTCAGTAGGGATGTGTGGATCCGGAAGATGTCCTCGCCAATAATCTCCAGGTATTCTCCAGGTAAGGGTCCCAACGTGAGCACGTATCGCGCATGCGATACTAATACAAAAAAATTAGTTATGTAGGGAGAGGAGAAAGGAAAAGAGGGGTAATTGTCCCCATTTACCACGACCACTTACAATAATGCCAATGAGACTGGACACGGGTATGGAGGGCCGGAGTCCGGCTGGACAACAAATATCAAACATCATCACCGGGAGCTGAGGTGGATAAGCCCACCAAGGATAGATACCAGGGGGAGACAGTGTACCTCAGGGGTGGACAACCAGAATATATAAAAAAGTGAAGTGTTGTCCGGCCGGACTCCGGCCTTCCATACCCGTGTCTCATTTCTTTGTATACTCTACACAAACTAATCATGTGTTTCTATACCTAGACATTTTCCCCATATTTGCTCCTGAAGAGTGGTAGTCGCCACGAAACGCGTAGAGCCAATAGATGCCTTCTTATTCCTATTTTACAACACTACCAACTGTTCTTTTTGCTAATTGGACTGTATCAATAACTACAGTTATATTTCCTACCAAGGAGACACGCTTCAACGAAAGTGAATTGCTTTTTACCATATGTATAGTATGAACCAACTTTGTTATCAATATACTATGCTATTATTATCACTGGTATACATTGTATATGTTTTAATGTACCTGGTTTATTTATGGTTTAAACTGTGAACTTATTATGTCACTATTTTACTTTGTGAATACCATTATTACCGTAAACTCTGTACAATAAATCAGTGATTGCCCAATACCGATTCTACAATGTTATGTGTGTTCATAGTCTTAGTATTCTGAGTATCGCCCACTTTCATTTGCATCGTGTCACCTCCAGGGATGCAAACTTCATTTAAAGTCCCACCCCTTTCTTTTCCTATTTATCATTTATAGTGGCGGAGCCAATCGAGGTCCCGGACTGGTTGGGCTACATCCTGAGATACCAGGTCCGAAGAGGTAATGCAGCACTAAGCGGTGGCCTACCTCCTAGGCCACCAAGGAGCCGGCGACGCTTACGAGTAGCTTCCCTGGAGGACAGTCGGGAAGTGTGAGTAACCACTTGCTGCACACATCCCTGCCACAGCAATTACTTTTAGTTTCCCTCCCACTGCCGAAACACACAAGACTTACTCCTGCTCCCATGACCCCGGCTGAGCTGTGTCACACCCCCCCCCCCAGACGGTTTTCCTTTTTTTTCTCCCACTCCCCTTGACTCTACCGGAGTGCCATCCCCAATGTAAGCAGGGTTCATGCCCCCCCCTCCGATGGTCCCTAGACTACCCCTTATGCCCTTGAGGCGACTCATGCACTGCACACCTCCACGAAGGACTGACATAGGCCGTCCACTCGGACACCAGTACATGAACCGCTCCCATGCTAGCAACTGGAGACTACCAGTGCGGACGCATCTTTCTCCCCGCTGCGCATGTTATTAAGGCATGGAGCAGCGGCGCCCAATCTCTTCCCATGACGCAGCCCTGGAACACAGTGAGTGCTCTGACATACAAACTAAATCTAACTACTGCACGGCCCCCAGCCCCACTGCCTGCGGTACAGTTGCACTCCTGCAACATTTCCTTCTGGCTGCAGGTGAGGGGAGTGCGGGGACGAGGGGAGAGAGGCTCCAGAGTGGAGAAACTGGAGGAGGCGCTTTGGCATTTACTCGGAGCCATCCCAATGAGGGGACACATCGAGCTAGGATTTCATACAGGGTCCCTTCGGGGAGGGGGCAGTTGAAAGCTCAGAGTGGCGAAGAACACTCCAAGAAGACTCCATTTGTAGTGTCTGGGGGACCCTGCTGCAAGTATTGGAGGCACAATGCTCTGCTATTCAGAAGACTCGGATTGAATACCTGTTAATCTACAAGCTCTGCAGATGATGGTTGTCTCTCTTTATGGGTCTCCTGCCCCCCTGTACTTTTGTCAGTGGTTCCGGTGAAGAGGGTAAAACTAATATAGTGAGATGAGAGTGCAGTGGGCAGGAGACCAACGGCTGTTGTAGCGGGAGCGATGCAGTGCTCGCTTATACTAACTAATACATGCAGTTATATGTTCTTTGTTTAAGGTGATGGACAATTCAGTAAGTGTACAAATGGGGAGCGGATTACCTAGCATGGTGTAGCGCAATATAGTGTAAAACTGATGATTAATGCTGTTTCGTTCCTTGCTGCTGCTAACACAATTTTTTTTTTTTTTGACCCGACTTGTGGAGTCAAACATGTGGAGTCAAACATCAGTAACACATGAAGATGCAGGTATTGCAAGGTGGCGACATTCATCTTGAGCAGCAACATAACATGCTTCCTGCGCCTTATGATATGCTAAGCTTTTCATTGAGGGTGGGCATGTGTTAGTCAGTTGGGAACATGTTAGCACCCTAACAGAAATTCACCTGGGCTGGAAGTTCTCCCTCTTATGGCAATGTAGAGCTCACGCTCTTCGCCGAGTGGGGAGTTCCTCTGAGGAAGATGCCTTGTTCGGAGAAGAGTCTGGGACTAGGGGGTCAGCTAGACTGAGATAGACCCCGGGCAGTTATCATATGCAAGGGGGGAGTCCTTTTGTGCTTGAGGAGGTTAAGGGTTGACCCCAGCAGACACTCAAACGCACCGGGGACCGGTGATCCTCAAGGATTTAATTGGGACTCGCTGGGCACCACCGCATGCACACACACTCCCCTAGTTGGAAGAGTTAGACGACTCATACCGTGGGTAGAGCAGTCCTCAGGTATGGGGGGGCAATGGGAGCACAGCACTATGGGAGGCAGTGGGAGAGTGAGTTCAGATATTTTATGGTTTTGCATATTCGCTGGGAAGCTGACAATAGTTCTTATTATTATTAGTTACAAATCGCCAGTAATGGTTTCTTATTTCATATTACATGTTGTTAAGGTACGCCTTGCTTCTACACCTACCCAAGTTCATGTTAAGGTGGGTGGGAGGGCCGGGATCTCTCTCTCCTGGTCACAGTCCAACCCTCCCCCCAAATAGACTTACATACACCCCTAGGTTTTTGGGGGTGGTGTGTTTATTCAAGTTATTACTTACAAATTTAGTAAGCTCAGGTCTCCTCCTTTAGGATTTGACCTGTATTGTAATTTCATCCTCCCCTTCTGAGAGAGACACACTCTCCCTCTCTTTGGGTCTACCCTCTCAATCTATTACTTCTTCGGTACACCGCCTCTGATCTGGCCTGTACCTGCCTCTTCTCTCCCCCTCTTCTCTTTTTTTTTTCTCATCCCCTTTGCAGCCAGGGCGATGGACTCTATAAAAATAGTTTCACTCAACGCTAAGGGCCTGAATATACCAGAAAAGAGGCGTATGCTTCTAAATGACCTCAGGAGTTCCCATGCAGATGTTGCCTTTATTCACTTCAAACATGACAAATTCCCAATCCTCAAAAACAGATTTTTCCCAGTGGCATATCACTCCACTAAACCCGCACCCAAGACTAATGGAGTATCTTTACTGATCTCGAGTAAACTCCCCTGGCAGTGTCAAGCAGTGCTTAGAGACCCGGAAGGCCGTTTTGTGTTCCTTAAGGGACCGGCTGGCGACGTTCCACTTACACTGGAGTCGATATACACCCCCAATGAACATCAGGTCACAAACATTTTAGACAAACTCGTGGCAGGCCAACTGATTCTAGGCGGTGACTTCAAAGTCCCCCTGATCCCATCTTCAGATATCTCTTCCGGTCACTCCTCAGTGCCACCGACCCACAGAAAGCGCATAGCTAACTCCCTACATAAAGCTCAATTAATTGATGTATGGCGTCTACAGCACTCGGAAGAGCGTGATTACACTTTCTATTCACAGACACATAAACTGTACACCAGAATAGACAATTTTTTTAGTACCTCATAACCAACTACATTCGGTGATAGACTCCTCCATAGGTCACATCACACGGTCTGACCATGCTCCTATCACTCTCACATACACACTCACTGGGAGGCCCGCGGCTGGGTCAAGGTTTTTGGCGACTAAACGAGAGTCTCCTCCAGGTCCCAGAAATCTTGACAGAGGTGACTAAAGCACTGACCTTCTACTTTCAGGAGAATGACATCCAGGATCGTGACCCTGGTTCCTTATGGGAGGCCCATAAGGCAGTCCTCAGGGGACTTCTAATCAGACATGGAGCACGAATAAAGAGGGAACGAACTGAACAGCTGACCAAGCTCCTTACCGTCCTGACCACTGTAGAAGCGCGTCATAAACATGCCCCTTCCCAGGCCCTGGAGACTGAGCTAGGGACAATACGCAAACAGATTACTGACCTACTACATTATAAGGCCAAGGCAACGTTGCCGGAGGACCACATATGAGTCAGGTGACAAATGCAGGAAGATACTAGCTAGAGCAGTCTGGGAACAAAAACAAGCAGCCTACATCCCCCACATTATGGGTCCTGACGATGGGAAGGTTACACTACTGGAACAAATCTCCAACGAGTTCCGTGACTTTTACTCTAAGCTATATAATCTACCACATAGACCACCCCCCAGGCAGACATCGAGGACTACATAAAGACCTCCCAAATCCCCTCTCTTACCACGGAAATACGGGATGAACTAGATGCACCAATCACCCTAGAGGAGCTCCAAATGGCCATTGGTGCCATGAAAACAATGAAAAGCCCCGGGCCCGGACGGGTACATCATCCAGTACTGCAACACCTTCCTCCCCATCATAGGCCCAGGTATGGTGGCATTTTTTAATGCAGTTGGTGCAGAGGTGACTTTCCCCAGAGACACGCTAAAAGCCCACATCTCTCTAATCCCAAAAGAAGTTAAAGACTCAACCTCATGTGGGAGCTATAGACCCATATCCCTACTGAACATTGACTGTTTTCCAAAATCCTGGCAACCCGACTGGCACAACATCTCCAGACCCTAATACACCTGGACCAGGTGGGCTTCATACCCACCAGGGAGGCTCGGGATAACACTATCAAAGTAATAAACCTCCTTCACGTTGCGACCACTAAAGGCTCCCCATGTGTTTTCTTAAGTACTGATGCTGAAAAAGCATTGGACAGAGTGAACTGGAACTTCATGTTTTCATTGCTCCTTCACATCGGGCTGGGAGAAAGAATGCTTTGCTGGATAGGCAAGATTTACTCCAATCCCACAGCACAGATGAAGGCAAACGGTTTACTCTCGACCCCTTTTCCCATTGAAAATGGAACAGGACAGGGGTGCCCTTTGTCACCCCTTCTCTTCTCACTCTCCTTAGAGCCATTCTTGTGTAAAGTAAGACTGAATCCAGACATACAGGGCCTACCCGTAAGTGACAGCCAATGTAAGATCTCAGCCTACGCAGATGTTTTACTTTTTTCTTTAACTAACCCCACGATAAATTTTTAAAAATCTGCAGCTATGGGAATTGCTATCGTCCCCCACGTCATGCAGGCTATGTTAGCTAGCTTCCGCTTTAAATGGACGACCGTGACTTTAAAATACTTAGGTAAACACATACCATCGACATCGGACGCACATACGAACTGAACTTCCCTCCCATCCTGTATACGGCCCGCACCCTACTAGAGAGCTAGAACAGAGGGTTACACTCCTGGTTTGGCAGGTGTAACCTCATAAAAATGGGTATTTTACCTAAATTTTTTTATACCTGTTCCAAGCCCTTCCTGTTCACATACCAAACTCATTTTTTTAAACAAGTACAGTACACGCCCTCTTCACCCGTTTTATATGGGCCAATAAAAAACCCCGTCTACGTAGGACCCAAATCTCACCCCCTAAACAGTATGGTGGTTTGGCGCTGCCAGACGTCAGACGATATTTTCAGGCCACCCACTTAGGTCGCTTACTTGACTGGAGACGCAACATGACAACTAAACTATGGGTGCAGATAGAGCAAGCTCAGACTAACATACCATTAAAGAGCGCGCTCTGGTGTTATGACTCTCTCCCCCCAAGACTGAAATCGCATCCCCTGCTGGGTACCACATTACGCCACGGTAGTCAGGTAACCATGCAATCATCCCTTACCTCATGCAACTCCCCACTGTACCCGATATTGGGACACCCAAAATTTTCACCGGGCCTCCAACCTACTAAATACGATACCCCGAGGAGCTCAGCCTCCGATCATGCCTCCAAGTTTGTGACAGCAGGATGCTGGCCTACCCTACCGGAATTGACTGCTGTGACAGGCACATACCAACTCTCCTTCTGGAAAGGAGTACAATTGCACCATTTCCTACATTCCATCCCTGACCCTCAAGACTTTTCTCTCCAACTGACGTCCTTTGAAGAGTATTGCTCAGGGACCGAGCCGCTAGCAAAAACCCTCCCCAAAATGTACGCACTTCTCAACACGCCTTCCACATACCTTCCTGCCCTGTTTAGAAAGGTGGGAGAGAGATCTCAACCGCAAATTCTCAGAGACACAAAAACAAAAAATCATCAGTTATGCCATTAAATCGTCCCTGTGTACCAAAATACAGGAGACAAATTATAAAATTCTATCACAATGGTACCTCACTCCCTCTAGGTTACACAAGTGCTTTCCTACCACCTCAGATCGCTGTTGGCGATGTGGGGAGGGGGAAGGTTCATTGCTCCACATTTTCTGGACCTACCCTAACTGCAGAATTTCTGGGGAGAAGTTTGTCGCATCACCCAGAAACTTACGGAATACGAGATCTCAGATGATGCGGCGTTCCTCCTACATCTTTTGAAAATCCCAATTAAAATATGCAAAAAATCATTGGTGCATCACTTACTAAACGCCGCCAAGGCGTGTATACCTCTTCACTGGAAGCAACAGTGCCCGCCGACTATCGTGGGTTGGCTGCGGAAGGTGGAGGAAATTAATAAGATGAAGGACTTAGTTCTCACTACGCAGCACAAACATGAGAATTACTCTAAAACCTGGAGTCTCTGGAACAGTTTAATGTTTCAGAGGAAGCAGCATCTCTCTGGGGGTCATTGATTGTCAATAGACGTCTACATAGCTCTGGAACGTGAGTAGTTCCCCTACATTCACCCTCGCCCTGGCTTCCTCTCCTATTCCTACTACTCTCTATTCTATTCTTTTTCCCCTTATCTGCCGTTTACTGTACATTTTGAGGAAAAAGTGAAAAAAAGAAGGGAAGAGGTCCTGTTGCCCTTGGGCACACAGGAAAAACTGGAATACATACATTAACCCATATGTTGTACGCTAACTACATCATTATATTGCAATGATTAGATGTATAATGTTTAACGTATTTTGACATACTGAACAAAGTGTCTGTAACATATACAATATTTACAGATTGTTTGTAATGTTGGGACCTCCCCCTTGGTTGGTGTTCAATAAAAATGTATATTTGAAAGTGGTGTTTGGTGCATTTTAACTTGAGTACTCACTACTACACAGGCACACTCCACTGATACACTACATTATACTGCAGTAAAACTTCACTGACGCACTGCAATATACTGCTTCAAATGTGCACTAACGCACGGAAATTGACTGCGTTAAACTTGCAGTAACGCACTGAACTGTACTGCGTTAAACGGCACGTAACGCACTGCAATATACAGCGTTAAACTTGCAGTAACGCACTGAACTGTACGGCGTTAAACTTGCAGTAACACACTGAAATATACTGCTTTAAGCTTACAGTAATGCACAGAGATGTACTGTGTTAAACAGCACGTAACGCACTGAAATATACGGCATTAAACTTGCAGTAACGCAATTAAATATACTGTGTTAAACGGTCACTACACTCACACTCACTGAACTATCCCTACATTCACACTAATATAAAGATGAATGGTCGCACTACACTTAAACTGAACTATCCCTAGATTCACACTAAACTGATATTCTACACTGACAATAAAATCAGAATAGCACACTATAGCACATTAACTATGTAATAGCACTGAACAGAGCCCTATTCTATCTCTCTCCACGCCGATATCACACTGAAAATGGCCGCTATTGAAAGAATACTTTTATAGTGTGGGGCGAGACTAACAGCAATGAGCCATTAATGGATAGAGTCATCATGACAGCTTCCAGTCATGGCTCTGACAGTGCTCTGTGTCCTGATTGGGCAAAGCTTTCATTGCTTCAGCCAATCAGGGCTTTCAATGCACCATGCGGCAGCACAGTGCATTGTGGTCATTTGGCGGGCTGAACAAACAGTCGAACACCCTAATAATTCGGTTGTTTGGTGAACGGGCAAAGAGGCAGTGTTTGACCCAAACTCATGCTTAGGCCGAACCGTTCGCCCATCCTTAGTGATAGTAGTAAAATGCGATGTATGATATATGATTGGAGGAGAAGGCAGAAGGGTAAGGGTGTGTGGCACAGCTTTTGTAAGTAGCAGTTACTTCTCTTAATCTTTACAGCTCCACTCCAAGACAGCTGCTCAGCGCAGTATTTGGCTGCTACCACAGGAAAACTTTTAGCAGAAGTAGCAGCCTGCAGGTAATGGGATACATACCAACACACTAGTGTGCTTAATGCTGTACCCTTCCCCCCCACAGAAATAAACTTCAGCTACTGCATAACGATTTTTAAAGATCATCTTAAAGAAAGAAAAAAAAGGAAGACAGTGCAAGAAATATTGACAGAAAAGATATTACCAAAGAGACATAAGCAGTAAACAAAAATAGGATTAAAAGTGAAAAAAGCTTAAGTAAAACGAGCTTGGTCTTTGTCCAACCTCATGTTTGCCAGAGTCACTGACCCTCAGAGCAAGTGACTCTCCATATTTTCCATTCCATACGAAAGCTCACAGCTTCAAAAGCAACCATATTTTTTGGGCCCAGGAGAGGACCTTCCTGATGTAGCACCACCCCCGTAGGAGCTGCTGATTTGTTTGGGTTCTCCTGCCCTGCTCTAGTGATGACCTGCTCCGTAACTGGACACAAGTGACCACTAACACACCTGGAAACGGTTTAGAATGGGCTTTATTAGTATGAAATGCTCTCCAAAACAGGGTGGGTGCGTGAGATAAACAAAACATTGCAGTGTCTAATTACAGTACATCACAACAACATTTCTGGCATCAAGATTTGGGCAGCACAGTGGTGTAGTGAGTACTCTCGCCTAGCAGTAAGAAGGGTCGCTGGTTCAAATCCCAACCACGACACTACCTGCCGGGAGTTTGCCTGTTCTCCCTGTGCCTGTGTGGGTTTCCTCCGGGTACTCCGGTTTCCTCCCACACTCCAAAGACATGCTGGTAGGTTAATTGGCTTCTGTCCAAAATTGGCCCTAGTATATGAATGTTAGGGACCTTGGATTGTGGGCTCCTTAAGGGTAGGGACAAATGTGAGTGTGCGATATATGTGTGGCGTGCTGTGTAAAAAAATTGACACAGCGCTATATGGGTACCTTAAATAAAAATAGGGATAATTGTAGATACGCACCCACACTCGCTCAGGTTGAACTCGATGGACTGGTGTCTTTATTCAACCTTAGTAACTATGTAACTATGTAAGATGGGTTACCAACAAACAAAGCCCCTGCTACTCCAACGGACAGTGGAACTACATAAAATGTAATACAATCCTGTCGCATTGGGGTCCCAATCCTATGATGGAATGCTCACCCCTAAAGTAAATTAAAGCAAGAAGAAACTAATGGCGAGTGGACTCCTACTACTCCTGTTGGCTCGGAGATGGAAAATGTCTGTAGCCTTCCCCCAATAGCTATGGATATCCCAGTGCAACAGTCTCCTGACATGCCACAGCCACTCGGTACCCAATAGAAGGATGATACCAGAACAGCTGCAACACTCTGAAATGACTGGAACAGCTGGAATGCTCTAGAACAGCTGGGACACTCTGAAACAACAGGAACCACAGAAAAAAATGGAACAACAGGATACTGAAACATCCCAACATGGTCTCTCCTGCAGCAGCATCTGCCTGTGTTCCTGACAAACTCTGTCCAGTGCAGCAACATTGCTGCTCTCTGCCTCTATCTAGGTGTCCATGGCTATCTCCCCAGAAAAACACAGCTGCAACAGCTGTAGCAGCCTCCTGTGCCCCATTTTGAATACAAGCTTACATGCAGCCACTCCTAACACTGCATACATAGGCAACAAGAGAGACACAGAACCAAACCCCAAACTCTGGAGCTGTTGTCAATCACCACTTTGGAGGAAGAGAATAAACATGGCTTTGGTTCTGTGTCTCTTGCATTGTCTGTGTTTGCAGTGCTGAGAGCACCCGGACATAAGCTTGTAGTTCAAAAATAAAGTGAGCATGATGTGGAGACTCTTTCGAAACTCCATAGGTCTTAGGAGGCAAAAGGGGCACCCACATGCCTGAAGTTGGGCAGAATGGGGAGCAAGCACAGAGAAGAAAGTTAAAAAAATAACAGCAAGATCATGTGAGTCCTGTTATCAGTATCTCATTTTACCAAAAATATGTGCCTGTAATATCGCTTTACGCTGGGCTGTGTTTCATCAAAGGTGTTACCACCCATGAGAGCCTATCACAGATGTAGCAAGGTCCTGGACTTCCAAAGGCTTAATGGTGACCTCCAGAGTCAGGGATAGCTGACATCTGTCTTTGTGGAGTGGGTTACAAGGTATGGTTGGTGTAATGCAAAATGGAGTGATGGGTGCCAGACACTTTTTGAATGCAAAAGTGATCTCTGGGAGAGCGGATTAGGGCCAGGACACCCTTAAGTAGATGCAATGATAATTGGAAAACTCTGAAACTTCTATAGGTAGACAGCTATACAGTGGAAGGCCTACAGCTTGACACAACTTCTGTATAGGTAGAACCGCTGTCTCCTATGGCAACAATCTTGTAACAGTCACTAACGGTAGTTGCACTTAACTATTGGTAACACAGAATAGTTCTCCTCACACTCTACAGTCTCTCACTGTAGGTCTTCACTCACTGAGCTCCCAGTCTCTCACTAGACTCTCTGACCCAATCTCCACTGGATCCCCTGATCTCTTCCACTACCATAACTCAGTATCTTCCTCAAGCGTCACCCCCGCTTCCCAGCTGGGTCCCTGGCTTGGCACTCACAGATACTCTTTAAGCGTCACCTCTGCTGTCCTGCTCGGTCCCTGACTTGGCACTTGCTGAAGTTTTCCTACTTCTTCACTGTCCCCGGTTGGTGAAAAGACTGCTCTGGTACCGGCTCCAGCTTACTCACAGTGGTCTCCGGTAACAAGGTGGATGGTCCCTTAGTGGGGACAGTTTCCCCTCTACCTCCGACCACAACTGGTTCCCCATCCAGCTGAACCGTTACTCTCAGTAAGACTCCAATCCTGCAGTCCCAATCCTGCACTGCTTCTCTTGCTTCTGGATAGGCCCTCAGACAGCCTAGCAGCCAGATGCCCCCTGGGATAGACCTCTGGATTCCGGCCTAGCAGCTCGGGGCAGTCACCTTACTCCACCCAAATAAATAGGCTCTCCCAGCAGGCCAAGGGGCTTAAAGAAACCCCTGCCCATTGGCTGAGACACCCCATCCATTCATAACCTGACCTTGCTAAGCCCTCGTCTATCTAATGTCACCAGCATAACACCACCTAGCGACAGAAGAGAGAAGGTGCAGCAAGTCCAGAACTAGGGAGGGATCAGTGAATCTACTAACAATTAACCAGGGCAACTACTGCCTGGCAAACTAAATTTACTTAGCAAACCTGCCTAAACACCAGGATGCTACACAGACATGAGATTAAAATCTGACCATTTTTGTTACCAACTTGCACATTTTGGTTGACATGGTGTTTAGTATGACTCTCCTATTCTCCCCACACAGTTTGCGGTTTGCCAGGTCTCACTATCATCACAGAAAGTACTGCAAATCTGCAGGAGGGTGGTGTATGAATGTGATGGCGCTTGTGGTATTTTCATAAAACAAAATCATGGGGGGGGGCTGACAGTGGCTACAAATAAGAATGTTTAACAATAGGGGGTGCTGTCAGTGCCTAAAAATTAGGTTGGGTCACATTAGGTTGGACTTGGGGTGGCAGGATATGAGGAGGTTTCTCATTAGGGGAGTTTGTAGAAACATAAGAATTTTTTGAGATTGGGGAATGCACATGGTACACATGATGTGAGGTAATGTTGAATTTTTTTAAGATTGACTGCACATGAGGAGGCTGGTGATGAGTGGCTCTGACATATACTGTATTGTGCTATTGCCATGTGGCTAGTTAATATAAATTGCATCAGCAGCATAGAATGTTCTTTCTATGTGATTTAATGTGCAATTGCAGTCTGATAAGTTCTTTCTGGTTGATGTAATGTTCTGCTGTGGTGTGATATAGATTTCTCTGCTGATTGATGCAATTCCACATTACTTTGTGATGTGTTTTTTGTAACCATTTAGATTACTTGCTTTAACAGCAAGATACAAGATAATATGGTATTGCTCGGCAATATAACTTGCTGTTGTGGTGTGATATAATTTTCTCTTGTTGGTTTATGTAATCTGATGTTACTTTATGATTTCTTTTTGCAGCCATTTACATTATTTGTTGTGACAGTACAATACAGTATAGAGTGCTGGATGATATGTTCTGTTGTTGCAATTGTGGAATCTTTATGCGGCATATTATGCTCAATTTACTAGGAGCCATTTTACACCTTTGAGGTGCGCTGATTTATCCCCTTTATGTTAAACTAGAACTATGGGAAAAACTTATTTTTTCATATTGGATAGATCAAGAGAGGGTTATAACCCCTGTCAGATCTTTTTTGTGCCGTCTGTGTCCTAGAGATTTCCCTTCACTTCCTGTCCCATAGCCAATCAGGAAGTGAGAGGAAATCCCTGCAAATTAAGGGAATACCTTGGGGACCCTAAGGGCACCAGAACTAGTGTCCCTTTTGGAAGATTTCCCCTCTATTACTTTTCTGGGGACAATGATATTGGTAAACAGGACTAAGACAAAAGCGGGTCAATCTTCTTAACGGGGGCAGAGACAGCAATAAAAAGTGAAAGGAATTCAAATCCAACTCCACTCTACCCAAAACTAAATAAAAAAGTTTTGCTTTTAGTTATACTTTAGGGCTTAATATTGCAGTGCAATAAAGTGGAAGTAAACTCACATGGATGATTTTTACCTATAGGTAAGCCTATAATAAAGATTACCTATTGGTACAGTAAATATCTCCTAAATATGCACCATTTAGGAGATATTTACTTGCGAAGCCGCTGGTGACGCCATCGCAGTTCATCCAATCAAAAGACCAGAGCCCACCAACCCAGAAGGAAGAACAGGTGAAGATGGAAGCCCTGTCAGTGGTGATAGTACGCCGCTGGAAGGCTTTGTTTTAAGGTAGGTTTCACACAATATTCTAGTATGCGATGCATACTAGCACACTATAACTTTGCCAGGCAGGTTTAAAAAAAAACCTACCCCTTTAATGTGTGATGCATTAAGACAGACCAGTATGACAAAAAATATTCTGTGTGAAATACAATGTAGGTGACACTAGCAAATGGATGTTCTTTGGGTGCAAAGAGTGGTATGCCTACAGATTCCAATGATAATCCCTTCTTTAGTATCGCAGAGTGTGGAGCTAAGACTAAGACAACAGCACTACTCTCTGCCGTATTTTACTGTGAGTCTAGGCCTAGGCCCAAGGGAGTGTGTCTTTGATAGTCAGGGCTCAAAGGGAAATGAGCTGAGTTTCCTTTTTTTTCCTTTCAGCGAACTCTCCTAGCTGCCGGGGGAAGAACTCCTCCAGTGAGAGTGGGGGAGAAGGGAAGGAAAGACAGATTCTGGTGGTAGGGCACTCAATTCGAATGCCCCGTACACACTGTCGGATTTTCTGATGGTTTGATCGGAGCTTCTTGTCGGAACTTCTGACCGTGTGTAGGTTCCATCGGACATTTTCCATCGGAATTTCCGTCACACAAAATTTGAGATCTGGATCTCAAATTTTCCGATAACAAAATCCGTTGTCGTAAATTCCGATCATGTGTACACAATTCGGACGCACAAAGTTCCACGCATGCTCGGAATCAAGCAGAAGAGCTACACTGGCTATTAAACTTCCTTTTTTCCGGCTCGTTGTATGCGTTGTATGTCACCACGTTCTTGACATTCGGAATTTCTGACAAGATTTGTGTGACCGTGTATATGCAAGACAAGTTTGAGCCAACATCCGTCGGAAAAAATCCATGGATTTTGTTGTCGGAATGTCCGATCGTGTGTACGGGGCATTAGAAGGACAGAGAGGGCAATCTGTAACAAAGACCTAAAGCGCCAAACTGTATGTTGTCTACCGGGCGCTCGGGTTCGGGACATCACGGATCTGGTGGACAGATTACTGGGAGGGGCTGGGGAAAACCCGGCTGTCATGGTGCACGTTGACACCAATGACAAAGTCAGAGGCAGATGGAGTGTCCTAAAGAACGATTTTAGGGACTTGGGAGCTAAGTTGAGGAAAAGGACCTCCAAGGTAGTATTCTCATGGAAAACTACTGGTACATCGAGCCACACCAGAGAAGCAGAGGGAGATTAGGGAAACAAGTGGCTGAAGAGCTGGTGTAGTAAGGAGGGGTTTGGGTTCCTGGAGGACTGGGCCGACTTCTCAGTTGATCACCAGTACTATAGAAGGGACGGACTGCACTAAATTAGGAGGGTGCAGATCAGCTGGGAGTAAAGATGGCCAAAAAGTTAGAGGGGTTTTTAAACTAGGCGAAGGGGGTTGGGCCCAGAGGTAGAGATAGTCAGCGTGGAAAATATTCCAGAGGGTAGTAATGGGGGCATTAGTGGTAGGTTGACTAAAGCACATAAACCTAAGGTAAGTATAATAACAAGTCCCAGCTGCAATCTCGGAACACCCAATAAGAGGATAGTATGCAACCGGTCTAAATTACGTGGCATCTTCACCAATGCCAGAAGCCTGGCGGACAAGATGGGTGAACTAGAGATACTGTTGTACAAGGAGGATTTGGATTTTGTGGGAATTTCAGAGACCTGGTTCAACAGCTCTCATGATTGGCTGGCAACCATTCAAGGGTATACCCTTTATCGCAGGGATAGAGAGGGTAAAAAAGGGGGAGGGGTATGCCTATATATCAAGAATAATGTACAAGTAAATGTGAGAGATGACATCACTAAGGGAGCTAGGGAGGAGGTGGAATCCTTATGTATAGAGCTCCAAAGGGATGAAGCTAAGGGGAAAATATTACTGGGAGTATGCTATAGGCACCCCAACCTGACGGAGGAGGGGGAGACGCATTTCCTATTACAAGTTGGATTGGCAGCAAGGATGGGAACTGTTATCATAATGGGGGATTTTAATTATCCAGACATAGACTGGGCGGAGGGAACCACGCATTTGTCTAAGGCTCGTCAGTTCCTAAATGTCTTGCAGGAAAATTTCATGGTTCTGATGGTAGATGCACCAAGTAGAAATAAAGCATTACTGGATCTACTGATTACCAACAATACAGACCTAAACATGGATGTGGAAATATAGGGCAATTTAGGAAAAAATTACCACAGGTCACTTGGCTTCAGTATAAATCACACAAATAGAAAACATAATGGGAATACAAAGACACTGATTTTCAAAAGAGCCAACTTCCCTAAACTACAAACCTTGTTAGAAGGCATGAATTGGGATAAAATCTTAGGAACAAAGAACACAGAGGAGAGATGGGTTTTCTTTAAGAGCATATTAAATAAGGGCATTAGCCAATGCATCTCATTGGGTAATAAATTTAAAAGGCCGAACAAAAGTCCTGGATAGCTTACTGTAACTCCAATGTAAAAATGCATATAAAAGCAAAGGAGAAGGCCTTCAAAAAATACAAGGTTGAGGGATCATCATCAGCATTCAGACTTTATAAAGAATGCAACAAGAAATGTAAGGGTGCAAATAGGACGGCTAAGATAGAACACGAAAGACACATTGCGGAGGAGAGCAACAAAAAATCCCAAGAAATTCTTTAAGTATGTAAACAGTAAAAAAGGGAGGACAGACCACTATGGCCCCATAAAGAATGAGGAAGGACATCTGGTTATAAAGGATGGGGAGATGGCAAAGGTATTGAATTTATTCTTCTTCTCAGTCTTCACGAGGGAATCGGGGGGCTTCAGTAACCAAAACTGCAGTGTTTATTCTTATGACACATTACAGGAAGCACCTCCATGGTTAACAGAGGACAGAATTAAAATTAGACATGGGAAACTTAACAATAATAAATCATCAGGACCAGATGGCTTGCATCCAAGGGTACTTAGGGAACTCAGTCAAGTAATTGCCAGACCATTGTTCCTAATTTTACCGACAGTTTACTGACTGGAATGGTACCAGGTGATTGGAGAAAAGCCAATGTAGCACCAATATTTAAAAAGGGCCCAAAATACATCTGTGGGAATTACAGACCAGTTAGCCTAACATCAATAGTATGCAAGCTCTTGGAGGGGATGATAAGGGACTATATACAAGATTTTAGTAACGAGAACGGTATCATTAGCAGTAATCAGCATGGATTCATGAAGAATCGTTCTTGCCAAACCAATCTATTAACCTTCTATGAGGAGGTACGTTGCCATCTAGATAAAGGAAGGCCCAAAGGCGTAGTGTAGCTGGATTTTGCAAAAGCATTTGACACAGTTCCCCATAAACGTTTACTGTACAAAATAAGGTCCGTTGGCATGGACCATAGGGTTAGTACATGGATTGAAAACTGGCTACAAGGGCGAGATGGGGTGGTAATAAATGGGGAGTTTTCGGAATGGTCAGAGGTGGGTAGTGGGGTCCCCCAGGGTTCTGTGCTGGGACCAATCCTATTTATTTTGTTCATAAATGACCTGGAGGATGGGGTAAACAGTTCAATCTCTGTATTTGCGGACGATACTAAGCTAAGTAGGGCAATAACTAATCCGCAGGATGTGGAAACCTTGCAAAAAGATCTGAACAAATTAATGGGGTGGGTAACTACATGGCAAATGAGGTTTAATGTAGAAAAATGTAAAATAATGCATTTGGGTGGCAGAAATATGAATGCAATCTATACACTGGGGGGTGAACCTCTGGGGGAATCTAGGATGGACAAGGACCTGGGGGTCCTAGTAGATGATAGGCTCAGCAATGGCATGCAATGCCAAGCTGCTGCTAACAAAGCAAACAGAATATTGGCATGCATTAAAAAGGGGATCAACTCCAGAGATAAAACAATAATTCTCCCGCTCTACAAGACTCTGGTCCGGCCGCACCTAGAGTATGCTGTCCAGTTGTCAGGTCACCTGGGACCAGGTGACAGATGCACTCTGTAGGAGTCGGAAGTGCACCGCTAAGGTAGTGGACCCTAGGACTGACTGCTGCGGATTGAACCCTTGAAGGTTCAGGAAGCAGGTCTACAGGATAACTAACATGGATCCCAGTGGGAGGAAGGAAGGGAAACTCCAGATGAAACCTCCTCAACAGACGAGGCGCAAAGATCTCAGATGCAGTGATCCAAGAACTCTCCTCAGGACCAAACCCTTCCCAATGTACGAGGTACTGAAGAATGCCTCTACGGCCGCGGGAATCGAGAACTTGACTAAACTCGTACTTAAGATTATCCTCAGAGACCGAAATCGAGGTAGGGAGAGGACGAGAGGACTTATTGAGGACTAAAGGCTACTTAGGAATGAGTAAAGGCATAAGAAGACCATCAGGAGTCTGACCAGGGTCCCCCAGACCCTTAAAGATGAGCTGGACATCCAACACAGGATCATCAGACTGGGCAGAAGTCAGTGGATCCCTGAGACCAGGTTGGTTAGAAAGTGATGTGTCACAGAAGTCAAGCTGGATAGCTTTACTGGGCATAGGCTGAACTGGTGCAGAGGCCGACTGAACAGCATTGCCAGGTGCAGCGACCACCAGAATCGCATCACAGGGCGTAGCAACTGTGGAACTGGTGGACGAGTCAGCCTGGGTGTGCGTCCAAGGGGGTCCAGGAACAGGCAAAGGTAAATGACCATGCAAACTGGAGTGAATGATCGGCTCAAGTTCACAGGTGGGCTCCTCATCCAAAGTGCCACATGACCCAGAGAGTGCCTCAGCCCGACTATTGCAGGAGACATTCCAGAAATTTCTATATGCATCGGGAAGAGCAGAAGATACTGGGATGGTGGTAACAGGGAAGTAACGGGTAAGCCAAAGGTCAGGGCGACTAGCAGACAGGGATAAACATAACACGCCAAAGGTCAGGGTAACAAGCAGACAGGGAGAGTCGAGAACAGGCCAAAGTTGGTAACAGGAATCAGACGTAGGAAACACAGCAAGTACACATGGAGGCTAACACACAATGGTTGATCAGCACTGCTTGCTTTCAGTGCACAGGTTAATATAGGGTTCCCTGATAGGGCCTGGGGTGGGGCCATGCTTAGAGCAGAGGTTATAAAACCAGTCAGGTGAGAGGCAGCTGGTCTTTAGAGATGAACACATGGAGACAGGTAAGCTGACAGAGAAACTCTATTGCATAACCATGACACCAGTTCTGGGCACCAGTCCTCAGGAAGGGTGTACTGGAAATGGAGCGAGTTCAAAGAAGGGCAACTAAGCTAATAAAGGGTTTGGAGCATATTAGTTATGAGGAAAGATTCCGAGCACTGAACTTATTCTCTCTGGAGAAGAGACTCTTGAGAGGGGATATAATTTCAAGTTATAAATACCGTACTAGTGACCCCACAACAGGGATAAAACTTTTTCGTGGAAGGGAGTTTAACAAGACACGTGGCCACTCATTAAAACTAGAAGAAAAGAGGTTTAACCTTAAACTATGTAGAGGGTTCTTTACTGTAAGAGCAGCAAGAATGTGGAATTCCCTTCCACAGGCGGTGGTCTCAGCGGGGGGCATCGATAGTTTTCAAAAAACTATTAGATAAGCACCTGAACGAACGCAACATACAGGGATATACAATGTAATACTGACATATAATCACACACATAGGTTGGACTTGATGGACTTGTGTCATTTTTCAACCTCACCTACTATGAATGGCCCTAGCACTCATTCAACCCTGAAGTGGACCAGTGATGGAACTTGGAGCATAGAGTCCTTGGTGACAGCGCCAGAGAGGAGGCAAGTATTAAATTGAACTTTCAGAAGTGCTGGGCTAATTATTACAAAAAATATGTGAATATTTGTAGCACCCTGGTTCTAAACAGGGCTGCTAATAAATCTAGTTGTGCTAGGTGGTAACTAGCCTGGCTCATTGGAAATAGATTAGCATAGAAGGAAGATGGACTTTATAGGCATACCCATAACAATTTGTTTAAAATAATATCTTTAATTGAAAAAATGTACATGCATATAGCTAAAAACATTCCACAGATGAGTGATACTGATACCAAGTATTACCAGATATATACAGATACAAAATTAACTTGATTGTTAATTAGATATGTTCAAAAAGTTGATGCGGTTGGTGGTTGAGGCGAAAGATAGGTTGCTCTACGTGTTACACGCGTTAGCACTTCTTCAGGAGCTTGGAAATCGAACATACATAAATAAGAACAAACAATGAGTTTACCATCTATTGAAAAAAGATAACAATCACATATATCAGCCCTCAAAAATTCCACTCGCCTGTTCGCATTTTGTGAGTGGATTTTGAGGGCTGGTGAACTATGGCTGCCTGGGAGCAGGGGGGCGAGCATCGCCAGCAGCCTGGGTTGAATGGGACCAATAGGTGAAACCTTGTGAGCTTCCACCCTAAACCTAAATATCCTGAATAAACACAAAACATAATCAGCTGCCCGCACTACCCACACTTGCCCACACTGTGATAATACAATATATATATATAAACTGTGCAGCGCTAATAAAAAAAAAAATAAAAAAAAATCCAATAAACTATATATAGGAAAGATATCTATAACATATCACCATGCATTAAAAGGAATATATAAATCAAAAGTGCTTGTGCTCCGTGATATTGCACTCAGTCCTCAATGAGGATAATATAATACTAAACGACAATAGTCCATATAAAAATATAAAGTGCTTGTGCTCCATGAATATCAATTAATCCTTGATGAAGTATTTAAACCAAACAGCAAAAGTCCATAGTAACATCAATCATGTGATAATGGTGTCTTCATGCGTGGTGCACACACAACCCCCGCCGGGTGTTCCCTCATTTTAAGGGCCTAAATAATAAGCCTGTAATAGATAGCAGAAGCCTGCAGAGATCCTCCTTTGCTTCCTTTACACTATGCGTGTTTGTGGAACACTAATATGGAACACAGGACACCTGCTCCTTCCGATAATAACCCAGCTCAGAGGTCTCTATTTTCTCCTCGTATGTTTCAGAAAATCTCCTCATACATCACATACGGGAAATGACAGAAGCATGCAATAGCGTGATACCGTTTAAAAAAAATTTAATTGCACATAAAACTCCACATATATACAACTCACATGTCAAATAAATAAAAATGCCTTTTAAAGTGTTATAGTGCTGAGGGGTGATAGAGTCACCTGTGGTCCGGCTTTGCAGCCCCGGTTTTCATGGCGTTCCCCCTGTCCTATGTCAGCTCTCCTGCACTACCTGGTACCTCTCTCGTCAGCCGATCAAGCTCCTCCAAAAGGAGGGAAAAAATGGGAGGAGCTTGACAGGAGCTCTGTCAGATTGGATGGAGAGCATCTGTGAACAGCAATTTTCAAGTCTTGCCACAGATTCTCAATTGGATTTAGGTCTGGACTTTGATTGGGCCATTCTAATACATGAATATGCTTTGATCTAAACCATTCTATTGTAGCTCTGGCTGTATGTTTAGGGTCGTTGTCCTGCTGGAAGGTGAACTTCCACCCCAGGTTTTTTTCTAAGATTGCCCTGTACTTGGCTCCATCCATCTTCCCATCAACTCTGACCAGCTTCCCTGTCCCTGCTTAAGAAAAGTATCCCCACAACATGATGCTGCCACCACCATGTTTTACGGTGGAGATGGTGTGTTCAGGGTGATGTGCAGTGTTAGTTTTGCGCCACACATAACGTTCTGCTTTTAGGCCAAAAAGTTCATTTTGGTCTTACCTGACCAGAGCACCTTCTTCCACATGTTTGCTGTGTCCCCCGCATGGCTTCTCGCAAACTGCAAATGGGACTTCTTATGGCTCTCTTTCAACAATGGCTTTCTTGTTGCCACTCTTTCATAAATGCCAGATTTGTCGAGTGCACGACTAAGAGTTGTCCTGTGGACAGATTCTCATACCTGAGCTGTTGATCTCTGCAGCTTCTCCAGAGTTACCATGGGCCTATTGGCTGCTTCTCTGAATAATGCTCTCCTTGTCAGGCCCATCAGTTTAGGTGGGCCATGTCTTAGTAGGTTTTCAGTTGTGCCATACTCTTTCCATTTTCGGATGATGGATTGAACAGTGCTCCATGAGATTTTCAAAGCTTGGGATATTTTTTTATAACCTAACTCTTCTTTAAACCTCTCCACAACTTTATCCCTGACCTGTCTAGTGTGTTCATTGGCCTTTGTGATGCTGTTTGTTCAATAAGGTTCTCTAACAAACCTTAAGCTGGCCATACACCATACAATTTTCTTATTCAATTTTCCTTTGATTTACCTTCAACTATGTAGTAGAAGGGCCTGCCTGATTGCATACAAATTGAAAGTGTTTAGGTTTGACCTCCTATTATATGGTTTTCGTAAATCTAAACCAAAGTTGCACAAGAAAATTGTATAATGTATGGCTAGCCTAACACAGAACAGCTGTATTTATACTGAGATTAAATTACGCACAGGAATCTATTTAATAATTAGGTGACTTCAGAAGGCAACTGGTTCCACTAGATTTTAGTTAGAGGTAACAGAGTAAAGAGGGCTGAATACAAATGCACACCACACTTTTCAGATATTTATTTGTAAAAAATTGTGAAAAACATTTATCATTATCTTCCACTTCTCAATTATGTGCCACTTTGTGTTGGTCTAGCATATAAAATCCCAATAAAATACATTTCCGTTTTTGGTTGTACCATTACAAAATGTGGAAAATCTCAAGGGGTATGTATACTTTTTCAAGGCACTGTACAGTTCATGAATCATGTCTCTTTCATTGCACAGATAGCAGAGCTATTGCAGAGAATGTAAGGTTTTAGAATGGGATATATATATATATACAGTGGGGACAGAAAGTATTCAGACCCCCTTACATTTTTCATTCTTTGTTATATTGCAGCCATTTGCTAAAATCATTTAGACCCCTTTCACACTGGGGCATTTTTCAGGCGTTTTTCAGGCGCTTTAGCGTTAAAAAAAAGCGCCTGTAAAGTGCCTGAAAGTAGCCTCATCTGCAATACCAATGTGAATGCCCAAGTGCTTTCACACTGAGACCCCTTTCACACTGGGGCGTTTTTCAGGCGCTTTAGCGTTAAAAAAAGCGCCTGTAAAGCGCCTGAAAGAAGCCTCATCTGCAATCCCAATGTGAAAGCCCGAGTGCTTTCACACTGGGGCGCTGCGCTGGCAGGGTGTCAAAAAAAGTCCTGCAAGCAGCTTCTTTGCAGCGCTTTCATGTTTTTGCCACCGGGCTGGGTGCGCTGATGGCCCGAGCCCTTTCACACTGCCAACGCCCGAAAAACGCCTGAAATACGCCCCAGTGTGAAAGGGACCTTAAGCGGCGCTTTACCAGCATTTTTCGGGCGCTGGCAGTGTGAAAGGGCTTGGGCTTTCACATTGGGATTGCAGATGAGGCTTCTTTCAGGCACTTTACCGGCGCTTTTTTTAACACTAAAGCGCCTGAAATACGCCTGAAAAACGGTGTGAAAGGGGTCTTAAGTTCATTTTTTTCCTCATTAATGTACACACAGCACCCCATATTGACAGAAAAAAATGAATTTTTGACATTTTTGCAGATTTATTAAAAAAGAAAAACTGAAATATCACATGGTCCTAAGTATTCAGACCCTTTGCTCAGTATTTAGTAGAAGCACCCTTTTGATCTAATACAGCCATGAGTCTTTTTGGGAAAGATGCAACAAGTTTTTCACACCTGGATTTGGGGATCCTCTGCCATTCCTCCTTGCAGATCCTCTCCAGTTGTGTCAGGTTGGATGGTAAACGTTGGTGGACAGCCATTTTTAGGTCTCTCCAAAGATGCTCAATTGGGTTTAAGTCAGGGCTCTGCCTGGGCCATTCAAGAACAGTCACGGAGTTGTTGTGAAGCCACTCCTTCGTTATTTTAGCTGTGTGCTTAGGGTCATTGTCTTGTTGGAAGATAAACCTGTGGACCAGTCTGATGAAACAAGAGAAAGCGCCTCTGAGTGCAAGCATTTAATTGAAAATAATAAGCACATGTATACACTTACACTTAAGTAAATGAAGTGGAGTTTCCAAATGAAAAAGTCATCCTAGATCAATCCTGCGTCACACTTGAAAAAGGAGCGCGCGTGCCCACTGTGAGCTTCGCGCATGCTCTGAAACGCGTCATGTTCCCGTCCGCTACAGTCCTCCTGGTGACGTCACCTGCCCATAGAACACGGAAGCTTTCACATAGCTCGGCTGCCAAGCTGTCTGTTTCTCCAAGCTGAGGTCCGCGGCCATCCCTCTGGAGCCACATCAGATATCGGCATATGGATGCAGGATTGATCTAGGATGACTTTTTCATTTGGAAACTCCACTTCATTTACTTAAGTGGAAGTGTATACATGTGCTTATTATTTTCAATTAAATGCTTGCACACAGAGGCGCTTTCTCTTTCTCTTGTTTCATATGGTTGTTCTAAGAGCCAGCTTCGCTCTTCATGATAGCTGCCCTCAGCGCTTGTATCCATCTATAACGAAGAATCCTTCTGTGATCTTATCCACTCCATATCACGGACTCTATAGAGACTTTGCTCTATTGCAGCAACCATATTGTTGTCTTTTATAAACACCAACCATCAGCCCTGAGCGCTGATATATTTATATATGTGGACCAGTCTGAGGTCCTGAGCACTCTGGAGAAGGTTTTTGTCCAGGATATCCCTGTACTTGGCCGCATTCATCTTTCCCTCGATTGCAACCAGTCGTCTTGTCCATGCAGCTGAAAAACACCCCCACAGCATGATGCTGCCACCACCATGCTTCACTGTTGGAACTGTATTGGACAGGTGATGAGCAGTGCCTGTTTTTCTCCACACATACCGCTTAGAATTAAGGCCAAAAAGTTCTATCTTGGTCTCATCAGACCAGAGAATCTTATTTCTCACCATCTTGGAATCCTTCAGGTGTTTTTTTAGCAAACTCCATGCGGGTTTCGTGTGTCTTGCACTGAGGAAAGGCTTCCGTCGGGCCACTCTGCCATAAACCCCCGACTGGTGGAGGGCTGCAGTGATGGTTGACTTTTTACAACTTTCTCCCATCTCCCGACTGCATCTCTGGAGCTCAGCCACAGTGATCTTTGGGTTCTTCTTTACCTCTCTCATCAAGGCTCTTCTCCCCCGATAGCTCAGTTTGGCCGGACGGCCAGCTCTAGGAAGGGTTCTGGTTGTCCCAAACATCTTCCATTTAAGGATTATAGAGGCCACTGTCCTTAAGTGCAGCAGAATTTTTTTGTAACCTTGGCCAGATCTGTGCCTTGCCACAATTCTGTCTCTGAGCTCTTCAGGCAGTTCCTTTGACCTCATGATTCTAATTTGCTCTGACATGCACTGTGAGCTGTAAGGTCTTATATAGACAGGTGTGTGGCTTTCCTAATCAAGTCCAATCAGTATAATCAAACACAGCTGGACTCAAATGAAGGTGTAGAACCATCTCAAGGATGATCAGAAGAAATGGACAGCACCTGAGTTAAATATATGAGTGTCACATCAAGGGGTCTGAATACTTAGGACCATGTGATATTTCAGTTTTTCTTTTTTAATAAACCTGCAAAAATGTCAACAATTCTGTGTTGTTCTGTCAATATGGGGTGCTGTGTGTATAAAAAAAAAAAAGAACTTAAATGATTTTAGCAAATGGCTGCAATATAACAAAGAGTGAAAAATTTAAGGGGGTCTGAATACTTTCTGTCCCCACTGTGTATATATATATATATATATATATATATATATATATATATATATATATATATTTATTTATTATCTGGAGTTCTGCTTTTACAATTAACATTTAACAGACGGTGCACATGATGCAAGCATCTCACCATGAGAATAAACGTCAGAAGCGTTCCCATGGCTGAATATGCAATAATTGAATCAAAATTTGTTATAAAAAAAATTCTAATTTTACAAGTGAGCGTAGATTAAAATTTTCCTCAAAGCATGGGGTTTCCTCTTTTCATATTATACTGCCTTTAATTTAATATTTTATGCATTCTTAACCACATCCACTTGTGGCGAGTGCATGTTTGTTGTGTACCACAGACCATTTAGCTAAACAGTTCAACAGGACACAATGTTCTATGGGCAAACAAAAAATAAAATCCTCAACACATTTGGGAAACATTTCCTCATTCTCTATAGTTAATATAAGCTGCCTTTGAACCACATCTGTGTATGGCTTTCCTTAACATTCCATTTCATGTTTATTTTTTTCCTTTACTTCTACCCCTCACCTACATTAAAGTGAGCAAAATGTTTCCATCATCATTGAGGCTGGGACAGCTCGGACATCAGCTAGGAGTTTGACTTTCGTTTGATCTAGACAACGTCTGCTCTAGACACTCTCCCCATATTCATATGGTCATCAAAGGCTTTCAAAGATGCAACACTTGGGATAAATTATTTGAACCTTCCTATAAATTTGTTTTCCTGTGTAGGGAACACCTCTGAAATTCATGTCTGCTTTCAGTCAATAAAAAGGAAATAGAAATATTATAGCCATAACAATAATAAACTTTTTAGGGCAAATTCCAAAGAGAGATTATTCGTAAATCAATTCCAAGATAATAACAAAGAATAAGAAGAATTAAACTGTCCACAGATAAAACGCGGATGAACTCCATTTATCAGTAATCCAAATATAATCTGAACAAACATCCTATGATCTTTCTTTTGCAATAGCCAATAATTAAAAAAAGGTTAGCCATTGAGATCATGTCAATAAAACCATGTCCATCAGGTTACCTGCCTTAGCTAAGCACCTTGTGAAGCCCACCAAACATGCAAACACAGAAGAGACAATTGTTTGCCATACTTCTTTATAGCACAATGCAACATGCTTTGTTTATTGTTTTCTAATATAATTTTTTTATTGTAATGATCTAGAGAGGCATGCAATGTAAAGGTAACAAAATGTTGAAATACCATAATTTCTAAAGTCAAGAGCAGAGTCATATAAAGTAACTGATGGATGAAATAAAAAAAAAACAACCAAAATTCAAAGAGTTCGTGATACAAGAAGTCATCTTGAGGAGGTGATGATTTCAGCACGGTAGAAAAGATTGTGGGTCTGTTGTATGATAACATATCGGATATAGAAACTCTGGCAGGAGTAGACGTACAGGATGCCGTGGCTGGGTCCTGGAAGGACGCTATATTTCCCCCTCTGTTTGGACTGTGGTCCCTTTAAGTAAGCAAAAGGGTTAACTCACCTGTCAGAGGAAGTGAGTTTAAAAAAAGACAGGAAGTTGTAGGTGAGTGTGGAGGAGTATAGATGAGACACTCGGTAAAAGTGCATGGCAGTGTCCTGCCTGGAAACCTGCTAGCGGTGGAAGTTACCTGCAACAAAAATCAAGGACTGTTTAACTCCGATAGCAGTTCTGAACTCTGCAACTCAGTGAGACTGATATTTCTTTCTGTTTTTGCTGTTGTGAAGCCGTTTAAGTTTAATAAACCTTTTTTGATTGCAAAGCCTGTGTCCTTCAATCTAGCTGGTTCCCCGAACGTTACAACTGGTGGAGAATGCGGGCAGGACAGAACAGACATAAGACTTAACAGGCATTGAACTTAAAACTGACATTTAAAGGAGACAGTGCATTGGATTTATGTTTTGGGTTAAAGCAGCACAAACCCTGAAAGCTGAACCAATGGAGGAGCTAACAGCTGTCCCTGGCTAATATGCAAGCGCAGACTGGCTACGAGGAAGCTAATCAGCGCTTAGCAACCCAGCTGGAGCTACAACAAACTCACCACAAAGAGGCGCTGGCTCTGCATTAAGAAAGTTCTTGCCTGTTGGTGGCCCAGCTGGCAGCCCAGCAGGTGACCCAGCAAGGGGTTATGCAGGCTCAGGTGACTGCCTTACAAGAAGCAGTGCTGCAGCTTTCTCAGGGGTGTGAGCAAGCGGCTGTTGCCCCTGGCAACCAGGTGACCGTGAGGGCATGCCATTTTCTGCAGAAGTTGTACCTGAGTGATGATGTAGAGGCATTTCTTGCTACATTTGAGAGGACGGCCGAGAGAGAAGGGTGGCCCCAGAACCAGTGGGCTAGCCTCATTGCTCCTTTCCTCAGCGGAAAAGCTGACTTCGACCTGCCACCAGATGACGCTAAAGATTATCAAAAACTAAAGGCAGAAATTCTGGCTCATCTGGGGGTGACTACGGCCGTTCTGGCCCAACGAGTGCACCAATGGAAGTATCATCCAGATACCACCCCGGTCTCAAATGCATGACCTGGTGCAACTAGTAAAAAAATGGCTGCAGCCTGAGGTGTTGTTTGGCCCCCAAATCGTGGAGCTGGTCATGCTGGACCGATACCTGAAGTCACTACCAGATGACCTTCAATGGTGGGTTAGCCATGGAGACCCAGGGGCCTCCACTGGGTTTTTACCCTTTGAGTTGATGTATGAGTGGAGACCTCGCAGACTACTTGACTTTGTTAAAGAGAAATGATAAAGTTAACCTATTCAGCATAAGAGTGTTCTTGAATATGTCTCCCAAGGGGCGGGTCCGGATGTGAGCGGCGGCGGACGTCTTGGATGCAGAGCTCCAGAATCCTGCTTACTACTCAGCCTGCATCCGTGTACCTACAAACCTTAAAAACGCACAAAAAACCGCTAAACTAAGCATCTGGACACCCTGCAGTGATATCTGCTATTATTTCTGAGAAATCCGGCCTGTAAGAGGCAGAGGGACATAGCCTCCAGACTCTCACGGCCGCCGCCATCTTGCTGATCCGAGGCCTCCCAGGGGAATCGCAATCCGGATGGATCCAGAGGTAGGGGACCCTCATCCATCCCTATAACCTATCCCCCTGCACATCTGGCACGGTCCGGGGGCTCTGCCGAGCTCCGGGGACGCCCGTAGCGGCCGCGGCCTGGTCCGGCCTAGTGCGGCCTAGTGAGGCCTGTGGATCCCCACTGTTTCCTGTGGCCGCATCTCCGCCGGGGGTCACCGCGATCGGCCCGGCCCACATCTAACTGCAGGCCTCCTTTCCGCATCAGCCCTGTCAACCCCCCTAGTCCCTGCCAGGGCCTGGGATATTACCAGAGACTGCCTGACTGAGCCGAGGTATTCGGTGGCTTGGTGTGCCCCACTGGCTGCTGCCTTTGTCACACTGCTCTGGGCCTTCTGCACACTGACACCCCTGATACATCATCCATCATACCTTGCCTCTGCCTGCTTGTTGCTGTGAGGGGGGAGGCTGCAGGTGATTGTTGACTGTCCTACAGGGCCACAGATCTCCTCCCAGGTCACAGTGGGTAACATCACCCCGCAGACGACAACCCCTAAGGTGCCCGCCCTCCTGTGAAACTGTACCTGTCCTTGGCTGGGGGTTTTGGGCCCCAACGGAGCGGATCTCTCACATCCGGCGGCCGCACCTTAGGAAAATCCACGGCTTTGGACTAAACCTAGAGGGCGGCGGCCATCTTGGTACTCCAGAGGCTCTAAAGCAAATTTCTCTCCTGATACTCCGCTGGCCATCCTTTCACGGAGCTTTAAGGACCACCTGCCCTAATAATCACCCCCTCACAAATACTATACAGGTCCACAGGGCTACTGACCAATGGCCCCACCATGTTTAACAAAGTCCTTTCTCTTGCTATGTAAATCACTGCCTAAGAGGGGCGCATGCGCGCGAGCGAAGGTAATGGATGTCTTGGACGTGGAGTGGATTCCTCCGCTCCGCGCCGTCGGAAACCATTACCCGGCCTAATCCGACATAGAAGACATGAGGAGGGGACTGCTATACCCCACAGCATAGAGGAATACCTGGAGCCGCAAGCGGTGATGTACCGCTCCGCAAAAAACAAGCTAAAAAACCGGCAGAGCAGCAACAAATCCCCAGCCCCAGGCAAAGGCAGATCTAAGATGGCGCGCTACAAAATTGTGAAAGGTTAGGTATAGCTAAACCTATTAAAAAGGATAATGTGCTTGGCAGTGAAACATGTGTTCAAAAAACCATATACAAAATAAAAATATTTAAGGGAAACCTGCAAGGGCAGGTGTGGGTGATATGGGTCCACAAGTGAGAAAAACAATGTCAATGAAAAACAATGTAGATCCGTGACTGTAAACCCACATCAAGGTACAGGACATCCGTGACTGTAAACCAACATGAAGGTGTGGGACATCAGAGTATAAAACATCAAAAAGTAGAGAAGGGTGGGTACTCTTACCAGATGGTGTGGACTCCCCTGTCGTATGACATGGAGTCAATAAAGCATGGAGCCCCACCAAGGCTAAGAACGATATCCAGAGCGATGGAACCTCTGTCTCACTCCTCGACCTCCCTGATGTAGTGAAGGGGTATCCAGAGGGACGGCCCGATAAGTGTCAGCCGATGGACATCCAAATATCATCCGGAAGGAAACTGAGGGCAAACTTGGTCCAGACCTCCTGGTGGAAGTGGCTACTGGAAGGCAATTTCTGGGTTACAGAAACTCCTCTCCTTCCGCCCACCCCGCGTATGCGAGGAGGTGCCGGACCTAGAGGGAGAGGAAGAGGTCAATTTAACAATCAATCAGCAGATTCCCAATATAGACATCACTCCAGAGGCCCTCCTCCAAATAGAAATTATGGACCTAATGGTCAAAGATTACAGTACGATCCGGATTATGGTTACCATACCCCGGTTCGTACTAATAACCGATTTACTCCACTGTATGATAATGATCCATATGGTAATTATTCAGATCCATATTCACAATATGATGGAGATGTGGATCTCTATAATAGAACACCCTACTATCCCAATTCCAATTATTCCGGTCCCACCCAACCTTCGGGTTTTCAGAGACCCATGGAAGGGCATTTAAGAAACTCAGAAGGAAAAGAGGGACCAGAGGGGGGTGGAGGGTCCAAGGCCAAAAGAAAAAAGAACCTAGGGAGTACAGGCATTTTTAACCTTAGCTCCTGTATATTGACCAAGGCAGAACAAACAGTTCTTGACAAGGGGCTGAAGTTCGTCCCCCCTAGACCCCTCAATAGGTTCTCCACCTTTATTGACGTTCTCAAATACACACGAAAACTTAGTGTCCAGAGACATTTCTTGGCCCAATCTGCCTTACCCCCCCTGATGGAGAATACTACTCCTAGAATTTCAGCTATCACGTCTGAATCAAAGACCGTCTTACATTCGGGATTATGCAATCCCTCCTTATTCAACCCCCCTGGATCTTTGGCCCCCTCAGTACAGGTGTTTAAAAACTGCTGGAAGACCTTGAGAAATTGTCTCTTGCTAAGAAAAGAGTCTATATTAAACCTGATGTCAAAAAGGGACTTGAAATGTTATGCGAAAGGAAAAATCTTATAATCTGCCCTGCCGATAAAGCTAATTACCTTAAGGAAATGGACAGACTATTGAGCGACACCGATACCTACAGTGCTATTCCTATTGACCCCACTACTGTTTACAAAAAAGAGTTGTTACATCTTGTTAATGAGGGTTTTTCTTTAGGGGTTCTAAATAAAAAAGAAAAAAGTTTTTTGGTCCCCCTTGCTCCTCGTATCCCTACAATTTATTATCTCCCCAAGGTCCACAAAGACCCAGTCAATCCCCCTGGCCGACTTATAGTCAGCGGGATTGACTCTGTCACAGCCCGAATTGGTAAATATGTGGACCATTAATTACAACCATTGGTTCGATCTACCCCCTCTTAAAAAAAACGTTAATTAGCAGCCCAGGAGAGGAGTTTCTGTAACCCAGAAATTGCCTTCCAGTAGCCACTTCCACCAGGAGGTCTGGACCAAGTTTGCCCTCAGTTTCCTTCCGGATGATATTTGGATGTCCATCGGCTGACACTTATCGGGCCGTCCCTCTGGATACCCCTTCACTACATCAGGGAGGTCGAGGAGTGAGACAGAGGTTCCATCGCTCTGAATATCGTTCTTAGCCTTGGTGGGGCTCCATGCTTTATTGACTCCATGTCATACGACAGGGGAGTCCACGCCATCTGGTAAGAGTACCCACCCTTCTCTAATTTTTGATGTTTTATACTCTGATGTCCCACACCTTCATGTTGGTTTACAGTCACGGATGTCCTGTACCTTGATGTCGGTTTACAGTCACGGATCTACATTGTTTATCATTGACTGTTTTTCTCACTTGTGGACCCATATCACCCACACCTGCTCTTTCAGGTTTCCCTTAAATATTATAGTTTTGAATAATTCCTCTGCTGTATGTGGACTTTTTATATAGTTGCCGTATACCTTTTATTTTGTATATGGTTTTTTGAACACATGTTTCACTGCCAAGCACATTATCCTTTTTAATAGGTTTAGCTATACCTAACCTTTCACATTTTTGTCTTATTTGTCACTGATTGTTTGTCACAATGTATGCAGCTGCTGGTCTATATATATTGTAGTTTTTGCACTAGAGCGCAGTGTTTTTATATTTCTCTAGATCTAAGATGGCGCCCGATCCTCCAGAGCCTGATGAGGATACACAGCTCTCTGAACTGGGACAGGGATCTCCTGCTGAAAGCCTCCATCTGTTCCCCACGGATCACGTAAGTCCTCACCCTGCTGACCCTGATGTCATGCTAGCCAAGTTCTGCAGCATTGTTAGAGATGAAATAACCGCTGCCTCCCGAAAGCTTTCCTCAGACTTGGTCCGCGGCCTTAAAGAGATAGGCCACCGCACCAATCAATTGGAACACCGCATGGACCTGGCCACCACTGTGTTGGAGGGCCATGAAGAGGAGGTAGACAAAATGTCCGCAGAAATAGACGCTCTCAGAGATAAATTAGAGGAAGCGAAAAACAGGGCCCGCAGGGATAACCTTCGTATCTGCGGCATCCCTGAAATGATCACTGACCTGCGGGGAACAGCCACCACTTTTTTTCAAGAACTGGCCCCTGAGATCCTGGTGGACAGGCTGGAGTTTGACCGCATTCACCGGTCACTGGCCCCTAAACCCTCTGAAGGCCCCCCAAGGGATGTTATTATCAAATTCCACTATTAAGACCAAGGAGAAACTCTTACAGTCTGCCCGAGAGCAGCGGGATATCTCTTTCCAAGGCAACCCCCTCCAAATATTCGCGGACCTCTCACCGGTCACCATTGCCAGGCGCCGAGGTCTCAAGCCTTATCTCCAAGTTCTGCAATCCCATCAGATCAAGTACAGATGGGGGTTCCACTGTAAACTTTCCTTCTACCAGCAGGGTCGCCAGTTCCATACCACTTCCCCATCAGGCCTAAAACAAAATCTCCAGGATCTGCAATTGGTCATCCCTCTGTCCCAACCTGATGCCCAGGCTTCACATTCCCGACCAGGCCCCTCTAGGCCTCCTCGTCAACCCTCTCAAGCATCACAAAGATCACAATCTGGATCCCAGGCACTGCGGGACCTGCAGACCCAACGATTCAAACAAGCCAATAATGGATGAAAACCCCCATCTTCCCTTGATGTGCATTTCACTTTTATTGGCCGCTTAACCCGGTGTGTCAGTGACTGTTCTTGTTCTAACTTCCAACCTAACTTGAGGATTCCAGCAGCTTGTTTTGGAGGACGTCCCCCTGCCGTACCTTTGCCCTATTGGGTTGACTGCTGCTTGGCTGGGGCGGTCATTGTTCCACTGTAGACTGCCCCACTTGTGAGATGGCGGTCTCGGGCATGGACCACCCCACATGAGGTTCCCTGATGGGTCTCTGACATTAGTTTGCCCCCCAAACCACCTCTACATTGCTGATGGCTCTCATGGAGTAGAGGGTTCATCGGGCTTAGGAAATTACTCTCAAGACCTGTTGGGGTGGGGGGAGAGGGGTAAATGGTTTTAGGCTAGGGACACGCCTCCACTGATTGCTATGTAGGTTGTTTGTTTGTTTTGTTTAGACACCAAGGCCCTTCACTCCTGTTCAGTGAAGTGATAGGGCTGGCGCTTTGACTTTGATGTGGGGTCTCACCCCGCCTTCTGGGGTGGATGGTCTTGTGACTGTCGCACCTGGGGGTGCGGGGGGGACTCCTGCATCTACACCCTCAAATGCCGATAATGCACTGAGGTTCTCATACTGTAATTCATTTTAAGCTGCTTGTTTTGATGCAATCTCTAAGTATTGTTTAAACTCTATGTTAATTTTGTTTAACTCGATTGAATTATCTTCACTATAGGCCGGTGGTTCCGACAGACCACTGCTCCCCTGAAGAGTTGGCACCTTGCTAAGATACTTGTCTTGGCTATGGTCCCACCCCATTGTAGGCCTTATTGCCCACGGCGCGATACGTCAATGTACTCACTACACACTCTAATCCGAGTTCTTCTCGGTATTCTCATACCTTATGTTCTTTACTATTTTTACTATTCTTCTCTCTCTTTTCTTTCCCTCCCCCTTTCCCCTTTCCCTCGGCCCCTGGGGTGTGCGGATGGAGTAGTCCATAGCATTATATCTCAGACCCAATGACCCTTCAGTGGCTGTCCCTGAATGTTCAGGGCATGAATTCCCCCCCAAAAAGGGTCAAGGTTTTTAATTAACAAAAAATAGACATAGCCTGTTTACAGGAAACCCACTTTTCTTCCTCTTCCTGCCCCAAATATTTCGCAGCAAACTATTTAGCTAATGGTCCTACTAAGCAGAGAGGGGTTCTTACAGCTATACGTAAATCGGTCCTATTTATCTGTAATAAACAGCTGACCCTAATGGCAGATACCTTCTCCTGCAGGGTTCTGTTCAGGACAATGAAGTAACTATTATGACCTATTACGCCTCGAATGACAATCCGGGCCCATTCCTGTCTCATGTCTGTTCCTTGTTACAGGTCCACCAGAAAGGCACCCTCCTGTTGGCGGGTGATTCTAATGTGACGCTCAACCCTGCCCTTGATAAGATCATAAAGCCCCCTCTCCTGCTTCAAAAAAATTCTTGCTAGCCCTACAAAATCTTGACCTAGTAGACATATGGCGAGAGTTTCCTCCCATGGGCAGGGACTACACCCACTATTCCCATCCTCATCACTCCCACTCTAGAATCGACCATTCGTTTGTGTTACGGAAGCATCTCCCTTTAATAGACTCGGTATCGATCCTAGCAGTCCCTTCGTCAGATCACTATCCTGTTCTAACTGTTTGTCGCTCCCTACTCAGCAAACCACAACATGCTCCCTGGGTGGTGAATGATTCACTTTTATCCTTCAAACCGATCCTCAGTGAAATCCAAGAAGCTTCTGCGGAATACTTTAGACTTAATGCAGGTTCTGTCTCGTCCCCAATAACACTATGGGAGGCTTATAAAGCTGTCCTCCGGGGTCGCGTTATTCGAATAGCGTCTCAACGCAAAAGAGAAAGGATTCAGGCCCGACGCAAGTTAGAGCAGAGCTTGGAGGACCGCTCGGCGGCCTTTTAATTAACCCCCACCCCTGCTAACCGCAGATCTTTAGACAAGGCCCGTACAAACTTGGATCTATGTCTGACAGACGAAGCGGACCATACCTTACGTTGGGCCCGCCAGAAATGGTATGCTAAGGCAAACAAACCCAATGCGCAGTTGGCTAATAGACTGCGTACCTTTACCCCGAAATTTACTCCCATAACCTTGCGCACCCGCCATAACATCCTCACGGGAAACTCCCAGCGGGTCTTGGAAGAATTTTGCCATCGACTTACCAAGCTCTACTCCCCCCCAAATCACTCTTCAACACAGGGCCTGAATGCTTTTTTAAAAGAGTTATCTTTACCTTCCCTATCCGAATCCCATATCTCCCTAATGGACCGAGATATACAGGTCTCTGAGGTTCTCCAGTGCATTAAGGAATTGAAAGTGGGCAAAAGATCAGGCCCGGATGGTTTCACTGCTTTGTATTATCGAAAGTTTGCAGAGGTTCTAGCCCCACACCTACCGGCTATGTATAACTCGGTCAAAGGAGGTCACCCATTTACACCAGACTTGCTGACTGCCAACATAGTGATGATTCCTAAGTCAGATAAGGACCATTCTTCCTGGGCAAATTTTTGGCCAATCTCTTTAATTAATATTGACATGAAGATATTGACGAAAATTCTGGCCAATGGCCTGAATTCCTTTCTACCGCGCTTGATAAAAAAGGATCAGGTGGGATTCGTCCCCCATAGACAGGCAGGAGATGCCATTAGACGACTCCTCCAAATCCAACATATAGCACATGAAAGGTCCCTGGAGACAATGTTTCTTTCTTTAGATGTTAATAAGGCTTTCGATACCTTATCCTGGCCCTATTTGACACAGGTCCTCACTCACCACGGTTTCAGCACCTCCTTTTTGAGTTGGGTCTCAGCCATATATCACTCCTCCCAGGCTAAAGTGCGTTATTATGGATATGAATCGCCTACTTTCCCTATTAAGAGGGGAACCCATCAGGGATGCCCGCTCTCCCCACTCCTATTTATACTAGCACTTGAACCCCTGGCGGAGGCCATACGCTCTCAACCAGATATATCAGGAGTAGAAGTAGCAGGCACCGCGCACAAACTGTCACTGTTTGCGGATGACATTTTATTAACCATTACTAAACCCAGAATCTCCCTCCCCAATTTATTCTCTCTCTTAGACTCCTTCGCCTCGTTCTCAGGCCTTTCAGTTAACCCGGCAAAATCTAAAGCGATGTCTATCAACCTTCGGGCTCCGGAATTAGAATCCCTACAATTGGCATTCTCATTTCAGTGGTTAACCTCACTACCCTATTTGGGTATTAAAATTACTCCGAGGTACTCGGGATTATACCAAGCCAATTTTCCTCGGCTTTTTCGAAAGCTGGAGGCTATGCTTGCCTCTTGGTCCACACTTCTGATTTCTTGGTTCGGCAGAATAGCAACGGTACGCATGAAGTACCTCCCTAAATTGCTCTATTATTTTAGAGTTTTGCCAGTTTATGTGCCCCCCATATCATTCGAATACATCAATGTAAAATTATGCAGTTTATATGGGGCCCCAAGAGACCCAGGATCAAGAGACAAGTGCTTTATGCACGCAAAATCAATGGTGGCCTTTCAGTCCCTAATCTGCAAGCATATTATACAGCTGTGGGTGTTGCCCCATTATCTCACCTCCATGAGAAACAACAAATGCCACTATGGGCCACCATGGATTTAGTCGACGCATACCCAATGCCTCTAGCTTCTCTTCCTTGGCTTCCTAAAGCACATCGCCCCTCTACCATAGGTCCCTGTCTGGCTCACTCCCTTAAACTGTGGGATGCGGTTAAGTACTCACCAGGCCTAATTTCTCCTCATCTCCCACTACTTCGTCTCCTCCACTGCCCTTTATTTCAACCAGGTTGTGATAATCCACTGCAGTTTAAATGGTGGTCTGATAATGGCTTTACAGATATCGATTCGTTATTCACCCCAACCAAGGTCATCCCTTTCGCGGCTTTACGTTCCTCACACGATATTCCCCTTAGGGAGCATTACAGTTACCTGCAAATTAGACATTTTCTCCAACAGCTTACAAAATTCCATTCTGCCCCCTTTACCATGACCCCATTTGAAAGCCTTTGTAGATCGCGCCCCCAATCCTCGGGTCTGATTTCCCTCATATATATCGCTTTAATTAATTCCAAGACACCACCATTGAGACCCTACCATCTCCAATGGGAGGCCGAGCTCGGGAAACAATTAGACCCGGAGGACTGGCAAAGTATGACTATTATGCTATCCAAATGCTCTAAGAATGTTCTCTTTTTGGGGAACGCTTACAAAGTCTTCTATAGATGGTACTATACCCCGGCTAGATTAGCAAGCTTCATCCCATCTTATTCCCCCCTCTGTTTTCGTAGGTGCTCACAGGAGGGCACGATGGCGCATATCTGGTGGACTTGCCCCAGGGTTTGCAGATTATGGGTCAGAGTATACGCACTACTACGCAATCTTTTTAATACCACTATAAAGCAGGACCCTTTTGAGGCCCTTTTATGGAAACCGATTACAGAACTTCTTCGTCCTGAACGCCAATTAGCAGCACATATTTTTACTGCAACTAAATTGACCATAGCAAGGGCCTGAAAAACTCTGAACCTTAGCTTTGAAGCAGTTAAAAATAGTGTGAATGATATCATGGTAAATGAGAAACTTACGGCCATATTGTTGGACACACATGATAAGTTCCTCAGGATATGGCAACCCTGGGTGACTCATAACCGTCCATCAAGATTTGACCTAACGATTCTTTCCCTATAACGAGCCTCCGTTCCCCCCACCCCAGGGTCCTCCCCTGCTTTCCCACCCCCCTCTTCTCCCACTTTCAATTTCTCTTTCCTTCTTCTCATTCAGGCCCTTGGGCTTAATTCTACAGAGATTGGATATTTAATGTGACAAAAAAGTTATTACATACAAAGTAATGTTATCTTCTTTGAAGTTATTCAATTTGATCTGATATTATTTCTGGTTCTTTTTTTTTTATGCAATGTTACGTATTACAACAACATCTCACTATGCACCCTTTAGTTATTTATGAGTTTTTGCAAACATAATATTCTGTGCTTACAGTTTACCGCTATGTCAGTAAACGCAAGATGAAGACACTACTTAGTATGTCGCCTTGAATGAATGTATGTTGTATATGCCCGTCCCAAAAAAACAACAATGCTCTGCGCTTAGTACAATATTCTAACGGTGTATGTGCAGCACATAAATAATTATATGACTAGTAGCAGCTGCTTAAATAGTAGAACATGTATATAGGCAATAATGAATCAATTAAATTAAATAAATATATAAATACACAATTATAAATATATAAATATATAAAGTGTCTCTTCAGTATTGCAGCAGCGCTGTGCACCCCAATTAAACAGGGTCTCTTTCTTAATCTATTTCAGAAAGTTCAAACATGGATCTGATAGCCAGAGTCCCACCAATAAATAATCAAGATGTATTCTGTGAGGGTAGTAATCCTTTCACCAAGCGATACACCACGTGCTGGGGTCCCCAATGAAAACTCACTCACCAGAAATCAGATCAATAAAAGCCTTGATTAATAGTAGTAAATCTGCATCAATATCCAAAGCGACCACCAGATGTCAGTATTATTCCCAGTAGTTCCAATAGGATATGTAGAAGAAACAAAAATGCTCACATAGCGTGATACTGCTAAACATCTTTATTTGAACCATCCAAACATCCCCTTAAAACCATGCGTACCAAAATTTAATAAACATTGAGCAAAGATAACAAAGTGCACTGTGCCTGATTGCGTCCTCCAGTCGTGAAAACCTGTCAGGAGCGCTCCCTGTGTGTAACCACAGTCACACGCTTCCTGGTTCCTCGGTTGGTGGAGCACATGCGTCACTTCCTGTGCAACACGTCCCTAACGTTTCGTCACTTCCTGGACTTCTTCTGAGGGCGCCCTCAGAAGAAGTCCAGGAAGTGACGAAACGTTAGGGACGTGTCGCACAGGAAGTGACGCATGTGCTCCACCAACCGAGGAACCAGGAAGCGTGTGACTGTGGTTACACACAGGGAGCGCTCCTGACAGGTTTTCACGACTGGAGGACGCAATCAGGCACAGTGCACTTTGTTATCTTTGCTCAATGTTTATTAAATTTTGGTACGCATGGTTTTAAGGGGATGTTTGGATGGTTCAAATAAAGATGTTTAGCAGTATCACGCTATGTGAGCATTTTTGTTTCTTCTACATATCCTATTGGAACTACTGGGAATAATACTGACATCTGGTGGTCGCTTTGGATATTGATGCAGATTTACTACTAGTAATCAAGGCTTTTATTGATCTGATTTCTGGTGAGTGAGTTTTCATTGGGGACCCCAGCACGTGGTGTATCGCTTGGTGAAAGGATTACTACCCTCACAGAATACATCTTGATTATTTATTGGTGGGACTCTGGCTATCAGATCCATGTTTGAACTTTCTGAAATAGATTAAGAAAGAGACCCTGTTTAATTGGGGTGCACAGCGCTGCTGCAATACTGAAGAGACACTTTATATATTTATATATTTATAATTGTGTATTTATATATTTATCTAATTTCATTGATTCATTATTGCCTATATATTAGTATGTCGCCTGGCCTCGGTTTTGAACCGCCTGAGACCTGGCTTAAATCCTTGAACATCAGTTCTACCTGCCGTGTACCGGCAGTCTTATACCTGTTAATTCATGATGTATCCATCACTGTTTTGTACTATTCTGTTGATATATATTTTCAATAAAACTCTTTGTACAAGAATATGTCTCCCAAATGCAGGAAAGGATCCTAACCGTGATGCCACTGGTCAAGGAACATTTGCAAAAAGTCCAGGAGGCCCAACAACGGGTCTATAATAGGGCCACTAAAATAAGTCACCTCCAAGTGGGGGATCGAGTAGCGGTGTTGATTCCCACTGTGGAAAGTAAATTCTTGGCCAGATGGCAAGGTCCCTTTGAAGTTGTGGAAAAAATGGGGGAGGTAAATTATAGAGTCCACCAGCCAGGCAAAAGGAAACCGTATCATATACACCAGGTAAACTTGTTAAAGTCCTGGACGGACAGGGAATCGGTGACCTACCTGGCTGGTGCAAGACTTGAGCCTGAGGTTGGGGTGGAGAGTGTCCAAGTAGCAAATACCCTGTCTAAAATCCAAAGTCAGCAGGCAAATTAAACATTTTAAGACCTGCCAGGGCTAACTAGTGTCATAGAGCACGATATTATCACTGAACCAGGAGTCAATGTTTTTGTTAGCCCCTACCGCATCCCAGAGGCTCAAAGGAAGACCATTTCAGAGGAAGTGAAGAAGATGTTAGACCTGGAGATTATTGAAAAATCGCAGAGTGAGTGGTTGAGTCTGATTGTGTTGGCACCGAAGTCCAATGGGACTCTGCGATTCTGCAATGATTTCCGGAAACTTCATGAAGTTTCAAGGTTTGATGCCTACCCCATGCCCCGGGTAGATGAGCTTATTGAGAGAATAGGTCCAGCCAGATATATCACTACATTAGACCTTACCAAGGGGTATTGACAAATCCCGTTGACCAAAGCCGCTAGAGAGAAAACTGCTTTTTCTACCCCAGATGGGAGTTTTCAGTACAAAAGAACAGGGCCGATCCTAGGGTCACAGACGCCTGGGAGCAGAAATATTTCTGGCGCCCCCACGTGGGCGTGGTCATCTTTACCAACTCCTCTCCTTTACAAATGTTACTATGGCAATGACTCAAACACAGAGATGTTCCCCTAAGAGGTCTTCTTTACCCTAGGATCCTCCCATGATCTTTTAACAATAAAGAAAATACAGGAAGAGCGTACACTAATGAGACCTGGAGGGGAGTCTCTCTGATGCACACAGAGAGGGCTTCTGTTAGAGAGTCTGTTAGAAAGAGCCCCCAGACATAGTACAGGAGATGGTCAGAGACTGTAGACATGATACAAGAGACGATCAGAGACTGCAATCATAGTACAGGAGATGGTCAGAGACTGCAGACATAATACAGAAGATGGTCAGAGACTGCAGACATGGTACAGGAGATGGTCAGAGACTGCAGACATAATGCAAGAGATGGTCAGAGACTGCAGACATAATGCAAGAGATGGTCAGAGACTGCAGACATAATACAGAAGATGGTCAGAGACTGCAAACATGGTACAGGAGATGGTCAGAGACTGCAGACATAATACAAGAGATGGTCAGAGAACAAACCACCCCCCCTTCATTAGTACAGACCCCCCCAGGACAAACCACCCCCCCTCCATTAGTACAGACCCCCCAGGACAAACTACCCCCCCTCCATTAGTACGGACCCCCCCCCTGGACAAACCACCCACCCCTTCATTAGTACCGACCCCCCCAGGACTAACCACCCCCCTCCATTAGTACAGACCCCCCCAGGACAAACCACCCCCCCTCCATTAGTATAGACCCCCCTGGACAAAGCACACACCCCTTCATTAGTACCGACCCCCCAGGACTAACCACCCCCCCTCCATTAGTACAGACAACCCCAGGACAAACCACCCCCCTCCATTAGTACAGACCCCCCCCAGGACAAACCACCCCCTCCATTAGTATAGACCCCCCCTGGACAAACCACCCACCCCTTCATTAGTACCGACCCCGCAGAACAAACCACCCCCCTCCATTAGTACAGACCCCCCAGAACAAACCACCCCCCTCCATTAGTACAGACCTACCCACGACAAACCCCCCCTCCATTAGTATAGACCCCCCTCCATTAGTATAGAACCCCCTCCATTAGTATAGACCCCCCCAGGACAAACCCCCCCTCCATTAGTATAGACCCCCCAGGACAAACCACCCCCCCTCCATTAGTATAGACCCACCAGGACAACCCCCCCTCCATTAGTAAAGACTCCCCCAGGACAAACCCCCCTCCATTAGTATAAACCCCCCAGGACAACCCCCCCTCCATTAGTATAGACCCCCCCAGGACAAACCCCCTGCTCCATTAGTATAGACCCCCGACAAACCACCCCCCCTCCATTGAGCTAATTAAAAAACACCCGAGCGGCAGCTGGAGAGGAGAGGACAGTGTGCAACCGCGCCACCCGGGTGGAGGACAGAGCGTGTCAGGCTTGGGCAGCAGGCGGGAGTTACACAGGAGGAGGAGAACTGGAACACAGGCACGGACCGCCCCCCCCAGTGATGTCACTGCGTGGCTGGTCTCTCTGCACACAGAGACACAGCCGCTCCGATCTCCAGCTATCTCCACTCTTCTCCTCTGACAGGAGGAGGGAGGGGGGGTGGGCTTCGGCAAAAAACAAAGCGGCACCAGTTGCGGTGACCGGCGGAGAGAGCCGCCTACTACGGACAAGAAGAGGAGGAGGGAGGGGAGCACTCTGGCGCTGCAGCGCCCCCACCTCTGTGGCGCCCGGGTGCACTGCACCCCATGCACCCTGTCCAGGATTGGCCCTGCAAAAGAATGCCTTTTGGACTATAAACTGCTCCAGCCACATTTCAGCGAGCAATGGATAGGATTTTACGACCTCACCGGGAGTATGCCTCAGTGTATTGGATGACACTGGAAATCACACTTGCCCAAAGTCTAGGCAGTGCTGGACTGCCTCTGGAAGGAGGGGTTTACAATAAACCCTGAAAAATGTGCTTTGGGAATAGAGGAGGTGACATACCTGGGATATATTGTTGGTAGAGGGGTGGTGAAACCTCAGCTCAGCAAGGTAGAGGCTATACAGAACTGCCCCTGCCCCCTCACAAAGAAGCAGGTATGTGCATTTCTGGACATGGTGGGATACTACAGGAGGTTTGTACCCAACTTTGCCACATTGGCGGCTCCACTGACCGATCTGACGGAAAGGGTCGCAAATCGGTCAAGGTGGAGTGGAATGCAGACGCTGAGAAGGCTTTTTTGGAGCTCAAGTCAGCACTGTGCCAACACCCTGTCCTGATAGCACCCAATTTTTCAAAAGAGTTCATTGTCCAGACTGATGCTTCCGATGTAGGATTGTGAGCGGTGTTGTCACAGGTTGTTCATGGCAAGTAGCACGCGGTAGTCTTCCTTAGTAGGAAGTTGACACCAGTGGAGAAAAACTTTGCTATAGTTGAGCGAGTGTCTGGCCAATAAGTGGGCTCTAGAATCCCTCAGATATTATCTCTTGGGGAGGAAGTTTAGGCTGATTTCTGACCATGCCCCTTTAACATGGATGAGACAAGGAAAAGGGACTAATGCCAGGATTACTCGTTGGTTCCTGTCACTCCAGGAATTTAAATTTGTAGTGGAGCATAGGCCGGGGAGACTGCATCAAAATGCAGATGCCCTCTCCCGAGTCCATTGTTTTAGCTACACTGTTGCCTCCATCTCCTTGGCATTGGGGCAGAAGGGGGGGATATGTACAGGACGCCGTGGCTGGGCCCTGGAAGGACGCTTTATTTCCCCCTCTGTTTGGACTGTGGTCCCTTTAAGTAAGCAAAAGGGTTAACTCACCTGTCAGAGGAAGTGAGTTTAAAAAAAGACAGGAAGTTGTAGGTGAGTGTGGAGGAGTATAGAGGAGACTGTGGATGGTGGATGGTGGTTTAGTGTACAGCGGTAAAAGTGCGTCCTGCCTGGAAACCTGCTAGCAGTGGAAGTTACCTGCGACAAAAATCAAGGACTGTTTAACTGCAATAGCAGTTCTGAACTCTGCAAGTTGGTGAGACTGATATTTCTTTCTGTTTTTGCTGCTGTGAAGCTGTTTAAGTTTAATAAACCTTCTTTTGATTGCAAAGCCTGTGTCCTGTGATCTAGCTGGTTCCCTGAACATTACAAACTACTACATACAATGCTTTAAGAAAACCTATGTAGAGAGTCAAGCTGGTTGAAAAAATTATATTCAGCATTGCCTTGTAAAAGAGGTATTTACGTTTCCAATGAGGATTGTGACTAGAAGAATGCAAATCATTCTTTCCTCACTACTGATGGCCAGTCACAATTTTATTAGCACTGTGATCCATTTTTATTTCATCCAAGTGAAATGTCATATATTTGCCCTCACCACATGCCATAAATAACCACATTTTTACTGATTTGTGCTACTGGAAATTAATCCACTGTATTGAACAATTTCCAAGGAAACCCATATTTACTTTTGCATGTGATTAATTGTTTGAACATGGCAACGACTTTCACATGAACTTGCATGTGACCATTTAAAGGAGTCTGTGGTGCAAGATGGGACACTTCTTCATGCTCACTCTTATTATCATTTGGACTGTTAATAAAGAAGTTTTAATTAGAGAGAGAGGGAGAGAGTCTGAAAGTAAAGCTATTTGTGCACTCTGTTTACAAAACCCATAATTCTTTGTGAATCTTATGTCATGGGTATACCCTATAATCAATGTTTATTTATAAAACAGAGGTTTTTTTTATATGGGGTGGGATGGAAGCATTTAAAAAACAATGGAAAAAAGAGCAAAGATATTCCACTAAAACATATACAGTGTTCATGAACACCTGAAGTTTCAATTATCTAGACATTTCAAATCTGATCCTTCTGGCATAGCAATAATTAGAAACACAAATTAAAATGGCAGCATGACACATTTTTCAGATTTAGGCTAACGCTGTGATAAATTGTCATAGGGTTACACCTACCACTGAAACAGCTGCATGATGGAGTTTGAGGTACACCTACCACTGTAACTGCTGCATGCCAGAGTTTGGGGTACACCTACCACAGTAACAGCTGCATGCCAGAGTTTGGGGTACACCTACCACTGTAACAGCTGCATGCCAGAGTTTGGGGTACACCTACCACTGTAATAGCTGCATGCTGAAGTGCTGAAGTTTGGGGTACACCTACCACCAGGGCTCGACTGGGACAAAAATTTGGCCCTGCACTTCATCCAGACCGACCCACTTAAATTTTGCAAACACGCAAAAAAAACAGTTTATAAACTATACGCAATTGTGCCAAAAAAGAGCAGGGTAGTATACAGACAGGCTAGGGCAGTGTACAGACAGGCTAGGGCAGTGTACAGACAGGCTAGGGCAGTGTACAGACAGGCTAGGGTAGTATACAGACAGGCTAGGGCAGTATACAGAGAGGCTAGGGCAGTATAGGGACAGGCTGGTGTAAAGAGGAACTCTGATGTAAGGTGCTCTCTGATCACCAGAGGCCCCTTACATCACAGTCTGCAACATCAGAGTTCACAGTGTAAGGGAAAACTAAAGGGAAACTCTGTGGACTGTGGTGTAAAGGGAAACTCTGATGTGGGGGGGTCTCTGGTCACTAGAGCCGCCCTCCTTACATCAGCATACGCTATGGTAAGGGAACTTTTATATCAGTGTTCCCCTTATCTTAGGGTCCCTACTCCCCTCCTACATCAGTGTCCCCTGCAGATTCTTTTCAGCAGATGACAGTGGCAGGGTAGTCTGTCTGTGGCATGGAGCTGTCATGCGATGCACTAACCTAAAGTTTCTGGTGCAGTCTAGGGCACCAAAGGCAGGAATGGATCCTCTTCTCTTCTCGCTCCCCCTCCTTGCAGATTGTTTTGAATTTGTGGAAAAGGTGCCTTTACGTGCATCGGGACAGCGGAACACCTCGCCGAGCTGAGCCAAGCCCTTCAGTGGACCACCCCGCCCCCATAGCGGAGCTGAGCCCTTCAGTGGACCGCCCTGCCCCCCCAGTCTAGCTGAGCTGAGCCGAGCCCTTCAGTGGACTGCCCCGCCCCCTGAGCCAAGCTGAGATGTGGAATGAGCCATGCAGCCTGGGGAGAGAAGGGAGAGCGGGTGGATTGACACAGGAGGCTGAATGACAGTGGCTGGATCGACACAGGAGCTTGCCTTATTCCCGTCCATCGAAAATTACGGACTGGACGGGGACAAGAGCAAAGCTCCCTGTTCCAAGACACAGCACTGGACAGGCTGTCACTGAAACCGGCCCACTGAGCCATCGGCCCACCGGGAAACTCCCAGTAGTCCCGATGGCAAGTACATGCCTGCCTACCACTGTAATAGCTGCATGCTGGAGTTTGGAGTACACCTACCACTGTAATAGCAGCATGGTAGACAATGGTAAAGGTGTTCGCGCTACAAAACAACCCATATACCGTGATACAACGCATTAACTAGTGCATGATAAACCATGTGCATATTCAAATAGCAAACTGATTACAGTCCATTGTGACAGCCCCAACAATATAAAAACATATAAGAATTCTTCTGATTTGATGTATCTTCAAAGTGCTTCACCACAAGTGCTCGTGAAGTAGATTGTAACTCATCAAAGGTGTTTGACCACTTTTTAGGGCAGATCAAAATGCACTTTATTTGGATAAACCAGATAGATCCTGCGTGTGTGTCTCTATACTTTCAAACTCCCTCTGGCAAAGGCTGGGGATGTGGAAAACAAGCCCCACCAGGGACACAAAGAAGAGCTTTATGGTGTAGTACGTTTTTTATTAAAATTGGGGCAGCCTATTTATTTATTATTCATGATTTTGTTTATTCACTATGGATGTATTTAATTTTATTCGCAATAGAAATATTGATGTCCAGGATTGTTTTCATGAGGGAGGCACCCAGAAAGCTGACTTATACACTGGGTTTAAGCAAATCTTTAAATTCATGGAAAAACAAATCAAAGCTTGATGGGATATCACCACACTGGAACAATATCTTAAGGAGGACATCACCCCAAGAAGCCTAAGGTGGAATGTAGATCCCAATGATGGCCTAGAGGATGAGGGTCTCCTTAACGAATGGTGCCATTTCTTCAGTCAGTGTGAAAAGAAACTAATGGGGCACATTATCAATAGGAGGAAGATCAAATTACAACTATTGGAGACCCAGTTGAACACGCTGAAGTATAAGGTGGCACCCTTCTTGGAAAGTCCTGAATATAAAGTAAAAGCAGATAAACTCTCACCAAGCAGGATATTGAAACCAAAAAAAAAAAAAATACCAGCAAGATACTAAAGACTATATAGATAAAAAAATGTATAAGTGGCAAGATCTTAACATGTCTCCATCAGGAGACAAAGAGGTTTATCACCCTACCCAAGCCATCTTGGGATTGGGGTCTGGGTCCTACCCCCCCAAACCTCAGGGCAAGAAAACCAATAAAAAAACACCCAAAGGGGGTTACCTTGGTGTGTCTACCAATTTGGAGGGAGGGGGAGCCTTATTCTGGGGTGATGGAATGGAATGATGGAATCATTCCGTCGGACATTCCGATCGTGTGTGGGCTTCATCAGACTTTTTCTTTCTAAAATTCTGACGGACCTAGAAATAGAACATGTTTCAAATCTTCAAAATTTCAAACGGACTTAATTCGTTTGCTTGCTAGTCCAACGGACCAAAAACGAAGCAAGGGCAGCTATTGGCTATTGAACTTCCTTTTTCTAGTCCCGTCGTATGTCACTTTGGTGTGATCATGTGTAAAGTCCGTTTCATCGGAACTCTGTTGGAGAGACCATCAGAGTTTACTCTGACAGAAAGTCTGGTCGTGTGTAGGCGGCATTAGAGTTCTCATCAATGCATTGAGGTTGTTAAACATATGGTTCAAGAGGATATCAAAGATATCCCATTTAAAAGGAAACAAAATACTCAACAAATTAGAGAGGCCATCAAAAAATTAGAACACAATAAGGGGATAGTGATTAGACCCGCTGACAAAGGGGGGGGGGTTGGTGATCCTTACTCAGGAGGAATATACAGCAGAAATGCAGAGAATTCTTCAGGATCCGACCACCTACAGGAAACCGGGGGATCCTACTATCAACCGGGGGTTACCCACTATTTAACGGGTGCAAATTTTAAACCTTCACTTAAAACTTAAAAGCTCCTCCTGTGTGAAAGAGTTCTCTCTGAGGTTAAATATGTCTTTTATTAGGTCTCTCTTTTTCTTTTCTTTTCTGCCCCCTCTGCAGCCCCTCCTCCATTTCCTCCTTGAGGGTGGGCGGCAGGTGTGGGGTAGGCATGATCCCCCCTCCAATTTGGATGTTGGTAACCCCCCTTTGTTGGTATTCTGTCTGGGCAATTTTGAATGGTTCTTTCCATTCCCTCCATTCCCCCCTTGTGAATGATAAGATCTGGTAGGTAGTCTACCCCTTCCTCAGAATACTAAGAGTTTTCCCCAGGGGCTTTTTAAAGCAGCAAAACATTAGTATTAATAGAGTAAATCACAAATGGAAGATATATTTAAATGTGCAATAGATTTATTAAAAATTACATACTCTGGTTAGGTGAACAAACAACAACACATTACATTACTCATGACAAAAATGCCCCCAGGAGAATATAATGTGACAGTTACATATAAAACATTAACAACATTGTTATCCACATGAATAACTCAATGCATTTCGACCCATTCTGGTCTTCTTGATTGGGTTTTTAAATTCTAGGGAAATGTACAAAAAGAAATATAATAATTAATTAAAAATTTGGTCAGTATACAAAACATCATTGTACCATTTCAAAATGTACAGAAAAAATGTCTCTCCATAAAAGGGGAGATGTATGTCTACCCCTTCCTCTTCTCTAACTTTAGGGTTTCCACTTCCATTCACCCTATGAGGTCTAAATGAAGAACAGTTTCCATTGTGACCTGGTGTAGAAGAAGTCATTGGGGACTGATCCCCAAGGGGGGCATAATGGTTATAGACCGGTACTCTATATTGGGGGGTCCTTGGTGAATTATCACCAAAGAATGAGGGGTCTTCTCCTCCCTCCAAATGGGTAGACACACCAAGGTGTGTCTATCCATTGGGTGTTCTTTTATTGGTTTTCTTGCCCTGAGGTTTGGGTGGGGGGTACCCTGAGTGGGACCCAGACCCCAATCCTAAGATGGGTTGGGTAGGATAGTTAACTTCTGAGTCTCCTGATGGAGACGTGTTAAGATCTTGCCACTTATACATTTTTTTTATCTATATAGTCTTTAGTGTCTCACTGGTATTTTTTTATTTTTGGTTTTATTATCCTGCTTGGTAAGATAATGTTACAGTTTATCTGCTTTTACTTTATATTCAGTACTTTCCAAGAAGGGTGCCACCTTATCCTTCAGCGTGTTCAACTGGGTCTCCAATAGTTGTAATTTGATCTTCCTCCTATTGATAATGTACCCCATAAGTTTCTTTTCACACTGACTGAAAAAATGGCACCATTCCTTAAGGAGACCCTCATCCTCTAGGCCATCATTGGGACCTACGTCCCACCTTAGGCTTTTTGGGGTGATGTCCTCCTTAAGATATTGTTCTAGTGTGGTGATATCCCACCAAGCTTTGATTTGTTTCTCCATGACTTTAAAGATTTGCTTAAACCCAGTGTCTAAGTCAGCACTCTGGGTGCCTCCCTCATGAAAACAATCCTGGACATCAATATCTCTACTGCTAATAAAATTAAATACATCCATAGTGAATAAACAAAATCATGAGAAAGAAAAAAAAATAATAGGCTGCCCTAAAAATTCCCTCCTGGTGGGCAGAGAAACAATATAAAACAATATACTAAACAATGTGGCTGGTGATGGCGCCTAAATAGTGACCTTGAGAGGCCGAGTCTGAGCCTCAGCAGGAGCTGGGCTGAGGACCTGGAGGTGATCATTAATGGAATCTTTGCTGGAGGTCACTGTCCTGAGGTCCTGGTCTGGAGAAGGATCTTTTATCTCCCTCACTGAGGATCTACCTGTGGATGCTTGGTGACAGACAGCTCCTGGGGCAGAGAGTAAGACATGATTTGAGACTGTAGTGTGTGCTGCTCCCATAAGGATTTTCTACTAAGAAATGTGTCCTCCAATTGATTGCTGGTATGTTATCCAAACAGGATGTCTGAATACCTGAGTGTAGAGCGGGCCTGTAATCAGTTAGGCCACAGGCGGTCGGACGGGTGCTGTCTCATATACTACATCTGTATACATCAGAGCAGACAGGATGGGTGTGTTTGGGCAAGTTACAATACAGAGAAGATGGCCCCTGGATAGCCCTGTTTACATAATCTTGGCATAAAGATTGGCCTTCCAACAGAAGATGGTGCTCTTTCAAGTTACTGACAGAGAGGCAGTATGAACCTTGTCGTTGGGAACAAGGACATGGCTCTCAGCAGTGTTTGGAGAGTTCAGTGTGGGCCTTAACCATTTACAAGTGTACATATTCGCCAGCACACCATGGATCGACAACTTCTGTCCAAAGGTTTCTTTTAATGAAAGAGATCACAAAGATTAGTGCAACGTTTCGGAGCCGCACGGGGCCCCTTCGTCGGGCATGTGATGAGCCATATTTTTTATTGAGCCATATTTGCCAGGAACGTGTGCAATAGGAATATTGACCAGACTTAACTACTTACAGACCGGATGGATTTACCCACTTCCTGACCAGACCATTTTTTGCGATACGGCACTGTGTCGCTTTAACTGACAATTGCGCGGTCGTCCGACGTTGTACCCAAACAAAATTGACGTCCTTTTTTTCCCATAAATAGAGTTTTCTTTTGGTGGTGTTTGCTCACCTCTGCAGTTTTTATTTTTGCGCTATAAACAAAAAAAAAGAGCAACAATTTGGAAACAAAAACAATATTTTTTACTTTTTGCTATAATAAATATCCCAAAAATGTTTTTAAAAAACACATTTCTTCATCAGTTTAGGCCAATATGTATTCTTCTACATATTTTTGGTAAAACAAAAAAAAAATCGCAATAAGCGTATATTGATTGGTTTGCGCAAAAGTTATAGCATCTACAAACTATGGGAAAGATTTATGGCATATGGCATTTACATTTTTATATATATGTGTATATATATATATATATATATATATATATATATATATATATATATATATATATATATATATATATTCAATAGTAATGGCGGTGATCTGCGATTTTTAGCGGTACTGCGACATTGTGACAGACAGATCAGATACTTTTGACACATTTTTGGGACCATTGGCACTTATACAGCAATCAGTGCTATAAAAATGCACTGATTACTGTATAAATATCACTGGCAGGGAAGGGGTTAACACTAGGGGGCGATCAAGGGGTTAAATGTGTTCCCTCGTGAGTGTTTCTTACTGTGGGGGGGGTGGGACTGACTGGGGGAGGAGACATATGGCTGTTCTCTTCTCCCCTGTCAGAACAGGAATTTGTGTGTTTACACACACAAATTCTCATTCTGGCTCTCGTGCCCACGATCGCGGGTGGCCGGCGGTGATCACTCCTGCTATGGCTCTTAAAGGGCCAGACGTACCAGTACATCAATTTGCGGTAACAAACCACTTTGCCCATGTAAATGTGCGTGAGCCGGTCGGCAAGTGGTTAAAGTATAACTAAAGTCAAAACTATTTTTTTAGTTTTGGATAAAGCGCAGGGGGATTAGAGCACCTGTCAGTTTTTATAGCTGTCGGTGCCCTCGTTAGGGAGATTCACCCTATTTCTCCTGTTTACCATCATTATTGAAAGTGAAAGTCAAAAGAAAATCCCAAATTCTGGGTTGTCCCCAGAAAAGTAATAGAGGGTAAATCTTCCAATGGGGACACTAGTTCTGGTGGCCTGGGAGTCCCCAAGGGATTCCCTTAATTTTTTAGGGATTTCCTCTCACTTCCTGTTTGGCTACAGAACAGGAAGTGAAGGGAAATCTTCCCAATGGGACACAGATGGCAAAAAAATAAAAAATATCTGACAGTGATTATAACCCTCCCTTATTCTATCCAAAATAGAAAAAAAAGTTTTGCCTATAGTTCTACTTTAAAGCTAAAATTATCATGGTCTGGCTTGACAAGGATCTGTATCTTCATGTCTGCCATCTGAACCCTCAAATCAGGAAGTTGGTCAATATCCCAGACCCACTCTATTATGTTTAACTGGGACTCTGCACTTTACTGTTGTTTCTAAATATTTTCTGCTGATAATGCTTAATTTGGTTATTATTCTATATGATGTTCTGTAAAATAGATTGGTGTCAATTCAAGTGACTGTTTTACGTTACTACGTGTCCCCAGTTGGTCAGCGATGTTATGCTGCATGACCCAAGGGTGTGCAATAATTAGAGGGAAGGGATGTGTGGGAAGGGGTCAATTTAGAGTTTTTTAATCTAGGCCCCTCCTCCTTATCCCTCCCAGAAAGTGATGTCTAATCTCTGCCCTTTGGTGGACTTCCCATAAATAGGACAGGCGGAGTTTAGGTGTGGGCTCTGTAATCTGGAGACTGCGAAGCAACATTGTGGAATAAAACTGTTCTTGGTTCCGGTGAAAGGGATCCTACATACATGGGAGGTAACAAGTGTAAACCATTTTGGGTCAGAAGTTGGTGGTGGTTAAAGGAATAGATCGCCCCCCTTTCCCCAGCAGTGGAGAGAGAACTTCTCAACAGAACACCTAGAGACAAAAAGCCCCCATGTCTCATGGGCATCAGGAGCTTGACTGAAATTTCAAAGCTCTGACCTGTAACCATAGGAGGACTTCAAGGCCTTGCAGTGGAAGCGTTAACATAACTTTACTGTGGAAATGCAGCATGATAATACAGCAAGAAAAATTTCCTTTCCCTACTTCTCGCTAGGGTGACCAGACGTCCCCGATTTCCGAGACAGTCCCCAGATTGAGCCCACTTTCCCCAGAGACCCTCTGTCCCCGGATTGGAGGGGCGGCAGGGGGGCCCAAGCCCCGGCATCTCCCCCTGCACCCTTGCCTGTCAGTTCACTATGCAGTGGGGGGAGGCGGCGATCAGCAGCTCTGTGGCGGCTGTGAGCGGCGGGATCTCCCTGGGGCTATTAATTCTCTTCCTGAGTCTGTACAGTGGAGAGGGGAGAGGCCTCTTACCCGAGCATGTATCAGTTTCACTCTTCAGTGTACAAGTGAGTTTCTCTGCCCCACGGAAATCCCACCGCCCGCGGACACCACAGAGCTGCCGATCGCCCCCTCCCACCTCCCCCCACTGCATACTGAACTGCAACAGAAGTGATCTGAGGTGCAGGGGGGAGGTGCTGACCACAGACTGTCATCAACATTGATTGGTGAGCGACCATGGGGTGAAAGTGTGGGGTGGAGGGGGGGTACAGAGATGTGCTGGGGGTTGGAAGTGGAGTGGGTACAGAGCACAGATGTGTTAGGCACTTTCACACTAGCGTACTGAACCGGTCCCCCTGTCAGTTTTTCAGGCAGACCCGATCAGACCATCCATTACCCTCTATGGAGTGGTAGATGTCAGCAGACCTGTGTCCGCTGACACCCGCCACTATCCGATCCGGGCCACTAAAAACAGACAGATGGGAGATCCATTCCCCATCCCTCTGGCGGATCGAATTGGACGGTCCGTTTCCATCCAAAAGCCCTATAGAGAGCAGCGTGCTGTGTCCATGTCCGCTCTACATCAGCAGACTGGACACAGACATGTCATCCGTTTGCTCAGCGGTAATAAGGGGAGAGATCCCCCACTAAGCAAACAGATTTAGCTGTGTCAACTTTAATTTGATTTGCCTGGTGCCTACCATCACACAAGTCCCGCCTCCTGGTTTTCACCTTTGACAGACAGCACACTTCCAATGCCAGGGCATGTGTGCTGTCTATCATAGGTAGGAGCCATCCAGGAGGCGGGACTTGTTTGATGGTCCAGCAAATCAAATTAAAGTTGTCACAGCGGGTGACGCCAGCTTGACACCCCCCCAGTGTGTGGCACCTGGGGCAGACCGCCCCCCTCTGCCTCAGCACCCGCCCAGGATCTGTGTGATGATCTAGCCATTTTTGGCAGAACACCGGCTCTTTTTTCCTCTATGATCCTCTGCACACATGAGGCCGCATTCCTGGGCACAGGTGAGGCTGCATTCCTGGGCACAAGTAAGGATGCATTCCTAGTCACTGGTGAGGCTGAATTCCTGGGCACAGGTGAGGCTGCATTGCTGGGCACTGGAGAGGCTGCATTGTTGGGAACTCGTGAGGCTGCATTGCTGGGCACTGGTGAGGCTGCTTTGCTGGGCACTGATGAGGCTGCATTGCTGGGCACAGGTTAGGCTGCATTCCTGGGCACTGGGGAGGCTGCATTCATGGGCACTGGGGAGGCTGCATTGCTGGGCACTGGTGAGGCTGCATTTCTGGACACTGGTGAGGCTGCAATGCTGGGCACTGGTGAGGCTGCATAGATGGGCACTGGTGAGGCTGCATAGATGGGCACTGGTGAGGCTGCATAGATGGGCACTGGTGAGGCTGCATAGATGGGCACTGGTCAGGCTGCATAAATGGGCACTGGTCAGGCTGCATAAATGGGCACAGCTGAGCCCTGCATTCTTTATGTAAAGCACTCCTGAACTCTGCACTCTGTCTTATCTTCATAACATTTGGCAGTCGTATCTCAAAAAATTCTAAACAGTATCTTTTTTTAAAATCTTTATTTATGGATGAAATGTTAGAAATAACGCATATATATGATACAATCATTCCATAAGCACATACCACATGCACTGCATATATCATTTGAGGAAAATATGCTTATAAAATAGTTTATCATTTGCCAATAAAAAAAATTTCCCCGGATTTCATTTTAAAAATCTGGTTATCTTAATGTAGGCATTGTCCATGACTTGGATGCTGTCCATGGCTCCCAGTGCGTTCTCCTAAAGCTGCCAACCCAGTCGCTACAACCTCAACAGCGCCGATCTTTGCAGTCTTCCGATTTATATATCACAGGTGGGTCCGCCAAAATCAAAAAACCCAGGAACTAGACCAAAAGGGGTTTAACCCTTTCCCAGCCTGGGCCAGCTGCTGGAAACTAAAGGCATTTCAACCTGCCTGCAAGGTTTTTAAGGCATTTTACTGTGAAATAGATGCTTCTTTCCTACTGAAAGGTGTTGCCACCTTAGACCTCCTCCAGGCACAGACGTATGAGCTGACAGCCCATGATCACAGTTTCAAGCTAAATCTTCTAGTTTATATTAGCAGATATTACCACAGGTTGACCTTGATCTTGAGCTTAGTGAAAGAAGAAAAACTTGAATGCCTTGAACAAAATTATATGTAATGCTTTAGTCGCTGGCCTTTCCGTCACTAATCATTTCTGGTTTAATCTGCATTTTCACTTTTGTCATTATAATAACGCATTAATATCATACACAGGCTTAGCTGGCAGGGATCGATTAATTTTTGATTATTTACTTGAATTCTCTCCCTGTCAGGAAGGAATGGTTGTAGCGCTTAGTGTCAGGCTGTAAAGGCCACCCTATCTTCCACCAGAACTCAGTGCTGGTAGGAAACTCCCAAACCTTACTGGTTCTCTTTAAACAAATCTTAGGCATTCTTTTAAAACTCTGTTTGCAAAACAGACATCTACAGCAAATATGACATGAACAGCATGACAAACATATGGAAAGCAAAGAGAAAAAAAATACATAAAAAAAGTTAGATAAATTCAGAAAACATAAATCTCACTATAAATGGGTTAGATATCAGAGTACAGCTTAATTTAGCTATAAACTTCCCAAATAGTAGCTGCACTGTAAGGCAGTATATTGCTTAACGCTAGGAAAGCAAATACAACTGATTTAATAGATGTCTCCGATACTTCAGACAAAAATGACCTCCACAGAGTACAAAACTCAAGTCTTCCTAATGAAATAAGACATATCAGTGATTCCTCCTACTGTCCCCTAGGCAATCTGCTAACTCCAAGAAGGAGGAATGGGAGGAAAATAGCGTCCAAGTACAATTCAAACTGTTTCCAAACCTATTTTCATAACATAAGTACTAAAGAGTCCAGGGGAACCTTTAATACCCTGTAAGCCAAGATAGAACTTTCATTTTGATTTAAAGTGGACCAGTCAGTTTGTAGAAGACATTCTGCTATAAAACAGGGAGCATGAAAACATATATTTTTTTAAAGCTTTAGGGTCTTTTTCATGATTCGTAATGCTAAATTACTTACCCATCCTATTACATTCCACCCTGTTATACCTATTATTTATTGCCATCACCTTTGAATGCATGTTATGCAAGATATAGCTTAATTAGGTTGAAAGAAAACCAGGCTTGACTGACATTCTACATTTGTCTGCAGGTCACTTCTGAGATCCTGTCTTCCTTTACAACTAAACTCTGGTCTTTAGGTCATTTTGGCCTTTTGGTACCGTCACCTTTCATTTTAAGCCTCTAATAAGCTGGCTAAGTCTAGGGGACTATAGCAGAGAAAAATTCTTACCATATTCCATGGTCCTGCATGGCTTTCTGTCCACCAGACTATTAGGCTTTATGCACACAGGGTGCCAAAAATGCTGTTTTTTCAAGCATTTGATGTTTTTCTTTTCTGCCTCTAAATGCTCCTCTATGGTAATCTGTGTGTCTATGCACACATAGATGTTTACAGGCATTTAGGGGCAAGAGCATTTAGATGCAGAAAAAAGAAAACATCACTTGCATGTTCAGAACAGGAGCGTTTAGGAGCAAAAAAAGGTGCATTACTGTGTATTAACACTAGACACGCTTTGGCATGTTTCCGCATTAATGCATTCCAATGGCAAAAATAAATGAATAAGCTTTATTGTGCAACAATGCACATGCAAAACGCAAATGTAGGTGCTTTTTTAAGCTGGGTTCCTCCCGGGGCAAAGTGTTCAGGGCGATGGGGGACTTTAACTGGACAGCTTCATGTTCCCGGGGCCCAGAGTGGGAGTTATCCAGCCGTCCGGTTCAAGTCTCCATCACAGGGTAGGAAAATGTCCCGAGTGCAAGAGGCCTACAAAGTCACTCCTCTTTGCTGGTGGTGTAACCTTTTCCTTGCCAATGTGGTGACATATAGCGCAGGAGTGACGGTCCTGCTTTGTATTATGAGGACACTGAGGGTCTGTCTACATGATGGGAGGAAGGAGCTGGTTGCAGGAAAAGGGAGGAAAAAAGTAAGTATATTTCTTACCCTCCTAGACTTAAAATGGTTGTAAACCCTTACATTTACAGTGTTACTAAACCCAGAACCTGCATTTACTATATCTGGTCTCTCACAGTACACAGAACGTGGAAATGCAATAGTTTTAGTAAATATAAACTGCTAAATACTTTTTCTCATCAGCAGTATATAACAGTTTTGTGACTTCTTTTAGTGACTGGTTAAAGCTTGTAGGAGGAGTTTTCATTCTCCTCTGACTGTCCTAGGAGGCTGCATGACCCCTGACCCTCTGTCTGTCTGAGCATGTGTAGCTTGTCCCCAAGGCTCTGTTCTATCAGGAGATGGTTTGGGCATTGTGGAAGAAGGGGAGGATTGGAGAAGACAGGATCAAACAGCCTTTTTACACAATGCAGATTAAAAGCTTAGGTTCCACAGTGAGTATAACAAGCATGGGCGTAGCATAAGGGGTTGCAGGGGTCACGATCGCAACCCTGCCCCTAGCTCCAGGGGGCCCCTGCAGCCTCCCTGTCATATTATCATATCCTCCACAGAATCCAGCTCTGGTCTGCCCTAGGGCCCCACAGCCATGCTCCAGTACTGGGCTTCTACTTTGCCTTCCACAGTCAACACAGCCAGTTAGCCATGATCTCTACAGGGTGTATCTGCTTACTACAACTACACTGCCATTCGGACCAGAGAATTTCACAGGTCAGAAGGGCAACATAAAAGCCAGATACACCCTGTGAAGACTGACAGACTGTGTGTAAAGGAATGTGATTTCAGCCCTGTGTAGTGTGGGGGGGAGCTGTATGCAGTGCTGGGATGGGAAAGGAGCTCTGCCAAGTGACCTGCCAGGGGTCCCTGTCCTCTGATTCTCCAACGGTTATCCCTGTCCTCTGATTCTCCAGCGGTGATCCCTGTCCTCTGATGTAAAGAGGAACTCTGGGAACTCAAAACTCTTAACCCACTTTGAGTATCTTGGCGTGCGGTGGATGTATCTGCACGCACGTTGGAAGTAGTGGGGGGGGCCCAGGTCAACTTTTGCATCGGGCCCACAAGCTTCAAGCTACGCCTCTGATAACAAGCATACTTTACTGCATATACAGACTGATTTTACTGTAGTGGTTTAGTGACTCTTTAACCGCTAGCTGACTAGCCGTCGCAGTTATACTGGGGCAGGTTGGTGCGGCTGCGCAAATCGCCGTAGGTGTACGTCGCTCCTTTAAGACATCACAGCAGGCGCACGCTCCCGCCACGTGTCCCTGGAACCGATGCGCATGCCCAGCGGGCACGATGACCGACGGGCACCTCATGACAGAGCGAGAATGGGGATCTGTGTGTGTAAACAAACAAATCTCGGTTCTCTCAGGGGAGAGGAGAGAGATTGTGTGTTCATACTAAGTATGAACACCGATCTCTCTCTTCCCCTAGTCAGTCCTATCAGTTAGAACACACCTAGGGAACACAGTTAACCCCTTTATTGCCCCTAGTGTTAACCCCTTCCCTGCCAGTGACATTTATACAGTAATCAGTGGTGATCGCTGTATAAATGTCTCTGGTCCCAAAAAAGTGTCAAGAGTGTCCGATCTGTCCGCCTATCAGGAACCATGAATCAGACCGATACAGAAGTAAAGTTAAATCACACTTGTTTAATAATAATAATAAGGTAAACAGAGTAAGCGTAGTCAAAACAAGCCAGAGTTCAGTAACAGGGTAGTCAGCCAAGCAAATGTCAGAGAGCCAGAGATAAACGTAGTAGTACAGCAAGCAGGATCAGGAGCCAGAAGGAACGCCAGCCGAGCAAGTCTTCAACAGGAACGCAGGAGAAAGTCTCTGTGATGTTGACAAAGGCGAAGGCAGAGATCAAGTGAGCTGGACGGCTTTAAGTAGGCAGGACTGACCAGCAGAATCAACAACAGCTGGGTAACTGTGGAGAGAGATGGGAGCTGGCAATTAGCCGACAGCTAAGCGGCCAGCTCAGAGAAGGAAGGGCTGAGCCCAGCACTGACACCGCCGCAACGTCGCAGTCCTGATAAAAATCGCAGATCGCTGCCATTACTAGTAAAAAAAAAATAATAATAAAAATGCCATAAATCTATCCCCTATTTTGTAGATGCTAGAACTTTTGTGCAAACCAATCAATATACACTTATTGCGATTTTTTTTTTTACCAAAAATATGTAGAAGAATATATATCGGCCTAAACTGATGAAGAAATTTGTTTTTTTTTTTTCATTTTTTGGGGGATATTTATTATAGCAAAAAGTACAAAATATTGTGTTTTTTTCAAAATTGTCTGTATTTTTTTGTTTATAGCGCAAAAAATAAAAACCGCAGAGGTGATCAAATACCACCAAAAGAAAGCTCTATTTGTGGGGAAAAAAATTACATAAATTTGTCAGTTAAAGTTACACAGTAATCTGCTGTCCTCCAATGATAAGACTTGTCCTGACATGCCACCCCACACCCTGCACAGCCATTCACTAGGAAGATCAATGTACTGCTGTTTGCTCCTCCCCCAGCTCAAATGCAGCTGAGAACGGGGGAATGTGATCACTTATAAAAAATGGGGGAAAAAAACAGAAAATTGTATACTCACCTTTCCGTAATTTTCCTTTCCTGTCGTATCTTCATGGCAGCATACACTTTGGGTTGTGACTCCACCCCTCACAACCTGATAGGACCACATAGCTATAAGTTGTAAAGATGGCCCCCGCCCCAGTATTCTCCACATATATATATCACCTTAGACGGGTGGGAGATTGTATGCTGCCATGAAGATACGACAGGAAAGGAAAATTACGGAAAGGTGAGTATACAATTTTCCGTTTTCCTGTCGCATCATGGCAGCATACACTTTGGGGAGTAACTTGCAAAGACTGGGTGGGAATTCGAACTAAGTTTATTAACAAAGAATAGAAGAATTGGCCTGGATAACGGATCTTCCGAAATCCACTGTGGATAAGCAGGCGGAATCCACCTTGTAATGGGACATAAAGGTGTTCCTGGAAGACCAGGTAGCCGCTCTGGCGAGACCCTACAATATGCCGCCCAGGAGGTTGCCACTGACCTGGTGGAGTGTGCCCTTAAGCCCTCAGGTACTTGATGACTACTTAGTGAATAGGCTTTTTTGATGGTCTTCACCAGCCATGATGCAATAGTGCGTGAGGATGCCGCTTGACCTCTCCTGAATCCATGCGGAATGATTAGGAGACTCTCCGTTTTCCTTATGGATCTGGTAGCTGAGAGATACTCCAGGACATTACCCTTGACGTCCAGTGGGTGAGGATCGCCCTGTTCCGTGGTGAGTGCCTGAAGGTTAATCTCTTGGTTGAAGTGAAAGGATAAGGATACCTTGGGTATGAACCGGTCTGAAGGTTTTAAGACTAATCTGTCTGGCAATACCACCAGATATGGATCGCTGACCATTAAGGCTTGCATCTCCGACACCCGCTTAGCCAATGTTATGGCTATCAGGAATGAGACTTTTAGCGTCAGATCCCATAAGGATATGTTCTCATTCGGAAAGAAGGGTTCCTTAGATAGAGCTTCAAGTACAACTGAGAGGTCCTAGACTGGGAAGGAAGGTTTCCTAGGCGGTCTCAGCTTTAGACAGGCCCGTTGGAACTGAACCACAAAGGGATCTTGTGCCCCTCTGACTCCTGTCAAGGCAGACAGGGCCGAGACTTGGACCTTTAGGGTACTTGATCTAAGACCCTTCTCTAGGACTAGTTGAAGGAACTCCAGGACCTGTGACACCGATGGTGAGGATGAGTCCCAACCTTGCTGTTGAGCGAAGGCGGTAAACTTCTCCCAGACTCGCCTGTAACTAATATTCGTGGTAGGCCTCCTGGCCTGGAGTAGGGTATCCACTACTCTCTGGGAGCATCCTTGCTCTAGGTACCTAGCCCTTTCAGTCTCCAGGCCATCAAATGTAGCTTCTCCGGGTTCGGGTGAAGAAGATGACCCTGGGAGAGTAGGTCTGGCGACAACAGAAGGGGCAGGGGATCTGCCGTATTCAGCTGCATCAGAGTGGCAAACCATGGCCTCCTCGGCCAGAAGGGAATTACTGCCACCACCAGTGCCGATGACTCCTTGAGTCTCAGGAGAAACCTCGTTATGAGTGGAGTTGGAGGGAAGATGTATCCTAGATGGAAATTCCAGGGGTGCAGGAGACAATCCGTCCCCTCTGCCGAAGGGAATGGTATTCTTGATAGAAATCTCCGACATTTCGCATTCTCTGTGGTTGCCGCCAGGTCTATCTCTGGAGGACCCCAGGTCCGGGATATGAGGGCGTAGGCCTGTGGGTTCAGAGACCACTCGTGGTTGGAGGTGAAATTCCTGCTCAGCGAGTCGGCCAACACATTCTGGACTCCCGGAACATAGACTGCCCTTAAGCTTAACAGGTTCAGTTGTCCCCACTCTAGAACAGGACGGACCTCCTGCATCATGGACCTGCTTCTGGTGCCCCCCTGCCTGTTGATATAGGCAACCGCAACCTTGTTGTCCATTCTTAGAAGAACATGTTTCCCTCTCAAAGGCGAGCCGAAGGACAGGAGCGCCTGGAGTGCTGCTCTCATTTCTAACACATTTGACACTGCGTCCTGTGCCCTGAATGGCCAGCGGCCTTGGGCCGCAAAGTGCTGATGGTGGGCTCCCCACCCCTGCAGACTGGCATCTGAGGTCACCGTCTCCTGGTAAGGGGTGATTATGTGCTTGCACCTTCCCAGGTTGCGAGGCCGTGTCCACCACAGCAATGATTGCTTCACCTCTTGAGGGATGTGAATCGACTGAGACATCAAAACACCGTTCCACTGGCGCAGGAAGGAAATCTGGAAAGGCCTTGAGTTCCATTGCGCCCACTGAACCATCGGAATGGTGGATGCCAAGGAGCCCAGCATACTGAGGCATGTTCTGGCTGGTAGTCTCTTGGCCGAGATGGCCTTCTTTACTTTCTGAATCAGGGGAGGAATCTTCTCCTCTGGAAGTTCCACCGTGTTCTCTCTCGTGTTTAGCTCGGCCCCTAGAAAGACCATCCTCTGAGTGGGGTGGATACTGCTTTTCTTCCAGTTTATCAGCCACCCTAGAGACTGTAAAGTGGAGACCAGGATTTCCCGATGCTGGATGAGAGACTCCTTGTTGTTTGAGAGAAGCAGGATGTCGTCCAGGTAATGGTGGACTCTCAATCCCCTCTCTCTCAAGTGGGCTATCATGGGCAATAGGACCTTCGTGAATGTCCTGGGTGCGGTGGAGATCCCGAACGGAAGACTTCGAAATTGGAAGTGCCAGCTGTTTATCGTGAAGCGAAGGAATCTCTGGAACTCTGAGTGGATCGGGATATGTAAGTATGCGTCTTGCAGATTGATCGAGAGCATCCAGTCTCCCCGATTTATCGCTTGAAGGATCGATTGGAGGCTTTCCATCCTGAATGTTTCTACCCGGATTGACCGGTTGAGTTTCTTTAGGTCCAGGACAGGACGAAAGTCCCCTGACTTTTTTCGTACTAGAAAGAGTGGGGAATAGAAACCCTGACCTCTTTGGGATGGTGCGACCTCCACTATTGCTTGTTTCCTTAACAGATCCTGGATGTACTGGACCAAGGACAGCCTTTTCTCCCTGGAAGGAGGAAGCTTGGTTGCGCAGAAGTGACCCCTTGGGGGGCGGTTCTTGAACGACCACCTGTGTCCGACCCGGATAGTGGATACTGTCCATGGGTCTTTTATCAATTCCACCCAAACCAACCCGAATCTTGTGAGCCTGGCACCCACTACTGCTGGTTGGGCGGACGTACCTTCAAAAAGGTTTCTGTTCATTGGAAGCAGGAGTTTTGGTTTTCTGGAGGACGTCTGAGGGTTCTTCCAAGTTCTCCTGTACTCTTTCCCAGGCCTATAGGACTTTGCATCCCTGTATCTCTCCGGGAGATTGCGCTTGAAGGGAGGTGCTCTTTGCTGTTTTGGTCTTCTGTCTGAGGGGATAAGACCAGACTTCGCGCCTGTCACTTTGGATATTGCTGTATCCAGCTTTGCACCAAAGAGGTTAACTCCATCATATGGAATCCTGCACCAGTTGGATTTTGAGGCCGGGTCGGCCGACCAGGGCTTAAGCCATAACGCCCTCCTGGCCATTACCGTTGCTAGCATAGACCTTGAATCGGACCTAATGGTGTCCACAGAGGCTTCCGCAAAACAAAGTCTCCTGCGAGACTGAGTTCCTGTAGGGCTTTAACGATCTGGTCCTGATCTGCGCCTTCAGCAACGAGCTTCGCGGTGTTCAGCGACCAACCGGAAATAGCTTTCCCGACTGTGGCCAGAGCCACTGCTGGTCTGCAGGCGCCTCCTGCAAAAACGTAAGCCCTCTTAAGGTCCGTATCCACCTTCCTGTCCAGGACATCCCTGAACGTCACTGCGTCTTCAAAGGGAAGCATCATATGCCTGGCTAGGCGCATCAAAGAGGCATCCACCACTGGAGGGGAAACCAGGGGAGCTACCCTGGGCTCTTTCAGAGGATATAGCTTAGCAAGTCTGTTAGAAAGACTAACTTTCTTCTCTGGATTCTGCCATTCTTCCTTAATAAGCTCATCCAGTTCCTCTATAAATGGAAAGGCTTCAGGTACCTTCTTGAGATTCAGGAAATACTTCCTTTGTTTCTGCTGTACCTCCTCAGGTTCCTCCCAGTTAATCGCTTCCTTGACCGATTTTGCAAAGGGCCCTATGAGCGAGAAATCAAAGCCTGCTGCCGCCTCCAGTTCTTCCTCGTCTGACGGGAATTCTTGTTCCCTAGATGTACTGGGATGGAATGGTGAGGCGCTCAGGGCTGTAGCCTCCACATCTTAAGTTGAGATATGCGTAGCAGGGACCCCAGTAGGTTCCACAGTGACTAGCTCTTTCTCCCTGGTGGCTTCATCCATACACCTGCGGCAGGCCAACCTGTCTGGTAGAGCTGTGGCCCCCATACCCAGCAAGCATTCCCCGCTGGACAGCGAGGATGTGCAGGAGACTGATGTCTACGAGCAGGGGATCTTCTGTAATGGGAATGTCTATGCCTAGAGTAGGAACGGCTCCTCCTACGGCTTCCCCTGTGGGCTGAGCAACTTCTGCCACGTGAGCGGCTTCGCCTATGGCTGGAGCGGCTTCTCCTACGTGAGGTCTCTCTTCGCCTTGATTTAGACGATCTTGATGACCTGGTAGGGCTGACCATCTAGGCCGCATTAGTACGATCCTGCTCTCTTTTTCAATCTTCACTACTTACCATGAACATCCCCCCTCCTTACCTATTGGGCTGATGGTGATCTGCTTGGGCAGCGGTCTCCATAGAAAGGATAACTGTGATACCCTGGAGGGATACAGGCAGGTATAAACATGCAAGCAAACAAACAGAGGAACCAGGGGGAGAGAGAAACACTTACCCCAAGGAGGGAGCGTCAGAGGTGAGGCAGAGCTGATAGCAGAGTTGACAGCAGCTTCAGATATGCTCAGGAAAACCGAAGGCATCAGAGAATGACATTTCTGAGCTTTTTAAATGAACCGCCATGGCCGCCGGGGTCACGAACCGCCCGCACATGCGCAGTAGCGCCGAGCCACGCTCGGCGCCATCTTGGAACCTGGCAAACATGCCAGGGCGCCCTAAAAACGCTTACTGCGCATGCGTGGAAGCGCTGAGACACCCGAGCGCACAGGGGAGAGACAGAGGAGAACCACAATGCCCAGCAAGCTGCACCAAAAAATGGAAAAGACGGATGGAGACCGCTGCACACAACTAAGCCTATTTAAGGCTTATACTGGAGCCGCACATACCCCTGAGACCACCAGAGTGGGTGTGAGGGGCGGAGTCACAACCCAAAGTGTATGCTGCCATGATGCGACAGGAAAGTTATTTGTAATTTTTTTTATATCTATACAGAAATGTTTTGCTTTTCATTTCTATTTTCAACTAAATTGGTTGTTTTACAAGGTGACGGTTTACATACACTTTAATTTTTATTTTTTTTAGCTGAGTTTAATACCGCTTCAAAAAATTTTTACTTAACAGAAGTTGCTTCCAGTGGTTGTCCTAGACAAGCTTGCTGACCATTAGAATTAAATAGACCAGCATTATGAGGACTCAGATCTCGTACCGCCGAACATACTCTCAGCATAAAGAAGCAACACCGGGCTGTTTATCTTTTGCTGATTTCCATCTACAGTCACACAACATAAAGCAGCCTTCATATCCTTTCTGTACACTTCATTGCATAGACAACAACCTTATCGACAAACTTTACATTTGCGGCCTCTTTACGTGCATTCATTTCATGCAACATCAGCCATTGCATTACGTCTATCAACCATCAGATTTTCAATACAGCTTCCAAGTACAAACACAAGCTCAGCAAAACGGCCACAGTGAACCCATGGAGACATGCTATTCTGAACTTATTAGACCGATAAATGTAAAGTCTTCTGCTTATACATCATAAATTTGTCCCATGTTTGTCAGAAATACTATACAAGACTTCAGAAGTTATAAAAAACTCACATATTTGCTGGGCTATGTGGGCCCACTAGCCTTCTACTTCAAAAGTGGTCCTGTTTACTGAGACAAAGAGGTGCAATTTTGCTGTTTGTCTACAACCAGGGCCTTCTTTCTGTTATTTCCACCTGATGATCCTGCCAATAAGTTTGTTGTTTTTCAACAGAACAAGCTGTTCTGCAGATGTAGCAGTTATTAGAGGGTTGATACAAACCATTTAACACTGACAGGGGTGCTTACAATGATCAGCTTTTATTTATTTATGTAGCGGTACCCCCCCCCACACACACACACACACACACACACACACACACACACACACACACACACAGGGGCCAGCAACTGTGTAGGTCCGCAAGTCTTCTCCCTGCAGATGCCCCTCAGCCGGGCAAAATATGCTGCACATTCACCCTCTTGGCTCAAGGGTGATTGGTTTTAGTGTTGTAATAAAGGGTTTAACTTGGATTGGGATTCGGGAAAGTAGGATACTCCAAAAACTTGCTAGAATGAACTTGGAACACTAAACTTGTTTCTTGAATCTCTGAACTCTTGCCCTGATGTAGCAGATAATGGACAGGTTCTGCAGTAGGGTATTGAGGAGGATGAGCCTTGGAGGAACAGTCCAAGCAACAGCCCCTTCACAAGGAATGGAATGACTATGCTCCTCAGGACAAAACTTCTTAGGAAACACATAGCTGACTTTCTAGCACACATGAGGTGTGGTAGAACTCAGTCTCTAGGATCTCTTCCTATCTGTACTCACTGATGCCTCTGGAGAAATGGTTGCCTCTTACTAGTATCCCACAGGCAGCTTCCCCTAGTAATACCAGACTAGCTCCTCAACCAGCCTTTAGCAACATACAGTGGCCTCCACTCGACAAGCAAATGGCAGCAGTACCCAGGAAGGGCAAACAAGCCCCCCTTAGTAGGGTTGCCACCCGTCTGGGATTCACCAGGACAGTCCGAGTTTTGCATCATGCGTCCGGGTTTCAGTCTGCCTGAAAGCTGCACATATTCAGACTGGACTGTGGCTCCCTCTATGTAGGCTTCAGTGAGAGTCAGTCTATTGCAGAGGAATGGTTATGACAGGAAGTCGTTCTTCCAAACGTGAGTTGCTGTTTTATTTAACCATGCCATTTAAGCCCCTCCCGCTGTTAATGCAATTAAGCCACACCCACTGTTTGCCTCTGTCTATAGCATGCTGGATTACTACTTTCCTTACTGCACTGTAAGGTGTCCCAGGTCTTTTACAATCCTATAGTGTATACTACAAAAAAAAAAAAAAATTGCTGTGCGCTGCTAAAGTGTTCTGGTTTGGCTTGAAGAAAAGGTGGCAACCCTACCCCTTAGCGATAATCTTTCCCTCTGGAAGAAGACCCAGCTGCTCTCTGCCCCAGGGTATTCATGCATTCTCCCAGAATCTTCTGGGCTAGACTTCCCAGGGATTGGCTGGGGCTACATGAATATTAAACTGTATTCCTCCTGTCTCTATTACCCAGAGCTCCTCCAGGTGAACAGGTAGAAGCAATCAATCATGCAGCCTGTGAAGCACAGACCAGAATAACCAAACCAAATCCACTGGTTCCAGTGGGCCAAATTAAATGTACCCAACATAAGAGATTAACTCCATTGACTACAATGGGCCCAAACTAAATGTACCTATCCTAGCACCCAACTAAGAAGGTGCTACACCAGCAGAGTCTGTCCTTGCATCAGGTGCCCCCGGCAGAGTCTGTCCTTGCATTAGGTGCCCCGGCAGAGTCTGTATAGACCCCTTCAGTGCAGACCCCCTCCATCAGTGCAGACCCCCTCCATCAGTGCAGACCCCCTCAGTGCAGACCCCGTCCATCAGTGCAGATCCCCTCCATCAGTGCAGACCCCCTCCATCAGTGCAGACCCCCTACATCAGTGCAGACCCCCCTCTATTAGTGCAGACCCCCCTCTATTAGTGCAGATCCCCCCTCAGTGCAGCCGCCCCCTCTATTAGTGCAGCCCCCCCTCAGTGCAGCCCCCCTCTATTAGTGCAGACCCCCCTCAGTGCAGCCCCCCCTCAATTAGTGCAGCCCCCCTCTATTAGTGCAGACCCCCCCTCTATTAGTGCAGACCCCCCTCAATTAGTGCAGACCCCCTCAGTGCAGCCCCCCATCTATTAGTACAGACCCCCCCTCAGTGCAGCCCCCCTTCTATTAGCGCAGACCCCCCTCAGTGCAGTTCTCCCTCTATTAGTGCAGACCCCCCCTCAATTAGTGCAGCCCCCCCTCTATTAGTGTAGTCCCCCCCTCTATTAGTGCAGGCCCCCCCTCAATGCAGCCCCCCCCCCGCTCAGTACAGGAGCGGCCGGTGTTCTGCCGAGAAAGTCCCCCCTGTACTGCGCAGGCATTTAGCAGCTAAATCTGTAACAAATTAGGGAACACAGGCGCAGCGCTTGCGCAGTACGGGGCTGGGAAACTTTTCGACAAGACACGGCAACGGCGGCGCCATGTCTTCTGCTTCAGTGGAGAGGGGAGGGGCCCTGCAGCTAAAGAAGCCGATTCATTGGCTGCACGGATCGAGCCCCCTTCCTCTCTCCACTTACTCAACACTAGGGGGAAGATCGAGCGGCGGCGCCGGCCGCCATTTTGCTGGAGCCAGCTGCTCCAAAAATAAAAAAAACAACATTCCCGATTTTCCTTATGGAAAATCCCGATTCGGGACAGCCTCCAATCGGGACGAGGGTCCCAAAATTGGGATTGTCCCGGGAAAATCGGGACTGTTGGCAACTATGCTGTAAGGTAGTGAAAGTATATGAATTATTTTTGGAGAATAATGATTAATCAAATAAAATATATAACTTAGTGTCACTTTAAATTCTTGCTGACGTAACGCGTATGTGTGGTGGCAAGGCGGGTGAGCATTAAGGCCTGCATGCTGCACATATGCATCCATGGGCACCGTGCTCACTGCACACTCCCAGCACAGTGACCAATCTTTCAAAGACAGCTCTCTGTCTGTACTAATGATTGAGTGTCAGTGAGTGTACAGACCCTATTAAAGGGACACAGGGGCTGGGTGGGAAGGGGTTAATGGTAGTAGTGGCTGAATGATACCCGCTGTTCATGGAGTTTGTCAGATTGCATTTAGCAGCTAATTCTGCAACAAATTAGGGAACACAGTGTATGTAGCCTTAGCAACATCCACAAAAATTGGTCAAAAAGCTTCTTGAGCCATTACTGACTAATTACCACAAATTACCCTGTGTTTTTTTTATAGGCAATTTGCTTAAAACGGTCCACAAGCTGAGTTGCATCAAATTCAAAGGCATGGGAAACACTTAACACTTCTAGGAAACATCTAGGTCAAAATCCAATGTCAAAGCTTTCAAGAAACACGGAGCATAACCTGTTGAAACTTTCCATAAAGCGCCGGGCATGGAAAAACAATCAGTACACTCTGGACAGAAAAGAGTATTAAATACACAGAATCCAAATCAATCATCTAGGTTCATGTAACATGTGCTTAAAACACACAGCATACTTAACAGATTTGATTATTTATAAAAGATTTCCTTGTAGTACTTCACAAAATTTTCTGCATTTTTATATATTCAAGCTGGACATACACAGGAGTTCTTTAACCACTTGCTTACTGGGCACTTAAACCCCCTTCCTGCCCAGACCAATTTTCAGCTTTCCACTCTGTCACTCTTTGAATGTCAATTGCGCGGTCATGCTACAGTTTACCCAAATTGCATTTTTATCATTTTTTTCACACAGATAGAGCTTTCTTTTGGTGGTATTAAATTTGCAGCTGTGTTTTTTATTTTTTGCTATATAAAACAAAAAAGGACCGAAAATTTTGAGAAAAAAAACAAAACTGTTTCATAGTTTGTTATAAAATGTTGAAGACAGGTAATTTTTCTCTTTCACTGATGTGAGCTGATGAGGCTGCACTGATGGGCACTGATAGGCGGCACTGATAGGCACTGATAAGGCGGCACTAATGGGCACTGATAGGTGGCACTGATAAGCACTGATGGGTTGCACTGATGGGTGGCACTGAAGGACATTGATAGGTGGCACTGATAAGCGGCACTGATGATCACGGATGGGTTGCACTAGAGCTGCACGATTCTGGCCAAAATGAAAATCACGATTTTGTTGCTTAAAATAAAAAGATTGCGATTCTCTCACGATTCTCGCAATGTAAAATCTTTCACATTATACAAAAAAAAATGGGCCAACTTTACTGGTTAGTTTTTTTTTTTTTTTCAATTCATTAAAGTAATTTTTTTTTTAAAAAATTGCATTTGAAAGGCCGCTGCGCAAATACAGTGTGACATAAAATATTGCAGCAACCACCATTTTATTCTCTAGGGTGTCTACTAAAAAATATATATATAATGTTTGGGGGTTCTAAGTAATTTTCTAGCAAAAAAAAAATGATTTTAACTTGAAAACAACAAATGTCAGAAAAAGGTTTAGTGTTTAAAGAGGGAGTCCACCTGAAAAAAAATTATTAAAAGCCAGCAGCTACAAATACTGCAGCTGCTGACTTTTAATAAATGGACACTTACCTGTCCAGGAGTCCAGCGATGTCAGCAGCCGAAGCCGAGCAATAGCTCGGGTCTCGGCTGCTGCCGCCGCCATTCTCAGTGAGGGAATAAGGAAGTGAAGCGTTGCAGCTTCACTTCCCGGTTCCCTACTGCGCATGCGCGAGTCACGTCCTAAGTGGTCCCTGCTATCTCCTGGGACCTGTTTGTTTCCCAGGAGACAGCGGAGCGGTGCGGGAGGGGGCGTGACTCCTGCGGGAGTCTATTCCCGGAAGTGGATGATCGGCTTTTTTTTTCCCTCATGCTGACAGCGTGAGGAAAAAAAATACAGATTACCGAGCCTCGGTTTACATCACATGATCAGCCATCATTGGCTGACAGCTGATCACCTGGTAAGGGGCCGGGATCGACCCCTTACTCGGATCTGTGATCAGCCGAGTCTCATAGACTCATTGGCTATAGCGCGGGTGGCAAGTAGTTAAAGCGGTAGTAAACAGCAAAAACAAAACAAAAATGTTCTGCCTGCATATTAATGTCATAATGTGCTAGCATGCATCGCATATTAACACATTATGAAAGACTTACCTGAACACAAAGCCCTCCAGCGGCGCGCTGTCACCGCTGACAGGGCATCTCTCTTTACCCGGTCTTCCGGGTTCACGGGCTGCCGTCCACTGAGAGCGCAGTGCGCATGTGCCGGTGACATCACCGGAGCTGCTAAAGTAAATGTCTCCTCAATGGTGCACGCTTAGGAGATATTTACTTTACCTTATGTACCTTATTATAGGCTTACCTGTAGGTATAAATGAAAAAATAAAAACACCTTTACTATCACTTTAAGACAAAATATCTGATAGAATAACCTAAAAATGCCTTGACTCCTACCTGCTGATGGAAGCAACCTTAAAGTGGTTGTAAACTCCTATATCCAGTGAAGTGAACAGCCTCAGATAATACACAGAGATGAAACAAATCTCCCTACATAAGTTTTACATGTATATCTGCTGTCTTCAACTTTCTACACTCTTTGGAAAGTACAGATCGTGTTAGAAATCTTTCTTCCTCTTTCAGCAGTGGGTGGGGAGCTCTGTAAACATTAATACACCCTTAAAATATTTTAAATGCAAGCAGGGTACTCAAATTTGAATTGATAGACTCTTGCAATCTGTTGTACAGCAGGGCTCAAAGAAGAGGAGGGAGAAGCAGCACGAGGCACTGATCAGGAGTCCTGCTAGGGGACAGTAGTGTGACAGAGAGAGCAGTTCATCTAATTTATTTGTCCAGTCACAAAGAGAACTGTAAGTGAATGTGAATTATAGTATGATTATAATTATATTTACATTTACAAGGCTAATCCTAAGCCTTGTAAATTTAAATTTTAATATAATCATAATTGTAACAATGAATTTATACATTTATACATGTAGTACTAAAGCTGATTCTTCTTTAGTAAAAATGATTAACCTTCTATTTGACCCAAGTCGTAATAGACAGACACTGTTATGGTGGTATGTGGGTCATTGCCGCTATTACTATTGCTATTTCTCTTCATTATTAATTGTTAGTGGTAGTTTTTTATAATGTATATATTGTGGAAACATAATTTTTAACCGCTAAGTGTAGTTCCTTTTCGTTTTTATATAATAACTTTAAATTTTTTAAGCGATTTTTATTAATCATGATAAGTTTGCCACATGTAGGCACATCAGTTATTATTCCTCATTGTTCATTTGAATGTTGCAGTAGTTCCATCATTTAAGACCTGGAACGGGGGGGGTACTGTGAGCCCTATATAATTTGTAAGGTATCCTGAGTGGGCGTGACTTGAAAAAGGAGGCCATGCTTCCGAAACTCGTCATCATGGCACCAGTCTGAGGTGTGCTCTCTCTCCCCCTGCCTTCTCCTCGTGTCGCTTTCCATTGGGTCGGGCGCATGTGCATCAGGGTATGCACGCTGTCATGGCTGAGTGCTTGCGATCAGGACTTGGGCAGCCAGCAAGTGAGGTTGCAATCTTCCTGACCTTTTGGATCTTACAGTGGTGACCCAGGAGAGTAGCCAGAGATTTTTATGTGCCAATTTCATCTTCCTGCTAAATGTTAGAGTATTAGTTGGAGTCTTTTTATTGATTCATTTATTAAAGCCGTGTTAACAATTTCCCTTTGGGATTAATAAAGTATTCTGTATTCTGTATTATACTACAGTGGCTGTGCACTCTCTCTCTTCTTATTTTTGTCCAGATATGTTCCTGCCACCCAGTGGAATTTTAGAGAGCTGCTGCACCCTGTCAGCTTATGAATGATCACTCTTAGTAAACTACAAGTATCAGCCAGCCAAAGGACCTCTTTTCTGATCAGCGCACTTGCTAGTTTTTTTCTGTTTTCTTTGGACTACATTACATAACCAAGTCCAATGTAAGGTAATGGCTACACAATAAGTGTTCCAGAACGAAAACCTTATGCCGCGTACACACGAGCGGACTTTACGTCAAACTTTGCCCGGCGGACGGGATTTTGTCGGACAATTCGATCGTGTGTGGGCTCCAGCTGACTTTGTTTTCTCAAAAGTTGGACGGACTTAGATTTGAAACATGTTTTAAATCTTTCCGTCGAACTCGAGTCCGGTCGAAAAGTCCGCTCGTCTGTATGCTAGTTCGACGGACAAAAAGCCACACTAGGGCAGCTATTGGCTACTGGCTATGAACTTTCTTGTTTTAGTCCGGTCCTACGTCATCACGTACGAATTCGACAGACTTGGTGGATTGTGTGTGGGCAAGTCCGTTCATTCAGAAAGTCTGTCATAAAGTCCATCAAAAGTCCGCCGGGCAAAGTCTGCCGTAAAGTCCGCTCGTGTGTACGCGGCATTAGGCTTTATTCACACCGGCATTTTAGGCCGGTACGAATTGCATCTACCGAATCCTGCTGCTGCTGTAAACAGCTAGGGGCGGCTTGGGACCTTGTTCACTATAATGATAGGTCGCTAGCAGCCACAGCTGTTCGCGGCTGTTTGCACAGACAGCAATTACCTGTGGTTGGTGAGCCACAAATAGCTGCGGTCATCAGCATCCTGTTGACATAGTGGTCGTGTCTGGGGGCCACACCTGCCACTGCAATTGGCACAGGCCTAAATTGCTAATGTGAATGTAGCCTTTTTCCTCTACCAAGAAGACCACATCCACACTGAGGCACAGAGCAGGACACCAGCTGCGGAAAGCTGATTTTTGGGGGCAAAGCTTCCATATTTCAGGTCCTCCTTAGGGCTCATGCACACGGGTGCTGAGGGTTATAAAACATCAAGAATATGTGTATTTCTGTGCCCAGGAGTCACAGGTGTTTGCATAAAGCCACAGCCAACAGCCTACACAAATCAATGACAGGCTAACAGACGCATGTAACCACACATCCCAGTAATTACACGCATACAGGGACTGATGAGCAGCTCTGGACACAACATTTTCATTTAAAGTGTAACTCCAAATTTGTTGAGAAAAAAAAAAAATGGGTGATCTATGAATATTGCAGGGACTTTAACAAACGATGTTGCAGATTCCTACCTTTTGTTATTCTGAAGAAATCCCTGTTTGTTCCTCTGTGCCTATGTGCTGAGTGAGTCAAATAGGAGTGGTTTCATAAATATCAACCAGCTGCTGCAGCTATGGGGCTCTAATGAGGAAAACTGCTGGGTCTGCATCCCTTTAGACATGATTTCCTATTGGGAATATCTTAACAGAAATTACATTTTTGTTGCAGGGGATGCCAAAAATCTGACTTGTATCTTAGTGCAGACTTCTGGGAAAATCAGTGAGCACAAGCAGGAAATTATGTTTCTGAGGGGTGTTCTGTACAAATTCTGTGTACAGAACACCTCCAGGTTGCCATATTGCATTTTACAGAAAATGGTGGCTGCAGATTAAAAAAGGAAAGGTAATTTTTAATAACATTCAATTACATAATGACTTGTGTCGCAATTGTATATGCTATATTATTTTTTTTTAGTTGCTATTTTTTTCCCATGAAAGTAGAGTTACCCTTTTAAGGCCATTCATCTGTCCCTGTCTGTAACTTCTTGGATGTGCGCTTACATATGTTCAGTCACTGCGTCTGTCAACCTGTCGTTGATTTATACAGGCTGTTGGCCGTGACTGTATGGAAACACTAAACACAAAAACTGAGCGCAAAAAAAAACGCTCCTTCTTAATGGTGTCTGACCATGTGCATGAGCCCTAATGCACATGTGGTAGGAGGGTCCCCTTTTCTTGTCGGGTCGCTATCTTTTGCCTAGACTACATGTTCTAACCAAACAAGCCCCTTTCCTCCCTTCAAACCAAGTATGTGTAAACTTCGGGAGAGTTTTCCAAAAAAGAATTATGTTGCTAATTATGTTTTAGTACTACATGGATTTGGGATGAAGCATGTGTATTGTATTTTTTATTGCACAAACGGATGCATACTTCAAATGAATTCAACTTACCAGAACCACAGAGCGTTGACATTTTTCTTAATAAATGGAAAAATTATTTTTGAAAATCATCATAAAAGTAATTCATTTCATACATGCATGCAAAGTGATAATTATGTCCAGATATAAACACTCTTTGTAAAACAATGAGAGTACATTAGGAAGAAGACAAGTCAATTTAATGGTTTTGCTTTATTACGCACAGAAAAGAAACAATAAACAAATCATTGAATGTCTCAAGTGAAAAAGGCTCACTTCATCCAAAAAGGCCTAACTGAATGACCCACTGCTTTCTTATATGGATAGAGAACAAGGGTGCACACACACTTCAGGCAAAAATAGACACATCCGGTCCAAGGTGCTAATCCCGCCTCATCACCTTAGGCAATATCAAGAAGAGATGAAAAGATTGATCGCACACTTGGATCCAAAAGATGCTGTAGAAATGTATTTATTGTCATGAGCCAGATAAAATTGCAATGATGATCAGTTGATGCGTTTCACACAAAAAGAACCGTGCTTGTTCACAACGTTCACAAGTTGTGAATAAGCACGGTTCTTTTTGTGTGAAACACGTCAACTGAACATCATTGCAATTTTATCTGGCTCATGACAATAAAGAATTTTTTACAGCAGCTTTTGGATCCAAGTGTGCTATCAATCTTTTCTTCTTTTCTTATATGGATACCAGTGGTGAGATCTTTGAGCCTGAAGAAGTCGGAAGTGACGTAACACGTAGGGAAAATCCTAATGATGCAGAATCTGGCATTGGTAGGAAAGATTACCGAATGCTAATTATACTAACTTTCTCAAGACTACATGGGAGCATCTTTTAATGGTATTTTTAAATAAAAATTATATTTTATGATCCAGATACTGTATAGTGAGAAATGCTGTGACCTGCCTGGACACTGGGTGGACTTGATTGCAGAACCCTTAATGCGGGATTGGTCCATAAAGACCATTAATGCCATAAATCGGGAGAAAGTAGATAGAAGGCTCTCACCATGTGTTCATCTCTAGAGGATGAACACATGGTGAGAGCCTTCTATCTACTTTCACAGTATCTGGATCAATCCGTGGTTGTGAGAATCCATCTGGCATTTTCCATTGAAGCGTTTTTGACTCCTGTAATGGGAGTCACTACTTTCTGGTGAGTAGACTGTGTGGCCGGTGATGGTGGTGGAAGATTAACCCCTGTGATGACCGCCTAATATTAGGAAGATTTTATCCAGAAGTCATTCAGATTTTGTTTGTTTGTTTATTTTTGAACACTATTTCACTATTTTTCAGCTTTCGATTTTGATATATATTTTTTACATATATTTTTGCACACAAAATACCAAACACCCAAGTGGTGTTTTCACGATTGGACTTTAGTTGAGAGTTCATATATGATTTTAGGCATTTTCACTAGTTTTCTGTGTTAAGAGATTAACCATTTTTTGCACTTGCATTTTATAGCGCGGTGACATGCTGTTTTGAAGATCGGGAAGGGAAAAAGATCGCAATTTTGATTCTTAACGAATAATCGTGCAGCTCTAGTGTGCAATGTGCTCAGAATGCAGGGTTCAGGAATGCGTTGTGTTCAGAATGCAGTGTTCAGGAATGCGTTGTGCTCAGAATACAGGGTTCAGGAATGCGTTGTGCTCAGAATACACTGTGCAACACACACTGACCTACCTGACACACACACTGACCTACCTGACACACATACTGATCTACCTGACCATTACACTGACCTACCTGACAAATACACTGACCTACCTGACAAATACACTGACCTATCTGACCATTACACTGACCTACCTGACACATACACTGACCTACCTGACTATTACACTGACCTACCTGACCATTATACTGACCTACCTGACACATACACTGACCTACCTGACACATACACTGACCTATCTGACCATTACACTGACCTACCTGACCATTACACTGACCTAACACATACACTGACCTACCTGACACATACTTCCTGCACTACTCACACACACAACACAATGTAGATCGGAGGATCCATCCTCCTCCTAACCTCTCCATGGCCTCATTGTCCATCACATCAGGGCTCTCCTTAGCAGTAGCCGGGCAGTATTGCAGGAGTCTCGCCATCCAGCTGCTTCTTGGTATCCAAGCCGTCGGAAGGTATCTGGGTAGTTGTCCTGTGGACAGATTTTCCCACCCGAGCTGTGGATCTCTGCAGCTTCTCCAAAGTTACCATAGGCCTCTTGGTTGCTTCTTTGATTAATGGTCTCCTTGCACGGCCTGTCAGTTTAGGTGGACGGCAATGTCTTGGTAGGTTTGCAGTTGTGCCATACTTTCCATTTTTGGAAGATGGATTGACCAGTGCTCTGTGAGAAATTCAAAGCTTGCGATATTTTTTTACAACCTCACCCTGCTTTAAACTTCTCCACAACTTTATCCCTGACCTGTCTGGTTTGTTCTCTGGCATTCGTGATGCTGTTTGTTTACTAAGGTTCTCTAACAAACCTCTGAGTGCTTCACAGAACAGCTGTATTTATACTAAGATTAAATTACACACAGATGGATTCTATTTACTAATTAGGTGACTTCTGTAGGCAAATGATTCCACTAGATTTTAGTTAGGGGTATCAGAGTAAAGGGGGCTTAATACAAATGCATGCCACACTTTTCAGATATTTGTTTGTTAAAAATTTTGAAAACCATTTATCATTTTCCTTTCACGTCACAATTATGTGCCACTGTTTTGGTCTATCACATAAAATCCCAATAAAATACATTTATGTTTTTGGTTGTAACATGGCAAAATGTGGAAAATTTCAAGGGGTGTGAATACTTTTTCAAGGCACTGTTTTGTTTTTTACAAATCATTGTGGATCTATGAAAATTACTCTTTATGATGTGGAAAAAAATGTGGAAAAAAATGAACATAACAAAGAGAATAATTGTAACGTACTTGGTGGTGGAGCCTGAGGTGCCGAGGAAGGCCTCTCTTATGGCTCTGGCTCAGGAGCCCTGGTAAGGTGACATGGAACACCAGAGCACAGAGTGGCACAAGTGCGTGGTAAGTCTCTTGTTGTCAGGTGTTGATGTGCATCTGCTACGTAGGGATGGCAGGACCGGAACACACAGGTGGAAGGACTGGAGCCAGTGAAGAGTGCAAATTGGCTGGTATAGGTGCAGTATAAGCAACAAGACAGGGTCAGACAGTCCATTTCAGCAACTAGCGAGCAGATCAGATTCAGACAGCAGGCAGGAGAGTAGTCCAAAATATATAGTGGGAGGACACATATGTAGAGTCTGAAAGGCTGCGCACCCCGGATAGCAAATCTTAAAAAAGAAGGAAAAGGTTCCCCATGGGGTTTTTTAGCAGCGATTGAGAGTCACAAAGAGTTAGTAAAAAATAGGTATTTTTATTATCAAAAAACAAAGGGACAATACTGTACAAAAATTAAAACATGAGCTCTGGTATACATTGTGCGAGACCATAGAATTAGGAGAAGGGGAAACAATGGTTGACAAAACCAACTAATGTACAAATTTCACAATTATATATAAATTCTCAGCTTGTAGTGATAGAATTATAGTTGTACTGTCCGTGGGCAGAAAAAGCCCCAATGCATTTCGACCTAAATGTTCACGGTCTTCCTCAGGGGGTTCTCATATTTCTATGAATACATCAATGGACAGGTTACAATCATGTAAGATATGGTTTACTGTAATAATTATTATACATCTATCATGAGTATAAAAGGCGGTAGTTGCATCAAATTTACCCTCTCCATCGAATAGGCTTGCTTAACCAGAGACTTCTTAAATAAAAAATATACAAAAATAGCAGTTGATTTCCCTATTGATGATCCTGGAAAATGCTGAGAGGTTGTCCTCACCTCCACCCCAAAGGGGGCCACCCCCGGCCGTGGGGCATACAAGTGGTCACAACAAGTTGGGCCCCCCAAAAGGGAGAGGCGGCTGGGAGCAAGCAACACCTGGAAGTCATTACAATTATTTTAATTAATATCTAGTATATTTTGTGAATTTATTAGGAATATGGTAACTAATTTTAATTTTAAACATTTTAATTTTGAAGAGAAAATAATAATAATTACTAAGAAGCAGCAAGTCTCCTTGCAACTTATATCAGTGTGTTATATATCCTGGAGAAATATAAGATTTCCAAAGGCAATAATGAATTACCATGTTGTTGTATAGTAATAAATTTCCCTATAAGGGAAACATGTTCTTGGCAAATAATGAAATACAAGTTCTTAACACGTGATGAATTCTAATTGATACCAGTGTTATAAGTATATGTTATATATTATATTCACTAAAGCTATGTGTAAAAGAATACATAATTGGGAAATGTGAAAAAATAATAAATGAGGTGTTGGTGAAATAGTGATTAATAAGTGTGAAAAAGGTATTAAAAAGGGTGAAAATTGTGATGGTTGGCTAAAAAATAGTGTAAAAACATGTGTAAATATAAGTGAAAAAAAATGACTAATTAAAATAGGTGATAATCCATAAAGTGAAAAATACATGCAATTGATACGGGTGGTGATGTAGAAAAGGATAAGAGAAGAAATCAAATGATTAATGGATCAAAGGTATAAAAAAAATACCAAAGTGAAGAAAAAACGTGCATTCAAAAATTAGGATTATAAAAATACTGATGCGTGCTAAGAAGTGCAAAAAAAGCTTTACTATATACCTGGTTACTATGCAAGTGTAGTTAAAATGATGTGGCCTCTAAAATATGAGGTATCAGGTCCAATAGATTCATTTAGGTAGACTTTGAATGAAAGAAAACATACAGACTCTTTGAAAATGAGATTGTGAAAGATATATATACAGCAGGGGTCCTCAAACTACGGCCCGCGGGCCGAATCCAGCCCACCAGCGTTTTTTACCCGGCCCGCGGACTGCCCCTTTAACATCGCAGCACTCCCCCTGCCATCTGCTACTTTTATAACACAGGACGGGAAACATGACAGGTCTGGACAAAAGGACCTTTTGAGTTAAGAAGTGGGTGATTGATTACTAGGCATCGGGGCAGTCCCAGGAATCAATCACCTGCCTTTCACTTGCAAAGTCCCGCCCTTTGTCCGGACCTACAATGCTTCATGTCTTGTGTGATACAGGTAACAGAGGGGAGGGGAAGTGCTATGATATTATAGAAGGGGCGGCAGTGTAATATCGATGAGGGGAGTCTGTTAGGAGGGCTTTGTGATAGGGGGGCATCTGTGATATGAGGCAGTCTGATATGGGGGGGGGGCGACTGTGATATGGGGGGATCTGTGATGGCTGAGTCTGTTATGAGGGGATCTGTGATGGCGGAGTCTGTTATGGGGGGATCTGTGATGGCGGAGTCTGTTATGGGGGGATCTGTGATGGCGGAGTCTGTTATGGGGGGGATCTGTGATATGGCTGGGACTGTGATATGGGGGGATCTGTGATGGGGTGTCTGTTATGGGGGGATCTGTGATATGGGGGGGACTGTGATATGGGGGGATCTGTGATGGGGGAGTCTGTTATGGGGGATCTGTGATGGGGGAGTCTGTTATGGGGGGGATCTGTGATATGGGGGGGAACTGTGATATGGGGGATAGACCAAACGGCACCGACACACTGCATTAGTGCAGTTTAAGTAGCCCTTCTGGCGCCAATGCGCACTCACGCACATGGACGTGCATACCCGCAATCTGGCCACAGGCAGATTTCCTTAGGTTTGTGCGCCTGCGTACACAAATGTTTCTTCCTTAACAATAATCAATTCATGTTTGGTTTGGATCTATGAGTGTGAATACTTGCCCATATATCGCTAGCAATTGTCTTGGTTGGGTCAATATTTGTAGTCAGGAGACTAACCTGGTCCCCACCACCACATGCTCTGATTGGGCACAAGCAGGGAGAGATGCAGCTGGAAGTAGCCAATGGTGTGTCCCCAAAAATGACTGCAATCACATGACAAGTAGATAATTCAGAGCAGAAGGAGCCCAGGTGAGAGTGTAAGAGAGCGTCCAGAGGCAGAGGCAAGTGATATCACCCTATCTCCAGAACTATAAAGACAATGTCAGGGAGATCATTTCACCCGCACACTGCATATACCGAAACGTGCTTTTGATTGTGCTGTCTACCACCATTATGGCAGAAAGATGTCAATAGCGCGTGTTCATGTTGCATACTTATTGCTCTTGACATTGTGGCTCTTGACCACGCCTGCTTGCTGCCATTGCTCTGACCTACCCAAGCATAATTAAATACGTAGCTGACAGCGGACTAGAGTTTTCTGGCACTGCAGACTTACCCTCTCCTTTTCTTAGACTGTCTCTGTGTTTCTCTAGTGCTGGGCTCGGATTACATGCATCATATTCCTGAGCCAAGCAGAGAGCATTGTGGGAAATGTAGTCTCCTGAACAGACATCCTTGATCTGCAGAACTATCCATGAACTACACCTCCCAGCAAGCCATCTGTTCCAGGGAGAGAACTCTGGGAGAGGCTATAAAGGGATCAGCAGACCAGGCCCAAGCCTTCTTGCTTCACGAATCTCATCAAGTAAACACCCCCTTCACTGCTGTGTGAGAGGACTGCAGCCTACCACGCGGTAACATGGCACTCCCAGCTCCGACCCAGGTGGCTCTGACGCCGCTTGCTACATGAGGGGCACCACTGCAGCGTCGCTGTAAACAGCAGGACCAGACAATTTACTGTTCCAGCAGCCAGTTCGTTATCTCAGTCAGTTCTGCAGAAGGAAGAATCTACTTGGATAGCTCTTCCGGAAGTTCCTACACTGTATTGGTGAGTGGGCACCTGCATACAAATCCAGTACCAGTCACTAGCATACTCCACAGGACACTGTATACAGACACCTTATACCTGGATTATCCTTAGGATTACTACTGGTCAGTCTCAGCTGCTTTGCCTATCACTGTGCCACATTTAAAAGTCAGTTTCTTTGAGCTCCAACTACCGGTGAAGACAACTGCAAGGCCTTGCATTTTGAACACTGCTATTCTATCGCTATTTAAAGAGACACACCACTAGTACCTATATTACTTCATCTCTCATTAGGATTAAAGGTATAATAGGCTGGCCTGGGGTTCCCCTTTAGCAGTGGTATTATATACAGTAAGTAGTAGCCCATTTTGAGATTTTATTGTCTGTTTTCTGTATGCCTTGATATTATATATCTGTCATTTCAAACTGTCATTTAATTGCTTTGGGGACTTTTTCAACTGAGTCTTGGCTGTTTATCCAGGATTTGGCTGACTAATACCCTGTTACAAGACTCTCCTCTTGATTAAGTAAAATCTGAGAGAGCTAATCAATCTACCTTGTGTCAGTGTGTTATTTAAAGGAATACACAACATGTCTGAACCTAGAGTGTCAGGAGGGCTGGAAAGTTCACAGGGTGAAGGTGACACAGATGAACATGTAATTCTAAGCAACCCCCAAGGGGGCAGTGCTACACATATACTCATTTATATATACCTTAGGTAAAGAAAAATAGTTCCAAATGTGTTATTTTTTCCTGAACATAAGAATAGAAGAAAGAAAGTACAAAACCACTATGAAATCCCTTTAAGAGACCAGAATACATTGATATATCTCATCTTCTGAAAAGACAACCATAGTTTTTTCTCAAATCAAGGAAGTCAATCTCACAACGTAAAACTAAAACTAGAAGCAGATGTCACCAGAGAATATATCTTTTAAATTGAAAAAAGATACGTAGAACATTACAGCTCTTGCATCAAGAATTAAATGTGGAGACTGTAGGAAATCTAATATTTAATGATTCCATATCTTTTATATAAATCACATTCATGCGGTGGTAGATACAGCACATTTATGTGAAATCCTATATCTAATCTGCGTTTACCTATGTCTCCCTGGATTCTGGTAAGTTATAGCACTGGTAGGAGAATTAAAGAAACCAATGAGGGACAATGCCAGGGGTAAGTGGAAGCACGTTTACTTTCAGATTATTGATTCCAGTGGAAAACAAATTTGCAAAAGCCTGTAGACAGAACGCACTTCGAACGGCATAGGCTATTAGAGGTTACACTGTGTTATTGGAAGATCAAAGACTGCAGACTATTGCTTAACATGAAAAATTTGATATAAAGAGTTGGTTTTTCAATCCTAATAACCTTCATAAATAAATGTGTAAAAGTTTCAGGGACTTGTTAGAATAAAATCATTTTAAAATAATGGTGCTGCAGGATGTATAGATATAGTTATATAGCCATGTACCTAACTTCCTGTCTTGAAGAAGAATATTGCTTGACCCTAAAATAAGTGCTAACAAAGTACAAAATTCTGCACAGAAAAAAATTTCAGGATTAAGAAGGCAACGCTAGGAACAATAGTGTAAATTGAAGGAACCTTTTACAATCACATTTTACTTCACTTTTCTGCAAATCGTGTTTGAAAGATGCACTTCAGCTAGTTTACTGCACTTTGCATATCGATCTTTGCCCTAAACTAGACGTACCAAAAAGATTTTCTAGAAAGAATAAAAAATTAACTATTAACTTGAATGGGACTAACAGATGGGTTGTGACACTGTGCCCCCAAACTACTAAGACCTGTACTTTGACTGTGTATTCTACACACAAGGGACTTAAAGATGCCAAATAATCAACTTCACATATTCTTAAAAAATTTACAAAATGTATTTAATAGTTAAAAAATAATTAATATAAAAAATCCTTAAAGTGGATGTAAACCCGATTCATGAAATTTGACCTGGGCACATATATTTGTAGCGTTTGCTTATCTCTCTTCAAAGTAGTGAGTCCCGTAGCTGTCTCTTGCTCCGTAGCTCTGTTATCGGCCTGGTAACTCGTCACACGTTCTACGAGATGGGAGATAGAAGGGTGTGTCGGGGGAGATTTCTATAAGTAGATTAGCAGTCAGCTTTCCGTCTAAGAGCAGGGCTATGTTTACTTCTTTCTTCCTTGTGACTTTCCTCCAATCAGCTGTCTTGGTTGTATGCCAATAATCCACTCCCAGTGGTTACCAGGAAGAGAAAAACTTTAACACTTTCTAAAGGATATATACAGATGAAGTCAGAAAATATATATGCATACTTTCCAACAGTCCCGATCTTCCAGGGACAATCCCGATTTTGGGACCCTCATCCTGAGCTTGTCCCGATTAAAATCCCGACTTTTTGCTTGTGTCCTGGGAAATCGTGACTGTTTTTGGCAAAAAACGGCAGCAGGCTACACAAAAATGGCCGCCGCCGCCACTGAGAGGACTGTTTTCCCGTGTGTTCAGTGGAGAGGGGAGGGGCAGCCAATCAGCTTCTCTCTTCAGTGTAAAAGTAGACAATTCTCTTGTACACTGAAGCCAATTGGCTGCACGCATAGGAGACCACTCCACTGAACACAAGGAAGACATCAGCCACATCCAACCCTCTGCCCCATGTGTCCGATGAGCGGGGACACTGATGCCACTGATTCTGCATTATGGTGAGTTGAATGATTTCAATGTAATAATAGAAATAATCTGCTTTAATCATCCTGACACCATAACAACCATGATTCTGGGATGATTCAAGCACTAACATCAGATGTTTGGATTATCTTTATCTGCTGATTGTTAAACTTTATGGAATACACATATTACTATTGTGGTGTAGGATCCGGGCCTGCTGTCCCTCCATCCCTCTTTCTTTCCTTCCCTCCTTCTCTCTCCTTCCCTCCCTCCCTATCTCTTTCTTTCTCTCTCCCTCCCTCGTTCATCTCAGACCACACCCCTTTGAGACACGCCCAATATTCCACTTGAACCACTCCCATTTTTCGCCTCTTCGCAGGCCGCATTTTTCTTTCCCTGCTATGCCATACCTACAAGCAAATGCCCTGCCCCCAATTATAATAAGACTCCACCTACAGGCAAAAAGTGTCCCTATAAATTTTTTTACACTATGGCAACTATGTATATGTAAAACTTATATAGGGAGATTTGTTTAATCTCTGTGTATCATCTGAGACTGTTCACTTCACTGGGTATATGTGAGGGTTTACATCCACTTTAAACATATATATATATATATTTTTATAAATTCTTTTTATTGTTTTTCCAAAAGTAGTGTACAATACAGAGCCTCTGGGCATTCCCCAGCTCAATCAGAACAAAAAATTAACAACAATAATTAGACCTGCAGGTTGAGACCTACCAAAAGAACAAAACCAGCCCTTTACTGCTTGAACTTACAAATGGTTTAATATATCAATGCAATGTAACTCATGCAACAAACATTATCAACGGGAGGGAGATATACTGGAAAATGTGTGTACAAGGCCCAAGGCTTTTGGAGTTTTAATAGAGGATTAACTTATTAAAATATGAATTGTGAGATCATGTTATATACTTCCAACTTATCCTAGCACTATTGCATTGGTGTTATGAGATTCTAGCCAGATATTCCAAAATTTGTCAAATTGATTCGGGCATCCACAGGAAAGGTATGTGGCTTTGTTTAGGGGGATGGCTGAGTTGACTAAGGCCTTCCAAAAGTTTAGGAGGGTTCCTCAGGCTGTTTCCATTTTACAATTACTGCTTTCCGTGCATAGAATAGCAACAACCCTAATGTCGCGTACACACGGTCAGATTTTCTGACAACAAATGTTCGATCTGAGCTTGTTGTCGGAAATTCCGACCGTGTGTAGGCTCCATCGGACATTTGTTGTTGGAATATCCGACAACAAAAATTTGAGAGCTGGTTCTTAAATTTTCCGACAACAAAATCCATTCGTGTGTACACAATTCCAACACACAAAATTCCACGCATGCTCGGAATCAAGCAGAAGAGCCGCACTGGCTATTGAACTTCATTTTTCTCGGCTCGTGTTGTACGTCCCCGTGGTCTTGGCGATCGGAATTTCCGACAACATTTGTGCGACCATGTGTATGCAAGACAAGTTTGAGCCAATATCCGTCGGAAATAAATCCAGGATTTTGTTGTCGGAATTTCCGATCGTGTGTACGCGGCATTACAGTGTTTTGTTTGCTCGGCAATGTGCTAAGGGGTTTACCAGGCTCAGTAAACAAACCAAGACAGTCAGGGGGATTGTAATGGTTTTAAAAGAGGTTATAAATTGAGTTGTATTCATTATATTTAAACTAATAAAATGTGTATGTCTTTCACTTAATGTGAAGTTGTTTGGCGCCTCTAATGTCCCTTATGTGTAGAATACACAATCAAAGTATATACAAAAGATTAAAAATAAAATCTTAAGGTATAAATGTGGGTCTGTAACTTTTGAAAACAAAAGTGTTCCAAAATCAGTGTCCCTTTTAAAAAAAAAATCTTTAGTGGTTGGGTCTCCCCCATCAGAGGGTGCCTAAGAGGACTAGAAAGCTACTTCTAAATATCCTTACTGCCACCAGATGTTTAATAGCTTTATATTGAAGGCGGACCCACAGACCCACCATATTTAAGCTGCATTCTCACATTTGGGAAGTCAAATTGATGGAAGCACTTATAGCAAGAATGAATATTATTCTTGCAATGTTCAAACGGGTGTGGGATCCCTGGGTACGCATGGACAATTTCTCACTAGTATAGACGGAAAACCTTACTCAGAAAATTACACAGTCTAGTTGTTGGGCTCTCTACTGCCCACCCCACCATTTTAACCCACTTCTTCTACTTACTTTCTATGAGGTTAGTGTTTAACTGTTTATCCTAATGTTATTTTTTTCCCCCTCCCCCCTTTTACTCTCCTCACTTCCCCCTCCTTCCTTCTTTCCCCCTTCTTTTTTTCTTTTCTTTCCTCCCGTTCTTATTTCTGTTTTTTCTCCTCTTCCTTCACTTTCCTTCCTTTCACTATCTCTTCCCTCTTTCTTTCCCCTCTTTTCTTCCTTCCTTCCCCCTCCCCTCATTTTTCTATTCTCTATTTTTCATTTTTCATTATCTTTTATCTTCTAACTATGGTTCCATACCCTGTTTCCAATGGAATATCACTTTGCTGTAGCTGCCTATATATTATTACTTTATTTTAATCCTCTTCTTTAAAATTAAACTATCCACGCGCTCAAGTGTCAGGACACGGACACCTTTGGGTGCCTCAATAGGTGCTGCTTTGTGCTCCACTGGTCCCCATTGGTAAGCAACACAAAAAATAGGAACCTCAACATTCATACTATGTGTGCTCTACTGTATATAGTTTTGTTTATTTTTATTTATTTTTTGTCAGTAAATATTTAAATGATTTTTGAATATGTAATTATGAGAATGTACTTACCTTATAGATGGTGTAATTGACTCCTCCTGAGGAAGCGACTACAGTCGCGAAACATGTAGAGGACCACGTGAAGACATACATCTCAGCTCCCCTTACTACCAATGCGGTTCACCTGTGTCTTTGGATCCCATCAATTAAATAAAAATCCCAGCCATCCCAGCAGATTGATATACAATATATAGAAGGCCAGGACTTTAATTAAAATTGAAGGAAAATGCAGTGCTGTAGATTACTCAATTGCACCAAAAAGTAATTAAATAGCCCCCTTTCTGCCCCCAACAGTAACCTCATTCTCCTCCTTCCTATCCTACTTCAGTTCCCAATACTTAGATTAAAGCCCCGGCCTCTACTACATAAATCTGCTGGGGCAGGCCAGAACTTTAATTTAATAGTCAAGAAACATGGGGCTGAAAATTATTATGCCACACTCGAAAGAATTAAATAGTCCCCTTTCTGCCCCCGGTCCCCACTGAACAAATGGGGCCTGGGGTATTTTTTTTAATTGCTGCAGACTATTTGCGGTGCATAATCTTGACCTGTGGTGGAACTACCAGGGTCGCAAAACGTCACACTTGCGACTAGCCCTGGCGTTCTGACACTGTCGGGGGCCCCAGTGAGGTTGCTGGACACAGGCTTCTGAGCTGCCCATCAGTGCTGCTCTGAGCTGAGAGTGTCACTCTCATACATCCCAGAGTCTGCACTGACAGTTCCCCCTCCCTTGCACAGATGAGAGAGTCAATCTCTCCTTCTCCTCCTGCCCCTCTCCTCCTGTGTGCACCACGGAAAGTGTGAAGCCCAGCACTTGAATGATCAAATTCAGCTGCTAAGCTTCACACTTCCGATGGTGCAGACAGGAGGAGATCGACAAGAGAAGAAGGAGCAGATCGTCTCTCTCCTCTCCCATCCATGCTAGGGAAGGGGAACTGTCAGTGCTGGCTCTGGGCTGTATGAGAGAGACTCTCTCAGCTCAGAGCGGCACTGATGGGCGGCACTGATGGGCAGCACTGATGAGCACTGATAGGTGGCACTGATAGGCAGCACTGATGGGTACTGATAGGCAGCATTAATGAGCACTGATAGGAGGCGTTAAGCACTGATGCTTTTTTCAGACAGGCTCAATACACAAAGCTAAACGCCAGGATAATGAGTCCAATTAAATCTGAAAATTACATAAACATGGCTGAAAATAACGATCCTTTTCCTTGTGCAAAGCTTTATGAATAGAGCTCTTTAAAATGAGATGCCTTTACATGCTAAGAAGAAATGATTTTCAACACCAATTTTGCAAGATTCAATGTATTTAAAGTGGTTGTAAACCCTCACATATCACCAGTGAGGTGACTGGCCTCAGGTGATACACAGAGATGAAATAAATCCTCCTATATAATGTTGCAGACAAGACAGAGAAAATAAATCACCGCTCAGGAGAACTTGCTTTCAGGTGTGTGTTAGTGAATTCTTCAGAGGAGAGGAGTCCCAGGTGCTGGCTAAATGCAAATTGAAGCAGGGTTTGAAACAGGAAAATCTGGATGCCGCACACCGGATAAAGTTGAAAACATCTTCTTTATTGTAAAACTTGGATCATAAAAAACAGGACAATCAGGCGGGTGGTACAGACACAGCTGACGCGTTTCAGGCTCTAGTTCGAGCGCTTACTCATAGCTATGAGTAAGCGCTCGAACTAGAGCGCGAAACGAGAAAAAGGACTTTTTGTATAAAAATTTGCATAAAAGAGTTTTAAACCTAAGCAATTGTTTGGCCCACAATAGACAATCAACAGACACCGGCCGAGATTCAAACCATGTATGGGCAGGCTGAAAGTACCAAGTTGATCGATCGATCAACTTGGGTGCAACCAGCCTGTTAGATTTTACATGCGATTATTACTAGCGGCTGGTATAGCCACTAGCAATAATCACTTTCTTCCCCCAGTGGGGACGGCTTCCCCTACCTGTGGTTGCAGGAAAGAAATTCGCTCTTTGTATGGCCAGCTTTAGTTTGAGATTACAACTGCTGGATCCTTTGTTTGCTAAATCACAATAGTTGCTGATTGTAAACCCAAGAAGATGCATACCCTGGGATGTATTTATAGACAATTTGCACAGCTGTTTATCCATTAAAACTGCATGTAAATTAGTTCTGTGCAAATGGGGCAAATGTTCTCAGGCTATATTCTCTGTAAATTGAATGCGAAAAATATCACATTGTGGCCACTATATGAAGCTGAGGAGCATATTTCTTCTCTATAATAGTAAGCGCCATCTAGTGCCCATTATGCAGTATTTTCCCCTTTCACACCTTCTCAATCTGCAAAGAATATAGCATTTACACCATTAGCATAGAATGAATTTACATGCACTTTCAATGAATGAACAGCTATGCAAATTTTTTATATATACAGTACAACCCCAACCAAGTGTTCCCTGTGTTTTAATCACCATCTTCTGTAGTTTATAGAAAGTGAGAATGACAGAATAGATTTGTGTAAGCTTTCACATGGCAGAATTATGTGACAAGAACTAGTAGATCTGCTAAAAATCTTTAGAAAGCTTGTGAAATCAGTCTGTGATTTTAACATGGAATAAAGTAAAACTGAGTAGATTTTCTGGCTATAGCAGAGTACACTTATTTATTAGAAAGTTTATTAGAAAGTATCAGCAGAAGTTAAGTTAAATCATATACTGCCTGAAGTTTGATACCAGTTACCTTATAAATCTAGAACTTTAAAATGCATTCAGTTCAGGAAGATGTGTCTATTTATTTTCTAAACCAGAAGTTAAAGTGATTAAGTTTTAGTTATGAGTAATGTCCATAAAATTGCTGTCTACAGAGTCAGAATCTAACAAAAAAAAAAATGAATGCCCATAGCACCACCTACAGGCAAGTAGAGATAGTACACAAGCATGTGCATATTTGTTAGGAGAAAATTCCACATTATTTTATCAAGAGAAAATATTACAAATGTATAGAACCTAAAGAGTTTTATTGAAAAAAATACTATCATTCTTATCCAAAAATAAAAACAGTCTTTAACTCAGAAAGCCTGATTATTTCTTTTGAAAAAAACATGACCTATAAAAGGTGCAGTAAAGGAAAAGAGATTTCAAAACACAGTACTGTACATAAATATCCAAAAAGCCTTTATTTAATCAATATTCTGTACACAATATTTAAGATTTTTAAAACTACATGGACAAGACTTACATAAAAATAAGACCTATGTACACTATACTATGTAAATTCTTGTATTTTGTTAAAATGTAAAACATTAAAACATTTCTAAAAATTTTAACTTAAATTTTAAATGTTTTGTATTGATTATAAACGTATAAAATTTGAAGAGTTTAATAGAATAAAGTCTATCATTCTTATCCAAAAATCAAAACAGTCTAACTCAGAAAGCCTGACCTATAAAATATACAGAAAAGAGAAAGATCTCGGAGCACAGTACATTAATATATAAAAAAAAAAAAGCTGTTTTTCAATCAATATTTTGTACACAATATTTAAGATTTGTAAATTTACATGGGGAAGACTGTACATAAAAAAAGACCCATGTACTATATAAATCGTTGTATTTTGAAAAATTTAAAAAAGGTAAAACTTTCTAAAATTTTAATTTTAAATGTTTTGAATAGATTCAAAACATTTTTGGTACTTATGTACTGTGCACCGAGATCTTTTTCTCTTTTTTAACACAATTTTTAAGTTGGTGCACAGCTTCCTCATTTTTTAGTGGGCGTTTTGTGTATATACCGCTTATCAAGTGTCAACATGCCATCATCACCCCAATTTTCAGTTTGCTGTTTTTCTAGGTACCCGCAAAAAAATGCATGGCTGCCTAGATGGATGCCAGTACAGAGGGAGAAGAGTCCTATAAGCCATACATTACTACAAAACCCTGTACTGTATGTGGAAAGTGAAAACAGCTTCAGCCTGGGCTCCATCCAGGCCACCCTCCAATGCGTTTCGCCCCGCCCACGGGGCTTAAAGAGGAGCTAGTCTTCCGGAAGAATTTTAAATAAACACAATTGCTCTTCTTAATTAATGCTCTTCCTATATTGGGTATTGGTATTAATACTATTGGTATGTCAAATATTTAAATCCCTACCCAAACTAGCACTCTCGAATGGCTGGCGGTGGCCATGTCAGTTACTGCCACCAGCCATTCTCTTCCTGTACTTTGTGCAGCTGTTTACCTAGCATGCAAATCCCAATCTCGCAAATGCGTGGTAAAAACACTGTGTGTGGCAGCAAAGGATGCCCCCGTTGACTCCTGGGATTGATGCCACCAATATCCCAAGAGTCAACAAGAAACCAGAGAGTACTTTTACTGCGGTGACGAGGACCAGGAAGTGGTGGAAATTGTAAATAAAAAAGGTACTTTTTCCAAAAATAAATAAAAAACAATTTCTAAATATTTTAGACAGAGTCAATACCTATAATAGGAACATGGTTGTTAGGTAGGGTGAAGCTCAGCTTTAATCATGATTAAGCCCCGTAGGTGTGGTGAAACACATTGGTGGGGTGGCCTGGTCGGAGTCCAGGCTGTGGCTGTTTTCACTTTCCACAAACAAGGTTTTGTAGTGATGTGTGACTTATAGGGCTCTTCTCCTTTTGTATTGTTATCCACGGAGCTGAGACAAGTGCCGTCCTCACCTGCACTCCCAGCAGTTGACAATTGAAGAGAACTTGTCGGAGCCTAGAGCAGCACCTGTTTGGCATTGCCTAGATCAGTGGTTCTCAACTCCTGTCCTCAGGACCCACCAACAGGCCAGGTTTGCAAGATAACTGAAATACATCACAGGTGATATAATTTGCTGCTCAGTGATTGCAGTATTCTAGTCTGCATCTCCCCGAGGTAATACTTAAAATCTGGCCTGTTAGGACCACTGGCCTAGATGGATGAACATGTAGCCTAAAAAGTGATTCTTGAATCTCATTTGGATCCACAAATAAATGTACACTGCTCATTCCAAACAAGCAGAATAGAGGGGGGGGGGGAGGTGGAGGAGAGGTTCAGGAGCTCACAGAGGCCGTTACAAGGGGGCAGAAAAACACAGTAAGAAAAGATTTACTGAAAAACAGATTGCATGGCCATTAAGTAGTGGAAGTGTATGGATTATTTTTGGAGATAAGGAATATTGTTTTATTGAATAAGGCAGTTTAATTTAGCATGTAAAGAGTATACTTGTAGTTTGGATCTATCTTTGGGTAATTGTATCATTAAATTGCTTTTTTTTCAGTGCTACAAGTCTACGTAGTATATAAAACTGCCACATATAATTTAACTAGACACGGGAAAGATTGTGCTAATCACTTCCATTTTATTTGTATGGTAAAGCACTGATTTTGTTAATTATATGTACTGGAATGCGGTACAACATGGTGTTGTTTCTACATCATTATCTATGTAATTACGCACTTATGTCCTCCCCAAAGAAAACTCTTCTGCTATATCAGGTTAGCTAATGTCTTTTTTATATAATTGCTCAATCTTTATGAAATCAAATGTGGGTAATTGCATCCCAGATAAGAATGTATCATTCCTCCCAATATTTTCCTTCACTATGAAGTTACTGTATTTTGTAAAGTGACTGATGCCAGTTATGAAACTTATATTGCTGTATGCCAAGGGTTAGCGTTGACTATCAATCTTAAACTAATTTTCCGCCTAGTGGAAAATGTCTCTTCATAGGACAGAGTTTATTCATACACACGTATGGGTCTATTGTTAAAAAAATTTGTTGGACGAATGTCACAAGCATTCATTCAGCTGTCACGAATTTTGATCATATTTTGCTTGATGTTGATTTCCTATGATCATTAGCTCCATCTAGTGATCATAATGCAGTATTTGCTTGATTGAGGATGCATTACGGTCACTAGATGGAGCTGACAATCATAAGAAATCAACATAATAAGCAAAATACAGTAAAGAAATTTGTAATAGCTGGGCATATGTTTGTGACATATTTCTCTTTAAAAATAGAACTTTACATTTTCTGCTTTCAGTAGTTAATGCCCCTCCATGCTGAACTGCTATAAACTATAATGGGAACTAAATTGTACGGTGGATTAATAACCTAATATGTAACACCACTAGAGTGAATGGTTGCCTAAAAAAAAATCAAAATAGAAGGTCCTTACAAGAAAGGAAGTATTATACCTACCTCTCCTTGGGCCTGTGTCTCCTAACTTCACTCTGTTCAAGGACAGCACACTTCCAGGAGGAGAGGAATTTGACACTTCCAGGAGTGTCAGACACTTGGTAGCACACTAGCTTAGTAGTTAGCACTAAGGTCCTCGGTTTGAACCCCAGTCAGGATAATATGTGCATGGAGATTGCACGTTCTCACTGTTCTTGCATTGGCTTCCTCTGGGTACTGCTTGCAGTAGTTTATGCCCCTCCATGCTGAACCTGTGGTCTAAATCCTCCATGCTAAACTGCTATAAACTATAATGGGAACTACATTGTAAAGGGAATTATTAACCTACACTCACCTGCCACTTTATTAGGTACACCTGTTCAATTGCTTGTAACACAAATTGCTAATCAGTCAATCACATGGCAGCAGCGCAATGCATATAGGCATCTAGATGTGGTGAATACGACTTACTAAATTTCAAACCGCGCATCAGAATGGGGAAGAAAGGGGATATAAGTTCCTTTGAACGTGGCATGGTTGTTGGTGCCAGATGGGCTGGCCTGAGTACTTTAACCATTTACCGCCCGCCGTATAGCAAAATGATGGCGGCAAAGTGGTTGTGTTATCCTGATCGGACGTCATATGACGTGATCAGGATAACAGAGCCGGGATGTGCCCGCGGAGGAGTGCAACGCGACAATCAAAGGTGCTGTGTGTCAGTCTGACACACCGCAACTTCGATCGTGGTATGAAGCCTCTAACAGAGGCTTCTTACCACGTTATCAGGTGTGACCAATCACAGCTGATCATCGTGTGAACCAGGAAGTGCCGGTAAACGGCTTTCCTCGGTTCACACTGACAGGGAGAGGGGGGGGGTCTGTGCTGATAATCAGCACATTGATTATCAGCACAGCCCCACCAAAAGGTGCCCATCACCTGCCAGCCTGTCCCTCTCTGTAAACACCTGTCAGTGCCCACAACAGTGCCAATCAGTGCCCAAAAAAAGTGCCAATCAGTGCCCCATCAGTAATGCCTATCAGTGACCCATCAAAGTGCCACTCAATAATGCCTGTCAGAAGCTCCTCATCAGTGCTGCCTATCCAGTGCCACCTATCAGTGCCACCTATCATTGCCCATCAGTGCCACCTATCAGTGCCGCCTATCAGTGCCATCAGTGCTGCCTATCATTGCCGTCTATCAGTGCCCATCAGTTTTCTTTTTCAAAATTGTCCGTCTTTTTTCATTTATAGCGCAAAAATATAAAACCGCTGAGGTGATCAAATACCACCAAAATAAAGCTCTATTTGTGGGAAGAAAATGATAAAACTTTAGTTTGGGTACAGTGTTGCTTAACCGCACAATTGTCCTTCAAAGTGAGACAGCGCTGAAAGCTAAAAATTGTCCTGGGCAGGAAGGGGGGAAGTGCCTGGTATTGAAGTGGTTAAAAACTGCTGATCTACTGGGATTTACACACACAACCATCTCTAGGGTTAACAGAGAATGGTCCGAAAAAGAACATATCCAGTAAGCAGCAGTTGTGTGGATAAAAATGCCTTGTTGATGTCAGAGCTCAGAATAATGGGAAGACTGGTTCAAGATGATAGAAAGGCAACAGTAAGTCAAATATTCACTCGTTACAACCAAGGTATGCAGAATACCATCTCTGAACATACAACACATCGAAATTTAAAGCAGAAGGGCTAAAGCAGCAGAAGACCACACCAGGTGCCACTCCGGTCAGCTAAGAACGGGAAACTGAGGCTACAATTCACACAGGCTCACCAAAATTGGACAAGAGAAGATTGGAAAAATGTTGCCTGGTCTGAGGAGTCTCAATTTCAACTGCAACATTCAGATGGTAAGCATGGATCCATCATGCATGGTATCAACGGTTCAGGCTGGTGGTGGTGGTGTAATGGTATGGGGGGATATTTTCTTGGCACACTTTGAGGCCCTTAGTACCAATTGAGCATCATTGAAAGGCCAAGGCCTACCTGGGTATTGTTGCTGACCATGTCCATCCCTTTATGGCTGCAGTGTACCCATCTTCTGATGGCTCCTTCCAGCAGGATAAAGCACCATGTCACAAAGCTCAAATCATCTCACCGCTGGTTTCTTGAACATGACAATGAGATCACTGTACTCCAATGGCCTCCACAGTCACCAGATCTCAATCCAACAGAGCACCTTTGGGATGTGGTGGAACAGAAGATTTGCATCATGGATGTGCAACCAACAAACCTGCAGCCACTGCGTGATGTTATCATGTCAATATGGACCAAAATCTCAGGAATGCTTCCAACACCTTGTTGAATCTATACCATGAAGAATTAAGGCAGTTCTCCAGGCAAAAGGGGGTCCAACCCGGTACTACCAAGGTTTACCTAATAAAGTGGCTGGTATGATGTAAGCGTGTTAGAGTCAATGGTTTCCTATAGCGACATTGTCGCCTAAAAAATAAACAAAATAGCAGGTCCCTACAAGAGAAGAAGTATTATTCTTCCCTCTCCTTGGGCCTGTGTCTCCTAACTTCACTCTGTTCAAGCAAAGCACACTTCCAGGAGGAGAGGAATTTGACTTTTCCAGGAGTGTCAGATACTTGGCAGCACACTAGCTTAGTGGTTAGGGTCACTAGGGTTCTCAGTTCGAATCCCAGTCAGGACAATTTCTGCATAGAGTTTGCATGATCTCCCTGTTCTTGCATGGTTTTCCTCTGGGTAATCCAGTTTCCTCGCACACACACCATAGACATGCTGGTAGATTAACAGGCTTCTGTCTAAATTGGCCCTAGTACGTGATTGTATGTATGTGAGATAGGGACCTTAGATTATAAACTCCTTGAGGGCTGTGGATGATGTGATTGTACAAAATGTAAAGTGTTGTGTAAATTGTTGGTGCTACAGTATATCTTAAAATAAAGAAATGCCTATATCTCCTGACACATGCTGCTGTTCCTTCCCCTCACCCCTATTCCATACAAAGCTGTGATATAGGGGTCAGAGGATGAAACTACAGTACCTGGGAGCAAAGTTTAATCGAATTTGATTTTGCCACACAGTTTGTGAAAATTAAAAATCGGAGGAAAAGATCATTTTATAACTATAAGCAGGTAACTTTTAGGCTTTTTGGATCCCCCCCCCCTCCGGTGTCACATTTGGCACCTTTCAGGGGGGTAGGAGGGAGTAGATACCTGTCTAATACAGGTATTTGCTCCCACTTCCTGGCATAGATGATGATTGCGGTGATTGCGGTGACCTACGCCACTTCCGCCGCCTACTCTGTCCTCCTCCACCGCTGTATTCTGTGAGGCACAGAATACAGCAGGGACCTTCCTTATCCCCTTACCGAGGATGGCGGCGGCAGCAGCCAGGAGCCGAAGGACGGATCGGCTTCGGCTGCTGACACCGCGGGCTCCCTGGACAGGTAAGTGTCCATATATTAATATATAGGGGGAAGTAAGATGATATATTTGCAATATGTGGAATATTCCCTGTTAGACAAATGTCACAGGAACAAGTGTCCCTATTGCAAGAATTCCCCTCTATTCCTGTTCTAGTGACAACTCAAAAACCTTAGACTTACCGGTATTTCTACGAGTCTTTGAGGACGGCACCTGGAGAGAACACAGCTCCACCCATTTTCCCAGGAAACACTGCAGTTTCTTTAAAGACAATCACTTCCACCATGGCCTCAATTGTTTATAGAGTACCTCCAGCCATGCTGAAATTAGAACATAGTAATAACACCACATTTTATAACACAATTAGAGCGGGTCATCGGTGCTGTCCTGAAAGACTCGTAGAAATACAGTTACGGGTGAGTCTAACTAAGGTTTTCTCACCTCGTCTATCAGGACAGCACCTGGAGATAAGAGAGTACTTACTTAGGGTGGGACCACTGCATGCAGGACTTTCCTGCCGAACGATTGCTCTGATGCTGAGAGCAAGTCCAACCTGTAGTGGCTGGTAAAGGTAGAAAAACTTGTCCACTTGTCCACGTAGCCACCTTGCGGATCCGTCCCAATGAAGCCCCTGCTCGTTTCGCCCAGGATGTTTCTACTGCCCGGGTTGAATGGGCCACTACCCCTGCGGGAGGATCTACCCCTGAAGCTTTGTAGGCTTCATTGATGGCCATGTGTAGTCATCTTCCTATGGTGTTCGCAGAAGCACTGTACCCTTATGTGCGCCTGAGAACAATACAAACAGTGAATTTGATCTTCTGAATTCTCTTGTAATTTCGAGATGAGAGTGCAGTATATATCTTCTTACATCCAGGCTATGAAAAGATCTTACCTTAGTGCTGGATGGTGTAGGGAAAAAGGTTGGGGGAACTATATCCTGCGACCTATGAAATACTGTTGAAACCTTTGGTAGAAAACCCGGGTCAGTTCTTAGCACTACCCGGTCCGGAAAAAGAGAAAAAAATGGTTCAATGATAAACAGGGCTTGCAGTTCGCTCACCCCCCCTAGCTGACGTAACCGCCACTAATAGTGCTAATTTGAGCGACCAAAACTTAATTGTCGATTCCTCTGGAGGTTCAAAGGGTTATTTCCTCAAACGCTGTAATACCACCGATAAGTCCCACTTCGGAAAAAACGTAAAAGGTACTGGCCTAGCTCTGGCCAATGCCTTAAAAAATCTTATATTAAGCAGATCCTGAGATAACTGCCTCTCCAGGAATAAAGATAAAGCAGCCACTTGGACCTTTAAACTACTAGCCGCCAACCCCTTCTCCATTCCCTCATGGAGGAATTCTAGAACAGAAATAACTTCCTGTGGCGAAAAAACTTTAGTCGTACACCAGGAAATGAAACATTTCCATGTTTTAAAGTAAATTGCCCTAGTGACCTTCTTTCTGCTATTTAATAGGGTTGAGACTAGTTTATTAGACAAACCCTTACTTTTTAGGATTTTCTCCTCAGTCACCAGGCTGTCAATCTGAGATGCTTGATATTGGAATGTTGAAGGGGCCCCGGAGTTAGAAGATCTTTTTGTAATGGAAAAAACCAGTGGGGTTCCACTGCCATGGACAACACCTGAATGTGGTAACCCTGAACCTGGTCCTTGAAGGCCCACAGCCCCAGAAGATCTCTTGGCCTCTCTGTTTGTCCATGCTCCTCTGTGCTTCTAGATGGGTGCCCCAACCCCAAAAACTTGCGTCTGTTGTCAACCTCCTTTCTACAGGAAATGTCCAGAGTAGACCTTTGTCCAAGTTTGAATGTCTCCTCCACCACTGCAGCTTTCTCTGAACCTGAGGGGGCATCTTGATCTCCAGAGACCCCCCAACCCCCCATAGGACCGATTCCTCAGAATTGCCTGCTAGAGATCTCTTGCATGGAGACGTGACCATTGCACTGCTGGGATTGATGCTGTGAGGAGTCCTAGTACTGACATGGTGGCCCTGATTGAGATTGAAAGATTTGTTTGGGTCTTTTTTACAGCATTTTGGACTTTCTCTATTTTTATCTCTGGGAGAAAAGTTATTTCCTGTATGGAGATGGTATACCCCAGAAACCTTATCGTTTAAGACGGGATCATGTTTGACCCTTCTTTGTTTATGATCCAGCCGAGAATCTCCAAGTGTCTTGTTGTCTCCTTCAGATCCTTCTCCAACTTATCCCCTGTTTTGGCAAATAGTAGGAGGTCGTCCAGGTATGGTATGATCGAGATTCCCCTTAATCTTCCTGGCCACCACAGTTGAAGCCATAGCTGGTTTTAAATTGGATAAGGTCGAATCCCAGGCTTTTTTTAATAGGAAATCTGCCTTTTTATCCATGGCATCTTTTAGAACGTCCATATCCTCAAAAGCCAGGTCTGTATTCCGTGACATCTGTAAAAAAGCTGCATCAAGCTTTGGTTTCTTGTTCTATACTTGAGTGCTATCCTGCTCAAAAGGAAATCTCAGTTTGAGGGATTTGGAGAAGAGAGGGTCTTTCCACTCCCCTTTTCACAGTTTCAGATAGAAATATATGCACTGGGAATACCTGATGTTTCACTTCCCCAATGCCTTGGAACATTTTATCATGTAAAGACAAGTTTGTCCTCTTAATGTCTAAAGTTGTATGGATAGTCTTTAATAGATCATCCACCTCTTCTAGAGATAATCTGTAGTGTGAAGAAGAAGCTTCTTTCTCCTCATCCTTTTCCTCCTCAGAACCTGTGGAAACACTTCCCCCTTCGTCCTCTGAATCACTGACCCCTCTGGGTACAGAAATACTTGGACGAGAACAGGATGGCGAGCTGCATCTACTGTTAGGATGTGCACCTGGGCGTTTGTCCAAATAAGAACGGAACGTCTCAAACGTGTCTGCAAGCTCTTTCGGGAAGAAGCTTAGTAGTTCGCAGGTTGGGTAGCGGATGTAGCTGAGGAAGTCTCCTCTTTAACTAAATCTGCTATACAGGTCCTGCATAACACTTTGGTCCAGGACTCCCTTATGTATTTTTGCAAGACGGGCATTTTCTCTTAGGGGGAGGGGAGGAATGTTTGGCTTTTGTCTGAAATACACCAAAAGCCCACTCCATTAAATACATATATCTAAACAAAAAAACAGATAAACAGTTAAAGCCCTTAACCAAGCTGCCAAAGAGAAGAGCTAACCCTTTAGCCCCTGTGTTTGTTACCGCAGCTTTACAATGCTAGTGACTCCCCCAGTGAGTCACCATGCTAAAAACAACCAAAACACACTCTCCTTAGTGCTATGGTCCAAGGAGAGTGAAAACTCAAGACCCCTAAAGGATAATATACAGGGACCTCTGCCCCTGCTTACCTGGGTCTGGCTGGTGTTAGTGGCTCCTGCTACTGCCACCGCCACTTGTTCCTCTGGATCCATGCTGCCGAGGTTCCTAGTGGCGTACGGCTGCTTTTTATTTGATTTTCCCGGTACTTTCGCGGCTGCGAGGACCGGAAATGACACCAGCTAAGGCGGCCTCTTCCCCCTGCATTCCAGCGGCCGAAACCGGAAGCCGCGTGCACCGCCTGAAGTCCCACCCCCCAGCCGGAAATGACACACTCGCCACCCGGGACCTGGAAAGCATGGAGGCTGACAAAAAGTAGATGCTGCTCTCATTGCTGTGCAGCCCGCAGCCGCAACTCTGAAGAGAGCAGGGACTTCCAGCAGCTTGAACCCTCACCGGGCATGAAGAGGAGGAGGAGGAGACACCGGAGCACCCCCCTCCCGTAAGGAGGTTTGCTGGGCTGGCCTGTATCCACAGACTACACCACAGGTATGCCCCATACTATCCCCACCTGGAGAGAGCGCAGCACACCCTTGGTTCCCTGCAGCGCTTCCACCATGGCGGAGGAAACACTACAACTGAGGCCATGGTGGAAGTGACTGGTCTTTAAAGAAACGGACTGCGGTTTTTTACTGGGAAAATGGATGGAGCTGTTTTCTCTGCAGGTGCTGTACTGAAAGACGAGGTGAGAAATTTTGGATTTACCCTTGATTTCATTTTTGGTAACACTGGTTCAGCCTAAAAAGAAAACAATTTGCTCTGTGTACTGTAATTTTCATTCCTGGTTGATTTAAAGAGGTTGTAACCCTAAGACATGAAATATGAACAAAGCATAGCCATCTATAGTGTGTACTTGTCTCAATTAAGAGCACTAAGTGTCATTTCTTTCTGCAGTCTCGTTCCTCTGCTATCACCATTAGTCACTTCGGACAGGTTTTCCTGACACCAAGAAAAAAAAGGTGACAGGGAAGGGATCTCCAGCTCATTGACAGCCTCAGCTCTGTTCCTGTGTGCTGCGTGAAGGGGGGGGGGGTGTCTCTTCCCCCCAATCAGCTCTCAGAGATCTCCTCCCCAATGTAACTTCAGCTCCCTGCCCCCTGCTTTTCAGAGTTGAGAGATTCTCTATAAATTCTGCACTTGAATGGACAGCTGCAGATAAACAGGTACAACTTATGTAGAAGGATTTGTTTAATCTCTGTGTATCACCTGAGGCTAGTCACTTCATTGGGTATATGTAAGGGTTTACAGCCACTCTAAGACAATAGCGGTGCATATAATGAAGAGGTTTTGATGTTAGTCAAAATTAGAACACAAAGAATAAACATTTGAAAGCCAAAAAGAGCCACCCTAATTTTGCTTTCCTATTGACTCCAATGCATTTCACCTTCTGGATAGGGGAAATTATGTTGTGTAATCTGTAAATTTTGCTAAAGGTTTAGAGAAGCTAAATTGGATAATTGCATTCTTGTCTCCTTGTTACGGGGACATCTAAAGAAGACTACAAGTGGCCTGTCAACTTCAGGGATCTCGCCCTGAGAAATGCCATGCGGTTACTGCAGAAGAGCATGTATGTAGACAGGAAGTTGCTGCAGGAGATGAGCAGCAGTAGGATGCTAAAAGGGGATGAAAAGAATGGTGATTGTTTATGATACTCATACAGTGATTGTATAGTCCTGTCCAACATGGAAGCCTGCATAAGGGTACATTCCATTGAACATCAAAGGCTTTTCTATTTTCCACCTGAAAGGGGGAATACTTTTGGGACTTTAAATGAGACATATGGGAATGTATATGCCTCCATCCCTCTATTGATATACAAAAAGGGGGGGGGGGGGGGGGTTGGACTTTACATGAAGCGTGTGTGGTGAAACAAAAAAAAAACACATATGAGTAAAAAACAGTAAATGGCATGACATGTAACAGTAATATATTGATAATGGTCGAAAAATGCAGTATATATATTAAAATTGTGATGACAGCATGGCACATTGTACAATAAAATATACATCATGGTCCTCCATGTCAAAAGGTCAGCAGAATCACAAAGTACTGGAGTATGGTCTGATAGATAGGTTAAGCCTATCTAAGGAAATGTCAGTATAAATTAAATGCATCTGAGTAGGCTTGACGCTTTTCTGTGGGCACAATCCACAACAGCAGGAGCGGATGCATTAACGATATAAATAACCAATGTAATCTAATGTTGAAAGCAAACATGGGAGAAAAAAATAGGTGGAAAGAGATGGCTGGCTATGCCTAAAAATACTCACAAAATGGCTGGAGTCCAGGCCATGTGGTACCACAAACCAAAGGGACGGCCAACATGTCTGTCCTGGGAGCTGAGGAAGGGACCTAGTAGAAAAGCAGGGAGTACAATTGCAATCCCCAGAAGGGTGAAGTGTGTGAATAATCTTCATGTTAGGGTCTAGGGGAACTCTGGATTCTATCAAAATTATTAAATAAATCGTATGTAACCATTGTATAATGATGAATAATATCAGGAGTGCAGTAAATGTTTCTACTGACATATCTTCCACTGACACAAATGGAGGAGCATTTTTACTCCCCCTCACCACCAATGCAGAGGCGTTTTTTACTTCTCTGGCTTTAATGCAAGGGTTTTTTTTTTTTACTCCTATGACCACAGACACAGGGCATTTTCTTTTTACTTCTGGTGGCTGCTGATGTTTGGCCATTTTCTATTCCCACTGATCACCACCAAAGGGGCATTTATTGCAAGAGTGTAGACAAGAAGTTTCAGTATTGGCGTGCCGAAAAGTATAGCAATAGCCCAGTAAAAATGTAAATTAAAGAGGTAAGTCCACAAAGTGACAGAAACCTCAATGGACTTAACCCATAGTAATTACATTTTAGAAAGTGGCTGAATTCCTGGAGCTCAGCTTTAATGAAGAAACAATCATTCACTTATAGTGAAGTACAAAAAAAAGAGCTCATCTGGAGTGTCCAAATGGAGAGTGGAGCACGACATGACAAAGGTTTTTTTTTTTAGACATATCTTTTATAAAAAATAAGTATAAATATATATATATATATATATATATATATATATATATATATATATATATATATATATATATATATATATATATATATATATATATACACACATACACACACACACACACAGAATCCCACAAAAGTGAGTACACCCCTCAAATTTTTGCAAATATTTTATTATATAATTTCATGTGACAACGCTGAAGAAATTACACTTTGGGGGTTATTTACTAAAGGCAAATCCACTTTGCACTACAAGTGCACTTGGAAGTAAAGTTGCTGTAGATTCGAGGGGGACATGCAAGGAAAATAAAAAACAGTATTTTAGTTTGCACATGATTGGATGATAAAATCAGCAGAGCTTTCACCCATTTCAGATGTACCCCTTAGATTTAGAGCGAGTGCACTTCCAAGCGCACCTACAGTGCACTTGTAGCGCAAAGTGGATTTGCCTTTCGTAAATAACCCCTTTGCTACAATGTAAAGTAGTGAGTGTACAGCTTAAATTTGCTGTCCCCTCAAAATAACTCAACACACAGCCACCATTGTCTAAACCACTGGCAACAAAAGTGAGCACACCCCTAAGTGAAAAAGGCCAAATCGGGCCCTATTAGCCATTTTCCCTCCCCGGTGTCATGTGACTCTTTGTGTAACAAGGTCTCAGGTGTGAATGGGGAGCAGGTGTGGTAAATTTGGTGTGATCGCTCTCACTCTCTCATACAGGTCACTGGAAGCTCAACATGGCACCTCATAGCAAAGAACTCTGAGGATATGAAAAAAAAAAAATTGTTGCTCTACAAAAAGATGGCCTAGGCTATAAGAAGATTGCCAAGACCCTGAAACTGAGCTGCAGCACGGTGGCCAAGACCATACAGCAGTTTAACAGGACAGGTTCCACTCAGAACAGGCCTCACTATAGTCGACCAAAGAAGTTGAGTGCACGTGCTCAGCGTCATATCCAGAGGATGTCTTTGGGAAATAGACGTATGAGTGTTGCCAGCATTGCTGCAGAGGTTGAAGGGGTCAGCCTGTTAGTGCTCAGACCAATACGCCGCATGTCACGGATAAGCACACCCACGGCAACTAGCTAACCGCGACGTGGTTCCGTGACAGGGGTATAGGAGGAATAAGGGGGAACTATACTGAGCAAGACTGGCTGTGATTCACAGCCCACACTACCTTTGGCCACCACTAGAGTGAGATTCCACTGCAAGCCAGCTGGCTGACCACACACAGACAGATACAAATCTTACATACAATCTGATGCACTCTAAGGGTGGGGGAGCACTCTAGCAATTAGCACACACTTATAGGGTTCCCCCAGCTATTCTACAAGCTAGAACCCCAGTGTTAATCACTCTTCCCACGCTCCATACACCCACACACCAGACACACAACAAATGATAGCCTGCTATCACCCAACAGTTGGTCCGCAGACTGGTCTGCTGGGCCACCACACACACAACAGATCTCCATCTGGCAGATCTGTTAGCTTACAATCTGCATGCAATCTGCCAACACGCAGTGCAATTGCATACCGATTGGCACGTAACTTAGAGCGAGTACTTAGGCAATAAAGTACAATCTCTCCAGAGATAGGAGTCCTAGCTTAGTACACAGAAGTCACTTATTATTTTATCATTTAATATCCCAAAAGTGGGCAGTGCATAAAAGATATACAAAGAAAAAAAGGAGTTACCAAAAAAAGATACAAAAAATACAAAAAGACACACAATTGGCAATTTTCTATGAAAATAAAAAAATAAATAAACTTTACCGAAGTCTATCCTTTAGTAGGAGCATACTGGAACCTCTGAGAACTCCCCAGTTTCGAACTGGCTTTGTGGAAGAACAACGTCCATATCTCAGGTTCCCCAATTTATTGAAATATGGATGTGGGCAGGACTTTAGCCCTTGACCAATAAACCCTGGGGGGTGTTCCTGTCTCAGCCCACAGGATGTTTTGTGTTCTGAAATTACCAGAGTCGAATTGGACTTTCTTTGAAGGCTACAGAAAGGTGGCAATCTATCTTTACTCGAATGGAAGACTTATTGGCATCTAGGTGTCAACTCGATTCTATAATCTGGTCCTGTCTGCTTCAAATGCTAATGAAAGAACATGTGTATGTCTGATTACTGAATACTACATCTTTAATAACACAGAATTAAACTATTTAACTGGAATGGTACCAGGCAATTGGAGAAAAGCCAGTGTAGCACCAATATTTAAAAAGGGCCCAAAATACATCCCTGGGAATTATAGGCCAGTTAGCCTAACATCAATAGTATGCAAGCTCTTGAAGGGGATAAAAGAGACTATATACAAGATTTTAGTAACGAGAACGGTATCATTAGCAGTAATCAGCATGGATTCACGAAGAATCGTACTTGCCAAACCAATCTATTAAACATCTATGAGGAGGTGAGTTGCCATCTAGATAAAGGAAGGCCCGTAGACGTGATATATCTGGATTTTGCATAAGCATTTGACACAGTTCCCCATAAACGTTTACTGTACAAAATAAGGTCCATTGGCATGGACCATAGGGTGAGTACATGGATTGAAAACTGGCTACAAGGGCGAGTTCAGAGAGTGGTGATAAATGGGGAGTACTCGGAATGGTCAGAGGTGGATAGTGGGGTCCCCAGGGTTCTGTGCTGGGACCAATCTTATTTATTTTTTTCATAAACGACCTAGAGGATGGGGTAAACAGTTCAACCTCTGTATTTGCGGGCGATACTAAGCTAAGCAGGGCAATAACTTCTCCGCAGGATGTGGAAACCTTTCAAAAAGATCTGAACAAATTAATGGGGTGGGCAATTACATGGCAAATGAGGTTTAATGTAGAAAAATTTAAAATAATGCATTTGGGTGGCAAAAATATGAATGCAATCTATACACTGGGGGGAGAACCTCTGGGGGAATCTAGGTTGGAAAAGGACCTGGGGGTCCTAGTAGACAATGGGCTCAGCAATGGCATGCAATGCCAAGCTGCTGCCAACAAAGCAAACAGAATATTGGCATGCATTAAAAAGGGCATCAACTCCAGAGATAAAATTATAATTCTCCCGCTCTACAAGACTCTGGTCCGGCCGCACCTAGAGTATGCTGTCCAGTTCTGGGCACCAGTCCTCAGGAAGGATGTACTGGAAATGGAGCGAGTACAAAGAAGGACAACTAGGCTAATAAAGGGTCTGGAGGATATTAGTTATGAGGAAAGGTTTGCGAGCACTGAACTTATTCTCTCCGGAGAAGAGATGCTTGAGAGGGGATATGATTTCAATTTATAAATACCGTACTGGTGACCCCACAATAGGGATAAAACTTTTTTGCTGAAGGGAGTTTAACAAGACATGTGGCCACTCATTAAAATTAGAAGAAAAGAGGTTTAACCTTAAGCTACGTAGAGGGTTCTTTACTGTAAGAGCAGCAAGGATGTGGAATTCCCTTCCACAGGCGGTGGTCTCAGTGGGGAGCATCAATAGTTTAAAAAAACTATTAGAGAAGCACCTGAATGGCCCCAACATACAGGGATATACAATGCAATACTGACATATAAATCACACACATAGGTTGAACTTGGACTTTTTTCAACCTCACCTTCTATGTAACTACATCTACAATCACACTACTTCTATAGATCACTTCACAACTTGCTAAGGCAAAACTATCCTACTCTTACATTTATGTTACACCGCATCAAATTAGTCTGCATGGCTGTCATCCCAGAAGGAAGCCTCTTCTAAAGATGATGCACAAGAAAGCCCGCGAAAACAGTTTGCTTAAGACAAGCAGCCTAAGGACATTGATTACTGGAACCATGTCCCAGGGTCTGATGAGACCAAGATAATTTTATTTGGTTCAGATGGTGTCAAGCATGTGTAGCGGCAACCAGGTGAGGAGTACAAAGACAAATTTGCCTTGCCTACAGTCAGGCATGGTGGTGGGAGTGTCATGGTCTGGGGCTGCATGAGTGCTGCCAGCACTGCGGAGCTACAGTTCATTGAGGGAACCATGAATGCCAACATGTACTGTGACATACTGAAGCAGAGCATGATCCCCTCCCTTCAGAGACTGGGTCATAGGTCAGTATTCCAATATGATAATGACCCCAAACACACCTCCAAGACGACCACTGCCTTGCTAAAGAAGCTGAAGGTAAAGGTCATGGACTGTCCAAGCATGTCTCCAGACCTAAACCCTATTGAGCATCTGTGGGGTATCCTCAAACTGAAGGTGGAGGAGCACAAGGTCTCCAACATCCACCAGCTCTGTGATGTCATCATGGAGGAGTGGAGGACAACCTGTGAAGCTCTGGTGAACTTCATGTCCAAAGGTTAAGGCAGTGCTGGGAAAATAATGGTGGCCACACATAATATTGACACTTTGGACCCAATTTGGACATTTTCACTTAGGGGTGTACTCACTTTTGTTGCCAGCGGTTTAGACATTAATGGCCGTGTTTTGAGTTATTTTGAGGGGACAGCAAATGTACTGTTATACAAGCTGTACACTCACTACTTTACATTGCAGCAAAGTGTCATTTCTTCAGTGTTGCCACGTGAAAAGATATAATAAAATATTTACAAAAATGTGAGATTATATATATATATATATATATATATATCTATCCTGTTTCCCCGAAAATAAGACCTAGCGTGATTGTCGGTTATGGCTGCAATATAAGCCCTACCCCCCAAATAAGCCCTAGTTAAAGTCCTTGTAGGGCTATTTTCTATTTTCGGGGAAACAGGGTAGGGTTTATTTGGGGGGTAGGGCCTATATTGCAGCCATCACCGACAATCACACTAGGTCTTATTTTTGGGGAAACAGGGTATATATTTAGATGCAAGGGACAATACCAGTTGTTTTTTTTTCTATCTTCGGGTACACTTTTAGCCAGTCCTCCTCTAGCTGTTGTAAGGCCCCATTCCGTGTGCTCCACATATGGCAGCCCATTCACTTGAATGGGCTGCCCTATACGCCAAAAAAGCTCCCACACCTTTATAGGCATGGCGTGTCAGTTGTTATGCGGCAAAAAAGGAGGTGCCATTAAAAAAATACCATCACAAGCGCATTGCACATTTTTCCACACTTCCACAATTGTGGCTCTGTGGGCCGTGTTTGCGTGTGCACGGCAGTACTGTGCCTGCATTTCACGCAGGAAAAAGGTTCTTGCACCATTTTGAAAACACAGCAACCAGGAAATCGTATGGTGATTTTGCACAAAGAAATTTCCCGGCAGTTGCCGCATCGACAAATGCGCGTGTTTTTAAATAGCAGTGCATTTTGGCTGTGGGTGCAGGAACAGGTGCAATTCCTGCACCCACAACCACCCGCAGTAGTGTGAACCAGGCAATGGTTTCTTTATTACTACTTAAAGAGAATAGTTATATTGTACCTATAATAAGTATCAAACACTGCCATCCTTTCTCCCTCTGCTGGCCATCTCTACACGCTACAGGGTTTATGCTTTGTCTTATTGGTTATGTTACAAATCTTTTTTTATAGATTTATTAATTATAAAATTATCTATGGATTTTTAATTTAGCGAAATATGCTGCGATTCTGTGTTCCTCTCACAATTTTCTTAAAAGATAAAATATAATCTCTATCATGTTCAGGAAAGAGTACACAGTTAACATATATTTGGCAGAGTTTAATATACAAAACAAAAACACATTTCAGACATTTACAAATACTTCAAAATAAATTCATGACATCATCTCTGCAGTTTTCAGACAACGAGTCTGACAACGAGGATCTAAAATGGTAAAAATACACAGGTCAATGTTCTAGAACAAACTGCTGGAAGTGTTTTTGTTGCATTGGATAGTCCAATGCGAAAGGTATTTCTCAACAGCATAGTATTGCATGCTGGGAAGCCATTTAATTGTAAACAATGGACGTTGCGGAGATCAACTCTACTGTTGTTAAAGCAAGGCCAATCCCTGGGCTGGGAACTTTCTTTTAAGGCGAAAGAGACGAGAAGAATTTCTTCAGAAATCCATGTCGCCCTTCATCTGCTTTTCTCGAGATTCCACCCAGGCTTTGTTTAGTGTCCTCTTCATCTCATCATCTCCGTCATCATATATTTTCTTTAAAACATTCATAAGACCGGCACTGGGGTCTCCATCTGTGTCCATTGGTGGTTTGCTAAAGGAAAAAGAAAATAAAAAATTAGTAATTGAATGGACAAATGTAATGGGTATTTTATAGCCTGTAGTGGTAGTGAATTCCATACTACAACTTGTACCTCCAGGTAAACCTATAATTAAAGCTTACCTGTAAGTACTGTGAAAATCTCCTAAACTTGCAGTTTAGGAGATATTTAGAGTGCATGCAGACGGTGACGTTACCGGACCTTCAGAGCCTGTGCCATAAATGGCGGCTCCAGCGCACATGTGCGGGAGTGACGTCATTGCACCCCCGGCCACTCATGTACCTGCAGGACATGAACCCGGAAGGAAGACCAGGGGAAGATGTCAGCCCTTTCAGTGGTGATAACGTAGTGCTGGAGGGCTTTGTTCTCTCATAATGTGCTAGTATCACCCCAGATGATGTCTTATTGAGACGAAACCAATCAGGACGGGCGCTGCTGATGCCACTGCGATATTTGATTTCACTTACATGCCTTTTATGCCTTCTTAAATGTGAGTGACCATTTTACTTCTTTCAATAAAATGCCTTTTATGTAAATGGAATCACATTATGTGGCCCAATTTTTTTTCTTTTACCATATACAATACTGGGAGGATCAGTTCTTGATCTTTGGTCACTGTTCTCTTGGTGGATACCTATTGATGTTATACATTGTGATGGACCCCTGCCTGATCGGTCTACATCGGAAACCGTGTATGCTGATTTTCTTCCCTGGGTGTGTTAGGCCTCATGCACACGAGACGCTGTTAAACTCGCGTTCAGAGGCAGTTGGACACTTTTTTCAACTGCCCCTGAACCCATTCAATGTTATCCTATGTGTCCATGTACACAGTCTCGTTTTTTGGCGTTTTTAGGCAGTTGCGTTTAACCTTGTTTTTCCAGAAGCAAAAAAATGGGTTCAGACGCAAAAGTTTTCCACGTTTCAGACGCCAAACGCGGCTAAACGCCGGTACCGCGTTTGCGTTTATAAGCGTTTTTAAAAGGAACATTTTACAACCCGACTTTGGGGCCCCATATCTCGGGGCCACTTGGTGCTAGGAACCACAAATTTGCAAACACAGTGGACCTAGCACTACAACATATCCAAATTTGGGGTTCCTAGCACTAAGGGGCCCCGAGATACAGGGCCCCAAAGTCGGGTCACAAAATGTCACTCTGCTCTGCAGACGCTTCTAGACGCAAACACGGTAAAACGCGGCATGACGGGCATTTCTAAACGCCGGTTTCAGCTTTTAAAAACATGTGTTCAGCAGAGTTTGCACCAGCGTCTCATGTGCATGAGGCCTTACACCACAAGCTCTGTTGACTCATCAGGCGTATGCCTAGTTGGGTTCAACTTGTCTGGTAAGCCTCTTTCCTTTTGGTGGGGGATTATCAACAGACAACTAGTTCACAGATTTATCTCGCAAGTCACTTTATATATTGGAGTCACTTTAGGGACTTTCATTCTAATTATATATATATATATATATATATATATATATATATATATATATATATATATATATATATATATATATATGCACTGTTGGTTTATGTAAACAACATCATTATTGTTGTTTGTATTTTAGAGTAATATTGTATGTATTTTATCATGATTTATGCACATCAGTAATGGTCTGTTACTAGTTTGATCCCGTCAGGGGAATCTCACTTTCACCTTCACTTTTAGCGCTGCACTTTACCACTTTCCCATTTGTTCTCATTATGACATTGAATTGCATTGCCCCCCCCCCATTAATGGCGGTTTACCAACACTAAGGCTTTAAGTCGGCATTTGGTCTCGCAAATAAAAAGCATTAAAAAAAAAAAAAAAAAAAAAAAAAAAAAAGGTACAAAAATGAGATTGCCTAAAGAACTAATCAAGTGTCTGCCTTTATTCTATAGTCCAACTAAACAGAATTTCACCCAAACACACACAGAGTAAGAAATGACCACATATTTTGTAAAAACACAACTTCGCAATGTAGCCAGTATATTGCCCACATTTATTAAAATGTGTAGCTTTACAGAGCATAGATATTTATTCTAGCATTAAATTCCCCAAACTGAACACCTGTGTAGTATTTAGCCTGAGTATTTGGGCGATACTTAGCAAGTATCAATATGCGCCATTTAGCAGACATTAGTGAGGCCCAAGTTTAGCGTCACAATGAAAGGTGAAGGGTTAAAGAAGAATTTAAAACCTCTGCTAGAGAGATTACAACCCAACACAGTGAAAGAGGGGGTCCCCTCCACAGGTAGCACACTCTTTTGGAACAACTTTATTCACAAAAGGAAAGCTCTACATGTCCAGTTTCTACTTTCTATGACAGGCATCACTAGATGGCAGACCATGGTCCAGATTCGGACCGAGTCGCTGTCCCATCCAGACCACTGGTGTCCTGCCATTTAGGAGCTGGTTCTTCCTCTCAGCTGCCCCCACTGATGTCATTATCACAGCAAAAATAAAATTTCTCTTTACTTCCTGCCCCAGAGACAACAGGAAGTTAGAGGAAATATTTTAAAGTGGGGGGGGGACCCTCCTAGTTGTCCACTGAACAAGCGTCCCCACTCTTGTTCTGGAGACATCTCCAAACCCAAAAATGTAATATATTGCAGCGTAAACATGTTTTAGATGTGGTGGCTGCATTTTTTTGGGGGGGGGCTTTTTCCCCTCTTTTTTCTGATGATCTGACCAGTAACACACCTTCTGTATTAGAGTGCCTACACTCTGGACAAAAGAACAAAAAAAACAAAAACAAAAAAAAGACACCTTTTTGGACAGCAGCACTGTCCACTTAGGGTAGTGTGTGTGTGTGTGTGTGTGTGTGTGTGTGTGTGTGTGTGTGTGTGTGTGTGTGTGTGTATGCAGTGTTAGATATACTAGCAGATTTAGATACCCTAACAAATTCTAACATATTTTAAGCAGTTACAGCAAACTGTTTTTTTATTTTTTTCCTTTTGGGATAAGAATAAAAGCTGACCACTGTAAGCACCCCTGTCAATGTTTCATAGTTTGCCCAACCCAATACCTGCTACATCTGCAGGACAGCTTGTTCTGATGAAAAACCAACAGACTTATTGACTTGATCACCAGGTTAAAAAAAAAAAAAGAAAGAAAGCCTATAAAAGAAAACTAACGCAGCCACCATATCCAAGAATTGGTACGCTGCAATATAATTTTGTTTAGTCAAGTTAAAATCTGTATTTTTTGCTAAAAAAGGACTTAGAACCCCTAAATATTATATAATTTTTTTAGCACAGACCCTAGAGAATATAAATGGCGATCGTTCCAATTTTTTCTGTCACGCTGTATTTGCGCAGCGGTCAAATGCAATTTTTTGGAAAAAAAAAAAAAAGACACTTTTATGAACTAAAAAGGATTTTTTTTTTAAATCTGCGCCATTGGCACCTGAGTAAACCAGAAGTGATGTCATGACATCGCTTCTGGGTTACTAGACCCGGGACCCAATCGAAGCCGATTCGGGTCTTCAGCCAGCCGGCGGACATGTCAGCTGGTTGCTCAGGACTCCCGGTGGGACAGGAGGAGATCACCCCGGTACAGCCCCTTCAATCAAAGGCCGCATATTTACATACGGTCAGCGTGAAGGGGTTTATACCGATTTAACAATCCCACAATTCTTATGCACATTTCATTTAGACTGAAATACTTGTCTGTACTAAGGCCTGATTCACACCTATGCATTTTTAGTGCTTTTTTCATTTTGCACATTTGCACTACAGTCCATTTAACATGGTTTCCTATGGAGCATGTTCTCTAGTGCAAATATGCAAAATGCACTAAAAATGCATTAGGTGTGAATCCAGCCTAACTGGAAATTGTGTGGATTGTAAAGAACCCCGTTTTACATTTTCATTTGCTGTATGTTCCGTATTTTTCGAACCATAACACTTTTTTCCCCCAGAAATATAGAGGAAAATGTCTCTGCGTCTTATGGTGCGAATATACAACCGGCACCGCTCCCCGTTGCCGCCACCACCGCAAGAAAGGCAGGACAGCAGGGGACAGATATCCAAACCCCCCCCCCGTGGGCGCCAGGTGATCCCCCTGCTCTGCCAGACACAGAAAACATAGCATTCGGCTGCTTGGACTGCTCTGTCAGCGGATGGGATAACATCAGGTAAGGCTGTGTTTGTGGCAATGGTCATTCTGCATTAATGGTCACTCTGCATTATTGGTCAGTCTGCGTTTATGGCAATGGTCAAGCTGCATTTCATGGGCACTGGAAAATATTTTAGTACACCATTTCGTTCAGAATATTTTTTTTCTTGTTTTCCTCCTCTAAAACCTACGTGCGTCTTATGGAGCAAAAAATACGGTATGTTAAACTTTTCCAATAATTCTGAATTTTTCCGCCGTAATACTCACTCTTTCTCTTTTGTCAGTTTCTCAACTTGCGTCAAATATTCCCATTTGCTTTCAGATTTTTTCCTTAACATTAGGAGTACAGTGTCTGTCTTCACCTGCCAAGAGAAAAGAAAGTATATTTGAAGAAATTCCTATTTATATGGCAAAATGTCAATTTAGCCCATTATTCTCAAGCACCATTTAAGATAATATGCTAGGCTGATGGCCCCCCCCCCCTCCTTGTTTTTGTTGTTTCCTTCAGAATCACAGATTTCCCCAATCTGAAGGGGGCTGCAAAGACGTGAGTGGATTTAGAGGCAAAGTGCGGATTAACAAGCCTCCTTGCTTTCAAGAACCTTTGTCATGTCCAGTAACACTTGAGCACTAATGTGTTGTCTTTTTTTTTTATATTGCAAAATGTATACAAACTTGCAGAATCACAAATTTAAGCCGAGTACTGGAATTCTGAGTAGCTGGAAATCAGTCAAACACGCCAACATTTTTTGTAATGAGTAGCAATACACAAAAAACAGGAATTAGACTCACTTTTCTGGAACTGTTTTCAGGTGCGATTGGCTTCAGAAGATTATTTATCGTCATGGTATGATTCTTCCCATTGAGATCCTTCACCAATAAATCAAAGGACCTGTAAAACAAACAAAAAAAGTCAAATATCAAAAGTATATATCTAAAATGATAAAATGTAGTGTACAGTTTGCTTTGCTTTTCTATTTAAAATTATCTGATTATATACAGCAACATGAGTCTGGGTTTCATAGCAGACCATTATGCCGCGTACACACGGTCCGATTTTCCGACGGGAACTGTTGGATGTGAGCTTGTTGTCGGAAAGTCCGACCATGTGTATGCTCCATCGAACATTTGCTGTCAGACTTTCCGCCAACAAATGTTTGCTAGCAGGTTCTCAAATTTTCTGCCAACAAAACTTTGTTGTCAGAAAGTCCGATCGTGTGTACACAAGTCAGTCGCACAAAAGTTCACGCATGCTCGGAATCAAGCAGAAGGAGCCGCACTGGCTATTGAACTTCCTTTTTCTCGGCTCGTCATACGTCTTGTACATCACCACGTTCCCAAGTTCCCAATTGTTGGCCAACATTTGTGTGACCGTGTGTATGCAAGACAAGTTGGAGCCAACAACCTTCGAACAAAAATCTACGGTTTTGTTGGTAGAAAGTCCGATCGTGTGTACGCGGCATTAGGCTGGGTTCACAAAAATATGTGGGTCTGATTTTGGTGCAAAGTCTGGTGCAGTTTCCAATCAGCAGTTCAGGTGAGATACATGTTCGAATTTTACACTGAAACCGCACCTGAACCAGACAAAAAAATCCACAGGACCCTTTTTTTAAAAATTCGCAACATAACTGGCCCGCATATATATGAACCGGCTCCATTGAAAGCCGGTCTGGTTCACATGTTATGCGAATCGGACGCATTTCAAAATGCATCATATTCGCCTATACAGTGGAACCTTGGATTACAAGCATAATTCGTTCCAGAAGAATGCTTGTAATCCAAAGCACTCGTGAATCAAAGCGAGTTTCCCCATAGAAGTCAATAGAAACTCAGATAATTTGTTCCACAGTGACTTCTATGGTATGCAGTACCACATGTGGCCAGAGGTAGGGGGGACGCCGGAGACCCTCGGAAACCAAGCATTTCCGAGCGGCTCTGAATGTCACCAGCGCCCCCGCACCTCTGGCCAAATGCGGTACTGCACATTGCAGTGGCTTGAGTCCTGCTCGTTTTGCAAGACAACGCTCGCAAATCGAGTCAGGATTAAAAAAAAAAATAATATCTCGTATTGCGAAACGCTCTTTAACCGCAATACTCGCAATCCAAAGTATTACTGTACAGGAATCGAGCCTTACCCTAAAGATCATGTCACAATGCCCTGCCTACTCCCCCTCCACATCTGTGCCAAGGCCCACCCGCTGAGAAACTGCATATTTGCGTGCGGTCAGCACCAAGAGGTTAAATAATTTGTTTGTGCTGCAAAGCAGAACTTCTGCATTTCTTGCCTTGGCAAGAATTGCATTTTTATTCTTCTTGCTCCCTGCGTGTGCAGATGTGCCAAGTGAGCCCTGTGGTATAGCTAAGCATACGCAGGTTTCCCTAACCATCTTCACACATATAAAGGTTCCCAGGCATGCACAAAGATGGAAGTCCCAAAGCCTCCCCGCCTTTGCGCATGCATGGAAAATCACCTGCACCGTTGCAGATGTGTTACCGTGTTCTGCCAGGACCCAAAGGCCAGCAGAGCCCATCGGCACATCTGTGCATGCGCCATAATGGTGGTGCTGGGGCAGGCGGAGCGTAAGTGGCAGAAGTTCCACTTTAACTAGAAATGCTATACAAATCATTTAATACAATAATATTATATATCTATCTATCTATCTATCTATCTATCTATATATACACACATACATATACACACAGACACACACACAAAGACACCTATTTATATATTTGGACACGGGCACAATTTTCATACTTTTGGCTCTGTATGCCAGCAGAATAAAATTAAAACTAAACAATCCAAATGAGTTTGAAGTGCAGACTTTCAGCTATAATTCAACGGGTTGAACATAAAATATCAAGTACAAATTTTAGGAACTGCAACCATTTTCAGGGGCTCAAATGTAATTGGACAAACGAATATACCGTGTTTCCCCGATAGTAAGACACCCCCGATTGTAAGACGTATCGGGAGTTTGAGGGGTCAGCTAATATAAGCCGTACCCCGAAAGTAAGACATATGTCTTACTTTCGGGGAAACACGGGGGGGATTTGCCTCCAGTGACGTGCGGTACAAAGAGTGGGGCTGGGGGTGCGGGCCGCTGGGGGTGCGGGTCTCTGTCCCCCTCCGTTCTCCCCCTCCGTTCCGCTTTCCTCCTCTGTGCCTCCCCGCTGTCCCCTCCGTTCCCCCCTCCTTCTCTGTCCCCCTCCGTTCTCCCCCTCCGTTCCGCTTTCCTCCTCTGTGCCTCCCCGCTGTCCCCTCCGTTCCCCCCTCCTTCTCTGTCCCCCTCCGTTCTCCCCCTCCGTTCCGCTTTCCTCCTCTGTGCCTCCTCGCTGTCCCCTCCGTTCCCCCCTCCTTCTCTGTCCCCCTCCGTTCTCCCCCTCCGTTCCTCCGTCCTCCCCCTCCTTCCTTTGTGAATAGACAGAGTCAGCTGACTCTGTCCATTCACATAACTGAAACATTGTAATCTCCTGTGATTACAATGTGTCAGTTTATGAATGGAGAGAAGCCGCTGTCTTCTCTCCTTTCATTCTCAGTGCAGCTGACGCTGCAGAGAAAGGGACTGGGGAATCTCTATCCTCTGTCTCTTTCTCTGTCTCAAGGGGGAGATATCAGAGGTCTGTTAAGACCCCTGATATCTCACCAAAGCCCCCCAACAGGGCTGATTAAAAAAAAAACAAAAAAAACACATATTGCAATAAAGAATAAAAAAATTTTTTTTTCCCCAATATAAGACATACCCCGAAAGTAAGACATAGTGGGGCTTTTAGGGATAAAAAGAAAGTAAGACACTGTCTTACTTTCGGGGAAACACGGTAATCATAAATAAAATTTTAAATTTTAATACTTTGTTGAGAATCCTTTACTGGCAATGACTATCTGAAGTCTGGATCCCATGGACATTACCAAAGACTGGGTTTCCTCCTTTCTATATCTCTAAATACTGCAGAATTCATCCGGCTGCTTCTGTCTCATCATCAATATTCACCAATGACCCTAGGCCACTGGAAGCCATGCATGCCCATGCCATCACACTGCCTCCACCATGTTTTACAGATGTTGTGTGCTTTGGATCATGAAGCTGTTCCAAGCCTTCTCCATATTTTCTTCCCATCATTCTGGTACAGATTAATCTTAGTTTCATCCGTCCAAAGAATGCTTTTCCAGAACTGGTCTGGCTTTTCTTTTTATGTTTTTTGGCAAAGTCTTATCTGGCTTTTCCATTCTTCAGGCTTATGAATGGTTTGCACCTTGTAGTGAACCCTCTGTATTTGCTCTCCTGAAGTCTCCTCTTGATTGTAGACTTTGACAATGATACACCCACCTCATGGAGAGTGTCCTTCATTTATCTGGATGTTGTGAATGGGTTTTGCTTTACCATAGAGAGGATCCTGCGATCATCCACCACTGTTGTCTTCCGTGGACGTCCAGGCCTTTTTATGTTGCTGAGCTGACAAGTGCGTTCTTCTTTCCTCAGAATGTACCAAACTGTTGATTTGGCCACTCCTAATGTTGCTGCTATCGCTCTGATGGATTTGTTTCATTTTTGAAGTCTTACAATGGGCCCGTTTCACTTGCATGGACTGCTCCTTTGAATGCATGATGTAGGTTCACAGTAATAGATTACAAATGTAAATACCACACTCAGAATCAACTCCAGACCTTTTACCTGCTTAATTGATGAAGAAATAACAAAGGAATAGCCCACGCCTGGCCATGAAACAGCTTTTCATTCAATTGTCCAATTACGTTTGGTCCCGTGAAAAAAAAAGGGGGGGGGGGGGGTTGGTGGATGGGAGCTGTAATTCCTAAACCCTTCCCTCGATTTGGATGTACATACCCTCAAATTAAACCTGAGAGTGTGCACTTTCATGCCATATCCATTAAAGAACTATAGCTTGAATATGTTTTGGTAAATACCTGAAAAAATATAAAATTGCGCCTGTGTCCAAATATATATGAACCTAACTGTATATGTAAGCTGGGGCACTGGAGGCCTGTGATTATGTCTTTGTAAATCCTCGCTTTCCTGGAAGGGACTGAAGATGCGTGAAAGCATTATAAGGAGAATGACAAAGTTACTCTAGGGAACAGTTTTAAAACCACCAAATGCTGAAAAATATCTGCAATTTTTTGTATAATTTGGGCTATTTCTAACGCATTATGCTTTTACTATTTTGCAAAGAAAGAAAAAAAAAAAAAAAAAAAAAAAGAAGATTTTTTTTTTTTTAATGCATAGAAATTGTCCGGCAAGAATGGATAGCAGTAGTTGTCTTTAGCAAGTTCAGTACATATACATTCACTGCTGAACTAAGAGGACCATACTTAAGACATTACCATGGCACAATATCAAATTGTTTTGCACACTTCCCACAATCTTACTATATGTATCTGAATGACCACTTCACTTTGTGTATAGTCCACATTATCTGTGCTGTCCAGGTTGGGTAAACATCATGTCACCTGAATCCCATCCAGGCCATTATTCTATCATCTCTCCAATTACTTTTTATTCATGGGCACCATCAAAACACCTTTACCTTACCTTTCTGTGAACTGGACCTGCACATTATCAGCTGGAATATTCTGAACATCCTTCAAAGTAATATAAAGTTTAACAAACTTGTCAGATTGATCCCAACCTGGAGAAAAAAAAAAAAAGGCACAGTGCATAAGTTATCAGTACTAGTATGCAGTTTATGAACTCCTCTTAGTTGAAGGCTAACCCAAAGTGCACTATAGGATATCAACCCCAACATGTCAAAATTACATTTAAGTAAATCATATTCATTTCATAAAAAGGCAAAATAAGCTGGCCATTGATGGATCGAAATTTGGTTGGTTTAACCACTTCAGCTCTGAAAAATGTTACCCCCTTCATGACCAGGCCATTGTACTACTGTGCTACTTTAACTGGTAATTTTTCTGTACCCAAACAAAATTTATAGCATTTTTTTCCACACAGAGAGCTTTCTTTTGGTGGTATTTGATCACCAATTAGTTTTTTTATCATATAAACGAAAAAAAGCCTAAAAAATGTTGAAATAAATGTTTTGGTTTTTTTTAACTTCATGCTATAAAACATATCCAATAAAAAAAAATCTAAGGGGGCGTGGCCTGGACATGGCTGACTGAGTACACGTTTTTCCGGAGCTTCCAGCCTTATCCCGGCTGAGCTGAGTCAATTTTGATCCCACTCCACTCCACCAGACATGGCATGTACCCCAAGAGGAGGAGGACCAAGGGGAAAGCCAAAGCAACAAAGGCCGGCAACGGGGGGGGGTAACAGAGAAATCTCTCACTCACTCCCAGCTTGCTTCCCCCGCTTCCAAGATGGCGGAGCCGCGTGTGGAGGCAGAGACGACTCAGGGATTAGACGGCCAGCCTGCGTCCGATGGAGTCGAACTCATACTCAGACACCCCGTTGGCTCTGCAGTCGGGATCGTGGACACCGCTGCCCGGACTGCAGGACGCAGAGCTGTGGGCACTGTTAAAGGCCCTTCCTACCAAGACGGACATCGAATCCCTCATAGGCCGCCTTGAAACACAGCTCCGCAAGGCAATACAGGAGGTAAGAGGGGAACTGCAGATACTGTCCACTAGATTGTCAGAAGGTGAGACTTCAGTGTCGGACCTAGAGCGCAGAGTCACAGACTTGGAGTGTTGCTTTTGTCCCCCAACACCCCCGTTCCGTTTTTATTTTCTACTTTCCTATTCTTTCTTGTTTTTTTAGTTATCTCTAAGCTTCTTTTTACAGTGACATAGCGACGTCCACAAAAAGGACGCACCATTACAGACGTGGTTGAGGGACCTTGCTCACCTATATTACTTCCTCACCTATACCCCTACCTACCCCCCTCCTCCTGGTCCTTCCCTGCTAGTTTCCCCCCCACCTATCCCGCTGTAACACTGGTTGAGGATGGACGGACTACAGGTATATTCGATTAATGCAAAAAGCCTAAATATACCAGAGAAACGACACATGCTCATGACTGATTTAAAACGGGCAAAAGTAGATGTGGCCTTCATTCAAGAAACTCACTTTAAAGAGGACAAACTTCCTGTTCTCAAGAACAAAATTTTCCCCCTAACATACCATTCTACCAACAAAACTAAATCCAGAGCAGTTTCCTTCCCTGTTGGCCAGTGGACTACCTTGGACCCTGCAGGACTCCATGTTAGACAGGGAGGGACGCTTTACATTCATCAAGGGTCATGTAGGTGACGTGCAATTGACATTAGCGACTATATATATGTCAAGACACCTTTTTAAGACGCACCCTGTCAAAGCTCTCTGACTTCCGTGAGGGACTCCTCATCCTCGGGGGAGACTTATGTCCCTCTAACCTTAGCGGTAGACACCTCCTCGGGCTCTTCCTCTATCCCAAGCTCCCGAAAACGCATTGCCCAAACCCTACACGGGCCCAGCTGATTGACACGTGGCGTCTTCAACACTCGGGAGAAAGAGACTATATGTTCTAACCCAACCCCCCCCTCATAAAATCTACACGAGAATAGATTACTTTCTAATTCCTCATGGCCAATTTCAGTGCGGAGTTCCTCCATTGGCCTTTAGACGTGGTCTGACCATGCCCCCATATTTCTGACATATGCACTCTCTAATACCCCCTCACACAAAATGCGCATTTGGCGATTGAATGAAAGCCTTCTACAAAGGCCAGAGGTCCTAAAGGAAGTAAACAGGGAATTGAACTGCTATTTTCAAACAAATACCACTGAAGACTGTAGCCCAGGGGTAATATGGGAGGCCATAAACCATGGAGCTCGAATTAAGAGGGAAAGAGAGGGACAATTGGAGCAGCTTTTGTCCAAACACAGCATAAACACTCCACTAGCCCCCTATTAGAAGCGGAATTGGCTTCTCTCCACACCCAAAATCAATGACCTCCTTGGTTACAGAGCTAAAGCGGCGCGACAATGATGCCGCCTTACAGCATAGGAATCTGGGAAGAAATGCGGGAAGGTTCTAGCCAGAGCAGTCAGAGATATTAAAACACAAACTTACATCCCCCACATAAGGACCCCGACTGGATCCAAAGTTAGTCTACTAAACCAAATATCTAAAGCTTTTAGAGATTACTACAAGACCCTGTACAACTTGCCGACCCTGTCAGGTACCCCTTCCCTAATAGAAGACTATATAGCCTCCGCTCAAATGCCCACACTGACATCCGAAAGCAAAGCCGAACTAGATACCCCGATCACTCCAGAGGAACTAGAATTAGCAATCAGCTCAACCAAACCGGGTAAAGCTCCAGGACCAGTCGGGTTCACCCTTCAATATTATAAGACCCTACTCCCTTAGCCCCCGCATGGTAACTTTTTATAACGACCTGGGAAAGACAGCGGCCCTCACCAGAGACACCCTAAAGTCACACATTACCGTTATCCTGAAGGATGGTAAGGACCTGACCATATGTAGTAACTACAGACTCGTTTCCCTTCTAAACATCGACTTTAAGCTGTTCACTAAAATACTGGCGACCCGGCTAGCCTGACACATGCAAACCCTAATCCACCTAGATCAAGTGGGGTTTATTCCCGCAAGAGAAGCCAGAGACAGCACAACGAAAGTGCTGAATCTCATTCGAATTAGCTAACCAGACCCTTACACCATCTATATTTGTCAACACCGACGCTGAAAAGGCGTTTGACTGGGTTCACTGGCATTACATGTTTGCGGTACTAAAGCACGTCGGGCTAGGGGAAACTATGATTAAATAGATTACCCAAATTTACTCAACCCCTACTGCACAGGTCAAAACTAATGGTATCCTATCAGATCCCTTCCAGATCACAAACGGAACTAGACAGGGTTGTCCGCTGTCGCCCCTCTTATTCACCCTATCCCTAGAGCCATTCCTAAGCAAGGTCAGACTGAACCCTGACATTCAAGTCCTCACGGTTGGAGACACTCAATACAAAGTCTCAGCGTATGCTGACGACTTACTTTTCTCTCCCGCACCTCCTCCAAGAATGACATTTATGGAACTATATCCAATTTGAAAATTAATTATACCAAATCAGAATACCACCCTCATGTCCACACTCCGCTCTAGTTTTAATTTTAAATGGACATCCTCTGCCCTCACATATCTAGGTACCTCGGTCCCAGCTGACGTAAACCGCACTTTCGACCTGAACTTCCCACCCCTACTGATCAAGACACAAGCCCTGTTAGACTCATGGCAAAAAGGTCTGCATTCATGGTTTGGCAGATGTAACCTGATTAAGACGTGCATCCTACCCAAATTACTATACTTACTACAGACACTTCCAATCTCAATCCCCTTGCAGTTATTTAAAAAATTACAGGCGCAATTTAATACTTTCATTTGGGCAAACAAGAAACTGCGCTTACCCCGCACCCTTCTGTCCCTCCCCAAGCTGAATGGGGGCCTGGCGATTACCGATGTAAGGAAAAATTACCAGGCTGCCCACTTGGGCAGGGTCATTGATTGGTGCGTCATCAGGAGTCTAAATTGTGGACACATTTAGAACAAGCACAAACACAAGTTTCGCTCGGGAGTGCTATTTGGTGTTGTGAACACCTGCCACCAAACCTGAAGAAACACCCAACTATAGGTACAACAATCCGCATAGGCTCACAAGCTTGTTTCACACACACACTTGCTATCCACAACCGAATCACCATTATTTCCCATTATAGGAAACCCTCAGTTCCCTCCCGGGGTGGACTCCCAAATCAGAGACATGCTTTACACAGCTAACCGCACAAGGGCACAACACTTTTTGATAAACGGCTCCTGGCCCTCGATAGCAACACTTACATGTGCAACAAGTCCATTTAAACTGCCATTTTGGACCGCTCTCCAATTAAGACACTACCTCGCGTCTATACCTAATCCACAACGTTTTAATAAGCCATTAACAACATTCGAGAAACTCTGTACGACAGAAGATACCCTTCCGAGGGTGTACAGTCTCTTGATCTCTCCAGCGGAGGACATGATGTTGAACTTCATAAGTAAGTGGGGAAGAGACCTGGACCACACATTTACGTCGGCCCAGGTCCAAACGCATAATAATGTTCACCTTAAGATCCTCTATCTGTACTAAAGTACAGGAGACAAATTACAAGCTCCTAACAAGGTGGTATCTCACCCCACACGCTTTGCATATCCGCTGCCCAGAGTCGTCTGAAATCTGCTGGAGATGCCTGAGAGATAAAAGGCACGATATTGCATGTGTTTTGGTCCTGCCCTAAGCTTACTTTTTCTGGGACACAATCAGAGCAACCATTCAGAAATTTACAGAATACAATATCCCGGACAATCCGGCCTTTTTCCTACACGTCTCTACCATGTCAGCAAAATTTTACAAAAAAATTGATTGTACGTCACCTATTAAATGCTGCTAAAGCCTGTATTCCACTCTGTTGGAAGAACCAAACACCGCCAACAGTGGCAAACTGGATTCAGAAGGTGGAAGACCTAGTGCTTTTGGCGAGACACCAACAGGAAAAATATAACAAGACATGGGCGATATTGAAACAATTAATTCTCTCCCCAGAGGGCACTGCCCTCAGAGCTTCCTAATAGAACAGACACCTTGGTAAGTCTGAACCTCAAGACCGTCCTGAATCAACCGGGGCCCTAGCTTGCCCCACCCTAATAACCTACCCTCCGTTCTCCTTCCATTTATCCCACCCCCCTCCACCTATGTGTCTTTCCCCCTTCTTACCTACCCGTTTATTTTTGCTTTTTTAATGCAAGCACGCAAATAGTTCACAAGCTGGATGTTGGAAGTGGAGAGAGGAGGAGGAAATAAGAAAGAGAACTGTTACTTAATCCCTTGGGTGGATAAATATACATATGTAATATACATATTAATGTATCCTTCACCACCTAACACTGACCTAACAATGATGCAATATCTGTAACAAAACTGTAAGATCAACTGTAACTATGAAACCTGATTGCTCCTCCTCTCCATACTGCTGTTTATTGTGGTAATGTTGTATGCTTATATTGCATTGTCTTTGCCCACGATGGGCGTTAATAAAAAAATATATATTTGGGGGAAAAAAAAAAATCGAATTTCTCCATAAATTTATGTCAAAATGTATTCTGCTACGTCTTTGGTTTGTATGAAAGTTATAGCGTCTACAAACTATGGTATATATACACTGGATTTTTTTTTTTTTTTTTTTTTTTAATAGTAGTAATGGCGGTGATCAGTGACCTATATGATAAAAGTGCGATAGTGCAACAGACAATCTGACACTAACTGATGCTGGTAGCGGTCGGGGGGGGACTGACTAACTGACATCACCAGTGCCACTAATACAGTGATAATACTATATAATACTGGCTGGGAAGCCAGTAGTATATATTATTACTGTATTATATATTAGAGTATTATAAAATACAGTACTATATATTGTATCATTGTTAGGCACACAGAGTTAACTGTGTGCCTAACAATGTTTACTATGTGTGCCTAGTACTGTCTTTACTGAGTGATGTGCTGTTTTTTTTAATGCCTTCTTTGCATGGAGAAAAAATAACCAACACATCGCTGCTGTCTGTATCTGTGTTATCGACACAGGGCTCACTTTTGTCGCTTGCGCAGCCAATTAGCAGGTTACGGCCATAAGTCATTGACCAGAACCCTTGATCGGCTTGTGCTGTAGCGAATGACAGAACAGCCAGGGCAGTGGGCTTGCATCCCCTACCCGGAAGTGCTGGATGACGTACATGTACATGATCCAGCGCAGCAAGGCCAGTCTGCCACAGTAAATCTGCTATAAGCTGTCCGCAAGCGGTTAAAGTCTATGGCCAGCTTAAAGCCTCGTACACACGATCAGATTGTTGGCAGACAGAGCGTCAGACTTTTGTCCGAAGGGCATGTGCCTGGATTTTGTCTTACTAACGGCACACAATTGTCGGCCAACAAACACGAATGTAGTGACGTACTACGGGGAATTTCAGCTCTTGACCGCCACCCTTTGGGCACCTTCTGCTAATGTCGTGTTTGGTGAGCATTTATTCCGAGCATGCGTGTTTGTACTTTGTGTGACGGACTTATGTACACACAATAAGAAAATCTGACAACAGACCATTGTTCACCGAAAATTTAAGCCTGCCATCCAACATTTGTTGGCCAAAGTTGGACAACAATTGTCTGAAGGAGCGTACTAATGGTCAGATTTTAGGTAAACAGTATGTCATCACACAATTCCCTGCCGAAAATCTGATCGTGTGTACGAGGCAGAAGACTAGCTCTGTAATGCAGGCATCATTAAAGCCCAGTCTCCCGAATTTCGATCCAAGTGTAGCCATTCCTGTTTAACAAAAGTCGACCATTGAGGAATTCCTCCATCCACCGTGCTTGTGGGGAAGGAGAAATCTGTTTGTTCAGCCCACTGGCTGAACAAAAGACAAATCATCTATGGCCAGCTTATGACTAGCTATGTAAAGCAAACACCATTAAAACCCACAGAGTTTCCCCTGGCAGTATATTATACTGTATATATCATGGGTAGGAAACCCCCAGCACTGGTACCGCAAGCAGCACACAAAGCCTCTTTTGCCAGAACTCGACTCCCTCCCCATCAGCAGAGCAGCGCAGGGAAGTGTCGGTGAGAGACACCAATGCATTCCGATTTCAGAATTCCCCACGCCGCACCTGCACTGAGGGGGAGGCACTGTGCCCCCCACACATTGTAAAGGATGGGAAACATTATTTGGTTCTCTAACTTTGCTGTAGCTGCGATCGTCAGCTTTTGTGAAGGGGAAGAGATTGAGTGCACAGTTCTGCTGGGAGGGGGGGTGGTCCCTGTTTTCAGGAGGAGGACTGTCATTGGCCAATGACAGTCCTGCTAGCCCCGCCCACCATCTGGAGGAAGATGAATCACTTGATTGCCACTAACAATCTCAGAAAGAAGGGATTTCACTGACTGAGAAAACCACAATCAGGTGACAGTTTGTGGAATTATTGTTGAGCTTCTGGGAACTTTGTTGAAATTATTCCTGAGCCTTTTTTGCTTCACTTACTACTGAACCCCGGCACTCTGTGTCCCTTTAAGTCAGAGCCATTATTCAGTGCAATGAAAATCACACCCAACTTTTCCTGTGGCGCAGAGCGCCGCACTTTTTCTCAGCTGCGGATGCCCAACTTATGATCCTGCACACAGGCCCACTGCTTTCAGAAAATGCCCCTGACCTGAGCTCATCATTGTGCATCCACTCCAGATGCTTGTATGTGATATCACGCACAGGCACGTGGGCTGGATGCGAGAGTTGGATCAGCAATATGAGTGTGGCAGGACAGGTAGCTGTGTCTCATCTCTGCTTCCTTTCACCACTCTGCATATCACACATATCATAGATGAGGGTACAGCGCTGGGGAAAATGAGCAGATGGGTTCAGTGTTAGGACAGATGAGAAGGTGATTCAGTAGTGAGACAGACGAGCATGGGGGTATGGCGGTGGAGCAGATGAGAAAGGGGGGTACAGTGGTGGGGCAGATGAGCAGGGGGATACAGTGGTGGGGCAGATGAGCAGGAGGATACAGTGGTGGGGAAATTGAGCAGGGAGGTAGTGGTGAAACAGATTTGCAGGAGGGAGAGTGATCTGAGGCGTGAGAGTGCAGGATATTAATTTTGCACTACTTAAGCAGTTTACAGCATTTATATACACACACACACACACACACACACACACTATACTCACCTATTTCTGAAATCATCAGGCCGATGACATGTCACACTGGATCCTTTTTTTATCTTAGTCTCTTCTCTGGTTTAGGGTGGTCCTTGATGATGCAGAGGGCACACGTTGCATCATTACACTGTGAATGAAGGGCACATTGGAAACGCCCCCTCAGGGGGTGGATCATTGCCACCCTGCATTCGCAGTAAGTTCTCAGTCTTCACAGTTGAATGATGCTCAAGAAGAAGGACATCTTGAGGTGAAAAGGAGGTACTGAAGAGGAAAGCTCTGAAGAGGCGGATAGTACTGCAGTCAGAGCTATTTTATCCCCTTCAAGCCAACACAAATATGCGACTCCACTAAACTGGACTTTTTTCCATGGGGCCACATATTTGTGTATCTCCCTTTGTGCTGGGAGCGCGCCACCCCATGGCATCTCACCGTGAGCCCGTGGACCCCGTACTCACAATCGGACCCAGATCTACCGATTCTGGGTCACCTGATTGATCACTGTGATAGCCAAACAGAGGCAATCAATCACTGGGAAGCCCACCCCCATATTTTCTCTCTCTCTGTGAATGGAGGAGAGAGATACATAATATCTCTCTCTCTCTCTCTCTCTCTCTCTCTCTCTCTCTCTCCTTGCAGAGGGAAAAAAAAAGTGTGTAAAAAAAATGTTTACTATGTTGGGCTAGTTGTCCTGATTAAAAAAAAAAAAAAAAAAAATCAGGAGATAACCATTTATCACCAAATGAAAGCCCAATTTGTCCTGGAAAAAAAAACACAGTATAATCCACCTGGATGCACAGAGTAGTTGTGATAATAGTTTTACTAACACATGTCAAAGTTGCAAAACTGTGCTTAGGCATTAAGATTTGTTCTACCCTTAGGCACAAAGGGGTTAACAACAGCTGGGGAACCATTTTCTTATAAAAAAAATTGTTAGCCTAATGAGTAGTGTTCAGTTTTAAGAGTGCTATCCGATCCCCTGTGGTAGTCCTCTGTATTACTTCCTGTTGTAGGGGACAATGCACATGTCAGCTACATTCTAGAGAGCAGTGTGAGTGGTGCCTTAAAGCGGAGTTCCACCCAAAAATGGAACTTCCGCTTTAAGTGCTGGTGACCCCCTGACATGCCACATTTCGCATGTCATTTTTTTGGGGGGGGGGGGTACCCTGTTTTTAGAAGCACCCAGCTCCCATTTCCTCCCCTGGTGCCGCGGCGCCGGAAAGAAGTTCACCTCTCCCCCCTCCCTCCCTGCAATCTTCTGGGACACGTCACAGGTCCCAGAAGATTGCCTGGCCATTAACAGCATGGCTCCCGCATGCGCAGTGCCCTGAAGCCACATCGCTGGACCATGGGACAGGTGAGTGTCTAATTATTAAAAGTCAGCAGCGACACTTTTTGTGGCTGCTGATTTTTAAATGGGTGAACTCCGCTTTAACTGAAGATTGCCAGGCCTAAGCACTGCTACGTGGAGTAGAGCTAGCCCTATGCAAATGCTGACTTTCAGAAAATCTGTATGTGGTTATGATGACCAGGATAATATGCTGATAATATAAGAAAATTACATGAAAATATGCAACACATACTAAAAGACCCATTTTAGTTTTTTTGCCATAAGCAAAATAATTCCCTTTCATTTATAGTGGCTGTTCAGGCAACACCTAATGCTAAACTTGCCCTCTGCCACATTTTAAACCTAATCTAACCCTGTAAAGCAAAAATCGCTATACTTGCCTATTCTGCAGCCGATCCGGTCCGGTCCTAGCATCAGCAGCGGCTTCAGTGTGTACAAAAGAGGCAGCCGACAACAGAAGCCCCATAGTAAGTCTATGGGTTACGTCACTTCCCAACTATTTAACAGCTGCTGTCGGTCCTCTCCTGCACACAGATTCCGCTGCTGGAAGCCGGACTGGATCGGGTGCAGAATAGGTAAGTACAGCGATTTTTGCTTTACAGGGCTAGATAGATTAGGTTTAGAATGTGGCAAAGAGCAGGTTTAGAGTCGGTTAGTTTTTGCCTGGACTTACACTTTAACGCATTCTAAATTCTCTAATGCGTTTAGACCTCATAGGGCTACAGCTATGGGTCCATTCTCATGCCATATTCGTACAGTGATTCTGATGACTACAGCCTGTCTTTGAACCCTGTTCCTCACGAAGGAAAGGGACAGGGTGTATTTTATTGAACATGTGCTTTCTGCTCACCATAGTTGAAAATTTTCACTGTATATGTGCTGGACATGGGAGGGACAATGGCAGATGGCTTCTGAACTTCCATGGACTCTCCTGTTTGTTGTTGCTGTTTGTTAGCGATCTCGGTCTCCAGTTTGCGTTGCTCCACGAACAGCACATCTCGTACTCGTTTTCTTGTCGCCTTTTCCAAAAGCTGCTTGACTTCTTCCAGGTCCTTCTGAAGCTGGGTGGAAAAACAAAAAACATGTCATTTCATTTCCAGTGCCTATAAGTGCCAATAATATGGAATTTAGCAAGGAAAGCTCACCTTGCCAATTTACCATTTAAAGTGGTTCTAAAGGCAGGTCTTTTATCTTGAAGTGGAAGTAAACCCAATGTTATCCTTTCTAAACTACTGCCATAGGGGTTGTCTATAAGGATATACATGCCCTCTGCATGTATCTTTACCTGTCAAATGTCTCCCCTCTGTCTGTTATTAGACCCGAAAAACTGCAGATTCTGTGGGTGGGTCTGTTGTCTGGAGCTCGGTGGGTGGAGTCGTGATGTCAGTAGACTCCCCGCCCACCTCTACACTCCCCTTGTCAATATGCATTTTCTCCTGTGTATTTCTTACACTGAACTTCTGCTATGATCTCTAACATCCAGTGAAAAGACCGGAAAGTAACCACATGACTTCAGCATGCCAAATCATGCTGAGGTGTGGAACAGCCAATCCTTGCAGAGCTGCTGAAGAAAGGAGTGGGGGTGGGAATTTAAAAATAATGCATGTCTTAGGCTAGTGCACGAGATATGTAAATCACCTGTCACTCACAGCAAGGGGGAGGATTTGACAAAGTTCTTCTCTGTTTGTCAAGATTTATCTCACTGAACAATAAAAGAGGATTGCTCAGAGATGGATTAACTCTGTGTGGCAAGACTGGGCTCAAATGATAGGAAGTTTTATACTCTACAGCAGTGCTCCTCAACTCCAGTCCTCAAGGCACACCAACAGGTCATGTTTTCAGGATTTCCCTCAGATGAAACGGCTGTGGTAATTACTAAGGCAGTGAAAACTGATCAAATCACCTGTGCAAAATAGTGGAGATCCTGAAAACATGACCTGTTGGTGCGCCTTAAGGGCTGGATTTGAGAAATACTGCTCTACAGTATGATAAAAAAAAAAAAAATTGGGGTTTACATCCACTTTAATGCATTCTATGCATTTAGAGTGTTACTAAACCCAGGACCCTGCATTCACTATATCTGGTCTCCCACAGTACAAGGAATTGCAAATATTTTAGTGAATATAAACTGCTAAAATACCTTTTCTCATCAGCAGGAAATAACAGTCTTGTGACTTCTATCTTTGTCTGGTTAAAACTTGTAGGAGGAGTTTTCATATTGCACTGGCTGTCCTATCAGGATGCAGCACCCCTGACCCTCTGTCTGGACAGTGCTGGAAATCATTTTTCCTTTCTGCATAATGACCATTTCTTCAGCAATCCTCATGACACATTCAGGTGTTTATGTTAAAGACACTTAGGCTCCATTCACACTAGCGCGTTTTTTGATGCATTTTGCAGAAATGCACGGGAATTTTTTAACATGGGTTCCTATGGAACATGTTCACATCAATGCCTTTTTGTTTCTCTGCATTTTAGTAGAATGCATTTTGCATTCTACTTTTTTTCATGCAAAATGCAGCGTTTTGCATGTAATAGAATTCAATGGACAAGCATCAAAAACGCAAGTGCACCGTTTCTGCAGCGTTTTTGCCGTTTTTTTTTTTTGTTTTGTTTTTTTTTTTTTTTTAAAGACTGTAAAAAAAAAACTGTAAAAAAAAAAATCGCGGCAAAAACGATGCTCAAAAACGTGGCAAGCATGAAAAAAAAACCTTTCAAAAACGCTCAAAATCAACATGCATAGGTGTGAATCGAGCCTTAGACCATATTGTCAGCCTACTTAATTGCCGCCGCCTAGTTATACTTTTCTGCGCTCCCCGTCACTCTGTTGGTGCCATCGCAATTACCAAGTGTTTGCAGGTATGGGGGAGCATGGCTACTCAGGACTAAGCGGCCCAATCACCAATCCCAAAACTGTCACCTGAGGAAGACGATGACATCATCAACCCTGTGATACCTCAGATGTGGAGCTTACAGGCGTTTGACTCCTGGAGAAATTGAGTGGTGAGGGAATGCTGGGAAGGTGAGTAAGTGGGTCAGGGGTGGACTAGACTCTCTTTAACCACTTCAATACCGAACACTTTTAGCCCCTTCCTGCCCAGGCCAATTTTAAGCATTCAATGCCCTGATTATCAGTGATGTCCCTTGTGTGGATTGCCGCTTATCGGCTCTCCTCTTGCGCTGTCAGCGTGGAGATAGGACTGCCAATAACCAGCAAATCCTGTTTACACTGTGATCAGCTGTGATTGGACACAGATGGTCACATGGTAAAGAGCTGCTGTGATTGGCTCTTTACACTGATTTGTGATCAGCTGAGTCCAAAGGACTCAGCAATCACAAATCACTGCCAATGCGCGCTGCAGGGGGTGCGCAGCAAGCGCAATCATGGGAGGACGTCAATAGAGACTATCCCGGAAATGTGCGACTGTGCTGTAGCCGTCATTCGGTTATAGCGTGATCGTGAAGAGGTTAACAAATCAAGCGGTACAGCAAGAGTGGCAGTTAGAGACAAAACATTTATCACTGAAACGGGTGCTTACAATGATCACCTTTTATTTATTCATTCATTTAAAATAGTTATTCCAAAAGGAGAAAAAAAAAAACTGTTGTACCTGTATAAAGCAGAACTAAACCCCCTGACTTAACGGTTCCCCAAAACAGTTCCATTAAGGGAATGCCTTGAATGATAACTATTACAGTTATGCCCCGTACACACGGTCGGACATTGATCGGACATTCCGACAACAAAATCCTAGGATTTTTTCCAACGGATGTTGGCTCAAACTTGTCTTGCATACACACGGTCACACAAAGTTGTTGGAAAATCCGATCATTCTGAACGCGGTGACATAAAACACGTACGTCGGGACTATAAACGGGGCAGTAGCCAATAGCTTTCATCTCTTTATTTATTCTGAGCATGCGTGGCACGTTGTGCGTCAGATTTGTGTACACACGATCGGAAATTCCGACAACGGATTTTGTTGTCGGAAAATTTTATAGCAAGCTCTCAAACTTGTGTCGGAAAATTCGATGGAAAAAGTCAGATGGAGCCCACACACGGTCGGAATTTCCGACAACACGCTCCGATCGCACATTTTCTGTTGGAAAATCCGACCGTGTGTACGGGGCATTAGGCTACTTTCACACTGAGGCGTTTTTCAGGTGCTAAAGGGCTAAAAATAGCGCCTGTAAAACGCTTCCCCTGCCACCCCAGTGTGAAAGCCCGAGTGCTTTCACACTGGAGCGGTGCGCTTGCAGGACGGGAAAAAAAGTCCTGCAAGCAGCATCTTTGGGGCGTTGCGGGAGTGGTGAATATACCGCTCCTAAAACGCCCCTGTCATTGAAATCAATGGCCAGCGCTGCCGAAGCGCCCCCACAAAGCACTTTGGCAGCAGCACTTTTAACCCTTTAACCCCAGCCGCTAGTGGGGGTTAAAAGCACCCTGCTAGTGGCCAAAAAGCGCTGCTAAAAATACAGCCGATGCCCCTGCACCAGTGTGAAAGTGCCCTTAGAGGTGTGCTTATGTTAGCTGCTGTACATGTCATCAGGTATGACTCCAACCATTGGAGGGCTTACAAGTCTAGCGACAAATCGCGGCAAAAATTGTGACTGCAAGCGCTCCTGGCTCTGTGCCAAAAAAAAAAAAGCAAGCGGCTGTAGCTGTCGCTATGGATCCCTCGGGTGTAAATGGAGCCTAAATCTGGATTTAGTTCAGCTTTAAAGTGACACTAAACTCTGCTTTAAAGCTGAACTAAATCCTTCTATCCTTTTCAGCCAAGGAAGCTGCCATCTTGGCCTCTGTGTGACCTGCAACTGCAATGATGCTGCACATGTGATCAGGTAGGACTCCAGACAGTTTGGTTGAGGACAGAAGCAGATGGCACGTGCCGGGAATAGAACTGTTTTTTTAAACTGTTACATAGTTTTGGCTAGATAGGTTTAGTTATATTTTAGGAATTTTTTTCCTTTTTAAAGTGGAACTAAATGCGAAACTTTTTTTTTAGTTTTGGATAGAATGAAGAGGGATTAGAACACCTTTCCTCAAGGAATTTCCTTAATCTGCAGGGATTTCCTCTCACTTCCTGTTGGCTATGGAACACAGATGGTGAAAATAAACCTTAATGGGGTTAATATTCACCCTTAGGCCCCTTTCACACTGGGGTGGGAGGGGGAGTCGGCGGTAAAACAGCGCTATTTTTAGCGCTGTTTTACCGCAGTATTCGGCCGCTAGCGGTGCGGTTTTAACCCCCCACTGGCGGGCGAAAAAGGGTTAAAACCCCTCGTATAGCGCACTGTCCCATTGATTTCAATGGGCAGGAGCGGTGAATACACCGCTCCTTCACCGCTCCAAAGATGCGGCTTGCAGGAGATTTTTTCTTCTCCTGCCAGCGCACCGCTTCAGTGTAAAAGCCCTCGGGCTTTCCCACTGAACAAACAGCGGAGGCTGTTTAGGGGCGGTTTGCAGGCGGTATTTTTAGCGCAATAATGCCTGCAAACCGCTCCAGTGTGAAAGGGGCCTTACTCTCTCCAAAAATGAAAAAGTTTTGCCTATAGTTCTACTTTAACCATGAAAAGCGCGATATGCTTTTTTCGCCTGCATTCACAGTACACTCAGATGTGAATGGAGCCCTAGTGTCACTTTAAAAAGTGTCTTTAACCACTTCCCGACCGCCCACCACAGATATACTGCGGCAGTGCGGCCGCTCTGTGCCAGATCACATACCTAGTACGTGATCTGCCACCGCCGGTGACCCGCTTCTGCTGTGATCTCACACATAGCCGGAGCCCAGCGGCGGCTACCAAGGACTCAAAGTCTGCTGCCACCCGTCGATTGTACAGTACACAGGCAGATTGCTGTTCTGTGGGGAGGGAAGGCATGGATCCTGTGTTTCTGCAAAGCAGGAACACGGATCCATGTCTTCCCATAGTAAAAGCACCTCCCCCCCACAGTGAGAAACCATTAGCTAGGCACACAGTCAACCCTTTGATCGCCCCTAATGTTAACCCCTTTCCTGCCAGTGTCATTAGAAAAGTGACCGTGCATATTTCTTAGCACTGATCACTGTATTAGTGTCACTGGTCCCCAAAAAGTGTCAGTCCCCGATTTGTCTGCTGCAATATCGCAGGCCCTCTATAAGTCGCTGATCTTCGCTATTACTAGTAAAAAAAAAAAAATAATAATTTATATATCCCGTAGTTTGTAGAGGCTATAACTTTTGCGCAAACCAATCGATAAATGTTTATTGGGATTTTTTTATACCAAAAACATGTAGGAGAATACATATTGGACTAAACTGATGAGAAATTTTGATATTTTAATTTTTTATTGGATATGTTTTATAGCAAAAGTAAAAAATTTTGGGTTCTTTTCCACCAAAATTGTCTTTTTTCTGTTTATAGCGCAAATAATAAAAACCGCAGAGGTGATCAAATACCACAAAAAGAAAGCTCTATTTGTGGGGGGGGGGGGACATCAATTTTGTTCGGGTACAGCGTTGCACGACCGCGCAATTGTCAGTTAAAGTAACGCAGTGCTGTATTGCAAAACATAGCCTGGTCATGAAGAGGGTAAATCTACAGGAGGCCAAGTGGTTATTCTAAGACTCCCCTTCCCCCCAGACTGACAATGCTGCTGTCCAAAGGTGTCTCTGTTGCTCCTTCATCCAGAGTGGAGACACCCTAAGACAGAAGTGTTACTGGCAAGATCACTAGGTGAGAATAAAGGAATAAAAAAGTAAAAACTAATGCAGATACCACATCTAAGGATTAGTATGCTGCATTATACGACATTCTTGTTTTACTGCAGCAAGGTGACTGGAAAGCACGAATCGCCGTCATTGTACGTCGGTCCGTGTATGTGATCTAGTGCCCGCGGGTCCGCCGGACACCCACGATCGCTGTACACAGAGGCAGAACGGGGATCTGCCTTTGTAAACAAGGCGGATCCCCATTGTGACAGGGGACATGTCAGAGATCTTCTGTTCCCAGTGATCGGAACAGTGATCTCTGTCATGTCCCTGGTAGCCCATCCCGCACACAGTTAGAACACACTTAACCCTTTGATCGCCCCCTAGTGTTAACCCTTTCCCTGCCAGTGTCATTTATACATTGATCAGTGTATTTTTATAGCACTGATCAATGTGATAATGTCACTGGTTGCCAAAAATGTTACCGTCCTGCTAGAAATCGTAGCTCACCGTCATTATCTGTAAAAACTATTTTTAAAAAGTCCCTTAATCTATCCCCTATTTTGTAGATGTGACAACTTTTGCGCAAACCAATCAATATATGCCCATTTCAATTTTCTTTTACCAAAAAAAATGTAGAAGAATATAGATCGGCCTAAACTGAGGAAGAGATGTTTTTTATATATTTTTTTGGATATGTATTATAGCAGAAAGTTAAAAAAAAAAAAATTCAAAATTGTCGATCCTTTTTTGTTATAGCGCAAAAAAGAAAAACCGCAGAGGTGATCAAATATCACCAAAAGAAATCTCTATTTGTGGGGAAAAAAGGACATCCATTTGATTTGGATAGAGCGTCGCACTACCGCGCAATTGTCAGTTAAAGTAACGCAGTGTCGTGTCTCAAAAAATGGCCTGGTCATTAACCGCTTGCCGCCCGCCGGCTGTCATATGGCGGCCAATCGGCGCGGCTCTCGTTCTGGGAGGGCGTCATATGACACCCTTGCCTTCTCGGCCCACCAGGGGGCGCACGCCTCCCGTGTCACTGGGGAGTCAATGTGCATGCCCGGCGGCCGCGATGTCCGCCGGGCACCCGCGATTGCCGGTAACACAGCAGGACCGTGGATCTGTGTGTGTAAACACACAGATCCACGGTCCTGTCAGAGGAGAGGAGACCGATGGTGTTTTCCCAGTACAGAGGAACACTGATTCTCCTAGTGAGTCCCCACCCCCTACAGTTAGAATCACTCCCTAGGAACATAATTAACCCCTCGATCGCCCCCTAGTGGTTAACCCCTTCCCTGCCAGTCACATTTATACAGTAATCAATGCATTTTTATAGCACTGATCGCTGTATAAATGTGAATGGTCCCAAAAATGTGTCAAAAGTGTCTGATATGTCCGCCGCAATATCGCAGTCACGATAAAAAACGCAGATCGCCGCCATTACTAGTAAAAAAAAAAAAATAAATAATAATATTATTATATTTTGTAGACGCTATAACTTTTGCACAAACCAATCGATATACGCTTATTGCGATTTTTTTACCAAAAATATGTAGAAGAATACATATCGGCCTAAACTGAGTTTTTCAAACTTGTCACTCTTCTTTTGTTTATAGCGCAAAAAATAAAAACCGCAGAGGTGATCAAATACCACCAAAAGAAAGCTCTATTTGTGGGGAAAAAATGACAACAATTTCATTTGGGTACAGCGTAACATGACAGCGCAATTGTCATTTAAACAGCGAGAGCGCTGAAAGCTGAAAAATGGCCTGGGCAGGAAGGGGGTGAAAATGCCCAGTATTGAGTTGGTTAAGGGGGTAAATCTTCGGGCCCTTAGTGGTTAAATGCCATGCATAGTACAGGTCTGGGCTGTCAGGTGACTTGGAATAGACTTCTGGGAGTTCCAAGTTCCTGACCCCAGAATCTCCAGCCAGTTCTGGTCATAGAGACATAACACAGAGCGGACACATGTCTCCATCCCTCCCCCTCTACACTACTCACTCAATGAATGAACACCATTGTCTCCTCTTACCTCCAGCACAGCAGAGTCCATGGCGGAGAATGACTGAACCGAACACCACACACCGTACTCTGGTCCCTTTCCGCCGCTGCCACTGACGTCACGTCACACGCCCTCCTCGCCCCCGCCCCTCATTGGGGGTTTCCTACAGGTGACGGCTTCTAGAAAGTACCAGATTCTCTCCAGTGCGGCCTGGACGCGACGGCGGCCATTTTCTCGGAGTCCGCTGTACTCGGGGGTATATAGAAAAATGTTTTTGAACTAACTGTTATTTATAAAATAATAAACAATCAATGCGTCTCGTACGGCTACTGTATACTAGGTTTCACTGGTGCAAACCTGAGTTTTTTTTGTTACCATGGTGACCGTCGGTAACTTCCTGATTATCCGTTCTGCAATGAGCGCTCACACTGTGCAGAGCAATAAAGTTGGGAGCAATTGAATTGACAGCCCGAGAAAAATGGCGGCGTCCTTGCTGGGTTCTCTGTTTCGTAGTGGCCGGCAGGTGAGTGCAAGGACGGAGGAGAGATTGTATATACATCAAGGGCCGGGGAGTCTGTGCTATGTTATGGCTGTAAGGGGGTGCATGGACACACCGGGGAGAGTTACATATAACCCAGGCTGAGGTCTCTAGGATCATTAGGGACTTCTAGTGTTAGTCTATGTCAGGGATGGGGATAGACATGTGATTGGCAATTAACCACTTCACTAACGGGCACTTTTACCCCCTTCCTGCCCAGGCCAGCTTTCAGCGCTGTCGCTCTTTGAATGACAATTGCGCGGTCATGCAACGCTGTACCCATATGACATTTTTCTATCATTTTTTTGAGACAGAGATTTCTTTTGGTGGTATTAATTCCACACTGGGGTTTTTTATTTTTTGCTAAACAAACGAAAAAAAGACCGAAAATTTTGAAGGAAAAAAAAAAAGTTTTTCATAGTTTTATAAAATTTCTCCTTCAGGCCGGGTTCACACTAGTGTGACAAACGCTCCGACATTGGGAGCTCATGTCGCATGACGTGTGAAAATCAATGTTTCCCTATGGGAGCCGTCCTAACTGATCCGACACAAGTCGGTCCGACTTTGAAAATGCTCCTTGCGCTACTTTGGTCCGACTTTGATCCTACTTCAGCCCATTGAATATCATTGAAGTCGGATCAAAGTCAGAACACCGTCTTGCATAATCCGGCTTTGGCATGCGACTTGTGCTCTGATGAACTTGAGGGGGTATTCCACGCAAAATTTTAAATGAAAAACCGGCATGGGTTCCCCCTCCAAGAGCATACCAGACCCTTATCTGAGCACGCAGCCTGGCCGGTCAGGAAAGGGGGTGGGGACGAGCGAGCCCCCCCACTGAACCGTACCAGGCCGCATGCGCTGCGGCCCCCCCACCCCAAAGCACCTTGTCCCCATGTTGATGAGGACAAGGGCCTCTTCCCAACAACTCTGGCCGTTGGTTGTCGGGGTCTGCAGACAGGGGGCTTATCGGAATTCGGGAGCCCCCTTTAATAAGGGGGCCCCCAGATCCCGGCCCCCCAACCTATGTGAATGAGTATGTTGTACATCGTACCCCTACCCATTCACCTGGGGGGAAAAAAAGTGTCAATAAAAAAAAAAAAAAAAAACACACTAGACAGGTTTTTAAAGTAATTTATTAGGCAGCTTTGGGGGTCTTCTTCTGACTTCTCCGGCCTCTTCACCCGCTCTCTGGTATCTTCTGCCAGGCTCCTCCGCTATCTTCTGCTCTTTTGCCCGCTCTGTTGTTAGCGGTGGTCCAGTTTTCTCTGTCGTCTTCTTCCCTCTTCTCTTCGTCCGATGTTGACACAACGCTTTAATGCTGTGCGCGCGGTGCACAACGACTTTTATAGACACAGGGCGTGGTCACCGGGTGATGTCACCTGGTGACCCCACTCCATCATGCCCCGCCCACAGACCCCAACAACCAATGACCAGGGTTGTGGGGAAGAGGCCCTTGTCCTCATCAACATGGGGACGGGGTACTTTGGGGTGGGGGGGCCACAGGACCCCGCCCCAAAGCACCCACCCCCCCCCCCCATGTTGAGGGCATGCGGCCTGGTACGGTTCAGGGGGGGTGGGCGCTCGCTTGTCCCCACCCCCTTTCCTGACCGGCCGGGCTGCGTACTCAGATAAGGGTCTGGTATGGACTTTGGGGGGGGACCCCCTTGCCATTTTTTCTGCGTAGGGGGGTTAAAATCCATACCAGACCGAAGGGCCTGGTATGCTCTTAGAGGGGGAACCCATGCCTTTTTTTTTTGTTTTTTTTTGTGTTTTTTTTTTAATTCAAAATTTGGCATGGAGTTTCTGCTCAAGATTCATACCAGACAGTGCCTGGTAAAATTTGATCCCGTTCATTGAAGTTGGACGCGTCTCTGACTTCAAGTCACAGGGCACAGGGCAAAGTCGGATCCAAAGTAGGACGAGTGTCGTGTCGCACCAGTGTGAACTCGGCCTCACTGATGAGGCGGTACTGATGAGCACAGATGAGGTGGCTCTGATTGGCAGCACTGTTGGGACTGCACTGATAATCGGTGCCCTGATCATCAGTGTAGATGTCTCTTGATCATAAGCCAGTTATCGGCTCTCCACTCTTTGCGCTGTCAGTGTGAGGAAATGAATGCCGATAACCAGCTTGTGTTTACACCGTGATCAGCTGTCATTGGACACAGCTGATCACAGGGTAAAGGGCCGCTGTGCACTGATGGGCCCTTTAAGGCGGCACTGATTATCAGTGTAAACAAAGTACTGATAGCCTTGCCAAAAACCACATGTGAGGAAAGCAATTCCGATAAAAATCTGTTTACATGTGATGAGCTGTGATTGGATCTTTTACCTTGATCTTGGATCAGCTGTGACCGAAGGACAGAGCAGTCACAGAGCCTACCCAATGTGCACCCCAGGGGACAGGGTTCTGGGAGGACATCCATGGACTCAAGCAGCGATTACATTTGAGTGGTTGCGATAAGATGAAGGAGCTGGCAGCCCCCTTGCTTTCATGGGGCTGCCTACTTAAGCTAATTGTAGAAACCCCTCTGAAGTTCTCACATCTACCGTATTTATCGGCATATAACACGCACTTTTTTCCCCTGAAAATCAGGGGAAAATCGTGGGTGCGTGTTATAGGCCGATTCCCCCCCCCCAATTGTGTGTGATCGGAGCGATCGCGGCAATTGCCGCGATCGCCGCCGACATACACAGCCGTGTGGAAATTCAAATACGGCGCCGAGACTGCAGGGACTCTTCGGAGCGGAGCTACACATAGCCGAGAGTCCTCGGGTTTTCTCGGTGCCGCTTACAGTCCCGCCCATAGGGCGGAACTGGGCGGGACTGTAAGCGGCGCCGAGGAAACCCGAGGACTCTTGGCTATGTGTATCAGCGCTCCGCCGAGTCCCTGCAGTCTCGGCGCCATATTTAAATTTACACAGGGCTGTGTATGACGGCAGGGATCGCGGCGATCCCACAAAGCTACACGGGGGGGCAATGCTGCACTGGGGACAAGGCTGCACTGGGGACAAGGCTGCACTGGGGACAAGGCTGCACTGACAAGGCTGCAATGGACACTAGGGCAAGGCTGCACTGACAAGGCTGCAATGGACACTAGGGCAAGGCTGCACTGACAAGGCTGCAATGGACACTGGGGCAAGGCTGCACTGACAAGGCTGCAATGGACACTGGGGCAAGGCTGCAATGACACTGACAAGGCTGCAGATGGACACCGATAACGCTGCATTGATGGGCATTTTAATGTAAGTTTTTCTTCCTTAAACTTTACTCCTAAAAGTTTTTTTCCTTAAAATTCCCTCCTTAACTTGGGTGCGTGTTATACGCCGATAAATACGGTAATTGGAGTGTGGGCGCATTTACAAGTGTGAATGCACCCTATTTTATTTTAAAAGGAACTTCAGCCCTTCTTGATTGTTGCGCCATCCTCTCCACAAGTGTTGTCAGTTTTGTTTGTCCGGCACAGGTCTCTGTTTGGCTTTCAAGACCTGGCAGAGCCCTTTGGTGCATCTGTACATGCCCCAGACAATCAAAGCTGGTGCCAGTAGAGGGAGCGTAGCACTGAAGTTTCTCTTTATAGTAACAAAGTTTTTTTTTTTTTTTTCCATTTATTTATTTTATTTTATTTATTTGTTTAAATTAAAGGTATCTTAAAGCAGCAGTAAACAGTGTGTGTGGGGGGGGGGGGGGGGGGGGGACCCTGCAAGACAATAGCATAACGTGCTAGTATACCTCGTACTATACAACATAGTGTATATAGCACAGTAGTTTTTAATGCAAAATATAGTGTATATAGTGCAGGAGTCTGCAAAATTCCATTCCCCCTCCAATCTGCACAAGTTTTGTAAAATAAAAAAAGGAAAGGTTGTGCTGAATAAATGGATACCCAACATGTCAAGCCATAAAATTGGGAGCTGACAAGCCCCCACTGTGATAGCAGTGTGACATTTTCTTTGAGACCCCTGATGTCTCCACTGTGCTTCTAAAGACAATGGAGCACAAAAAGTGACATAATACACCTCACTTCTGGGTTCTTTTGCAGCTAGGTGACAATGACCCTTGTGCCCTTGTGAGCATTATGATTCAACACAGCCTCCAAGGCCGTGTAGTGAAGTTTTCAACTGCTGTTAATGAAACTTCCCAAGCTGGAAGAAGAGGTATGGGAGCAGAGTAAGGCCATTAATAAACACACTGTGACCTGCTTTTGTAAAGTAACATTCATTGTGTAAACTTTTCTCCACAGCTGCTTCCTTGGCCCGCTCCAACATTCACAAATCAAGTGAGAAGTCATTATGTAGATTGGCGAATGTGGAGAGATGTGAAGAGGAGGAAGATGGCGTATGATTATGCCGATGAAAGACTAAGGATCAATGCTTTGAGGAAAAACATGATCTTGCCCAAGGAGCTTCAGGTACTTTGCAGTTTGTGGATTGCATTTTAAAAAGAAAAAAAAAATACTTTTTTTTTTTTTTTTTCACTAAGGCCTCCTTCACACGGCCCTGAAAAAAAAACAAAAACCCGTTACACAAATTTTTTATTTACAGATCTGCATGCAGCTCCATTGTTTTCATTGGAAAAATTCCTAGAGGTGTGTAAAAATGCACTTCATTCAGATCTGTAACTAAAAATCTGCATCTGAGGACATGCGCACATATACCATTGAGAAAAAGCACCTTACAATTTCTGCTCATTAAAAAACTGAAAAAATGATAGACCCCTAGGTGGAAGCTACATCTGTCCCCCGCTGGCTCTAAGACCAAGAACTGAGTGATCAAACACCGCTGATTGCTCAGCTATCGGTCTTCAGGCTGCAGAGAGCTGGTGACTGTCAGTCACCAGCTCTCTGACCCTCCAGCGCTCACTAGAGTGCTAGGCTGTGGAGGAGGCAGGAGCGACTGGCTCAGGCTTCTCAGTGGCTCACCAAGAGACCTAACCAGCTGCTGGTCCAGGCATCTGTATGGTTGGGATCTTTGCAGAGCCTGGACTGGCTCTGTGCCATTAGCTGGCTTTAGCCTGCTGTCAGCTGAAAGCGGGTCACAGGAGTGCAAAACTAACTGCACTTCTGTGATCCATAGAAGTACAGACAGAAAAAAAGCTTTGGCTTTTCTTCTCCTTTTTATTAATCGGTAACATTTTTATGGCTGTGTTACAGCGGTGTGAATGAGGCCTAGTGATCTTTCTGCCAGCAAGATCCAGTGTGTAAACTAGTACATCCATGAAGGGATACACGATAACCATGCAAACTATGACGACCGTTTCCTTTTGTAGAACACTCTCTACAAAGGAAGGATCTTGCTCTACTGGGGAGCTCTGTAAAGATTGTGAATATTCATATCTGCTGGCCAAGACCGGAGCCAGCCTAAAGAAAACTTGGTCTGCTATTTAAATGCGCTTTCTTGCTGAAACCCTGCATAAAAGCTTTAAAAAAAAAAAAAAAAAAAAGACCTGCAGGGGGAAAATTTGATTCCTATATCGGAAAGTGAGAGGATATCTTTCATTGGTGACAGCTGTCAAAAGAACTGCCATCCCATTGTGTAGATTTCCTCTTTCTGTTTGTTTTTTTTTTTTATTGTTTTTTTTTTAAGTAACTAACAAACATTTTATACTCGCTCCCTCTGTGCAGTGGGTTTGCACAGAGAAGCCCAGATCCTCCTCTTCTTGGCTCCCTCTTCGGTGCTTCTGACGCCCTGCCGAGTGCCCCCCCCCCCCCCCCCAGCAAGCAGCTTGCTATGGGGGCATCTGAGCCAAGCTGCAGCTCCCTGTGCCCCACCCCCTCTCTCTCCTCCATAGAATGCCTTTAAGATAAAAAAAAAAAAACTGACTTTACAGCCACTTTAAAGACAGAGTGTTGAACAATCTCCCCAACACAGACTTTTACTCTATCCAAAATGAAAAAGAAAAGTTGTGGCTGTACATGCTTTAAGTATCATCAACTAGTGTCTGTGTAACAAGTGTGGTTACTTTTACTTAATAATGTATATATTTATTTTTTATTGCAGGAAATAGCAGATAAGGAGATTGCCGCACTGCCCAGGGATAGTTGTCCAGTAAGAATTCGGAACCGCTGTGTCCTCACCTCACGTCCTCGTGGTGTGAAGAGACGGTGGCGACTCAGCAGAATAGTATTCCGCCACTTTGCAGACCACAATATGATTTCTGGTGTTCAGAGGGCCATGTGGTAACGCCTACATCAAGGAGTTTACAGCAGTGATAGTTACCATACATGTGGACATTGCATTTTTCACATTCTTGTGACATGGTGTGTTGTACAACATGTGTTTTTTATATATTTTTTTTTTTTTTTAATTTTTTTTTTCTGGTCATCTAATAAAATATATTATTATCCCGTGCTTTAAGCAAACTGCTTGTGTCATTTGAAATAACTGCATCTATATTTAGATACATAATCCTAAGTATATGATGATATTGGGGAAAACAAAATATAATAATAATTATATATATATTATATTTTGTTTTCTCCTAAGGCTCCGAGCACACTGGGCTTAAAAAAAAAAACGCCTGTTCTCTCTGGAGTAAAAAAACGCTCATATAGAGCGCTTTTTTTTTTTTTTTTTTTTGTTTTTTTTTTTTTTTTTGAATAAAGTTTAGACAATTTCAGGAGAGTTTTTTACGTGGTGTTTTTTTTTTTTTTTTTTGTTTTGCTTTTCTTTCTGCCTCCAAGCTCCAATCCGAAACTCGAACCAGAAGGTTTTTTTTTTGTTTTGTTTTGGGTTTTTTTTCTGCCGCTAAACCTTAAACTCAAAATATGCCTCTTAACGTCCTAATGTGCATGGACACATAGGATAACATAGAGCTGCTTCTCTAGAGGCCTCCCTCGCTGGCGCTTGCAGGAGTCCCTCCTGAGTGACCTGATCCAATGCACCTTACTGGAGAAAGCTATTAAAGAATATTTTCTTATTAACCGGACGAGTGGAGTTTCCCCCTCAACCATCTGGGCGGCGCATAAATTGGTCATCAGGGGGAATCTCATACAACTGGCCTCGAAACATAGGGCAGATACGCTAAAGCTTACAGAAGACTTTAGTTATTTAGCAAAAGCACACAAGCACTATCCCACGCCCGAGTCTCAGGCAAGCCTTGACAAAGCCCGTGCCCTACTTAATTTGACTCAGGTGGACTGGGGCTAAATTCTATTCCAAAAAAGACAGGATTGGTTCCAGACTAGCTGTAAAGCTAAGCCCCAAACAACGCTCCCTAGCCCTCCCTAAAATTCAGGCTGCCTCGGGGGACTTGACACAGAGCCCAACCAAGATCATGGAAGCTTTTCTACTCTGATCTATACAAACCCCTCACTCTCCCTACCCCCCCCCCCCCCCGACCGCTACAGGACAAATTTTTTCACAATCTCCCGTTGCCCACAATGACTAAGGACCATAGAGACCTCATGGAGAGCCTGTTCACCACAGAGGAGATGCTAGACACCATAAAATCCCTTAAACTAGGTTCCTCTCCTGGACCAGGTGGTCTTTCCACTGGCTATTACAAAAAATTTGCCTCCTTACATGGCTCGGCTGTTCAACTTTCTCAGGGATGGAGCCCCCCTTGGTGCTGATCTCAACTCCGCATATATTTCAGTAATCCCCAAACCGGGCAAGGATACAAGCAAGATAGGTAACTATCGCCTGATATCACCTAATAATAATAACAACATTAAAATAATGACTAAGATTCTCGCGCATAGAGAAGCGAGTTTTATTTCTGCATACATTCATAGAGATCAGGTGGGCGTCATCCCTGGGAGACAGGAACCGGATCAGATTCGAAGGACCATTGATGTTATCTCACTTCTCAAATCACAGTGGGTTGGGGCTTCCTTCTCTCTATAGATCTACACAAGGCTTTTGACTCCGTAGACTGGGCATACCTGTCTGACATCCCGAAGAGATGGGGCTTTGGCCCTTATTTCCTGAACCTAATTACATCCCTCTACTCAACCCCTACAGCGCAGGTACATCTGATGGGCAAATATTCAGACTCTTTCTCAATAGGCAGGGGTACCAGACAGGGATGCCCCCTCTCTCCCCTCCTCTTCGCTGTGGCGATTAGATCGAACCCTGACATTAAGGGGGTGGTGAGCAGGAGAATAAGTGTGCGTTATATGCCGATGACCTCCTCTTTCTCACCTCTCCTCTTACGTCTACCCCTATGGTATATAAGATATTGTGGAATTTCAGCAAGGTTTCTGGCTTGAGGGTCAACATGACTAAATCGACAGCTTTAAACATAACAGTCTCCCCGGAACTGCTCAAACAACTTTCTAATAAGTTTGACTTTTCATGGGCTTCCACCGCCATTCCATACCTAGGGATTAAACTAACGCCAGACATTAATAACCTTTTTAAAGCAAATTACCCCCATATGTTACAATGTACAGGTGACATGGAGGGGTGGTCTATCCTGGCTGGGCAGCGTTCACACAGTTAAGATGACCCTTCTCCCCCGTCTTTTATACTTATTATGCGACTCAAAAATTAGGCCAGCCATCATGTCCCCTACCCTCTCTCACTCTGTTGCCCTATGCTTGAAGATTTACTCACAACACTCTCTGATATCTCCCATGAAGCCAGCACATCTGTTTCATAACTTCCCACCGGGGATGAACATTAAAGCGTTCCAATGGTGGACAAATAAGGGCCTCTACAGAATCTGTCATTTTCTCTCTCTGGTGGGTCCGCTTACATTGACACACTGTAAGAAGAAACTAGAACTGCCCGACTCGGAATTATTCAGATTCTCCAAAATCTCCCATTTCCTACATTCCATCTGGACCAACAAAACGGAACCCCCCACAATAACCCTTTCCGAACATTGGTGTTCAAACACTACGGATCAGAGGGGCGGGATCTCTTTGATCTATACAGCGCTGGCGACAAACTCGGACAAGCCAACCTATGCTCAGGCCTAGGAGGAAGACACGGGCAGCACTTGGACTACCCTGGATTGGTTTTGTGCATCAAAGCGAACCTACAAAGGTATTCTTAATATTTCCCTTATTGAAGCTAGTCTAAAAGTTTTGACTAGGTGGTACTACGTCTCCGCCAGACTGGCAGTGATCTATCCGGGGTCCTCTCCTTTATACTTACATTTGGTGGACATGTCCTCGCATTAGATCCTTCTGGCAGAAAGTCTTCCGTACCATTAACTCCATAATAAAGGTAATGGTAACCGCTGACCCCAGCATTACACTACTAAATCGCAATATCCCGGTTCTAACTAAATACTCACAAGCACTGTCCTACTTCATTTTATTAGGTGCCAAAGTTACAATCGCCAAGGCCTAGAAAAAAAACATTGTTTCCTTCCAGGGGTTCAAGAGAAAAGTCTCTTGGATCATGGCACAAGAACAAATAGTAGCGAAACTTAATGACAAAATTGAAAAGTTAAATGCCACTTTGGAACCTTGTACTGTTATATTCCTATCCTTCCTGGTATGTCGCCGGGACCCACGAATGCTCCTATCCCACTTTGAATCTATCCCTTCACTCCTCTCTTCCCCTCTCATACCTTTTTCCTCTTTCCTATATGGGATAATCTGGTACCGCCCACCTTTCACGTTAAGCTAGACCCATTGCTAACCTGGTTGAGGAGTTAGTAATAGTTATTTGTCAGGATGTCAGGGCCTGGTCTACCTTACTACCTTATAGGCGACAACCAGCCACATTTAAATCCACCCTTGATCTGGTGGGCTTTGTTTCAATAGAGTTCATCAGCTACACTAAGGAGGAGGTGGGCCGCGTGCTCCCCGGGGGTACTACGCACTTCCACAGTGAGTTCCTAAAGGGGTGGGGTGCGTGGAGCTTCAGGGAATGACTGGCGGTAAACCTCTGTTCACTAAGTTCACTAATAGTTATTCTACGATCTGAAACTGTTCATATGCCTTTCTCATTTTATCTGCCTTTAACCACTTGCTTACTGGGCACTTAAACCCCCCTCCTATCCAGACCAATTTTCAGCTTTCAGTGCTGACGCACTTTGAATGACAATTGCGCGGTCATACAACACTGTACCCATATGAAATTTTTATCATTTTTTCACCACAAATAGAGCTTTCTTTTGGTGGTATTTGATCACCTCTGCAGTTTTTACTTTTTGTTACAGAAATGTAAAAAAATGAATTTTTTTTTTTAAATGTTAAATTTTTTTATATTTTGTTATAAAAAATTTAAAACAGGTAATTTTTCTCCTTCATGGATGTACGCTGATGAGGCGGCAGTGATGGGCACTGATAGGCCGCAGTGATGGGCACTGATCAGTTACACTGATAGGCAGCACTGCTAGGTGGCACTGATTGGCACTACTGCTGGGCATTAATAGGTGGCACTTGTGGGCACTGTCAGGTGGCACTATGGGCACTGTTAGGTGGCACTGTGGGCACTGTTAGGTGGTACTATTAGGTGGCACTGATGAGGCAGATGTGCCTCTTCCACTTCGGGACCGATGTCCCTCACATCTGAGCCGGTGATCGGCTTTTTTTTCTACTCACGCTGTCAGCGTGAGTAGAAAGAAAAAACGATTACCGATCTTTTGTTTACATCATGTGATCAGCTGTCATTGGCTGACAGCTGATCACATGGTAAGGGGCCGGGTTTGGCCCCTTCCTTAGATCGGTGATCACCCAAGTCTCAGTGACTCGGTGACCACAGCGCGCTCGTGCACAGGGGAGGCCGTCATATGACGGCCTCCTGGGAATTCAGGTCCGTGCTGTGGCCGTCATTCGGCCATAGCGCGGATGCCAAGTGGTTAAATGATGTACTGGAACTTTTCACTACCTGACAAAACATGCACTGTTATGCACAATTGTTACTGTAAAGTCTGAAAAATGTGCCAATAAAAATAATTTAAATAAAAGATTACCCAAAACATTGAGCTGCTTCTACAGGCACAACACAAAACTCCTGTAGAAGCAATGATTTTTAAGCCAGTGTGCATGGAGCCTTAGGCTACATTCATATTGGCTATTAAGGCTGGTGTGAATTGTAGCCGTAGTTCCTTCTGTGGCTCTCAGCAGGCAGGTGCGACTGCCAACCCCGTTCGCTATAATAACAGGTCGCAGGCGGATGCAGCTATTCGCTGCTCTCTGCGCAGCCAGCAATTATAGCAATTATGCGGTGATCACTGCTGGGCGCACATAGTGTGCTGCGTAGATAGCAACAAATAGCTGCAGCCTGTCATTTTAGTGAATGGGGTTGGCAGCCGCACCTACGCGATGAGAGCCACTGACAGGCACACAAGGAACTGCTACAATTTATAGTGACCCTAATCGCCAGTGTGAATGTAGCCTAAAGAATAACTTTTAATGACGTTGTACTTTTTTAAAGTGTATGTAAAACCCTAACAATGAACTTCTCTTTTGGGCTACTGAAAATACCATTGAAACTACCCACTATATACCCTTGGCTCACACTAAGGGCCAGTTCACACCATAAATCGCACAGGAATGCACCGTGCGTTTTCAACGCGGTCCAGGAAACATACGAAACACGAGTTTCCCGCAGCGCATTCTGGTGTGAACTGGCTAAAATCGGTTTCTTGAAGTTCACTCAGGAACAAATTAATTTAGAGATTGTTGTGTTATACTACCACCTTCAGGAGGATTTGAACATGGGCTAGCCTGATTTAACACCCCCTACTCCCAGCATTCCATTGTTTTGTTGAAAATGATCATAGAGAGGGGTGGGAGCTTTTTGTTCTTCAATGAAGTCCAAGAAATTGGAACTGTTTGTTTTTCAGATGCTTGCAGTAATTCTCCTTTCCTGGCTCTGCTGCACTCACCCCACTACAGCACAACCCCTATCCAAACTAATAAATTGAAAGGATCCTCCTTTAGCCAGTGTTCTATGACTAAACACATGAAAGAAAAAGCGATGGTCTTGTGCTGACATGAGGCATAGTCATTTTCTGTTCTCCTGGCTCTGCGTTACATCAGCACACAACAGCATCTAGCTAGCATTGGCCTAACGAGAGGGAAAAGAAAATGAATGACACCAAACAAATTGCTACTGAATAAGATTTTAATGTTGTGCCAATGAGAACGGAGGTGGTCATGATTTGTCTAGGACCCAAGGCCCTAGCTTATAGTGGTGTATAAATGTGTTGGAAGAACTCCGACTTGTTACTCTACAAACCACCTCTGACAATACTTTGGACCATGCTGCTCAGGATGTTGCCACCACCTTAGTCGAATGTGCCTTCATCTTACAGGGGGGAAGAGATCTTCAACAAAGTAGGCGATCTGTATGGTTTTGACAATCCACACAGAGATCATTTGACAAGTTATGGTGAACCTTGGCACCCCGGATGTTTTGGAACTACATTTCCCATGATGCTCTTGCACTCTGCAGTGTAGATGAGCATCATGGGAAACGTAGTTCCAAAACATCTGGGGTGCCAAGGTTCACCATCACTTCTCTAGAGGATTCATGTACAGCCTTCTTCAGGCCTTTTGGTAAGACAAAAAAACTCTGCTCAGGGAAATGGCTCTGTCTATAGCAGGTAAGTTTGAAACAGAGGGGGGCGTGGCCAAGATGGCGGACTGAGCAGACATCTATTCTGAGCTCTCCTGGAGTGTGATCCGCTAAATATATCCGAACTGCTCTATTGCACTGACTAGAGGATCCCTGGGCTATCTGGATGCCTTCCAGGACTCCAGGCTACCAAAAGAGGGGTAAGAAACTGTTCCCCCCCGAATATCCCAGAGGAGGAAGGCCCGATACCTCGCTCCACGAATTCCCCTGCGCGCCATAGCAACATGGCGTCGCAGACAGACCACGAGGCAGACCCTGCTTTGGCTCCGCCGGGACTACCGGACCTCATGGCGGCTATTAACTCCTGCCAGTCAGCTGTTACCTCCTGCCAGACCACCTTAGCTTCCAAGATAGAGGAGGTACAGTTGAATGTGGGCATAATTCGGCAGGACCTAGACAAGATCCGATCGCGGGTCTCGGAGACTGAGCGAAGGATAGGGGAGGCGGAGGACACAATTACTGATCACGATGCCTCCATCCGCACTCTCCAGACAAAGGTGCGAGCCCTAGAGTACCGCGCGGAGGACGCCGAGAACCGGAGCAGGAGGAATAATCTCAGGATTGTGGGTCTTCCAGAGGGGGTAGAGGGACGCTCCCCAGCCCTATTCGCAGAGGAATTATTGCGATCCATGCTCCCAGCTGCTCAGCTCTCCCAATACTTCGTGGTGAAGAGGGCCCATCCTGTACCGCCCCGGCCGGGGCCTGAGGGGTCCCCCCCTCACACCTTCATCCTCCGTTTACTAAATTTTCGGGACAGAGATGAGCTACTCAGGGCCTCACGCACGGCTGGCGAGCTGCCCTACAAAAATGTCAAACTTCTGCTGTTCCCGGACTACACCATAGAGACACAGCGACAGCGACGTTCTTTCGATGCAGTCAAGGCAGCGCTGCGTAGGAGAGGGATGAAATACAGTATTCTGTTTCCTGCTAAGTTACGGGTGGTCGACTGGGAGACGATCCGTTTTTTCACCTCTCCAAAAGATGCATCCGTGAATAGCATAAATTAAAGGCCTAGTTAGGCCCCACCTCATTCTTTGTAATTAGCTACAAACGTGCAAGGGTGGGTCTGTATGCTGCCATGGTTTGGTGCCAGGAAAGGAAAATTACGTTAAGTATTTGATAGAATTTTCAGTTTTCCTGACGCCACCATGGCAGCATACTAGTGAAAAATAAATAGCTGACAGAATGGGTTCTACTTGTCGAATCAATTTTTAATTAGAATGGGACAGAAGACATAACAGTCCTTCCTCCGCAGTCCACTAATGGCAAAACCCCCAGATCCACTTCGTACCGCTTGAAAAGGTATCCTGGGGTGACCATAATACTTCCCTATAGATGGATTCCATGGATGCCTTTGAATGGGCAGCCTACGAGACCGAAACCGCTCTGGGAGAGTATGTATCCACTGCTAAAGGAGGTTCACAACCCCTCACCATATATGTACGACCAAACCTACTAAGTCCAGGAGGTAGCCTCTTTTCCCTGACGAAATCCAGCTGGAAAGATGAAAGGCTTATTACATGATCTGAAATGGGAAATTGTGAATAGGGACTTCAAGTTCTGTACACGTCCAATTTGTGTGACCCTCCTGAGTGATCCTCTGGGAAGTTAGGCAATGCCCAGATGACTGTTAGATGGAGGGCTGTCGCTACTCTTGATACAAGATGATCTACTGGCCAGAAGTCCACTCCTTCTGGAAAGAAAACAATATCTTTTTCTGAAGCTCTTTGAGCTTGAATCTCAGACATCCTTCTGCTTGAAGATATTGCAATAGATACTGCCTAGTAGGTCACAAACTGAACACTGTTCTGTTGGAGCAAATGGTCAAACTGATTTGAAATCCAGCAACACCGATAGATTCCACTGGAAAAGATCCTCTTTCGTGGTGGTCCTGACTAGGGATGAGCCGAACACCCCTCTGTTCGGTTCGCACCAGAACATGCGAACAGGAAAAAAGTTTGTTCGAACACGCGAACACCGTTAAAGTCTATGGGATACGAACATGAATAATCAAAAGTGCTAATTTTAAAGGCTTATATGCAAGTTATTGTCATAAAAAGTGTTTGGGGACCTGGGTCCTGCCCCAGGGGACATGGATCAATGCAAAAAAAAAGTTTTAAAAACGGCCGTTTTTTCAGGAGCAGTGATTTTAATAATGCTTAAAGTAAAACAATAAAAGTGTAATATCCCTTTAAATTTCGTAGCTGGGGGGTGTCTATAGTATGCCTGTAAAGGGTCGCATGTTTCCTGTGTTTAGAACAGTCTGACAGCAAAATGACATTTCGAAGGAAAAAAGCCATTTAAAACTACTCGCGGCTATTGCATTGCCGGTCCGACAATACACATAGAAGTTCATTGATAAAAACGGCATGGGAATTCCCCACAGGGGAACCCCGAACCAAAATTTAAAAAAAAAATGACGTGGGGGTCCCCCTAAATTCCATACGAGGCCCTTCAGGTCTGGTATGGATATTAAGGGGAACCCCGGCCAAAAAAAAAATGATATGGGGGTCCCCCTAAATTCTATACCATACCCTTCAGGTCTGGTACTGATTTTAACCGGTTTAATACCGGGCATTTTCACCCCCTTCCTTCCCAGGCCAATTTTTAGTTTTCAGCGCTGTCGCACTTTAAACAACAATTGTGCGGTCGTGCGACGTTGTACCCAAAAAAAATTGACGTCCTTTTTTTCCCCACAAATAGAGCTTTCTTTTGATGGTATTTGATCACCTCTGCGGTTTTTATTTTTTGCGCTATAAACAAAAGAAGAGCGACAATTTTGAAAAAAACACTATATTTTTTACTTTTTGCTATAATAAATATCCCAATTTTTTCTTTTAAAAAACACATTTTTTCCTCAGTTTAGGCCGATACGTATTCTTCTACATATTTTTGGTAAAAAAAAATCTCAATAAGCGTATATTGATTGGTTTGCGCAAAAGTTATAGCGTCTACAAAATACGGGATAGATTTATGGCATTTTTTTTAAAAAAAATATTTATTTATTTTTTTAGCGGCGATTGCGATTTTTTTTCGTGACTGCGACATTATGGCGGACACATCGGACACTTTTGACACATTTTTGGGACCATTCACATTTATACAGCGATCAATGCTATAAAATTGCATTGATTACTGTGTAAATGTGACAGGCAGTGAAGGGGTTAACCACTAGGGGGCAGGGAGGGGTTAAGTATGTTTCCTAGGGAATGATTCTAACTGTAGGGGGAGGGGATGCACAAGGGGAGGAGACCGATCAGTGTTCCTCCGTTCTGGGAACACAGATCGCTCTCCTCAGAGCTGACAGGCTGTGGATCTGTGTGTTTACACACACAGATCCACGGTCCAGCCCGGTTAACGAGCAATCGCGTGTGCCCGGCGGACATCGCGGCCGCTAGGCACACGCACCGGGTCCCGAGCAACGCGGTGCGCGCCCCCTAGACGGCCGGGAATCCCAGGACGTCATATGACGTCCACCCAGAATGGGAGATCCCATCCCAGGACGTCATATGACTATAGCTGGGTATTGAAGTGGTTAAGGGGAACCACGCGCCAAAAAAAAAAAAAAAAACGGCGTGGGGTCCCCCCAAGAATCCATACCTGACCCTTATCCGAGCACGCAACTTGCAGGCCGCAGGAAAAGAGGGGGGGACGAGAGAGCACCCCCCCTCCTGAACCGTACCAGGCCACATGCCCTCAACGTTGGGAGGGTGCTTTGGGGTAACCACCCAAAACACCTTATCCCCATGTTGATGAGGACAAGGGCCTCATCCCCACAACCCTGGCTGGTGGTTGTGGGGGTCTGCGGGTGGGGGGCTTATCGGAATCGGAATCTGGAAGCCCCCTTTAACAAGGGGACCCCCAGATCCCGGCCCTCCCCCCCTGTGTGAAATGGTAAGGGGGTACTTACCCCTACCATTTCACAAAAAAAACTGTCAAAAATGTTAAAAATGACAAGAGACAGTTTTTGACAATTCCTTTATTTAAATGCTTCTTCTTTCTTCTATCTTCCTTCATCTTCTTCTTCTGGTTCTTCTGGCTCTTCTGGTTCTTCCTCCGGCGTTCTCGTCCAGCATCTCCTCCGCGGCGTCTTCTATCTTCTTTTCCTCGGGCCGCTCCGCATCCATGCTGGCATGGAGGAAGGCTCCCGCTGTGTGATGGCGTCTCCTCGTCTGACGGTTCTTAAATAACGTGGGCGGGGCCACCCGGTGACCCCGCCCCCCTCTGACGCACGGTGACTTGACGGGACTTCCCTGTGACGTCAGGGGGAATGCCACAGGGAAGTCCCGTCATGTCCCGTGCGTCAGAGGGGGCGGGGTCACCAGGTGCCCCCGCCCCCCGTTATTTAGGAACCGTCAGACGAGGAGACACCGTCACACAACGGGAGCCTCCCTCCATGCCAGCATGGATGCGGAGCGGCCCGGAGAAGAAAATGAAGAAAATGAAGAAGAGAAGAAAAGAAGAAGAGAAGAAGATGAAGAAGATGAAGAGAAGAGCGGGAGCCTCCCCCATGCCATGGGTGCGGAGCGGCCCGAGGAGAAGAAGATAGAAGACGCCGCGGAGGAGATGCTGGACGAGAACGCCGGAGGAAGAACCAGAAGAACCAGAAGAAGATGAAGGAAGATAGAAGAAAGAAGACAGAAGAAGCATTTAAATAAAGGAATTGTCAAAAACTGTCTCTTGTCATTTTTAACATTTTTGACAGTTTTTTAGTGAAATGGTAGGGGTAAGTACCCCCTTACCATTTCACACAGGGGGGGGCGGGATCTGGGGGTCCCCTTGTTAAAGGGGGCTTCCAGATTCCGATAAGCCCCCCGCCCGCAGACCCCCACAACCACCGGCCAGGGTTGTGGGGATGAGGCCCTTGTCCTCATCAATATGGGGACAAGGTGTTTTGGGGGGCTACCCCAAAGCACCCTCCCAATGTTGAGGGCATGTGGCCTGGTACGGTTCAGGAGGGGGGTGCACTCTCGTCCCCCCCTCTTTTCCTGTGGCCTGCCAGGTTGCGTGCTCGGATAAGGGTCTGGTATGGATTTTTGGGGGGACCCCACGCCGTTTTTGTTTTTTTTGCACGGGGTACCCCTTAAAATCCATACCAGACCTGAAGGGTCTGGTATGGAATTTAGGTGGACCCCCACGTAATTTTTTTGTAAAATTTTGGCCAGGTTCCCCTTAATACCCATACCAGACCTGAAGGGTCTGGTATGGAATTTAGGGGGATCCCCTAGTCATTTTTTTTTTTAATTTTGGTTCAGGGTTCCCCTGTGGGGAATTCCCATGCCGTTTTTATCAATGAACTTCTATGTGTATTGTCGGACCGGCAATGCAATAGCCGCGAGTAGTTTTAACCACTTGACGACCGCCTCACGCCGATGTACGTCGGCAAGGCGGCACGGGCAGGCAAAATCACGTACATGTACGTGATTTGCCCCCCGCGGGTGGGGGGTCCGATCGGACCCCCCCCGCCGCCCGAGGCGGTCCCGTTTGGTCCCCCGGCGATCGGAGACGAGGGGGAGGCCATCCGTTCGTGGCCCCCCCTCGCGATCGCCGCCGGCCAATCAGATCACTTCCTTTGCTGCTGTATGCTAAACAGCAGCAAAGGAAATGATGTCATCTCTCCTCGGCTCGGTATTCCGTTGCAGCGCCGAGGAGAGAAGACTGAACTGTGAGTGCACAAACACTACACAACACAGTAGAACATGCCAGGCACACAAATCACCCCGATTCCCCCCCCCCCGATCGCCCCCCCGATCCCCCCCCAATCACCCCCCCCCTCCCTGTCACAAACTGACACCAGCAGTTTTTTTTTTTTTTTTCTGATTACTGCACAGTGTCAGTTTGTGACAGTTACAGTGTTGGGACAGTGAGTATTACCCCCCTTTAGGTCTAGGGTACCCCCCTAACCCCCCCTAATAAAGTTTTAACCCCTTGATCACCCCCTGTCACCAGTGTCGCTAAGCGATCATTTTTCTGATCGCTGTATTAGTGTCACTGGTGACGTTAGTTAGTGAGTTGCCCCCTAGTTAACCCTTTCACCACTGATCACCGTATAACCATTACGGGTGACGCTGGTTAGTTCGTTTATTTTTTATAGTGTCAGGGAACCCGCCGTTTATTACCGAATACAGGTTTAGCCCCCTGATCGCCCGGCGGTGATATGCGTCGCCCCAGGCAGCGTCAAATTAGCGCCAGTACCGCTAACACCCACGCACGCACCGTACACCTCCCTTAGTGGTATAGTATCTGTACGGATCAATATCTGATCCGATCAGATCTATACTAGCGTCCCCAGCAGTTTAGGGTTCCCAAAAACGCAGCGTTAGCGGGATCAGCCCAGATACCTGCTAGCACCTGCGTTTTGTCCCTCCGCCCGGCCCGGCCCAAGTGCAGTATCGATCGATCACTGTCACTTACAAGGCACTAAACGCATAACTGCAGCGTTCGCAGAGTCAGGCCTGATCCCTGCGATCGCTAACAGTTTTTTTGGTAGCATTTTGGTGAACTGGCAAGCACCAGCCCCAGGCAGCGTCAGGTTAGCGCCAGTAGCGCTAACACCCACGCACGCACCGTACACCTCCCTTAGTGGTATAGTATCTGATCAGATCAATATCTGATCCGATCAGATCTATACTAGTGTCCACAGCAGTTTAGGGTTCCCAAAAACGCAGTGTTAGTGGGATCAGCCCAGATACCTGCTAGCACCTGCGTTTTGCCCCTCCGCCCGGCCCAGACCAGCCCACCCAAGTGCAGTATCGATCGATCACTGTCACTTACAAAACACTAAACGCATAACTGCAGCGTTCGCAGAGTCAGGCCTGATCCCTGCGATCGCTAACAGTTTTTTTGGTAGCGTTTTGGTGAACTGGCAAGCAACAGCCCCAGGCAGCGTCAGATTAGCGCCAGTACCGCTAACACCCACGCACGCACCGTACACCTCCCTTAGTGGTATAGTATCTGTACGGATCAATATCTGATCCGATCAGATCTATACTAGCGTCCCCAGCAGTTTAGGGTTCCCAAAAATGCAGTGTTAGTGGGATCAGCACAGATACCTGCTAGCACCTGCGTTTTGCCCCTCCGCCCGGCCCAGCCCACCCAAGTGCAGTATCGATCGATCACTGTCACTTTCAAAAGACTAAACGCATAACTGCAGCATTCGCAGAGTCAGGCCTGATCCCTGCGATCGCTAACAGTTTTTTTTGTAGCGTTTTGGTGAACTGGCAAGCACCAGCGGCCTAGTACACCCCGGTCGTATTCAAACCAGCACTGCAGTAACACGTGGTGACGTGGCGAGTCCCATAAGTGCAGTTCAAGCTGGTGAGGTGGCAAGCACAAGTAGTGTCCCGCTGCCACCAAGAAGACAAACACAGGCCCGTCGTGCCCATGATGCCCTTCCTGCTGCATTCGCCAATCCTAATTGGGAACCCACCGCTTCTGCAGCGCCCGTACTTCCCCCATTCACATCCCCAACCAAATGCAGTCGGCTGCATGAGAGGCATTTTCTTTATGTCCTCCTGAGTACCCCTACCCAACGAACCCCCCCAAAAAAGATGTTGTGTCTGCAGCAAGCGCGGATATAGGCGTGACACCCGCTATTATTGTCCCTCCTGTCCTGACAATCCTGGTCTTTGCATTGGTGAATGTTTTGAACGCTACCATTCACTAGTTGAGTATTAGCGTAGGGTACAGCATTCCACAGACTAGGGCACACTTTCACAGGGTCTCCCAAGATGCCATCGCATTTTGAGAGACCCGAACCTGGAACCGGTTACCGTTATAAAAGTTAGTTACAAAAAAAAGTGTAAAAAAAAATATATATATATAAAATTAAAAAAAATTGTTGTCGTTTTATTGTTCTCTCTCTCTCTATTCTCTCTATTGTTCCGCTCTTTTTTACTGTATTCTATTCTGCAATGTTTTATTGTTATTGTTATTGTTATTTTGTTTTATCATGTTTGTTTTTCAGGTATGTAATTATTTATACTTTACCGTTTACTGTGCTTTATTGTTAACCATTTTTTTGTCTTCAGGTACGCCATTCACAACTTTGAGTGGTTATACCAGAATGATGCCTGCAGGTTTAGGTATCATCTTGGTATCATTCTTTTCAGCCAGCGGTCGGCTTTCATGTAAAAGCAATCCTAGCGGCTAATTAGCCTCTAGACTGCTTTTACAAGCCGTGGGAGGGAATGCCCCCCCCCCCCACCGTCTTCCGTGTTTTTCTCTGGCTCTCCTGTCTCAACAGGGAACCTGAGAATGCAGCCGGTGATTCAGCCAGCTGACCATAGAGCTGATCAGAGACCAGAGTGGCTCCAAACATCTCTATGGCCTAAGAAACCGGAAGCTACGAGCATTTTATGACTTAGATTTCGCCAGATGTAAATAGCGCCATTGGGAAATTGGGGAAGCATTTTATCACACCGATCTTGGTGTGGTCAGATGCTTTGAGGGCAGAGGAGAGATCTAGGGTCTAATAGACCCCAATTTTTTTCAAAAAAGAGTACCTGTCACTACCTATTGCTATCATAGGGGATATTTACATTCCCCGAGATAACAATAAAAATGATAAAAAAAAAAAAAAATGAAAGGAACAGTTTAAAAATAAGATAAGAAAGCAAAAAAATAATAAAGAAAAAAAAAAAAAAAAGCACCCCTGTCGCCCCCTGCTCTTGCGCTAAGGCGAACGCAAGCGGCGGTCTGTCGTCAAACGTAAACAGCAATTGCACCATGCATGTGAGGTATCACCGCGAAGGTCAGATCGAGGGCAGTAATTTTAGCAGTAGACCTCCTCTGTAAATCTAAAGTGGTAACCTGTAAAGGCTTTAAAAAGGCTTTTAAAAATGTATTTATTTTGTTGCCACTGCACGTTTGTGCGCAATTGTAAAGCATGTCATGTTTGGTATCCATGTACTCGGCCTAAGATCATCTTTTTTATTTCATCAAACATTTGGGCACTATAGTGTGTTTTAGTGCATTAAAATTTAAAAAAGTGTGTTTTTTCCCCAAAAAATGCGTTTGAAAAATCGCTGCGCAAATACTGTGTGAAAAAAAAAAATGAAACACCCACCATTTTAATCTGTAGGGCATTTGCTTTAAAAAAATATATAATGTTTGGGGGTTCAAAGTAATTTTCTTGCAAAAAAAAATAACTTTTTCATGTAAACAATAAGTGTCAGAAAGGGCTTTGTCTTCAAGTGGTTAGAAGAGTGGGTGATGTGTGACATAAGCTTCTAAATGTTGTGCATAAAATGCCAGGACAGTTCAAAACCCCCCCAAATGACCCCATTTTGGAAAGTAGACACCCCAAGCTATTTGCTGAGAGGCATGTCGAGTCCATGGAATATTTTATATTGCGACACAAATTGCGGGAAAGAGACAAATTTTTTTTTTTTTTTTGCACAAAGTTGTCACTAAATGATATATTTCTCAAACATGCCATGGGAATATGTGAAATTACACCCCAAAATACATTCTGCTGCTTCTCCTGAGTATGGAGATACCACATGTGTGAGACTTTTTGGGAGCCTAGCCGCGTACGGGACCCCGAAAACCAAGCCCCGCCTTCAGGCTTTCTAAGGGCGTGAATTTTTGATTTCACTCTTCACTGCCTATCACAGTTTCGGATGCCATGGAATGCCCAGGTGGCACAAAACCCCCCCAAATGACCCCATTTTGGAAAGTAGACACCGCAAGCTATTTGCTGAGAGGTATAGTGAGTATTTTGCAGACCTCACTTTTTGTCACAAAGTTTTGAAATTTGAAAAAAGAAAAAAAAAAATGTTTTTTCTTGTCTTTCTTCATTTTCAAAAACAAATGAGAGCTGCAAAATACTCACCATGCCTCTCAGCAAATAGCTTGGGGTGTCTACTTTTCAAAATGGGGTCATTTGGGGGGGTTTTGTGCCACCTGGGCATTCCATGGCCTCCGAAACGGTGATAGGCAGTGAAGAGTAAAATCAAAAATTCACGCCCTTAAAAACGCTAAAGGCGGTGATTGGATTTCGGGGCCCCGTACGCGGCTAGGCTCCCAAAAAGTCCCACACATGTGGTATCCCCATACTCAGGAGAAGCAGCTAAATGTATTTTGGGGTGCAATTCCACATATGCCCATGGCCTGTGTGAGCAATATATCATTTAGTGACAACTTTGTGCAAAAAAAAAAAAAAAAAGTGTCACATTCCCGCAACTTGTGTCAAAATATAAAATATTCCATGGACTCAATATGCCTCTCAGCAAATAGCTTGGGGTGTCTACTTTCCAAAATGGGGTCATTTGGGGGGGGTTTGTGCCACCTGGGCATTTTATGGCCTCCGAAACTGTGATAGGCAGTGAAGAGTGAAATCAAAAATTTACACCCTTAGAAATCCTGAAGGCGGTGATTGGTTTTCGGGGTCCCGTACGCGGCTAGGCTCCCAAAAAGTCCCACACATGTGGTATCCCCGTACTCAGGAGAAGCAGCTGAATGTATTTTGGGGTGCAATTCCACATAGGCCCATGGCCTGTGTGAGCAATATATCATTTAGTGACAACTTTTTGTAAATATTTTTTTTTTTTTTTTTTTTTTGTCATTATTCAATCACTTGGGACAAAAAAAATAAATATTCAATGGGTTCAACATGCCTCTTAGCAATTTCCTTGGGGTGTCTACTTTCCAAAATGGGGTCATTTGTGGGGGTTTTGTACTGCCCTGCCATTTTAGCACCTCAAGAAATGACATAGGCAGTCATAAACTAAAAGCTGTGTAAATTCCAGAAAATGTACCCTAGTTTGTAGACGCTATAACTTTTGCGCAAACCAATAAATATACGCTTATTGACATTTTTTTTACCAAAGACATGTGGCCGAATACATTTTGGCCTAAATGTATGACTAAAATTGAGTTTATTGGATTTTTTTTATAACAAAAAGTAGAAAATATCATTTTTTTTCAAAATTTTCGGTCTTTTTCCGTTTATAGCGCAAAAAATAAAAACTGCAGAGGTGATCAAATACCATCAAAAGAATGCTCTATTTGTGGGAAGAAAAGGACGCAAATTTCGTTTGGGTACAGCATTGCATGACCGCGCAATTAAAAGTTAAAGCGACGCAGTGCCAAATTGGAAAAAGACCTCTGGTCCTTAGGCAGCATAATGGTCCGGGGCTCAAGTGGTTAAATGGCTTTTTTCCTTCGAAATGTCATTTTGCTGTCAGACTGTTCTAAACACAGCAAACATGCGCCCCTTTACAGGCATACTATAGACACCCCCCAGCTATGAAATTTAAAGGGATATTACACTTTTATTGTTTGACTTTAAGCATTATTAAAATCACTGCTCCTGAAAAAACTTTTTTTTTGCATTGATCCATGTCCAAATTGTGGACTTAGCTTACCCATCCATGGGCGGATCATGGACCACTCGATCCTCATCAGCCAGGAGATCATCCCAACCTCCACTGGGGTCCTCCACGTCTTTCCAGGACTACTTTAGAGCGCCCGACATGCCTCCACACAGAGAAGACAAGATGGCGCTGGACGCCACCTCCTCCCGTTCTCAGGCCTCCTCGCACTCACCATCTCAGGCTCAGCAACCTCAACAGGACCAGCCAGCATCCCAGCTCATGGTCCCAGGGCCCGACGGACCCCCACAGGCGGTGAGTCGACCCACAAAGGGTTCCCCCCCAGCCACGCCACACGGGGAGCAGGCTGCAACCCACATCCAGCCCTCTGCACCATACACACAGTGCACGGATGCCTTCCTGAGATTACTGTGGGCAGCTTCAGACCCCGGCATCCACGAGAGCAGCCCAGACTCTCCTACCCCCTCAGAAGATGTGGAGGACTTTCCGGCTCTCCTGGGCCCCATGCACCCACTGGCCTACCCAGTGCCTGCAGGAGGTAGTAGGCCGCACTCACCTAGCGAGCCTGCGCCAGCCTCCCCTAAGGCCCAGAAACAGTCCCACTCCAGAGACTTTACCTCCGCCAGGGGAAACGCTGGGACCCCCCCATCCTATGCCCAGATGGCAAGCTCTCGGGTCCATCCTCAGTAGGGGAGCCCACTAGCACTAACTTCACTGCCCTCCCACACCTCAACTTGGTCCGAGTCCTGGGGCCCACCACCGCAGCCTACCCCCCGAGCTCACGGCACCCCTGTGGAGGACTTCCATTCACAGCCCTCAACTTCTCATTTGCACCCATACCGAGACGTTGCGGCCCATCCCCATCCCCCCGTAGCAATCCTATCTACAAGCCATTCCAACTAAGGAGGATTTCAAACAGCTCATAGAATATGTAAAAGCCACAAACACCTAGCGGACAGGGTGGAAATGGCGGAGGAGGAGATACAGGAGACCAAATTGGCAGTCCACCGCACTCAAATTTAGGGCTCAGACCACCACCACCTCTAGCTGAGAGACATGCAAAATCACATGCAACGCAGGAACAACATTTGCGAGCGAAGCCTGTCCGAATCAGAAGAAGCTGAAGATCTACAGTCCACCCTGCAGGCCCTGTTTAACAACCTGCTGGGGGAAGCCACTGACAAACATATTGAGATGGACAGAGCACACTGAGCCCTTAGGCCTAAGGGTCCCGCTTCTAAACCATGCAATGTCATCTGTCAGGTGCACTCCTACCCGCTGAAAGAAGACATCATGAGCAAAGCTCGCTCCATCCGCAAACTGATCTTCAACAATCCGGTACAGATATACCCGGACCTCTCTTGGATCATGCTTCAAAAGCGTAGATTACTACAACCCCTTCTCCATGCATTACAAGATAAGTACATTATCTACGGGTGGTGATACCCCTTCAGCCTGACAGCAAGACATCAATGAAAATCTGCTATACTGTGCTACCCAGAGGACCTGAACGCCTTCTGTGATGCCCTTGGCATTCCTATCCCTCAGCTACCGGACTGGGACCGGGTGGCCACCCCTCCTCCGCCACTGGTGGTCTGGCAGAAGATCCCCCCCCACCAAGCGCTCTAGAGGACCGAACTCCCCCCCGTAAACCCACTAAACACAGAAATGGCTGACCCCACTCGGTGACGAACTTCCAGAGTCCAGTCAGCCTCTTTGTCCTTTTCTGTTTGCAAAACTTGGCTGTACCACAACCTGGTCCCTACCCATAAGCTACTTCATGCAGTTCTGGGCCTTCCTACTGTACGCAGGCTATCCACTCACCAGAGTAGCGGAACTAAGTGGGTTTACGCCACCTGCCGAGGTGCCAGGATGCTCTTCTAGTGACAGGCAACTAGGAGGGGTCTGCCTGGCTAAAATAATTAAAATAAGTACAGCATAAAATCTCACACCACCCTCTTCAATTACAATGATAATTGAGTATAAACTGTCAACTGCGAACTCCTCCAGGCAGTCTTTACTCACCAGCCTATTGGGCATAGGTATTGCACCACAGGCGCTGCAGGTCTTTTGCTGGAATGGTAGAGTTGTTCTAGGAAGAAGTGATAAGACATCATCCTTGGAACTTTCCCCTTGAATGGGAGCAGCCTCTAGGGCTACGTTCCTCCAATGAACATTAGAGTTGCCACCTCATCCCTTTAAACCCAAACACCTTTGAATTACACAGGTTCTGAGGCTAATTAAATGCAGATAAGGCACCAAGCGAGTTTAATTACCACCTTAATCAGCCACAGAACCTGTGTAATTAATATGTGTTTGGGTTTAAAGGAATGAGGTGGCAACCATAAAGAACCTCCACCTTCAGCGGCTACTTGAACTTAGACAACATGAGCATGTGTCATGGTTATGCAGTAATCTTTCTCTGTCTGCTTACCTCTCCTCATGTGTTCAGACTAAGAGGCCAGCCACTCTCACCTGGCTGTTTTAATAACCTCTCCTCTAAGCATGGCTCCACCCCAGGCCCTATCAGGGAACCCTATATTAACCTGTGCATTGCAAGCCAGCTGTGCTGATCAACCATTGTGTATGCATTATGTGTTTTGCTTCCTGTCTCCTGCTTTCCGTGTGCTCTTCGTTTGTCTTTGTTATCGACCTTGGCGTGTTCTCGACTATTCCTGTCTGCTCGTGACCCTGACCTTTTGGCGTGTCCCCGACTATCCCTGTTTGCCTGTGACCCTGAACCTTTGGCGTGTACTCTGTTGTTCCTGTCTGCTAGTTGCCCTGACCTCTGCCTTATCCCTTTACTATTCTTGTTCCAGCCTGCTACTTCCTTCTCCTGTAGTCTACCTTGAGCGTGAGCTGTGAGACCCTGGGGGCCGTGACCTGGAGCCAGACTGCAGCGCAGTCCATCCTCACCACTAGAGGCTCTGGTGAACACCTGCTGGCTCTTATGCCGCGTACACACGGTCGGACTTTTCGTCTACAAAAGTCCAACGGACGCTGACGGACTAAAGCTGGCTGGTAATCCGATCGTGTGTGGGCTTCTCCGGACTTTCAACGTACTTTTTTAGCCTCAAATCCGACGTACTTTAGATTTGAAACATGCTTCAAATCTTTACGTCGTAACTACGACGGACCCCGAAATCCGCTCGTCTGTGTGCTAGTCCGACGGACAAAAACCCACGCTAGGGCAGCTATTGGCTACTGGCTATCAACTTCCTTATTTTAGTCTGGTGTACGTCATCACGTACGAATCCGTCGGACTTTTGTGTGGTCGTGTGTAGGCAAGTCCGTTCGTTAGAAAGTCTGCCACAAGTCCGCCGCAAGTCCGCCGAAAGTCCACCGGAAGTCTGTCGGACAGGCTGTCGGACAGGCTGTCGGACTTTTGTAGCTGAAAAGTCGAACGGTGTGTACGCGGCATTAGACTCCGCGCCCTGGGGAATCTATGCTCTAGCACCTACTGGGATCTGTGTGATCCAGTAGACCTGCTTCCTGAACCTCCCTGGGTACTATCTGCAGCAGTCAGTCCTAGGGTCCACTATCTTAGCGGTGCTTTTCCGATTCCTACGGAGTGCATCTGTCACCTGGTCTTAGGTGACCTGACAGCATGAGCAATCAGCAAAGGGAGGCACTCTTTTCCTGAAACTTACCACATGATGGTCTCCCACCTTTGAATTTGAGGGTCTTTTGTATAAATGGTGACTGACTCATGGTTTAAAGACAAATAGGATGGCCAGCTGAAAAAAACAAGGATAGCTGAAAAGGAAAATAGCATCAGAGAGCGAAAGGTAGAGGCTGTCCATCCTCCAAGAAAGAGAAAAAGTGTTCCTTTTTTTTTTTCTTTTAAACAAAAGTCTAAGAGAAATAAACAAATTATTGCCCATACATACAAATGTGAATATGTGCATACACACACATATATACAAACACATGGTTTTGTTTTTTTTGTTTTTTTGTGTGATACCTGAAACAAACAGCAGGGGGCATTGAAGGAAAGCTCGCCTGTGCCAGGAAGCAGAGGGAAGAAGGATCCAGAGCCAGGCAAAGAAGGCTCTGCCTGACCAAACCTCCAGGGCCGCTTGAGCCCCTCTTAATTGTCCCTGGAGATCTATAGATCTACCCTGTGACTCTGGCCCTCATTATTAACAAGAAGGAAGCTTTTCCCAAAAGAAAAATGGCGGTCGGTACTCCCACCAGCCAGTGTGCATGTGCTGACTGGCGCAGCCCGATGATGTCATCAAGAGAGCCTCCAGCACAGAGAAAATAGTCCAGCACAGGATAAAACAAGTGAAAGGGCAAACATAATCAAAAAATTGAGCCAAAGAAGGCACAGAAAAGGAAAAGATCAAGGTAAAAAAGGCGAAACGTATAGGGAGACAGAAAAGAAAAACAAAAAGGGATAGGCAGCCCTGTGTGATACAAGGGGACCAAAGGAGTGAATGGAATGAAAGGAATGAATGAACTAGCTGCCCCTCCCCCCAGCCTCAGCCTGCAGACACCTACTTACTGGTAGATTTTGTTCCTAAAGAGGAAACGCTGCAGGACCCCATCAAGACCCACAGAAGGGGTTCCAGGGGCTGTTTAGCGGCCCAAGCGCTGGGACTTCGCACTGGGAGAGGTTCAACCCAGCCGGATGCTGCATGGAGGCAGAGGTGGGGACATAGTACTGCTTGCTCTTCACTGGTGCATGAAGGTATGAGGAAGAAAAGAAGAATGGGGTGGGGCTATTCACTGGTCCGGAGAGAGTGGAGGAGAGGCAGAGCCTATCACTAGTATGCTGCCATGGTGGCGTCAGGAAAGTTATTTTCTGTAATAAAAGTGAAGTGAAATTAAAGGAATTATAATAATAATAATGGCCAGAAAAAAACACAAACGGAAAATTGTAGTGGCAGTCACTGGAGAAGTGCCCCCTTATATTGGCGGTCAGTTAAAAGAATGGACCCAACAAACAGATGGTTAGATGAAACAATGCACCTTTCAATGGTGATCAGAGGTAAGATGGCACCCATTACATTGTCGGTCAGAAGGAGCAATACTTCTTACATTAGTGGCACACAGGAAGAATACTTATTACATTGGTGGCTCATGGGAATAATGTCCCTTACATTGGTAGTCATTGGGAAGTATGGTCCTTACATTGACGGTCAATGGGAATAATGCCTCCCTGCATTAATAATCAGTGGAAAGAACGCCCTTTGCATTGGTGGTCAGTGGGAAGAATGCCTGTTGCATTAGTGGTCAGTGGGAAGGATGTGCCTCACATTGGTGGTCAATGGGAAGAATACTTCTTACACTTGTGGCCCATGGGAAGAATGTTCCTTCCATTTGGTAGTCAGTGGGAAGAATGCTCCTTACTTAGGTGGCCCATGGGATAGAATGTTCCTTACATTTGGTGGTAAGTGGGAAGAATGGCCCCTTACATTAGTGGTCAGTGGGAAGAATGCTCCTTGCATTGGATGCCAATGGGAAGAATACCTTCTTGCACTCATCATCAGTGGGAAGGATGTCCCTTACAATATTGGTCAGTGGGAAGAATGCCCCTTATTTTGATGGCCCATGGGAAGAATGCTCTTGACATTTGGTGGTCAGTGATTCGAATACTGCTTAAATAGGTGGTCAGTAGGAAGAATACCCTCTTACATTGGTGAACAGTGGAAAAATGCTCCTTACGTTGGTGGTCAGTGAAAAGAATGCCCCTTACATTGGTGGTCAGTGGGAAGAATGCCCCTTACATTGGTGGCCAGTGAGCAGAATACTGCCTAAATAGGTGGACAGTAGGAAAAATGTCCCCTTATATTAGTGGTCAGTGGGAAGAATGGTCCTTATATTGATGGATAATGGGAAGAATATCTTCCTGCATTGATGGTCAGTGAGAAGAATGCCCCTTGCATTGATGGTCAGTGAGAAGAATGCCCCTTGCATTGGTGTTCAGTGGGAAGAATGTCCCTTGCATTGATGGTCAGTGGGAAGAATGCTCCTTGCATTGGATGCCAATGGGAAGAATACCTCCTTGTATTGATCATCAGTGGGAAGGATGTCCCTTACATTAGTGGTCAGTGAGAAGAATGCCCCTTATTTTGATGGCCCATGGGAAGAATGCTCTTTACATTTGGTGGTCAGTGAGTTGAATACTGCTTAAATAGATGGTCAGTGGGAAGATTACCACTTACATTGGTGGACAGTGGGAAAAATGCTCTCTTACGTTGGTGGACAGTGGGAAAAATGCTCCTTACATTAGTGGTCAGTGGGAAGAATGCCCTCTTACATTGGTGGACAGTGGGAAAAATGCTCCTTACATTGGTGGTCTGTGGGAAGAATGCCCCTTACATTGGTGGTCTGTGGGAAGAATGCCCCTTACATTGGTGGTCAGTGAGCAGAATACTGCTTAAATAGGTGGACAGTAGGAAGAATGTCCCCTTATATTAGTGGTCAATGGCAAGAATGGTCCTTACATTGATGGTCAGTAGGAAAATGTCCCTTACATTGGTGGTCAGTGGGAAGAATGCCCCTTGCATTGATGGTCAGTGGGAAGAATGCCCCTTGCATTGGTGGTCAGTGGGAAGAATGCCCCTTGCATTGATGGTCAGTGGGAAGAATGCCCCTTGCATTGGTGGTCAGTGGGAAGAATGCCCCTTGCATTGATGGTCAGTGGGAAGAATGCCCCTTGCATTGATGGTCAGTGGGAAGAATGTCCCTTGCATTGATGGTCAGTGGGAAGAATGCCCCTTGCATTGATGGTCAGTGGGAAGAATGCCCCTTGCATTGATGGTCAGTGGGAAGAATGTCCTTGTATTGATGGTCAGTGGAAAGAATGCCCCTTGCATTGATGGTCAGTGGGAAAAATGCCCCTTGCATTGGTGGTCAGTGGGAAGAATGCCCTTTGCATTGATGGTCAGTGGGAAGAATGCCCCATGCATTGATGGTCAGTGGGAAGAATGCCCTTTGCATTGGTGGTCAGTGGGAAGAATGCCCCTTGCATTGATGGTCAGTGGGAAGAATGCCCTTTGCATTGGTGGTCAATGGGAAGAATGCCCCTTGCATTGATGGTCAGTGGGAAAGATGCCTCTTGCCTTGGTGGTCAGAATGCTGTTTAAATTGGTGGTCAGTGGGAAGAATGTTCCCTACATTGAGAAAGGCCATGTTAGGGAGAGCGGGTATTTGTCCTTCTGGTCTGAAAACTATCAGAGACAACCTCTCCCAGGCTGTCAATCCTCCAATTTTCCTCCCCCTCCTTGTTTGGTTGTCTTTGGTGTCCTTTCTTCTTTATTACCCACTTTCTCATGCCCCCTTCAGGTGCTTTCTTTCCTCCTTCAGCCTTGTTCTCATTCAGTTTTCCCCATCCATTCACACCACTGATTAGTGCTGCAGAGGAGAAAGCATAAAAAGACAGCATTGGGGACAAAGTTCAGTGAGGTGAGTGCAGTGTGGATGGGTGGGAGTGCAGTGTGCAGGGAGATGAGTGCAATGTGGAGACAAGGGGTGCAGTGAGGTGAGTGCAGTGTGCATGGAAAGGAGTGCAGTAGGATGAGTGCAATGTGCAGGGAGGAAAGTACAGTGTGTGGGGTGCAGAGTCCAGTGAGGTGAGTGCAGTGTGCAGTGAGGTGAGTACAGTGTGCAGGGAGGGGAGTGCAGTGTGTGCGAGTGCAGCCCCGATTCTCCCCTGCCTGTGCCCCTGGTTCCTCCCACCTGACTGCCTCCATAGCAAGCTGCTTACTATAGGTGAATTAATGTGTGCTTGCTCCTGAAACCCAGCTTTGTCCATAAGACACAACGGGGCTCAGCCCTGCTTCCTCCTTACTGGCTGACAGCAGCGATAGCCAATGGTTCCTGCTGCTGTCTCTGCAAATGAGGCAGAAAGGTGGGAGAGCAGCTGCTCTCATGCACATTGCTGGATCAAGATCTGGCTCGGGTATGTATTTGGGGGAGCTGCATACTAAGGTTTTTACTTTCATGCATGAAGGTAAAAACATTAAGCCTTTTTAGAACCACTTTAACAAATAAACCCGGAGTGGCTTGGCTGCTTAAAGACAGGGGTGTGGGAGGGGGGAGAGAATCTCCCTAACTAGGTCACGGTCAGCAATTAAACTTAACACATATTCTAATCCCTCTGCCCTCTATACAAACTAAGACTTGTTACTCTTTAATAGAAATGACATGTACTAAATAGTGTGCTTTAGCCTCAGTCTTAAAAGTGACATGTGTCGCAGACATATAGTGGATCTTAGAAGCACTTTAATAACTTTGCTTATGATCAATGTAGGTCAATGAGCCCTGCAAGATCTGCCTGTCCATCGATCATTGATTATTTCTTGAAACTGAGATCCCACTTAACCTCCCTGGCGGTATGATTATTTCAGATTTTAGGTGCTGAAAGCGGTACCATTATTTTGCATGGAAATTTGGCGTTTTTAAACTTATTCAGTTTTCCCCATCCATTCACATCACTGATTAGTGCTGCAGAGGAGAAAGCATAAAAAAGACAGCATTGGGGACAAATTTCAGTGAGGTGAGTGCAGTGTGGATGGAGGGGACTTCAGTGAGATGAGTGCAATGTACAGACCAGGGGTGCAGTGCGGTGAGTGCAGTGTGCATGGAGAGGAGTGCAGTAGGATGAGTGCAATGTGCAGGGAGGAAAGTACAGCGTGTGGGGTGCAGAGTCCAGTGAGGTGAGTGCAGTGTGGGGGGAGGGGTGCAGTAAAGTGAATGCAATGTGCAGGGAGGGGAGTGCAGTGAGATTAATGCAATGTCCCCTAAGGGGAGTGCAGGGAGGGGGTGCAGTAAGGTGAGTGCAAGGTGCAGGGAGGGGAGTGCAGTGAGGAGAGTGCAATGTGCAGACAGTGGGTGTAGTGAGGTGAGTGCATGGAGAAGAGTGCAATGTGCAGGGAGGAAAGTACAGTGTGTGGGGTGTAGAGTCGAGTGAAATGAGTGCAGTGTGCAGGGAGGGGAGTGCAGTGAGGTGGGTGCAGTGAGGGGAGTGCAGTGTGTGGGGAGTGGAGTCCCGTGAGATGAATGCAATGTGCAGCAAGGGGAGTGCAGTGTGCAGGAGGGGGTTCAGTAAGGGGAGTGCAATGTGCAGGAGGGGGTTCAGTAAGGGGAGTGCAGTGTGCAGGAGGGGGTTCAGTAAGGGGAGTGCAGTGTGCAGGAGGGGGTTCAGTAAGGGGAGTGCAGTGTGCAGGAGGGGGTTCAGTAAGGGGAGTGCAGTGTGCAGGAGGGGGTTCAGTAAGGGGAGTGCAATGTGCAGGAGGGGGTTCAGTAAGGGGAGTGCAGTGTGCAAGAGGGGGTTCAGTAAGGGGAGTGCAGTGTGCAGGAGGGGGTTCAGTAAGGGGAGTGCAGTGTGCAGGAGGGGGTTCAGTAAGGGGAGTGCAGTGTGCAGGAGGGGGTTTAGTAAGGGGAGTGCAGTGTGCAGGAGGGGGTTCAGTAAGGGGAGTGCAGTGTGCAGGAGGGGGTTCAGTAAGGGGAGTGCAGTGTGCAGGAGGGGGTTCAGTAAGGGGAGTGCAGTGTGCAGGAGGGGGTTCAGTAAGGGGAGTGCAGTGTGCAGGAGGGGGTTCAGTAAGGGGAGTGCAGTGTGCAGGAGGGGGTTCAGTAAGGGGAGTGCAGTGTGCAGGAGGGGTTTCAGTAAGGGGAGTGCAGTGTGCAGGAGGTGGTTCAGTAAGGGGAGTGCAGTGTGCAGGAGGGGGTTCAGTAAGGGGAGTGCAGTGTGCAGGAGGGGGTTCAGTAAGGGGAGTGCAGTGTGCAGGAGGGGGTTCAGTAAGGGGAGTGCAGTGTGCAGGAGGGGTTTCAGTAAGGGGAGTGCAGTGTGCAGGAGGGGGTTCAGTAAGGGGAGTGCAGTGTGCAGGAGGAGGTGCAGTGAGATGAGTACAATTTGTAGACAGGGGGTGCAGTGGGGTGAGTGCAGTAGGATGAGTGCAATGTGCAGGGAAGGAAGTACAGTACACTGTGTGGGGAGTAGAGTCAATGGAGGTGAGTGCAGTGTGGGGAAGGAAGTGCAATGTGGAATGGAGTCCAGTGAGGGGAATCCAGTGGGATGAGTGCAATATGCAGGGAGGGAAGTAGAATGTGAGGGGATTGCAGTGTGCAGGAGGTAAGTACAGGTAGGTGGGCACAGTGTGCAGGAGGTAAGTACAGGTAGGTGGGCACAGTGTGCAGGGAGGTGAGTACAGGTAGGTGAGCACAGTGTGCCGAGAATGAAGTTCTGTATTCTAAAAACAAAGCTCTTCTCAGCACAGTCACACCTTCCCGTTGCTCAGCCTTATTGCATATTCAGCACCGCCCCGGGGGTGTGTCTAGAGGAGGGACTTCCATGGGGAGCCCGGTGACCTCACATCCGGTGAGCGCCGCCTATATATTGGAGGTCGGAACTTCCTGTAATTTCTCTTTGAAGCGGGCGGTGTACGTAGATGGTGAGTTGGGCTCTCTTCTCCCATGTGGGTCTGGGCTCCGGCTTTTCCTATCAATATATGCCGCATGTCATCCCTCATCCCCCGCTGTGTGCACTGGCTGTGCGGGGAGCTGTGATGAGCGATGTGGGGGGAGGATGGAGGTGGATTGATGTCGGGGATCGGCCTGTGTATGGTGATCGGTGTGCTGAGATGATGAAAGCTATGTTGGTAGGGACATCTGACAATAGTGATGTTTACCAACGTCTCTGAGCCGACACCTGTCATTGTTTTGGCGTTTCTTTTCTTCTATCCTGTAACCAATCACTATAAGACTAACTTTTTTTTTTTTTTCCCAATCTGATTAGTTGCAGATGGCGGTTGGGATTCCCCGGATGTCCGGCGCCCGTAGAAGGTGAGTGACTTTGCTGAATGGAATGTGGATAGGAAGTGTGAAGACGTCACTGTGGATTCTGCACACTGGTGCAGAATTTGCTGTGATTTGTGTCAAAATTGCACCCAATTCATGTGAACCGCTGCGGTTGTGTTTAATGACAACCAAAAATTGGTTAGCAAAAATGCAGAGTGATTTTCCGCATGAGATTGAACTCGTGTGATCCGATTCTGGTGGGGGAGGGGCGGGTCCTGTGTGATTTGAGCCATACAAAATGAATGGGTCAGATTGCACTGCTGCAGAGTCGCATGTCATTAAAATGAATGCGGTGCAATTCCTGCCACGGTGACCTGGGCCTGTATATGCCGAGCCTTTTACCAAATGGCTACCCATTGCCTCTACATTCATTTTGGATTAGTCTGGAGGAGCCTGGCGTTCCTCCCACCGTCTGCGGATTGCAGGTGTAATGCTTTACAATGTATGGTGCTCAATCTGAGGCTCTCCAGCTCTTGTGAAACTACAAGTCCCATGAGGCATTGCAAGGCTGACCGTTATAAGCATGACTCCCATAGGCATGATGGGACTTGTAGTGCCACAGGTTGGGCACCCATGCTTTACTGGCTCCTAAGGGAAAAAGGTTGCATAAGTCACTTTTATCTCTTAACCACTTCAGCTCTGGAACCTTTACCCTTCAACCCCCGACTAGGCCATTTCTGCGACGTGGTACTGCATTTAACTGACAGTCATGCAACACTTTACCCATATAGATCTGCTGTATTTATTTTGCACTATTAAAGACCAACCATTTTGAGAAACTATTTTGTCTTTCTGCTATAAGACATAACCAATAAAAAAAATCTACCGTCTTCATTTTTAATACAATATGTATTCTGCAACATATTTGGTAAAACAAAATCCCAATAAGCGTATATTGATTGGTTTGCTAAAGTTATTCACTGCAAACTCTGGGATAGATGTAATTTTACTAGTAATGGTGGCAATCAGCAACCTTATAGGGGGACTGCAATATTGTGGTGGACAAATCGGACACTTGGGCCCCTTTCACACTTATACGACTTCAAAGCCGCGCGATTTTGGAGCAGTACTACTTTACAATTTTTTGCCATTACCCATTCTCAGCTTGTGCTTACAAAGTAGTGCTGAAATCCTGTCTATATTATTCAGGTACGATTTGCATTGAGGGTTTAACATTGAGGTCCTATGGAGTACAACTCGCATGGAAGTTGGACCAAAGTAATGCAGGGACTACTTTGAAGTCGGCAGGACTTAAAGTCGTACCAATATGGATGGTAGTCATTGAAAATCATGGAGAATGACTTGTCATACGATTTTGCAGTACAAAATCATGGGACAAGTCGTATAAGTGTGAAAGGGGCCTTAACTGACACTTGTGGTGCTAATACGGTGATCAGTGCTAAAATGCACTGTCACTGTACTAACGACACTGGTTGGGAAGGGATCAGCATCGGGGACAAAGGGTTAAATGTGTTCCTAGGGGATGCTTATTTATGTGGGGGAAGGTAAAGATCTGGGCTCCTGCTTAGCAGAAACACAGGATCAGTACATTCCCCTCTTGCAGAACAGCGGTCTGCCGCCTTTACATAGGCAGAAGTGGTCTGCCCGTCTCCCAAATGATTGACATTGCGTCCGCTGGACCAGCTGATTGGCTCTCGCTGTGTCCAATCACAGCAGGTCACTGGCGGCATGTGCCCTGAACCCAGAGGTGTCAGAGTACGTACTAGGTACATGATCTGGCACAGAGCGGCCGCCCTGCTGCAGTATATGTGTGGGGCAGTCTGCAAGTAGTTAAAGGATTGAGGTGTCGGCATATCGAGGACTGAACACCAGGGGTGATCGGAGGTGCCTACTTATCATTGGGCACATGCAAGTGTTGTGCTTTGTTTGCACCTCTGTTCACTTGTCAGAACCTCAGTGCCCATTAATCTGAGATATAAGAGGTGCATTACTGTGATTTTTGGTAGGAATGAAGACTACAACGTAACTTGGCAAAGGAGCACTAGAATTGTAAGAGGAGCACAGGAACCCCTAAGCTGGGGTGGACTTGCTAAAGGTAAATGGCTGTTTACTTTTTAAGAGGATTTTCCCAGAGTGTGGTAATGTGAATTTTCTTTGTAAAGAATACCCAATCGCATTGCAAAGAAATTGCTTACATGATTGGCTGATGGAAATCAGCAGCGCTTCACATCCCACCATGCTGAGGGAACATGCCCTTACAAAGTGAAGACTTTGCCTTTAGCAAGTCTTTCCAACCCAGAGAAGTTCAGGGCCTGACTATATACAATGTATTGTGTAATGCTACTCTGATGACACTTATTTGCTACTCTTGACTGTCAGGATGACGAGAGAGCTTACCACCAATATATGTTCTGAGGCATTACAAAGAGAAGCAGCAAAGAGCCCACTAATGTCTACACTTCCGCTAACCTTTATTTTTTTTCATTTTTAGATGTGGAGCCCAGTCCATCATGGTGCAGTACACTCGGGTAAGTTGATGTCCTTTCTGCCTGATATGAGAACATACGCTGTACGTGATGACTTGAAATAATCAATGGGAATCTCTCTGAATAAGACTGAGGGAAATCTTCTGTTCTGATGCAGTGTAGAAAATAAGAAGCTTCCTTTCATTTGTACGTTTTTGCCTTAAAGTTGGTCTTTCTTTTTTTAGATCAAAGATGTTCTATGCCTAGATGATCCATAGCTGTGGAGGGACACAAGGTTTGTAACTTATGATTTTATAATTGCTTAGCAGATTGTGCTCTGTAGAGTCCTCATGCACTGCTATTCATAGTAGAATATGGAATCCTAGTATAGCACCCTGGCTACTAAACATTGTATTAGGTCTTTAAAGTGATACTCGGCCCTGGTGCAGATTTGAAATCGCACTACTTCAGCACAATTTGAAAGCCACAGAAGTCTGTTTTATTTTTATTTTTTTTTCATTGTGGCTTGTAACTTCGTTAAACAGAAGTCTATGCAAGTCGCAATGAGATCGGCAAAAAGTAGTTCAGTAACCTTTTTCAAAGTCGCTGCAACATGAGTTGTGCCAGTTTGTACAGTTCATTTGCCAACAAAGGGGTGCGACTTGTCATGGGATTTGGAACTGACAAATCTCACCAATGTGAACATGGGCTAAAGGGAAATGTTTGCACAGAGCGGCGGCAGCCCTGATTCTCCCCTGGCTCCTCCCACCTGAGTGCCTCCATAGCAAGCTGCTTGCTATGGATGCATGATTGTGTGCCTGCTCCTGAAGCCCAGCTTTGTCCATAAGACGCACAACGGGGCTCAGCCCTGCTTCCTCCTCACTGGCTGACAGCAGCTGGAGCCAAAGGTTCCCACTGCCGTCTGAGCCAATGAAGCAGAAAGGAGAGCAGCTGCTCCCATGCATATTACTGGATCAAGATCTGGCATGTTTTTGGGGGGCTGAGGGCGCTGCTTTATACACACACGCGCGCACACACACGTTAAAACATTAAGCCTTTGTAGAACCACTAAAGAATAAACCCAAAGTGGCTTTGCTGCTTAAAGGGAGGGGGTAGAGAATCTCCCTAACTGGGTTACAGACGGCAATAACACATATTCTAATCCCCCCCCCTTACTCTATCCAAACTAAGACTTTAGTTACACTTTAATAAATTACGTGTGCTTTAGCCTCAGTCTTAAAAGTGACATGTGTCGCTTAGATCTTAGAAGCACTTTAATAACTTTGCTTATGATCAGTGTGGGTCAATGAGCCCTGCAAGATCTGCCTGTCCATCGATCATCGATCATTGATTATTTTTTTGAAACTGAGATACCACTTTCATTTCTTTTGTTAGGGCGGCACAAAGTCATATACTGATCATACTGTTGTAACCTTTGTAGATTCAAGCTGTGCTTTGTTTAGATCTTTTTATAGCAAGGCTTTACATCTCTTGGCATCAGATATCAAATATCAGACACCATGATGACTGCATAGTTCAGCAGATGAACAGTGATGAACACAGCTTGTCTTTCGCTCCTATCTGATGTGTCTGTCTCTTGGGAGGGGCTAAACGGAATGTTGAAAACTTCCACTAATTAGTGTTTCTTTGCAGGTTGTGTACACAGAAGCAAACTACAGGATGGCTTAATCAGTAAGTATACTAAATGTGGCATACAGAAAAGCTTTGCTGGGTTATACACCCAAGACAGTTTGTCACCGCATGTCACAATTTCATTGGCTTACACCTGAGTCGATGGTTTGCTTTAAATGATGATTTCTTTAACAGACTTGACAACCCCATGGAGGTCTGTTATTAGCTCTATCTGACTTGATTGCTTTAGTCCAGGGATATGCAATTAGCGGACCTCCAGCTGTTGCAAAACTACAAGTCCCATCATGCCTCTGCCTGTCATGCTTGTGGCTGTCAGTCTTGCTATGCCTTATGGGACTTGTAGTTCTGCAACAGCTGGAGGTCTAATTGCATATCCCTGCTTTTTGTCTTTGTAGCTAAATCGTAACTTGCCACCTACTAAATGGTCTGTCTTTTTGTTACAGATGGTACTGGCCCTTTCAGCACAAGACTTCTCCAAGAGCTGCAAGGTAAGATCTAGGCATTGTAGCAGCTCCAATCATCTAGTTGATGTACAGTAACACCTATACTAGGCCTTGTAATTGCGCATGGTACTGCATGCTTATAGCATTGTTAAACTAGAACTATAGGCAAAGCTTTTTTTTTTTTTTTTTTTTCTTGGATAGAGCAAAGGAGGGTTATGACGCCTGTCAGACTTATTTCTTTTAAAGGGTTTTAAACCCTCTGTTTAAAAAAAGTCATACTTGCCTCCACTGTGCAGTTCGTTTTGCAAAGTGGCCCCAAACATCCTCTTCTGGGGTCCCACAGCAGTGTTGGCTCCTCCCCACATTGAGTGCCCACGGAGAAGTGCTCTCCTTGGTGTACACCCATGTGGGCGTGCTCCCTAGTCTCGAATCTGTCCATTCACACAGAATGCAGGACTCCACCCTGTGTCATTGGATTTGATTGACCGCAGCGGGAGCCAGTGGCTGCGCTGCTATCAATCTGGGCACGAGACACCAGCTACAGATGGTGTGCTTGTTCCTGGACAGAGGATGACAGCATCCAGGTAAGTAAAACTGGGGGGCTGCAGCACTAAAGTTTTTCACCTTAATGCGTTCAGGTGAAAAACCATGAGGGGTTTATACAACCCCTTTAACCATCCGTCCCATTGTGGAAATTTCCCTTTTTTCCTGTCCCTTAGCCAAACAAAATGAAAGGAAATCTTAAACCTCCAGGTGACCAGAACTGGTGTCCCCATTAAAATTTTTCATATACTTTCACTTTTGTTATTTGGACAGAATAGAGGGTGAATCACTACAGATACAGGCCATTTTGGACACTTGTTTGCATGTAAACTATCTCTTGCTAGAATTAGTTTAACCCCCCCAAATATTGTGTATTTAAAGAGTATGTCCAGGCTCCTTTAGAAAATTTAAGTCAGCAGCTACAAATACTGTAGCTGCTGGTTTTTAATAGGACACTTGCCTGTCCAGGAATCCAGCCGTTATTTTTTTTTTTGTGCTCGCAGGTGGTGCTGCCATCCCTTCTAAGGGAAACCAGCAGTAAAGCCAAACTACCCAGTTGATCTCACCTGGAAGTGGGGAATTGGTACCTGTCAAAACCCCCTGAGAGGTGACAGGATAGGAGGAGGCAGATAGGCAGAGCTTCTTTTTTTAGTTGAGCTCTGCTTTAAGCAGAGGCCCTAGAGAATACATTGGTGGGTGTTGCAATTTTGGCACATATTTGCACAGCTGTTTTTCAATTTCTTTCTTTTTTTTTTTTTTTTTTATTATAACTTTGAAGATGTTACACCAAGTAAATGGCTACCAAACATGCCACATGTACCTCTCCTGCTGCTCGTAATCGTGTGGTTAGCCGCTATTACAAGAGCCGCCCACTAACTACACCACAGGCCAAATCTGTTCAAACAACCCCAAGTATGTAGTATTGGCATGTGGTGATGTAGGATTTGAAGGGCAGCTTGTCTAGTGTGTGTGTGTGTGTGATCCCTGTGCCCCTTCAACTGGTCCCTTTCTGATAAGGGTGCTCCAGACTCATGGTGCTCATCAGGGTCTGGCCACATTGCCTGTTAGAAATGTGAGATCTAATATAAATTCCAATCTCTGCACCTGTCATCTTGAATGTAGTTGCCTGAAGTATTGTACTCCTTTTTTGGGTTTCAAATGATGTTCCAAATGTCTGACCTGAATTATGTATGTGGACTTTTGTTACTGCTGACCTAAACCCACAACTGTGTTGTGCATGCACTGATGAGCAACTTAAGGGGTGCTAACCACTTTTTTTTTTTTTTTCCCTAGGTGCATCATTGGTGGGACTTTAATTTTCTGGTGAGTAATCTGCATAACTTGTACATTAAATTTTTTATTTTTTTTGGTGGTTACCAGTGATGAAACTGATTCTGCCATATGATAAAGGCTGATTATACCCTTAACCGTTCCACTTTTTTCTGAGGTAACTACCAAATTTAAAGGGAATCCTTATGGAAGTGAGAGCAAGAAAAATTACCCCCCCCTCCTAATCTACTGCCCCCTAAAACCTATTATCACTGCAGTGTGGCAATTGTCTTGCTTTCAGTCCATTACATGATTCCTTTAAAGATTTTGGTAATGTGAATTTTTTTTCTCTGGCTAAATTGTGTATTCTCAAATCTCTCTGCAGGTATACATGTGTGAAGAGGTGCCCTTACTTGAGATGGCCATTGCTAGAAATGCTAGGGGGTGCTTTTCAAAGTGACTTCTCAGCAAAATAAAGCATGGAGACTATGCATGGGTGAGCTCGCTTTGAATCTAAAATTAATTTAAATGGAGTTTTTTAGTTTGTGCTTCTCAGATGCAGTGTAGCTCAGCTTTAAGGTGCTGCAGTCATTCCTTTGAACACCGTGCAGATCAGCATATCATCGGGTAACAATTTGATTCCTATGTTGTAGCAATTGCAATCCAAGTCTAGTGATTGTATCCAGAGACAACCTTTTAAAAGGCTGGTTTTTGAGGTACCATTTAGATTAGCATTGTGCAGTGTTGTCACAAAGACAGACTTGAAAATTCAGTGCAATGGAGTGTTGGCAGCCCATTCAGTATGAAAGGGCGACCTTAAGTGGTTGTAAACCCCATTCATGACATCTGGACCTAGGCACATATATCTGTAGTGTTTACTTGCCTCTAAGTGCTGTCTTTCTGCTGCTCAGCAGAGTCACTTCTGATGAGCTCTAACACCGGAGTTAACAGCTGAAATTTTGTATCGGGGAGGGAGCTTGGAGGTACCGTACATGAGCAGAGAGCTTGTCTATTCATAATACAGCTCTGCTTGTTCCTTTCTTACTCTGCCTGTGATGGGTTGCCTTTCCACCTATCGGCTCAGTGTAAGCCCAGTCTCCCCACCCAACCCCCATGTGCTTCTGAAACCAGAAAGATTTGTAACCAATCTGCACTTTCCAAAGTGTAGAAAGGGAAAGGCAGCTGATTTATAAAAGTAAAACTTGTGTAGGGAGATTGGTTTCTTTGTATCTGAGGCTGTTCACTTCACTGGGGAGAGGAGAGGGTTTACATCCACTTTAATGAGATTAATGTGCATGCCATAATGCACTGCCTGCAAAGTGGCCTTTAGCCCTGGTTCACATTGCAGCGATTATGTCATGTCAAATCGGTGGCTATTGCTGGCAATGGCACCGTCTGAATCAGCGCAGCACTGATTCCCAAAAGTTTCTGTACAGAAACATGCACAGATGTCTCTGTAATCGCCCCCCATCGTCGGGACTAACATGCGGGAATGAAATGGTGCGATTTCAGCTGAACTCGCACCATTTAATTCCTGCTGTCAGTGTGAACCTACAATCTTACTGGTTCCTATAATGTATAGACATTGTCATAATTACTAATGTCTGAATAAACTTATGTCTGCATGGTTGATTAAAGTACTAACTTTTTTTTTTTCTTTACAGTTCATGTCATTGATTACTCTATGGCTAAATCGGTAAGAATTGCTTGAAATATTGGATCCTCAAATATGTAACTTTAAAAAAAAAAATCCAAAATAAGCCTATGATGCTGTAAGAGTAGTGGACAGAATTGATTTCTGACATCTTTAATAACACTGAGGCTTAACCAAATTATACACTACTGCATATCGTGTGTCAAATGTATGGGGTACAATTGCAGTTGTCAGTCTATCTGCTTTTGTAAAAACTAATGTGAAACACTTGATTGCACAGCTAACAGGACCTGTTGCACTTGCCTTATAGTTCTGCTTACATGGCATGGGTTTACTCAAGTCAGCCCATTTGCTTGGTTAACCATATAACTTGAAGGTCCTACTCCATATCTATATGGCCACAAGTGTACTCTCCTGTAAAGCTTTAGTTGCAGGATTTCTACCGATGTGGAAATAAACTTGCCATTAAGCCCACTCTGTTGAAGGGAAATGTTGTGGCCTGAACTCATGCAAAATTTGTCAACCACCTAGTTTAGTATTTGTGGGGCGGGGGGGGGAGGGGGTGGCCATTTGGCTCAGTGCAATCAATTTTTTATTTTGGGGTTACTTGGCAGGGGTCAGATGCTGCTATGGGGGTCCACATGTAGGTTTTATTTTTACATGCCAATGACTTTAAATAAGATGCTATGTAGGCTGGTGGCATTTTTATTTACATAAACAATTTTTCTTTCAGATGCTGTTACAAAGCTGGCCAATTTCAATGTAAGTGCGTCTAAAAACGTGTTGGCATTTATTGGTATACCATGATGATTTTACTTTTATCAATGGGAATCTCTCTGAATAAGAATGAAAGAAACCTACTTCTGATGTATGCTGTGTCTAGGGCAGGGGTAGGCAACCTGGGGGCCTCCAGCTGTTGCACAACTAAAAGTTCCATCATGCCTCTGGGAGTAATTGTAACTGCCAGCCCTGCAATGCCCTGTTGGAAATGTAGTTCCACAACAGCTGGAGGGCCCCGCATTGTCTACCCATGGTCTAGGGTTTAGCTAACTAGCTGCTTGATAAAAATTGAGTTTATTTGTTTGTTTTTTAGGAGTTAAAACGTCAAGGGCATACTATGTGAAGGTAAGATGTATAATATTTTATACAACTTTTGCTGATTAAGGGCAGGATAATAACCGCTTGTACACAGGTTTAACATGATGATTTTATAGTTCATCAGACTGACAGTGGTGAACATCTTTCGCTCCTATCTGATTGATCCTGTCTCAAGCTTTTGAGTTTTTCTGGTAAAGTGGCCCTTTTGAATACAAATCTAAGCCATGCCTTACCATTGACAGTGCTATAAGCTTGGCACATTACCCTGGATCTCTAGGCTTGGCACTTTTACCTATCCAGGTCAGGCTAATGGGATGATGGTGTTTAAGACTGCTTTAAAGTGGTAAACGCTTACGTTTTCTACCTGCAAGAAAATATCATGTGCTAGTATATGCATGCATACTAGCGTGTTATGAAAGGGTTGCCTTAAAACTAAGCTCTCCAGCAGTGCACTGTCACTGCTAGGGGATTCTTAACTGGACGAGCCGCATTGACATGTGCATGAGTCTTTGCCACGGTACACTATAACTGTTCTCACAGCTCCAGTTTCAGCATTGCAGCTGAATTGCGTGGCAGAGGTTTATCAATGTAAAGGGATTGGGTTGTAAAACATTCCAAGGAACTAAAAGGGTAAAAGTGCCCACATGTCAAAGGCACAAACTTGTGTGTAATCACACTGCTGCTCTGATTTGTATGCTAGGTCTAGGGTGTTTGGAAGTGGCAATAATATAACCTTTTAGCACAGAGTAAAATGATTTGCCCTAGGGTCCTAAGCAGTTTAAAGCTTTAAATTCTGCACAGCTATTTAAAAAACTAATGCAACTAATTTTCTCTGCACCTTTGTAGGCTTGGCTACGGTTTGCATGCCAACTTAGGACTTAAAAGGTGGGTAAATATTTCATTGATTATTGATGTTTAGGATTATTGTATATGATGAAACCATAGTTCAGCTGATTGCTATGAAGAACAATCTTTCGCTCCTATCTGATACATTTTTTAGAATCTTTATCACTTGCTTGGGCACAGGCACAATATTGATCTCATTGGTATGTTTCTTTTGTAGGCCTGGCTACCGTTTACATGTCGGGAGGGTCATTTTTAAAGGTGGTAAGTATTTTTGTGCTTGCAAAAAAACTTAGCTCAGCAGAGTATTTTGATTAAGGTGACTAACAATAGCCCTCCAGTTAACTTTACTGCCTCACCCGTTTACAAGTTGTTTTTCTTCACACATTAAAGTGGATGTAAGCCCACTCATTTCGGGGGGAGGGGGAGTGTGAGTTCCACTTTTTGGCGGAATGCCACTTTAAGTATCCAGGAGTCCACTGAGTTGGAGCTAGTATGCAAATTATGTTAAAACTCTAATTCAGATGTGGGTAATGACCACAGCAACGGCCCAACAGTTGCATTTCAAGAATATTGCAGTAGTGGCATCTTTTATAGAGCCATTGCCTGGTTTAACAAGGCATTATTCTGAGGGGGTGGCTTAGACTTGCCCTAGAACTAAGTGTCAGAATTGCAAATGGCAGGTTCATTAAAGCTTTTTACCAATGTGTGGCATTTTCAAATATTACAATCAACTGGTGCATGTAAATACTTTTCAATGGTCTGTAAATGATGACTTTAAGAATCAGGTCTCTGATCACTTTGAGGACAATATGACTCACTGATGCAGACTAAGACTAGGGAAAATCTTGTCAAACCATTCCAAATGTTTCTGTAAACAGTATATCTTGCTTTTCAGGTTTCCTTTTTGGTAATGATCAAGCTGGTATTAATCAAGATGCAACTATGGTAAGTGAAGTATGTTTAGGTAGAATTGACAATTTCTCAAATTTACTGTAACCAGTGATGAAAACGATTCTGCCATATGAAACCTGATTTCACTATTACCGTTCCACTTTTTTCTGAGGTTACATTGTCTACATGTTAGTAAACTGCCTGGTATGCCAACACAATATTGCATATAACCCTTGGTAACCCTTTCTCTGCCATGCAAGCAAAGATCCCTTTAAAAATCCACTCTTGTAACTTATGGTCTCCTTTTCCATTTGCCATCTCTGCTTGGACCCCAGGAGCAAAGTGAGACCTAGCACTTGCAGGTGTGGGTGAGCATGTGACTTTCAAGGAATGTACACCGATCAGCCCTAAACTGATCACCCGCATAATGGGTAGGGCCACCTTTTTGCCACAAACAGCAACCTGAGGCATGGACTCCACTAGACCTCTAAAGGTATGCAGTGGTATCTTGCACCATGGCCCCTTGATAAAACTTCACATGTGCTATTTTACGCAGCGCCTCCTGAAATGTGATATGGGTGTCCCAGGAGGCTAGGGGGTATCCTTAGCCCCTGCATTTTCCTAGGTGATATTTCCCCCCCCCCCCCCCCCTTTCCATGAAGAGGGTTGTGAAGGTGAGTGCAGGTCAAAGGCATTAACACTTTTTTTTTTTTTTTTTTCCCCCACAGGCATCAAGATATGCGTACAAAGCTGGGTGTCCAGATCTATCTTGTAAGTGTGCTATGTAAACTGTTCTTTTTATGGGGATTCATGATGATAAACACTTTGAACTCTCTCACTGATTAAAGATGAAAGTAAAAGTACTGACTTCCCTGTGACTGGGCATTCTTAACATTTATTCTATGCACTTTTTAACATTGAACTAAAATCTTTGTTTTCTAATTTACAGATTCAAGTGTGGATGAAGCCCCTAAAAGCACAATTCTCAGCAGTGCTGTTTAGCCTTGGTTCTAAACAGTAAATGTTATGAAGTGTTGGCAGGACATACTGTATACTGGCTATCATGCTAAATGACCAAATACAATAAACTTAAACTAAAATATAAAGTGCATGTTTCTTATGATTTGTACAAATGTGTAAATTTTTGGGTTAACAATGCTATACTGCAATTGTCAGCACTACAGATGAAGTGCTACATTGGAAATTATTTTAAAGGGTGGTTTTTGCCAGGGTAGCAATGTATATAAAAGATGCTATTTCATACACTTATTACACATTTTAACTATTTCAGCCCTGGGAAGGATTTACCCACTTCCTGACAGGCCATTTTTTTGCAATACGGCACTGCGTCATGCAACACTACCCAAACAATTTACTTTTTTTTTTTTTTTTTCCCACAAATGGAGCTTTCTATTTACCTCTGCGGTTATATTTTTGCGCTACAAAGTGCCAATTTTGGAAAAATGTTACTTTCTGTTATAATGCATATTAGAAAAATTGAATCGGGTTTAGGCCAATAAATATTTTTGGTGAAGAAAAATCTTAATAGGCGTAGATTTTAAATTCCGCAAAAGTTATCACGTCTACAAACTACAGGATAGATTTGTAAACTATTTACTGGTGGTGCTTTTTTAGCAGGATTGCCGTAACAAATCTGACCCTAAAATACACTTGGGACCAGTGACATTACATTGATCAGTTCATTTTTATAGCACTGATAAATGTATAAATGACACTTAATTTGGAAGTGGTTAACTGTGTTCCTTGGGTGTTCTAACTGGGGGGACATGACAGACTGCTGTTCCCGATCACTGGGAACAGAAGATCTGACATCTGTCAGAGTGGGGATTCGCCTTGTACACAGAATGGGGACCTGCTTTTATAAAGGACGCTCGTGAGCGCCCGCAATTTCACATGCATGGACCAATGTAAAGTTTTCTTCATCGTACATCACGGGACACAAGTAAGTCATTCATTACTGGGTTATATGCCATCTCTAGGTGAATGGATACTGTAAGACTGAAATCTGCCCCTATATAACCCCTCCCATACTGGAAGGGGTTTTTTTTGGGGGGGGGGGGGGGTTTTGCACAAGGACAAAATCCTGGTGGCACCAGCCTCGCCCCCAGAGATCATGAGATTGGCAATAGACAGGCCATGGAGGCTTCCATGCCACCCCAATCTACTGTCTAGGTTCTAAATTCCACTAAAATTTTTGTCTCTAAATTTGAGAGCATGGCTATTGAAAGCCAGAAAATGGCACCCTCAGAAATATGATTGGGAGAGTTCTTTTCTACAGTTGGCTGTGGAAATCGATTGGCTTTAAGTACAATTGGGTCAGATTTCAACCCTGTCGGTTCTCTTCCAAAGGCCTTTAGCCTCCCATTCGCTGGTCAACCTTTTATGCAGCGGGCAACTCGTTTGCCCCCCCCCCCCCCCAAATTAGGTCACCTATGTGTCCTTGAACTTAAATCTGGTGCTGTTGGTGTTACAGAAGCAACCATTTGAGCCCATCAGGGAAATTCCATTAGTCTTACTGTCACGCAAGTTTGCTTTCCTGGTGGCCATCACCTTGGCTAGAAGGGTGTTAGAATTGGCAGCCCTTTCATGTAAGGAACCATACCTAATCCTTCAGCATGACAAGGTGTTGCCTCCTTTTCCATTCGTCTTGCCAAAGGCGGTGTCGGCCTTTAGTTTGAATTGGGACATTGTTTCTCCACCCCCCCGGGCTTTTTGCCATCTTTGGCTAAGATTTATATGGCTGCTACCTGGTCTTCAGTGCATACGTTCACCAGATTTTATCAGGTAGATGTTGGCAATCAGACTTAAACGGCAGCCTGTAGTACACTATGACCGAAAGCTGAATCCTTGGCTGCTCTATTTTGTTTGGCAGGGTGTTTTCCTCAAAGCTATTGCTCTGGGATGTCCCAGTAAGTAATGAATATTAGCCTAACTCTGTCCTGTGATTCATGTTAAGGATTTTTTTTTTTTTTCATACTTGCCTGTAAAATCCTTCGTCTTTTTGAATACATCACTGGACATGGGTCATCCTCTTTTGAGGATTCTGTGCTTGCAACTAAAGTACTTCCTGTATAGGAGGGGTTATAGAGAGTAGGACTTGTCCTTGCATATGTCTTGAATGTAACCTGTAGAGGGATATGTAGGCTAATTTTAGGTTGAGTGCTTTATAAGACATTATAAACTGATGTTGGTATGCCGCTGTTACTGTGCTTGGTCACCATACATGGTGTGTAGTGTGGATCGTTCCGACCGATCAGATGGCCGCAAGCTTACAATAAACTAGTGAATGTCTGCGGTCTTCAACAAAATGGCTACAATGACGCTATAAAATGATTGACATCTCAACCGTCCAATAGAATTCCCCCTGAGGATGATACGTTATTTCCTGGTATTGACACATGTTGGGGAGGGGACAGGATGGTTTGTGTGATAGAGTGTTCTCAGAGCGGGAGAGGACACACCAGTACAACAGCTTGTGCACTCATAGTGCCTATTAAATGTGAGTACCCTAATATAGGGAATATTATTTAAATAAAACGGTAATATGCTATCCAGTTTCCTGTTTTCCACATGTATAATGTTGCAAGCAACCATCCAAGGATCTGAATGCTGACTATAAACCCAGAGGTGATTTTAAGTGTGGTTTGACCGAGCTTGGGTGTAAGGTCACATGCTCTAAGGTGAGCGCATACACCAAAGGGGAGCACAAGAGTGGACACAAGAACTTTACTGTTATCAGCTGCAATGGGTACCTGAAGAATGGAGTAGTTATGCATGGACTTTATGCTGCGTTTTTGTGGACAGAATAATGCATGAATTTGGCACAAGCACTAAACATGGGTCACTATTTTTATATTGATGTAAATTACAGGTTGTCACTGCGATTATTGCACAGGGTTGCAAATTTCTCTATTGCATATGAATGTAACATGCGTGTATCTAGAGGTGTGTTTACACAGATTGTCATTGGGAGGATTACAATTTTTAATTGTTCATGATCCACTTTTAATTGCATTATGTTCATTAGATTTTTCAAATTGGAATTAAATATCACACCACCGCTATTTAACTGCAGTCAGTAATAGTGTTTAGTATGATTTAATTTGGATTTTCACATGGTAGCTCGCAAGACTTTTTTTTTTTTTTTTGTGTGCTCCCCAAGTATTTCCTCATAGGTGCCCAAAAGGATTGCCTGATGTTTTGGCCAATTGGGAAATGGGACTCACGACCCACTTCCTGATTGGCGAGGAGATTTAGTGTGAAAAGTCTTAATGTTTGCTATCGTCCCACAACTGGGTGGGATCGGGGCTCTGCCCTAAGCCCAGCCTATTCGAGCCTCTGGTTCTAATCAAATGTGTCAAATACCCCCCCATTGGAATCCATAGTCTGGCCCCCCTGTAAGTAGATTAATGGGGCACCACCCGTGTGCTCCTAATGAATGGGCAGCCACTGGCCAGACCCCCAAGGAGAGGAAAAGCCCCTCTGTGTAGTAGCCCAAGACGGTTAAGAGCTAAGTAATCATACCAAGTATCCCATACAGCAGAAAACTTGGGGTATTACGCAGTCTAGCTGTAAAGTGTTCAATGGATCTTGTGTCTCTAATCTGCTGAAGGGCAGTAAATGTCTGACAAAACATACTATCATGTTCCTGTAATTTGCTTCTGAGGCCTCTTGCATCAGCAGACATTTATGATGATTACTTGCACATCACCACCTCATCAGCATGTCTGTGCTTTTCAGGAGGCCAACATTTCAATTTTTGGCACTGGCATTCTGCCAATGCTTGGCTCCAAGAGTAGCTACAAAAATGTTCACCTCTACGGGCTCTACTAAGGAGTCAAGGCATTCTTTTCATAGGGTATTTGCTTGCTTCTGAAGGATTCATTAAACCTATCTGTGGACAACTCAAGGACTGTCCAGACTCTTCAGGCCTTCAGCTGAATTTTAATGGCCTGGTGGTTGAAATCCAGGTCTTGGAGGTATGTCTGACTTTATTTTCCACCTTTTGAGAGACGAAAGCCACATATACTACAGTACCCATAAATATTTCACCTGGTGTAAACAGGCTGTGTAACCCCCCTGAGATTTCTCTACATTGCATTCTAGCCTTTCCACAGTCAAGGCAGAATTTTTGGCCCAAGTGGATTGTGAAGTGAACAGCCTTGGATGATCGACAGATATACATGTAAAACTCATGTAGGGAAATGTGTTCATCTGCTTTCTTCAGCTTGCTATATTCTTTAGAAAGTTCACGTTAGAATTTTTTTTTCTTCCTGTTCAGCAGTGACGTCTTTGCATATGCTGGGGGTTATTTACTAAAGGCAAATCCACTTTGCACTACAAGTGCACTTGGAAGTGCAGTCGCTGTAAATCTGAGGGGTAGATCTGAAATGAGGGGAAGCTCTCTTGATTTTATTATCCAATCGTGTGCAAGCTAAAATGCTGTTTTTTATTTCCCTTGCATGTCCCCCTCGGATCTACAGCGACTTTACTTCCAAGTGTACTTGTAGTGCTAAGTGGATTTGCCTTTAGTAAATAACCCCCACTGTGTGACAGTTGATTGGAAGGAAGGAATGTGCTGTGAATAGAGCGGCTCTCTAATCTATAGCACCCACCCTGACACAAATTTCAGGCTTTTTTTTTTCCTTTTTTTTTTCTTTTTTTTTTTTTTTTTAGAACTTATGCTAACAGAAAAATGGAGCAGCAGAAAGACATGGGGCTTTGGCGAGAGATACGTAAAATTACTACAGATATATTTGCTTGGGTCAAATTTCATGAATCAGATTTACATCCACTTATCCATCTCATTCCAGAAGTATCTCGCTTGCCCTTTACTCAAGGTATCTCTCAGATCAGACATTACAGCATCATGTGCTCCCCTGGGATCCTCATTGGTTCCTCTTTGGCCTGCAGAAACCATCCTTTGATGTCCCATTAGGGAACTACTTTTGGTTGCTTACCACCAATATATGTTCTGAGGCACTACAAAGGGACGCAGCAAAGAGCCCACTAATGTGTACACTTCCGCTAACTTTTTAAAATTTTTTTTAAGATGTGGAGCCCTGTCTATCATGGTGCGGTACAGTCAGGTAAGGTGATGTCTTTTCTGCCTGATATGAGAACATACGCTGTACATGACTTGAAATAATCGGAATCTCTGAATAAGACTGAGGGAAATATATTCTGTTGCAGTGTAGAAAATAGGCTTCCTTTCATTTTGTACATTTTGCCTTAAAGGTTTGTTTGTTTTTAGACCAAAGATGTTCTATGCCTAGATGATCCATAGCTATGGAGGGACACAAGGTTTGTAACTTATGATTTTAATAATGGCTTAGCAGATTGTGCAAATTGCTCTGTAGAGTCCTCATGCACTGCTATTCATAGTAGAATATGGAATAGTACCCTTGCTACTAGAAGTTGTATTAGGTCTTTACTCAGCCCTGGTGCAGGTACTTCAGCACAATTTGAAAGCCACAGAAGTCGGTTTTTTTGTGTTTTTGTTTTTTTGTTTTTTTTGTTTTTTTTTGCGGCTTGCAACTCTGTTAAACAGAAGTCTATGCAATTCACAATGAAATTGGCAAAAAGTAGTTCAGTAACCTTTTTCAAAGTCGCTGCAACATGAGTCGTGGCAGTTTGAACAGTTCAATTGCCAACAAAGGGGTGCGACTTGTCATGTGATTTGGAACTGACAAATCACAACAGTATGAACTTAAAGGTAAATGTTTGCACAGAGCGGCTGCAGCCCTGATTCTCCCCTGCCTGTTTTCCTGGCTCCTCCCACCTGAGTGCCTCCATAGCAAGCTGCTTGCTATCGGTGCATTAATGCGTGCTTGCTCCTGAAGCCCAGCTTTGCCCATAAGACAAAGGGGCTCAGCCCTGCTTCCTCCTCACTGGCTGACAGCAGCTGGAGCCAAAGGTTCCCGCTGCCGTCTGAGCCAATGAGGCAGAAAGCTGGGAGCAGCTGCTCTCATGCACATTGCTGGATCAAGATCTGCATCAGGTAAGTTTGTTTTTTTTTTTTGCGGGGGAGCTGCATACTAAAGATTTTTTTTTTTTTTTTTATGAGAGTAACTGGGTCACATATGGCAATAAAATTTAACAAATTCTAATCCCTCTCAACTCTATCCAAACTAAAAGCCTTTAGTTACACTTTAATAGAAATGACATATGCTAAATAGGGTTCTTTTAGCCTCAGACTTAAGTGATGTGCCACAGGCATATAGCTGGTCTTAGAAACCTTTTAATAACATTGCTCATCACCGTGGGTCAATGTGAGCTCTGCAAGATCTGCCTGTCCATGAATCATTGATTGTTTCTTGAAACTGAAATATCACTTTAATTTGTTAGGGCGGCACAAAGGCATATGCCGAATATACTGATGTAACCATTGTAGATTCAAGCTGTGCTTGGTTTAGATCTTTTATAGCAAGGCTTTGCATCTCAACAGAAATAAAATATCAGACACCATGATGACTGCATAGTTCAGCAGATGAACAGTGATGAACACAGCTTGTCTTTCGCTCCTATCTGTGTCAGTCTCTTGGGAGGGGCTAAACGAAATGTTGAAAACTTCCACTAATTAGTGTTTCTCTGCAGGTTGTGCACACAGAAGCAAACTACAGGATGGTTTAATCAGTAAGTATACTAAATGTAGCATACAGGAAAACATTGGGTTAAAAACTGTCTTGGGTGTATGTCACCACCTGGATCACTGCCTGCCCAGTGGCGGCTGGTGCTCAAAATTTTTGGGAAATTGCAAACTGAAAAATTCTGAAAACAAAACAATCAATTGCAGCCAGTGTAATTCGTTGTTTGCCCGGCACTTACCCTGTCTTGGTGGGGCAGCGGGTGATGGCAACGAGCAGGGTCCTTCAAGCCAGCGTCTCCTGCCGTCATCCCCCGACTTCCGTCCACTCCTCCTGATAGGCGTCCAGTAGTGGCGCCTGTCGTTTCAGCCAATCAGGTAACAGCACCTGATTGGTGGAGAGGCGGTTCAGTGTTAAGAAAGCGAATATTCATTTGCTTTCCTAACACAGCTGAGTGAACTGATTTTTGACGCCTATTAAAGCCTATGGCTTTAATCAGGTGCGTCAAACACCCCCCCTGCCGCTGTAATTCAGGCGCCCGAAAAGAGACCGTATGTCTGAATGGGAGGTGGCCGCGGCGGCCATAAATAGATTCATGCAATGCATGAATCTATCCATAGTGCACAGAGGGGGTGGCAGGAGAGAGGGGGCGGTGCCCGTGCACCCTTAATGCATGGACCGCCACTGCTTACACCAGCTCTATCTGACTTGATTAAGTCTTTGTAGCTGAATCGTAACTTATCACTTACTAAACGGTCTTTCTTTTGGTTACAGATGGTATTGGCCCTTTCAGCACAAGACTTCTCCAAGAGCTGCAAGGTAAGATCTAGGCATTGCAGCAGCTCCAATCATAATCTAGTTGAGATGTACAGCAACACCTATACTAGGCCTTGTAATTGTGCATGGTACTGCATACTTATAGCATTGTTTCTTAAAGTAGAACTATAGGCAAAGCTTTTTACCATCTGTGTCCCATTGTGGAGGTTTCCTGTCCTGTAGCCAAACAGGAAGTGAAAGGAAATCTTAAATCTCCAGGTGACAATAACTAGTATCCCCATTGGAAGATTTCTCTATCTGGGAACAATCCAAAATTTGGGGATTTTCTTATACTTTCAGTATAGTTGATATTGAACAGAATAGAGATTTTTTGACATTTTTGCATGTAAAGTATCTTTTGCTAGAAAATTAGTTCAAATCCCCCCCCCCCCCCCCCAAACATTATATATTTAAAGAATGTCCAGGCTCCTATAGAAAATTCAGTGGGCTAAGACAAACATCTGATCAACCTCGGGCATACACTTGAAGGGGACAGACAACACGTTGGCAGATTTTCTAAGTCAAAAGACCATAAAACAGACAGTGGTCTCTAAACCAAGCAACCTTCTTGTGGATCACGCAAACCTGGAGAGTGCCCAAGGTAGATCTGTTTGCCTCAAGGACAAATGCAAAACTGCCACGGTTCCTGCTGGATACCACAGATGGCAACAGAGTGGATACGTTCAAATAAAGCTGGGCACACCAGCCGTGTTATGCATTCCCTCTGACCGCTCTAATACCAAAGAATCATGGAAGAAAGGGCAACCGTGATACTCATAGCACCTGACTGGCCCCAGGGAACATGGTTCAATCACTCGAAGAAACTGTCTCCAGCCGCACCAGATACAGCAAGACATACCGGACCTCCTATCGTGAAGGCCAGTCAACCACCCGAAACGCAAATTCATTAAGCTTTCGGCTTGGTTACTGAGAGGGTGAGGCTGCAAAAGAAAACTGTTGGACAGAGTCATCAACCCCATTCTAGCCAGCAGAAAACCCCATAACTGGAGTGAGAAGGAAGTTTGTCTCCTGGTACGAAAACAAACAGGATTCCGACAGAGAATCATCCTAGCGATTCGGGATTTCCTGCAGGAGGGAGCAGACTTGAACCTCTCTCGGAGCACGCCGAAGGTACAAGTGGCAGCACTTTCCCCCTGTCTGGACACCAGATTAGCAGAGGACCCATTTATAAAGCTATTCCTAATCTCATTAAATAGAGCCAGACCGCTAAAGTCGGCAGAACTCCGACATGGAACCTCTCCACGGTGCTCGATTCCTCTTTACGCCATTCGAACCACTGGAGGAGTGCTCAGATAAAAATCTTACACTAAAAACCGCACTCTTCGTGGCCCTAGCATTGGCCAGGGGGAGTAGGTGAAAGTCTCAAGGGTGTGTGTGTGTTTTTTTTTTTTTAACATGATGGAACCCTACTCACTGATCCAGGCAGATAAAAGGCAGGGGCAACTCTAGAGCAGAGACATGATCGAGCTTCCGTACCTTCGAGACACTACCACAGCGACCAGCTGTCAAGACCAGACATTGGTCGCAAGGTGCTCCAGACCTTATCCCCACCCTAGTAAGTATTGCTTGATACATCCTCTCGGATGCTGCCCTGGAAGACGATTGGAGAAAACGAAGTTGGGTACCTGGTAACTCTTTTTCTAAGAAGTCTAACAGGGCAGCACAAGTTCCCACCCTAAGCGATACCAGGTATTGTGGGGACGCATTGGCTTACTGAGAGTTCCTTTGGTGCTTTAATACTAAGGCACACAGGTGAGACTGACCAATTTATAATGAACTAAGGCTCCTCTTTCCTGCAACAGGAAACACATTAGTTCACCATTATAAATGTGTTAGTCTCACCTGTGTCCCTCAGTAGTTATTAAAGCACCGAAGGAACTCTCAGTAAGCCAATGCGTCCCCACAATACCTGGTACCATCGCTTAGGGTGGGAACTTGTGCTGCCCTGGAAGACTTCTTAGAAAAGTTACCAGGTACCTAACTTTTTTTCTTTTTTTTTTCTTTACATTTTTTAGGAGCCTGTTTTTTTTTTTTTTTTTTTTTTTTTGGTGGACCTCTGCTTTAAGGATCCAACGGATAAGTTGGAATTCCTGTTAAAATCCTCTCGCCTTGGCAGAGACAGTTACTCAGCCTGCAGTCACAGCAATGGGCATCTGTCAGTCCTTAAAGGACCAATTCAGAGGCTCTTAAAGAGCTCCCTGCACAACAGGCCTGTAAGTTGGCCGAACTACCAAAAGCATTGTTTTGCCATAGATGCTATGAAGTATTCCATTTACCAGGCGTCCCGCCTTGTGCTAGTACACATAAGTAGGACCCTTTGGTTAAAAGATTGGTCAGCCGAAGCACCTTGCAAAAAGCTTGACTAGTTTCCCTTTTCATGGGGAGCGAAGATTTAGAAAAATATATCCAGGCGATTTCTAGTGGAAAGAGTACTTTTTTGCCAGTCAAAAAAAGTATAAACGTCCTTCATTTAAACGGACTTCTCATGCGCCAGGGGCATCCGCCTCTAGGCAGTGGCGATGGCCCTCGCCGTTGACTCTAGAGGAAAACCTCAGGGTCAGACTGAGGCACAAAAGACCTGGCACCGCAAATCTGCAAAGCAGAATACTAAAGCCTCATGAAGAGGCGTCCCCCCCCCCCCCCCCCCCCCCCACCAGAGTGGGGGGAAGACTTCTGAAATACTCAGAAGTCTGGCAAAGGGAAATTCAGGACAGATGGGTTCTCTCCACGGTGTCTCTAGGATACAAACTAGAATTTCGGGAGTTTGCACCGTCTCGTTTTCTAAGATCAAACGTTCCCAAGGATCTAGGGAAAAGGCAATCCCTGTTTCAAGCATTAGACCGATTATTGGCTCAGGGGGTGATCATACAGATCCCCACAGAAGAGCAAGGTTTGGGGTTTTATTCAAACCTGTTTACGGTACCAAAACCAAATGGGGATGTCGGACCCATTCTGGATCTAAGGAATCACGCTTTATCTACACCACAGGTCAAATCTGTTCGAACAACCCCAAGTTTGTAGTATTGGCATGTGGTGATGTAGGATTTGAAGGGCAGTTTGTCTAGTGTGAGATTCCTGTGCCCCTTCAACTGGTCCCTTTCTGATAAGGGTGCTCCAGACTTGTGGTGCTCACCAGGGTCTGGCCACATTGCCTGGATTTTATATACAACCCCTGGCAAAAATGATGTAATCATCAGTCCCTGAGGATGTTCCTTCAGTTTGTTTTAGAAAAAAAGCAGATCACAGACATGGCCAAAAACTATAAAGGCATTTCAAATGGCAACTTTCTGGCTTTAAGAAACACTAAAAGAAATCAAGAAAAAAAATTGTGGTGGCCAGTAACAGATTTATAGAATAAGCACAGGGAATAAATTATGGAATCACTCAACTCTGAGGAAAAAATGATGGAATCATGAAAAACAAACAAAATAACACTCCAACACATCACTAGTACTTTGTTGCACCACCTCCTGGCTGTTATAACTGCTTGCAGTCTCTGAGGCATTGACTTGATCAGTGATAAACAGTACTCTTCATCAATCTGGCTCCAGCCTTCTCTGATTGCTGTTGCCAAATCATCTTTGCAGGTTGGAGCCTTGTCATGGACCATTTTCTTTAACTTCCACCACAGATTTTCAATTGGATTGAGAGCCGGACTGTTTGCAGGCCATGACATTGACCTTATGTGTCTTTCTTCAAGGAATTTTTTCAGTTTTTGCTCTATGGCAAGATGCATGATCTTGATAAATGATTTCATCATCCCCAAACATCCTTTCAATAGATGGGATAAGAAAAGTGTCAAATTTCAATGTAAACCTGTGCATTTATTGAAGATTTAATGACGGCCATCTCCCCAGTGCCTTTACCTGACATGCAGCCCCATATCATAATTGACTGTGGAAATTTGCATGTTTTCTTCAGACAGTCGTCTGCATAAATCTCATTGGAACGGCACCAAACAAAAGTTCCAGCATCATCACCTTGCCCAATGCAGATTCGAGATTCATCACTAAATATGACTTTCATCCAATCATCCACAGCCCACGATTGCCTTTCCTTAGCCCATTGTAACCTTGTTTTTTTGTGTTTAGGTGGTTGAGATGGCTTTCTTTTAGCTTTTCTGTATGTAAATCCCATTTCCTTTAGGTGGTTACTTACAGTTCGGTCCTAGATGTTGACTCCAGTTTCCTCCTATTTGTTCCTCATTTGTTTTGTTGTATATTTTCTGTTTTCAAGGCATATTGCTTTAAGTTTTCTGTCTTGACGCTTTGATGTCTTCCTTGGACTACCAGTATGCTTGCCTTTAACCACCTTCCCATGTTTGTATTTGGTCCATGTTTTAGACACAGCTGACTGTGAACAAACATCTTGTGCAACACTTCGTGACGATTTACCATCTTTAAGGAGTTTGATAATCCTCTCCTTTTTTTCAATTGACATCTCTGGTGTTGGAGCCATGCTTCATGTCAGTCCACTTGTTGCAACAGCTCTCCAAGGTGTGATCACTTCTTTTTTTACCTACATACTAACAAGCAGATTTAATCTGATGCAGGTGTTAGTAATGTAAATTTACAGGGTGATTCCATAATTTTTTTTTCCTCAGAATTGAGTGATTCCATAATTACCTGTGCTTGTTCTATAAATCTAACTGTTACTGGCCACCACAATTTCTTTTAGTGTTAAAGCCAGAAAGTTGCCATTTGAAATGCCTTTAGTTTTTGGCCATGTCTGTGATCTGCTTTTTTTTTCTACAACAATAAACAGCTGAAGGAACATCTTCAGGGACTGGTGATTCCATCATTTTTGCCAGGGGTTGTAGATCTCACATCTCTAACAATCTCTGCAGCAGTCATTTTGAGTGTAGTTGCCTGGTATTGTGCTCCTTTTTTGGGTTTAAAATTTATGTTCCAAATGTCTGACCTGAAATATGTATGTGGACTTGTGTTACTGCTGACCTAAACCCACAACTGTGTTGTGCATGCACTAATGAGCTACTTGAGGTGTGCTAACCACCATTGTGTTTTTTTTCCCTAGGTGCATCATTGGTGGGACTTTAATTTTCTGGTGAGTAATCTGCGTTATTTGTACGTACTTTATTTTTTTTAAAATTTGGTTACCAGTGATGAAACTGATTCTGCCATATGATAAAGACTGATTATACCCTTAACCGTTCCACTTTTTTCTGAGGTAACTAACATAATTTAATGAAGTGAGAGCAAGAAAAATGACCCCCCCGATCTGCTGCCCCCTAAAACCTATTATCCCTGCAGTGTGCCAATTGTCTTGTTTCCAGTGCATCACATGATTCCTTTAAAGATTTTGGTAATGGGGTGGTTTTTTTTTTCTGTGTAAATTGTATTTTCTATTAAATCCCTCTGCAGGTATACATGTGTGGAGAGGTGCTCTTAAGATGGCCATTGCTAGTAATGCTAGGGGGCGGGGCTGCTTTTCAAAGTGACTTTTCAGCAAAATAAAGCATGGAGACTATGCATGAGTGAGCTTGCTTTGAATATAAAAAGAATTACATGGAGTTTTTGGTTTGTGCTTCTCAGATACAGTGTAGCTCAGCTTTAAGGTGCTGCAGGTCATTCTTTTGAACACCATGCAGATCAGCATATCATCGGGTAACAATTTGATTCCTATGTTGTAGCAATTGCAATCCAAGTGTAGTGATTGTATCCAGAGACAACCTATTCCCCGGCTGGTTTTTGAGGTACCATTCAGATTGGCATTGTGCACAGTGTTGTCACAAAGACAGATTTGGAATTTCAGTGCAATGGAGTGTTGGCAGCCCATTCAGTATGAAAGGGCGACCTTAAGTGGTTGTAAACCCCATTCATGACATTTTGACCTAGGCACATATACCTGTAGTGTTTACTTATCCCTCTCCAAATCTCTAAGTGCTGTCTTTCGGCTGTTCCATTCCTGTTATCAGCAGAGTCGCTTCTGATAAGTTCTGACAAAGGAGATAACAGCTGAAATTGTGTCAGGGAGGGAGCTTGGAGGTACATGAGCAGAGAGCTTGTCTATTCATAATACAGCTCTGCTTGTTCCTTTCTTACTCCTGCCTGTGGTGGGTTGCCTTTCCACCTATCGGCTCAGTGTAAGCCCAGTCTCCCCACCCAACCCCTATGTGCTGCTGAAACCAGAAGAAAGATTTGTAACACGATCTGCAATTTCCAAAGTGTAGAAAGGGAAAGGCAGTCGATGTACAAATAAAACTTGCATAGGGAGATTTTTTTTCAGCTGTCTGAGGCTGTTCACTTCACTGGGTAGAGGAGGGGGTTTACATCCACTTTAACGAGATTAATGTGTATGCCATAATGCATTGCCTGCAAAGTGGCCTTTAGCCCTGGTTCACATTGCAGCGATTTGACAAGTCAAATCAGCAGCAATGGCACTGTCCTAATCAGGGTGATGCCGCACCGATTCCCAAAAGTAGTTTCTGTAATACTTTTGGCTACTTTGGGGTGCAATTTCAATAAACATCTATGTAGAAACCAGCACAGATGTCTCTGAAATCGCCTCCAAAGTCAGGACTGAAATGGTGCGAGTTCAGCTGAACTCACCATTTCATTTCTGCTATCAGTGTGAACCTAGGCTTAATGTAGGATCAGTTGAAAACCTGCAATCTTACTGGTTCCTATAATGTAGACATTTTGATTACTAATGCATGCATAAACTCATGTCTGCCTGGCAGATTAAAGTATTAACTTTTTTTTTCTTCTTTAAAGTTAATGCCATTGATTGAACACTCTATGGCTAGATTGGTAAGAATTGCTTGAAATAATATTGGATTCTCAAATATGTAACGTAAAAAAAACAAATAAGCCTATGATGCTGTAAGAGTAGTGGACAGAAGTGATTTCTGACATCTTTAATACTGAGGCTTAACCAGATTATACACTACTGCATATCGTGTGTCGAATGTATGGGGTACAATTGCCGTTGTCATTCTATCTGGTTTTGTAAAAACTGAATGATGGGGAAATGCTTGATTGCACAGCTTCTAACAGGACCTGTTGCACTTGCCTTCTGCTTACATGGCAGTGGTTTGCTCAAATCAGCCCACTTAATTGGTTAACTATTAACACTTGGATGTCCTGACTCAGAATCTATATGGCCTCAAGTGTACTCTCCTGTAAAGCTTTAGTTGCAGGATTTCTACCGATGTGGGAATAAACTTGCCGTTAATTAAGCCCACTCTGTTGGAGGGAAACGCTTGTTGTGGCCTGAACTTATGTAAAATTTGTCAACCACCTAGCTTTGTATTTGAGGGGGGGGGGGGCGCATTTGGCTCGGTGCAATACATTTTTATTTTGGGGTTGCTTAGCAGGGGTCAGATGCTGCTATGGGGGTCCACATGTGGGTTTAACTTTTACATGCCAAGGACTTTAAATAAGATGCTTTGTAAGTGGCTGGCATTTTTATTTGCATAAACAATTTTTGATCTTTCAGATGCTGTTACAAAGCTGGCCAATTTCAATGTAAGTGCTTCTAAAAACGTGTTGGCATTTATTGGTATACCATGATGATTTTGCTTTTATCAATGGGAATCTCTCTGAATAAGAATGAAAGAAACCTACTTCTGATGTATGCTGTGTTCAGGGTTTAGCTGTAACTAGCTGCTTGATGAAGATGAGTTTAATTGTGTTTTTTTTGTTTTTTGTTTTACAGGAGTTAAAACTTCAAGGGCATACAATGTGAAGGTAAGCTTTAATATTTTTATCTATTGCACAACTTTTGCTGATTGAGAGGGCAGGATAGAATAACAGCCTGTACAGAGGTTAACATGATTTCATAGTACATCAGACTGACAACGGTTGAACACCTTTTGCTCCTATCTGATCGTGTTTCATACTTTTGAGTTTGTCTGGTAAAGTGGCCCTTTTAAATACAAATCTAAGCCATGCCTAACCATTGACAGTGCTGGAAGCTTAGCACCGGCACCCTGGATGGCTATTCCATGTCTAGGCTTAGCACTTGTACATATCCAGGTCAGGCTAATAAAGTAAAGATTTCTTAAGCCAAGACTGCTTTATTACTAGCACATTATGAAAGGCTTGCCGTAATACAAAGCCCTCCAGCAGCGCACTATTCACCGCTGCAGAGGTCTGGCGCAGCGCAGTTTGCCATCTTTGCCCTGGGCACCAGATGGCCTTGTCACAGCACTGCCTGTAGGTAAAAACAGTTTACTACTATAATTCTGTTCCCACAGCTCCAGTTCCAGCATTGCAGCTGAATTACATGGCAGAGGTTTACCAATGTAAAGGGATTGGGTTGTAGGGCATTCTAAGGAACTAAAATGGCAGAAAATGTGCCCACATGTCAAAGGCACAAACTTGTGTGTAATCACTCTGCTGCTCTGACCTGTATGCTAGGTCTAGGGTGTTTGGAAGCAGCAATATAACCTTTCAGCACAGAATAAAACAATTTGCCCAAGGGCATAAGCGGTTTAAAGCTTTAAATTCTGCACCGCCATTTTAAAAACTGTAATAAACAACTAATCTCTTCTCTGCATCTTTATAGGTCGGGCTACAGTTTGCATGCCACCTTAGAACTTAGAGGTGGGTAAATGTTTAATCGGTTATTGATGTATAGGATTGTATATGATGAAACCATAGTTCAGCTGATTGCTATGAAGAACAATCTTTCGCTCCTATCTGATACATCCTTAGAATCTTTATCACTTGCTTGGGCACAGGCACAATATTGAGCTCATTGTTATGTATCTTTGTAGGCCTGTCTACCGTTTACATGCCATGTCGGGAGGATGCTTTTAAAGGTAGTAAGTAGATATATTTTAATCCTTATGCTTGCATGCAAAAAAACGAGTTCAGCATAGAGTATTTTGGTGACCTGCCTAACAATATCCCTCCAGTTACCTATCCTGCCTTACCTGTGAATTTTTTTTTCTTTCTTCACACATTAAGCAGGACAGGTATCGGGAGGGGAAAGGGACATTTTAATTAGTGTTAGTCAGGAATTCCCCTTTAAAACAGTTGTAAACCACAGCTTTTTGTTTCTGTAAGACAATTGCATAATGGTCTAGTATGCATCGCATTACTAGCATATTATTAAAAGCTTACCTTGGAACAAAGCCCTCCACCACTGTCCTTTTACCGCTGAAAAGGCTGACTTCTTCCCCTGGTCTTCTGGGTTCGTGTGCTCCAGCTATGTGATTGGCTTGAGCTGCGGTGATGTCATGAAGGTCTGGCAAGGTATGCCGGACTTTCAGGGCGCATGCGCCGGTGATGTAGCTGGCTGCAGATCTTCTAAACCAGTGGTGGAGAACCTTGGCACCCCAGCTGTTTTGGGACTACATTTCCCATGATGCTCATGCACTCTGCCGTGTAGTTGAGCATCATGGGAAATGTAGTTCCAAAACATCTGGGGTGCCAAGGTTCGCCATCACTGCTCTAAACGGTGCACATTGAGATTTATTTTACCTATAGGTAAGCCTTTATTATAGGCTTAATCTGTAGGTAAAAATCGCCACGTGGGCTTTACTACCGCTTTGTTTGACCCTTGCCAGCTAGCATGGTTAATCATTTTCCAATTGGTACTATACTTGTGTAGCTACACTGAGGGTTGGTAACTGGTCTAAAACGGTGAAGATTTTATTCTGGTAGAATTCAATGTTTAGTAGTGCAGCTTGGCACAAACTTTGCGGATGTAAACCTTTGCAAAGTAATATATGCTGATAGAAATTAGGGAATTTGCTTTTGAATCTGAAAGTGTTTGGCTGGAAGTCATGATGGTCCAGAATCACTGATTCTTAAAGCCAAATGTTATACCCATAACTTTAAAAAAAATGTTCTTTAGCAAGGAACATTCCATATTTTGCTACCAAAATTGGTATGTACTGTAAAGGGCCTCCAGCATTGTTCTTGTTGGAGACTGCCATTTTGCTGAAGCCCAGAGCCCCTGAACAGCAGTAAATCGTAAAGCAGAACTAAAGCCATCAATTTAAGCTTAAAGGTTACTGTCACATTTGCTTTCCTAAACAACTGTCAAACGGCTATCTTAACTGATCACATGTGCAGCACCATGGCAGGTACAGATCAAACAAGCGGCTTTCTTGGCTGTAGGATACAAGGGTTTATTCCACTAAAAAATGGAGAGCGACTGAGCATGTGCAGAGCAGGGTGAGACAGTATTACTGAATTTTAAACCGTGTAGGCACTTTATTTTTAATGTTTCACGTGGCTATATATGCAAAAGGTGCCAGCCTGAAGTGATCTAGCAGGATTTCATTTTTTTTTTTTTTTTTAGTAAAGTTCCACTTAAAGAGTAGGTCCAGCCTGGGTGAACTCCCAGGTGCTGCTGCCGTCATTCCTGGTAAGGAAACCCGGTAGTAAAGCCTTTTGGCTTCACAGCAGGTTCCCTAGTGTGCAAAGCATGCTGCACTTTCTAATTGGTGTGATAGGGGAAGGAGGGGGGGCTGAACTTCTGGGAGATCGAGCCGCGGCCCTTCTCTGGAAGTCAGGAAGGGGACCTGTCAAACAAATGTGGCACCAGAGGGGGGAGGAAAAGTATAAGCGAGTTCCACTTTTGATTGGAACTCCACTTTAAGTATCCAGGAGGCCACTGACTTAGAACTGACTTGGAACTCCTGTAAGTTAGATGTGGGTAATGACCACTGCGTCAGCCCAACAGTTGCATTTTGAGAATATTGCAGTCGTGGCATCTTTTATAGCCATTGCCTGGTTTAACAAAGCTTTATTCTGAGGTGGTGACTTGCCCTAGAACTAAGTGTCAGAATTGCAAATGGCAGATTCATTAAAGTTTTTATCAATGCGTGGCATTTTCAAATATTATAATCAACTGGTGCATGTAAATACTTTTCAATGGTCTGTAAATGATGACTTTAAGAATCAGGTCCCTGATCACTTTGAGGACAATATGACTCACTGATGCAGACTAAGACTAGGGAAAATCTTGTCAAACCATTCCAAATGTTTCCCTAAACAGTATATTTTGCTTCTCAGGTTTCCTTTTTGGTAATGATCAAGCTGGTATTAATCAAGATGCAACTATGGTAAGTGAAGCATGTTTAGGTAGAATGTACAATTTCTTTCAAATTTACTGTAACGAAAACGATTCTGCCATATGAAACCTGATTTCACCATTACCGTTCCACTTTTTTCTAAGGTTACATTGTCTACATGGTAGTAAACTGCCTGTTATGCAAACACAATATTGCATGTAACTCTTTCTCTGCCATGCAAGCAAAGATCCCTTAAAATGCCACCCTTGTAACTTATGGTCTCCTTTTCCATGTGCCATCTCTGCTCAAACCCCAGGAGCAAAGTGAGACCTAGCACTTGCAGGTGTGGATGAGCATGTGACTTTCAAGGCATGTACACCGATCAGCCCTAAGCTGATCACCCATATAATGGGTAGGTCCACCTTTTTGCCACCCAAACAGCAAGCTGATGAGGCATGGACTCCACTAGACCTCTAAAGGTATGCAGTGGTATCTTGCACAATGGCCCCTTGATAACACTTCACATGTGCTGTCTTTATGCAGCGCCTCCTGAAATGTGATATGGGTGTCCCAGGAGGCTAGGGGGATATCCTTTTCACCTAGGCAGATGCAGGGGTTGTGCTTCGCAAAAAGGTATTCCCCACCCCCTTATGAAGAGGTTCATGAAAGGTGAAACAGTGAGTGCAGGTCTGCTTCACATAGGCATTAACACCTGTGCTTTTTCACAGGTATCAAGATATACGTACAAAGCTGGGTGTTCAGATCCATCTTGTAAGTGTGCTATGTAAACTGTTCTTTCCTGACAGACTCCATGGCAGCCAACGTGTGGGTTTAGTCCCACCTCTACTACCCTATAGGACACTACTCCCATAAATCTTTGCTCCCTGCCAGCCGCCGTGTTCTTTTTCTTTTTGTCCTCCGAAGGACCTAGTTGATGGTCTTCCTACCAGAAAATGTTTTACTCCTATGATCAGAACCAACCGAACGACTCTGGTGATGAGTCACATTATCCCAATAAGCCCTAGCTACCAGCAGGGTATGGAGGAGGCATTTGGAAGAGGCGCTGAAGATGCTATAGGCCTAGTCACTGACAGGAAAAGCAGCACATTGGCCGTTCAGCCTAGCTACTAGCGGGTGGCCCTATCGCCTTAAGTCCGGCTTATTTACCTTATCTCGGTCTGGTGATGATCATGACGGGAGCGATGAGTTCCAGTTTTCTCTGGCAGCAGTTTTTGTCACCATTTTCCCTTTTGTATGTGCTTTGGATTTCCTGTGTCCCCCTCACGCTTGCTGGGTGCAGTGTGACTGGCAGGCATGGTGGCTGGTTTCCTCTGCGTTCCAGCCGCTGTTCACTTCCTGGTTAGTTTTGTGGCAGTTCTGCGCATGCACGAGTCCGGCGCGAAAGAGAGGCTTGGTTCGCGAATGCACATTGCTGTCAAAATGGTGGCGATTGTGCATGCGCACTAGCGCAGTGTCTGCCGCGGCGGTGACATCATGGGGGCGCCCTTTTTAAACAGGGAAATTGGCTTACAAGCTTGGGAATGCTTTTGTAGGCTTATGGTACCGACTTCCCCTGGCTCCTTATTGTTTACAAAAGGTAAGGGGCTTCAAGGGGACAGGTGGTATACATGCAGGTATGCATTTTCTTGTGCTGAACCTGATCGCTTTCTTTCTAGCCCTGATGGAACCCTCCAGGACTATGGAAACGTCACCGCCTGCCTGTGGCCAGCCCTCTCGCAGCAGGTACATGGTAGGGGGTTTCCCTGGGTGTTGCCTGCCAGGGAGGAAGGTGGAGCATCAGTTACTGTTGTCTCCCTTAACACAGATGTGCCTTGTTTTTTTCTTTTCTGTCAGCCCTTCTAGGTCTAACCAGCGGCGCAGTTAACGCAAAGGAGGTGACTCTTCAAAATCCCATCGCCGGCATTCCTCTTCCAGATCTAGACACCACGGTTCTCCCTCAAGATCAAGACACCGTAGCCTGGAATGATCTCGCCCTCCCATGGCTCACTCCAGTCGTACAGCCGAAGGAGTCTGTTGGGGGTGTAGGGCACATGTTCCTGTGGGCAAATACCTCTGTGATCCCTGCTACGCAAAAGCAACAGGCGAAAGGTGGTACGGACCAGCAACGAAAGGGTCGTTAAGGAAAGTCTGAGAGATGGAGGCCAGCCAGCCCCACGTGTCTCCTACAGAGCCTCCACTCTCACCAGGGAGGGATGCTCAGGACACTTGGGAGTCCTCTTTGCCAAGTCACCCATCTGCTGTCCCCTCGGATAGTGACTCTGAGGAAGAAGACCCCTGAACCGGATTTGACCTCGCCCTGCTTCCTCCTTTGGTTAAAGCCATAAAGGAGACTTTAAATTGGAAAGAGCCAGTAGCGGCTCCTGCAAAGCAGAGAAAATACTTCAAGCAATTGAACGGGACAGCTTCCCGTTTATTTCCGAACTGGGTGAAGTCATCATGGACGAGAGTGGAAAAGTGGAGAAGAATTCCCTTCTCTCTAAAATACTGAGGCTTTTTCTTTTCAAAAAGGAAGAAGTTAAGCAACTGGAATCAGCTCCTCTGGTGGATGCAGCCGTGATGAGGTTGGTCAGACACGTGACCCTTCCTCTGGAAGATACGGTCTCTTTCAGGGACGCCTTGGATAGGCAGACCCGTTTTAGGTCAGAGACTATCTTACAGCAGGCATGGCCTGCAAGCTGGCCTTGGCTCTGCCTGCCATGTCAAGAGCCATGGAGCTTTGGATGGACAATGTAGATGACACTCAGAAATGTTTTGGAGAATCTGGCCAAGAGTTCTCTCATCCAGGAGTTGAGGTTGGCATTGGCTTTTTTGGGGGAGGACTCTATTGATATTATCCACCTGGTGGCTTGGGTTATGCTGTCTGCAGTCACCGCCAAGCGGGCCCTGTGGCTTCGTCCTTGGCTGGCTGACCCAGCATCTAAACAGATGTGGTGCCGTATTCCCTTTTGATGGAGCCTCTCCTTTTGTCAACAAATTGGATAATGCCATAACCCGTGCCACCGGAGGTAAGTCAGGGTTCCTTCCTCAGGACAGGCGGCTGCCAGGCCAGAGAAGATTGTTTTCAAGGAAATAGAACCAGGATCGTGCCAGGAAAGCACGTAGGCAGCATGCCAGGCCGTGAGTTCTCCAGATCTTGGAAGGCTAGACAGTCCTCTTTCAAGAAAACTGCTAAGAGCGGTTCGACAGGTGAGAAGGAACCAACCAAGTCTCTTTGAGGCCTGGACTTTCAGCAGCGCTCCCAGGTGTGTTCCCACGTCTCTTCTAGCTTCAGAAGAAAAAAGGCAAATTCTATCAGCCTACATAAAATCTTTATTTGAACAAGGCGCTGCTATTCCTGTCCCAGATGACCAACGTGGCATGGGGATGTTTTCTCCTCTTTATAGTCCTGAAGAAGAATGGTGCATGTAGACCCATCATAGATCTGAACCGTTTCATCAAAAAAGGTTCAAAATTGGAAACCCTGTCCACAATACAGCAGTCGGTTCAACCAGGAGACTGGCTCGTCTCTATAGACCTCAAGGACGCTCACTTTCACGTTCCAGTGGCAGCAAATTTCCAACGGTTTCTCCGGGTTTCCATAAAGAAGAAAAAAATGGGTTCAACAAGGACCCCCTGAGCGGACTTTAGAGGCACAACAAACCTAGAAAGCATAATCAAAATAACAATATAATCAATTTTATTAAATACAAATACATACAGTACAAAGACATTGTGTCTTTGTACTGTATGTATTTATATTTAATAAAATTGATTATATTTTGATTATGCTTTCTCAGGTTTGTTGTGCCTCAAGTCTGCTCAGGAGGTCTCTGTTGAACCCCTTTTTTTTCTTTATGACATACAATTTATACGGATATGGCCATAGGAGTGTCCCTTTTTTTTCTATTGTCCTTTTTCCATAGGCCAACTTCATTTACAATTTACATGCCTTCCCTTCGGACTGTCGACTTCTCCACGCGTCTTCTCAAAGGTCTTGTTGGCTGTTTGGTTCTTAGAGCCACGAGGGATCCGTCTCCATTACCTAGACGATCTCCTCCTACTGGCTCAAGACAGAGATTGTCTCCTGGAACACAGAGATCAAGTCATTTCAACTCTCCAGGAATTCGGATGGCTCCTGAACCTGGAGAAGAGCCAGTTAGAGCCTTTGCAGTCTCTTGTGTTCCTCGGAGCTCTCTTCAATACAGTGAGGCACCATCTCCCTACCCGAGGAGAAGGTTACAATAGTTTGAGACAGGATTCGTCTGGCCCTCTCCTTCTCAAGTGTCTGAGGATCATGGGTACCATGGTGTCCACAATACCAATGATGAAGTGGGCACAGTGGAGGATGCGACCCTTCCAGAAGGGATTTCTTCATCAATGGTCGGGCGACAAAGCTCAACGCATGCACATCACTCGGGCCATGAGGGATTCCCTCCTCTGGTGGCTTCAAAGGGAAAATTGTCACTCCATCCTTCCCATCACGTGGCTCACAGTAACGCCAGATGCCAGCAACAGAGATTGGGGCGCTCATTGCCTAACGGAAGTGACTCAAGGCTCCTGGGATTTTCCCTCTCGGGGAATAGTGTCGAATATCCTACAGTTACGGGCAGCATTCCAGGCACTGTTGGCGTTTCGCCATCTGATAGCAGGGGCATCTGTATTACTCAGATTGGACAACCCCAACGGCAGTAGCCTATGTAAGGAAACAAGAAGCCTGTCTTTGCTACAGGAGGTGGAACCAATTCTGATCTGGGCACAGAAAAATCTGGTCAACCTAACGGCAACATTTGTTCCTGGGATTCTCAATGTCCAAGCCGACTTCCTCTCGCAAGTCCACTTGGACAACGAGTGGTCTCTCCACGAGGATGTGTTCAAATGGATCTTAACCTTGGGGATCTCTCCAGAAGTCGATCTCTTCGCCTCCCCGTGCAACAGGAAGCTAACGAGGTACTACTCAAGGTTCCGGGACCCACAGGCCTACGGGATTGGCTGCCATGGAGTCCATCAGGAAAGGAAAATTACAGTAAGCATTTTGATAGGAATTCTGTTTTTTATGGGGATGCACGATAACAAATACTTTGAACTCTCTCACTGATTAAAGATGAAAGTAAAAGTACTGACTTCCCTGTGACTGAGCATTCTTAAGCACTTGTTCTATGCACTTTTAACATTGCACTAAAATCTTTGTTTTCTAATTTACAGATTTGAATATGGAAGAAGCTCCTAAAGGCACAATTCTCATCAGTGCTGTTCATCCTTGGTTCTACACAGTAAATTTTATGAAGTGTTTGCATCATCTGTGCAGGACATACTGTATGCTGGATATCATGCTAAATGACCAGATAAATAAAATGTAAAAACTATATTGTAAAACTGCATATTTTTCTTTTATGATTTGTACAAATGAGTAAATTATTGGGTTAACAATGCTATACTGCAATTGTCAGCACTACAGATGAAGTGCTAGATTCAAAATGTATCTTAAGGGGTGGCTTTTGTCAGAGTAGAAATGCATATAGAAGCTGCCTTTTTATACACTTATTACAGTTTAACCACTTCAGCCCCAGAAGGATTTACCCCCTTCATGACAAGGCCATTTTTTGCAATACGGCACTACATCGCTTTAACCGACAATTGCGCGGTCGTGAGACGCTGTACCCAAACTTAAAGTTTTTTTTTTTGTTTTTTTTTCCACAAATAGAGCTTTTTTACCTCCTGTGGTTATTTTTTGCACTATAAACGAGTGACAATTTTGACAAACAATATTTTTTACTTTCGGTTATAATACATATCCAAAAAAACTATTTCATCAGTTTAGGCCAATATGTATTCTACATATTTTTGGTAAAAAAAAAAATATTGCAATAGGCATATATTGATTGTAGACGCAGTAACATTTTGCACAAACCAAACTACAGGATAGATTTATGGACATTTATTTAATTCTTTTACTGGTAATGGTGGCAATCTGCAATTATTTTTTTTTTTTTTTTGAGGAACAGCAACATTGCGGCGGACAAATCTGACTGTCACCCTGGTTCCAGTCACCCTGGTGGGCACCACCCTGGCCCCCAGACACTTTATGAGTTCGGCAATAGACAGACCATGGACGCTTCCATGCCGCCCTAATCTACTGTGTCAAGGTTCTATATTCCACCCCAATTTACAGTCTCTACATTTGAGAGCGTGGCTATTTGATGCCAGGGTGTTGAAAAATTGTGGCATCTTGGGACCGGTGGTGTTTACCCTAGTGAATGCTAGAAAAGCAGTCACTAGGAAGATCTATTATAAGGTCTGGAAGACTTGTATTGCTTGGTGTGAAGCCAGAAAATGACATCCTTGGAAATACATGATTGGGAGAATTTTCTATTTTCTACAGTCGGCTGTGGAAATCTGTGTCCTTGGAACATAAATCTGGTGCTGTTGATGTTACAGATGCAGCCATTTGAGCCCATCGGGGAAATTCCATTAGTCTTGCTGTCATGCAAGCTAGCCTTCCTGATGGCCATCACCTGGGCTAGAAGGGTGTCGGAATTGGCGGCCCTTTTCATGTAGGGAACCATACCCAATCCTTCACCACGACAAGGTGGTGTTGCGTCCTGTTCCATCCTTCTTGCCAAAGCCGGTGTCGGCCTTTCATTTAAATCAGGACATTGTTTTGCTTTTTTTTTTTTTTTTTTTTTTTTTGCCAGAAGGACCCAAGAAGGGGCAGACAGCTTTTTTTTTCAACAATTTATTTTATCAAACAAATACAAATCAATTGAAGTTGCTGCATATATTATACAACATTTGTAATACAAAAACTGAGAAGGCATAAAGTATAGTAGTGATATAAACCTTGATGGCCTAGTCCAGCCTACCCCGGTTTGGTTGGGGCAGGCAGCTTCTAAAGCTTCCATCACCAATTGATCATTCAGGCCTATGCTCTAAAACGTAAGGCTTCTTCCTTTCAGGCTGAGAGCTCATTCTACCAGGGATGTAGAAACCACCTGGGCTTTTTGACATTGGGTATCTGTGGCTTAGCTTTGTAAGGCTGCTACCTGGTCTTCAGTGCATACGTTCACCAGATTTTATCAGGTAGATGTTAGAGCAGCCAAGGATTCAGCTTTTGATCATAGTGTACTACAGGCTGTCGAAAGTCTGATGGCTATTTTGTTTGGCAAGGTGTCTCTCTCAAGCCTATTGCTCTAGGACATCCCAGTAAGTAATGAATATAAGCCTTTTTGTCGTTCTTGCCTGTAAAATCCTTGTCTTTTGAATACATCACAGGACACAGAGGTCCCTCCCCTCTTTTGAGGATTCAGTGCTTGCTACGAAATGGAAGTACTTCCTGTATGGGATGGGTTATAGAGGGGAGGACTTCCTGTCCTAAGACTTTGGTCTACCAGTGTCCATTCACCTAGAGATGGCGGGTAAGTAATGAATAATAGCCTACCTCTGTGTCCTGTGATGTATTTAAAGAAAATAATTTTACAGGTAAGTATGATGAAAAAAAATGATTTCCCAAGTAATAAAAACAATAACTGAGGTGACCCACACTGAAGCCACAGCAGTGGACCATCCCATACAAGAGCATATAATACAATAGGTCAAAATAAACTTATGCATGATATCAATACAATGCAGCAATACTGTACATGAAAGAGGGTAGCCAGACCAGCTAGTGGGTTTTTGGGGAGTGGTAAACAACTACCCCCCCCAAAAACCATCTGCCGTTCGGTCTGGCATGTACTCCATCTAGGTGTCAGGCTGCAGCTCTGGTGTCTTCTCCTCCAACACGGCGGCTACTGAGGTGCGTCTCCTCCCATTACCTCTCATTAGTGTCTACCTGTGATATATAGGAGTCCTGTATTTCTCCCATGGTTCTGAGAAGCAGGATCTTTCATTCTATGAATAGCATAGGACCCACTGACAATAGGGTACTTTGATGCAGTAAGTGGGCTTAAGCACCATATAGCCATATGGTGTGACTAAATCCCCATATTTTTTTCAAAATGTTTAGGTATTTTAAATAGCCTTGCAGGAGTTAAATTTGTGTATGTATGCTCAATAATATTGTTCTGTTTGTATGGTCTTATGGCTGCACCATCTTTAATTCATTTTTTTTTTTTTTTTTTAGGGTGGTTCTCACCCCCCCCCCCCAGTATTTCTTTGTCTCTCCTTCTAGGCGCCTAAAAGGATCTGATGTTTTGGCCAATTGGGAAACTGGTTTCACGACCTGCTTTCTGATTGGTGGGGAGGAGATTTAGTGTGAAAACAGCAAATATTTATTTGCTATTGTTGCACAACTGGGTGGGATCAGGGCCCAGTGCTCTGTGCCCCAAGCCCACCCTTTTTGAAGCCTATTGGAGCCTCTGGTTTTAATCAAATGTTTAAAAAAAAAAAAAAAAAATACCCCCCCCCACCCCCCCCCCCATTGGAATTCATAGTCCGGTGCCTCTGTAAGTAGATCAGGGGGGGCAGCACTGTGTGCCCTTAATGGATTGGGTGCCACTGGCCAGACCTCAAGGAGAGAAGAGGAAAGAAACCACTCAGCTCTTAACCATCTTGGGTTACTACACACTAATCATACCAAGTGTCCCATGCAGCTGAAAACTTGGGGTATGAGCAGTCTAGCCGTAAAGTATTCCATGGATTGTCTCTAATCTATGTGGTAAATGCATGGTTGCTTCTGAGGCATTTTGCATCAGGAGACAAAGATGCTTACTTGCACATCACCCCCTCCTTAGCATGTCTGTTCTTTTCAGGAGGCAATCAGTTTCAATTTTTGGCACTGGCATTCACCCTATGTTTGGCTCCAAGAGTATTTACAAAAATGTTTGCACCTCTACTGGCTCTCCTAAGGACTCAGGGCATTCTTTTCATAGGGTACTTACTTCTGGAGGCTGTCCAGATTCTTCAGGCCTTTAGCTGACTCTAAAGGCATGGTGGTTAAAATCCAGGTCTTGAAGGTCAGGTATGTCTGACACTATCATTTTCACCTTACAGAGACAGAAAAGCCACAAAAATATACTACAGTACCCATAAATATTTCACCTGGTGTAAACAGGCTCTGTAATCCTTGAGATTACTCTGTACCTTGCATTCTAGCCTTTCTACAGTCAAGACCTGAGCAGAATTTTTGGCCTAAGTAATTCTAAGCCCTCACATATACCCAGTGAAGTGAACAGCGGCTACATGGATTTAAAAAAAAATAAATAAACAAATCTCCCTACATGAGTTTTACATTTATATCTGCTGTCTTCAGCTGGCTATATTCTTTAGAAAGGTCAAGTCATGTTAAAGGAAAGGCACACACCCCCCTCCACATAGGAAGGAATGAATGTGCTCTGAATAGAGTAGCTATCTGCTAATCTATAGCACCGACTCTGACAAATTTCAGGCTGCTTTTTTTTTTTTTTTCAGAACTTATGCTGATACCAGAAGAATGGAGCAGCAGAAAGAGATAGGGCTTTGGACTAAAAACTACAGTGATGTGTGCTTAGATCAAATTTCATGAATCAGGTTTATATCCACCTCATTCCATAAGTATCTCACTTGCCGTTTACTCATGGAGTCCACAGATCAGACATTACAGCATCAGGTGCTTCCCTGGGATCTTTATTTTTTTCTTTCTGGCCTGCAGAAACCATCCTTTGAACCCCACATTAGGGAACTCCCTTTGGATGCACTCTCCTGTAAAGTGGCTATCACATCTATTAGAAATGCTTGCGTTGGGAAAGGCACTTTGCTTGATAGAGCCACCAATTATTCACAAAGATAGTGGATCTGCAGCCAAGATCCTTTCTACCGAAGGTAGTCTTTTTTTTTTTTTTTAATAGGCTCCCACTTCCTCCGCTGGAAGGAAGATCACCTCACCTCCCCCCCCCCACCCTGCAATCTTTTGGGACACGTCACAGGTCCAAGAAGATTGCACGGCTCTCCTGGCTGTGGCCCACAGTTAGAATGCCGGCACTGCGGAGGGGAAGAGGAGCAGGGCTTTGTGCGCCCACATCGCTGGACTGTGGGACAGGCGAGTGTCTGATTATTAAAAGTCAGCAGCTACAGTTTTCGTAGCTGCTTATTTTAAATGGGTGGAACTCCCCTTTAAGGCTATACCCATTATACCTTTTCAGTCTTCACACCCGTTCAGTCAAGAAAGACATAGGTAGGGATTTACATTTTTATTCACATTAATCACAATCTTATTTGAATATATTAAAATGAGGAAGTTGAGGGAAGGAGATCTGTGGTGTAAGAAAGATATAGGCTGCTAATAATGGCTTCCTCTTAAGTATATTGCCCATTGCCCAGGAGTCACAGCGGGATACAAATGAATCAGTACTTTGGATCACTAACCCAGAAGAATGCAAAAGAAGTTTTATGAATTTAGCCTAACTTCACTTGTCAAATGCAGACCATCAGCTGACAAACAGAAGCAGGCCAGCAATATTGGTCCCTAATGCTCTCAAAATAGATTTCAATTTAAAAATAAATAAATAATTGGTTTGCAAAGAATAAAAAAAAATCCCTTGACACACCAGGCTTTAAAGCGGGGGTCCACCCACACCGCCAAAAAAAAAAAAATTGAAAGCCAGCAGCTACAAATACTGCAGCTGCTGACTTTTAATACATGGCCACTTACCTGTCCCAGGGTCCAGCGATGTCGGCAGGCGACACCGAGAACCCGCTCGGTTCTCAGCAGCTGCCGCCATCCTAGGTGAGGGAATCAGGAAGTGAAGCGTTGCGGCTTCACTTCCCGGTTCCCTACTGCGCATGCGCGAGTCGCGCTGCACATTGTAAGTGGTCCCCGCTCTCTCCTGGGAGCTGTGCGTTTCCCTGGAGACAGCGCGAAGGGAGAGGAAGAGGCATGGGAGTCTATGCCGGAAGTGGGTGCAAATACCTGTCTTAGGACAGGTATCTGCACCCCCCTCCCCCCTGAAAGGTGCCAAATGTGACACCGGAGGGGGGGAGGGTTCCGAAAAGCGGAAGTTCCATTTTTGTGTGGAACTCCGCTTTAACATATTAGGAGAGTGTGGGTCTGTTTAACAGCAGTGCAGTTAAAGTGTAACTAAAGGCTAAACTTTTTGTGGAGATGGATTAGAACACCTGTTAAAGGAGAGATTCACCCTATTTGTCCTATTTACTGTTATCATTTAAAGAAAACAAAACAAAAACAAAAAAATTTTGGGCTGTCCCCAGAATAGTGATAGAGGGGAATCTTCCTATAAGGGCTCTAGTTCTGGTGACTGGGGGCGGGGGGGGAGGGGGGGAGAATTAATTAATCCCCTTAATTTGCAGGATTTCCTCTCACTTCCTGGTTTAGCTATGGGACAGGACTAAGATCCCTTTCACACAGGGATTTTAGGCACTTTAGCACTGGAAATAGGCTCTGGAGCACCCAAAAACCATCTCCTATTCATTTAAGTGTGACTTTTCACACTTGGGCTGTGCGCTTGCTGGGTGTTCTGAAAAGTTCTGCAAGCAGCATCTTTGGGGCGGGTTGGTAGTGCTGTATTTAGCACTCCCAAAATGCCCTGCCTGTTGGAATGAATGGGCAGCGCTTCGGAAGCGCCACAACGTGGGAGTATTTTAATTTATTATAATAATGCCATAAATATATCCCCTATTTAGTAGACGCTATAACTTTTGCGCAATACAATCAATATACGCTTATTGTGATTTTTTTTTTTACCAAAAATATGTAGAAGAATACATATTGGCCTAAATTGATGAAGAAATGTTTTATTTTAGATATTTATTATAGCAAAAAGTAAAAAAGATTTGATTCATTTTTCAGCACTGAAATGTCATTAAGCATAGGACAGACATCCAATAAGGTGCTCAGGTTTCCTTATATAAAATGATGCATCAAACACTCAGAATAGAAACACACAGATCCATAGCTCCACTCAAGACTGGCCTCTCCTGCACATGGACAACCTAGGTGCCGGCCATCAGTCCTCCGCTTTTCATTGAAAATAGGGGGGGGGACAGCCGCACGCCAATTAGCTCTTCTTGCAGTTCCGCTAGGCCAGGAGTGGTAAAATGTGTCAAGGAAGGCTGGTTTTGGGTTAGAGACATCACTATGCAGTCAATGGGTTGATTAAAAACACTGCAAGAAAAGTTAATTGGAGTGTGGCTGATTCTCTCTCTCTCTCCCCCCCCCCCCTCCCTCAGAATAAATTGCATTGGTTCACAGCTGATTAAAATATAATTTAATGTTTTTAAAAATTGATAACGCAAGTAATAGAACAACCATTTTTGTTGATGTCATTGGAGTAGAAAAATTAAAGAAATAAAAACCATGAAACTTCCAAACCACAGAGTCACCCAGGCAGCTCCTGGCAGTGGAGATCCTGTGTCATTGCACATGGTATATGGAACTGCCTGGGTGACATCACAGTAATCAGCTCATAGGACTATGAGACGTTCAGCATTTCCAGGTGTACATATAATCGCTCAGTTCCAGCTGGCGTAACGAGGTCTTTCCAAGGATTGATAACTGACTGAACTGTTCTAAGGTAAGAGGGTGAAGTCCACAGTTTACAAGCTCAGCACTGTCCTTTTCCTGGGGGTGGAATAAAAAAAAAAAAAAAAAAAATTATACATACATAAAAAAAAAATAACACTCTGCACTGTGAAGTGATCTTGGTGGCTGCTTTCACATATAAGTAGTATAAAAAAAAAAACGTATATCAACATATATAAAAAGGAATGTGCAGCACCAATGCAATCAGTGAAATAAACATAAAAGTCCGTGCAGGCCGCAGTGGCAGCACTTCATTAGGCAAAAACTCCAAGCCCCGATGGCCTCCCCTCGGAGATCTACAAAACGAACAGTGAACTCTTGGTCCCCAAGTTCCACAGCCTACTTCTGACCATGCTGGAGGAAGGGTCCCTTCCTCCCTCTATGTCAGAGGCGGTGAACGTGGTAATACCCAAGCCCAACAAAGACCCTGCGGCCTGTGCCTTTTACTGCCCTATATCGCTCTTGAATGTAGACGCTAAAATAACCACTAAAATCCTCACAACTAGACTGAACTCGGTTCATCCTATTCCTAGTCCTTGGTGATCAAATGGGATTTATGCCGGGTAAAAGGTACCGATATAAATCTACATTGTTTGTACACAAATATATCTCAGGCTGGGAGGGTGGACTCCCCGGGTGTCCTGGCCTCTCTAGATGTCGAGAAGGGCTTTGACTTGGTGGAGTGGAAGTTTCTATGGCAAGTACTTGACAGATTTAACTTTGGTCCCAAGTTTGCTTCTCGGGTTAAACTAATGTACAGGCACCCCTCTGCAAGAGTCTGCACAAATGGCATGCTTTCCCCCTCCCTGAGTAGGGGAACCAGGCAGGGATGCCCTCTATCCCCAGAGCTATTTGCCTTATCCATAGAGCCCCTGGCCATCCTCCTCACATCCTCCCCAACAGAAAAAGGGATAGACGTAGGTCCCTTGACTGAAAAACTTTCCTTATATGCCGATGATACTTTGCTGTACCTCCCAGACGCATCGGCATCCCTGACGGCCGCCCTGGAAATTATCAATCAATATGGATCCTTCTCAGTCATCCGGATTAATTGGACTAAATCTACCCTCTTCTCCCTATCTCAGACTCCCCCACCCCTGGGGCCACCGATACCTCTAACAATGGTCTCCAAATTTAGGGATCGTGATCTAAAGGGACCCCTCTATACCTGACAGACTATTTATACCCAGTCCTACATAAACGTATCACTAGGTGCCAGGCTTGGAAATCTCCCCCTTTCCCCCGTAGGAAGAATTAATCTCCTTAAAATGACATTCCTGCCTAAATTTCTTTGTCTTTCGCAACAACCAAATCCTTGTACCTAGTTCCTTTTTTCAGGAAATCGGACCAAATAATAACTACCTTTGTCTGAGGAGGGGTGGCCCCTAGGGTTCCGCGAACCACCCTACAGCTCCCCCTTTCGCTGGGAGGTCTGGCACTCCCAGCTTTAAGCAGTACTATTGGGCAGCGGTTACTGTTACAGTCAGGTGGTGGTTCTCTCAACCAAAATCAAACCCCTTGGTAAATCTGGAAGTGGCCATTTTGGGATCATACTCGGCACTGAGTAATTTGTTGTTCAGGGACCCCAAAGCACATCCCGAAATCACAACTCCCATGAGAACAACTGTTAGAGTCTGTTAACAAATGTCTGTAAAATGTAATGGTCCCAACACCATCTCCCCATTTACATCACTATGGGGCAACCCTAAACTAAGCCATCTGCAGACGGTTCCAGACCCGGCATTGTGGGCTAGTTATGACATTAAAGTTGTCCAACAGGTTATATAAGGGGTAAAATTCTCCCCTACGATACACTGAAGACTAATGCCGCGTACACACGGTCGGACTTTTCGTCTACAAAAGTCCAACGGACGCTGACGGACTAAAGCTGGCTGGTAATCCGATCGTGTGTGGGCTTCTCCAGACTTTCAACTGACTTTTTTAGCCTCAAATCCGACGTACTTTAGATTTGAAACATGCTTCAAATCTTTCCGACGGACTCGAGTCCGGTCGAAAAATCCGCTCGTCTGTATGCTAGTCCGACGGACAAAAACCCACGCTAGGGCAGCTATTGGCTACTGGCTATGAACTTCCTTATTTTAGTCCGGTGTACGTCATCACGTAAGAATTCGACGGACTTTTGTGTGGTCGTGTGTAGGCAAGTCTGTTCGTTAGAAAGTCCGCCGCAAGTCCGTCGAAAGTCCGCCAAAAGTCCGTCGAAAGTCTGTCGGACAGGCTGTCGGACTTTTGTAGCTGAAAAGTCCGACCGTGTGTACGCGGCATAACTTTCAGCTCCCCTCCAAGATGTTTTTCAGGTACCTACAATTGCACCATACAGTGCAGGCACAGTTCCCATACAATCACATGGGGTAGAGAAACTCCTGATTTCTAAAAGCAGACTGCATCCTTTCCTCCTTGTATTTTAGGATATCATGCGATGGTACTAATGGTGGGACTAGACTGTTTGCGAAGTGGAAGGTAGATTTACCTGCCCTGCCTGACGATTGGGAAGAAGGGAACCAACAGTATATCCCCCTGATGGTCTCAGTGAGGGATAGGTATATTCAGCTCAAATTTCTCCATAGGGCATATTATACGCCACAGAGACTCTCTAGAATATACCCAACCCAAACAGATAGATACCCTAAATACAACAATGAGCTGGGTACCTTTATACACGTTGTGTGGTCTTGCCCTGTTATACAACAATTCTGGTCACAAGTGGTAGACCCTATCAATTCAATAAGCTGTCTACAATTAGATATGAACCCAATTTTTCCCCTTTTAGGAGTATGCGACAATGTCATACCTAACACACATAAGAGACCATTTGTGTTCTACACCTCATTCTATGCTAGGAAAGCTATCTGACCCTCCCACGGTCTCCCAATGGAAAGCCCTGGTGAACTCTACTGCTCTATAAACTTACTTATATAAACCGCAAATGCCCTAAAAAATTTGTGAAGCTCTAGGGGCATGGACTAAGAAATAAAGACCTGTACACCCTTGAATAGGCTTCTAGTGACTCTTTCCCCCTCTCTCTTCTCATCTCCCCCCCTTTCCCCCTCCCCCACCTTACAATTAGATTCCTCATATGTCAGATGGGATCCTAGCACAAACTATACGTTAAAAATACGGTTGAGTTAACAATATTACTATGCACCAATGATATAAACATATCTGCTATATGATCCATGCACAACTTTGTACAAAGATGTTTGATCGTTACATATGACACTATTCACTGTAGATTGTATATATGTTCTGTACAGCCGCAATAAGTTTGATTGCATGTATAAAATGAGTACAAGTGTGTATTAGAAAAAAAATCCAAAAATCAACCACCAAAGTCCTGTGCAAAAAAAAAAAAAAAGTCAGAGGTCAGCCATCACCTCCCCATCAACACTCACCAGGTTACAATGGCTGCCCTTACAGCACGCGTGTGTCTTTAAGACAAATATCCGTTGCGGGTAGGCTGATCTCACCAGATATCCCCTTCATACAATCTCCTCGATGGATGTAAGCTGGAGTAAATGAAGCTCACCAGGAGGCAAAGAAATGCTGTCACAGTGTCACCTCAGCACTGCTTCTTCCTCACACTTCTCCCCAGTTTCTCTCGACAGGCCACTGTGTTCTCTGGTGTCTCCCATCAGATCTAGCAGTTTTTCTAAAAACACACTTGTATTCATTGAGCTATTGCGCATAACGCTATATGGACGTTTACTTCACAGATTGCATTGGTGCTGCACATATACATACATATATATATATATATATATATATATATATATATATACACACACACACACACGAACATGAACTTTAATGGCATCCCAGCCTTAGTCCATAGGGTTCAATATTGGAGTTGGCCCACCATTTGCAGCTATAACAGTTTCAACTCTTCTGTAAAGGCTATCCACAAGGTTTAGGAGTGTGTCTATAGGAATGTTTGACCATTCTTCCATAAGCGCATTTGTGAGGTCAGGCGCTTATATTAAACAAGAAGACCTGGTTTGCAGTCTCCGCTCTAATTCATCCCAAAAGGTGTTCTATCGGGTTAAGGTCAGGACTCTGTGCAGGCCAGTCAAGTTCCTCCACCCCAAACTTGCTTATTCATGTCTTTTATAGACCTTGCTTTGTGTACTGGTGCACAATCATGTTGGAAGGGGAAGGGGTCATCCCCAAATTGTTCCCACAAGGTTGGGAGCATAAAGTTGTCCAAAATGTCCTGGTATGCTGACGCCGTAAGCGTTACCTTTACTCGAATTAAGGGGCCAAGCCAAACCCCTGAAAAAACAACCCCACACCAGAATCCTCTCTCCACCAAATGATTTGAACCAGAGCACAAAGCAAGGTCCATAAAGACATGGATGAGTGAGTTTGGGGTAGAGGAACTTGACTGGCCTGCACAGAGTCCCGGCCTCCCATATTACTATTCCAACAAATTCCCTTTAATTCGCTCCAGACAGCTGAATTTTAGAGGTTATTATTGCTGGCCTCTTTATGTAAATGAAAGTTACATGTGTGTCTTCAAATGCTTTTAAATGAGATCCAGAACATGCATGCTGTAAACACGTTAGTTCTATACTTCTATTCTCAAAAGAAGTGGTAAGTTGCAGCCTGTACACGTAGGGTTTGTCATTGCTCTGTTGCAATGTTCTCATATGACAGCACCAATTGTTGCATTGCTGCATGTCAGGAGGAAAAAGTGTGGAGTGTGCATACCATAAGGTACTGGCTTTTTCTCCCTCTCCAGAGGGTTAACGGAGAGAATGACACATTCCCTATGGGTTTCTTTACTTATCTTTTTTCGCGTGCACTTTCATGCATCCATTTCATTTCCCCTTATTATCCTATTTTTTACACATTTACTTTTATATGCACCAAGCACATATTTCTTTCAGTCATTTCATTCATCCAACACTCTCTACTCCAGTTTTACTTCCTTTGACACACCATATATTTTTTTTTTTTTTTTTCAATTTTCTGCAGATTTTCCCATTTACAACTCATTGACCAATATACTGAGGGCTCAGGAATCAGTCGGCTGTGGTCTCTCCTGGCCCACCCTCCAATTACTTTGGAAGGATGGTCGGTGCCCTGCCTCAACCCCGGTTGAGACGGTGATATCTCACACCCTAACAGATCCCATTGCTGGTGACCCCTCTTGACTTTTGGGCTATTTTTGTAAGTAGCTTTTCCATTCAAAGTAGACAATTTGGACATTTCTGATACGATTTTCTCTATTGGCCGGAGGTTCCACATGTATCAATATTTATGTTATTCTTTTGTTTTCCTCAGTTAAATTATGCATCCCACCCCTGATGACTGGCAAGAAGCCAAGAAACGCGTCGGGTTCGCAAACTAAGGATGCCCTATCAAGCCCAAATCATATCCCTGACAATTATCAATTTTTTATTGAGTTTTCTCATTTCATGCGATTTTGTGATTTTGATTGGCGATTTTAATTCATGTACTTCTGTTATGAATTGCATATATGTACGTCCATTGATTTGTTTACACTACTGAGTTTCCTTGATTGTTACTGCTAAATATGCGTTTATATCAATTCATGCGATTATGTCTGTATTTATACTACTTTATTGGTACTGTATGCATCAAAATCATGGACTTGACTATAAATTAAATCCAATCATTTTACCTACTCACATGTATTCATTATTATACTTTCAATTGACATGCTTCATTTAAAGTCCCACTTGCCCCTCTCTTTTTTTGTAAGAATGAAAGATACATATGTCTACCTTACCCCCTAAATTCAACATGTTACTAAACCCTAAATAAGCAAAGAACCGATTATTTAAAAAGGAGGTGAGCCATATTTACAAGATCAGTGATGGGCATGTTGCAGTATGTCTTCAAAGAGAGAACTCCTATGTTCTATTCATTCCTCAAGCAGCACAGATTAGACACCTGATAAGCCATTGCATGGTAACGCTAAAACAAAAAAACGATACCACCCCCCCACCACCACCACCTTCTTTTGACACTAGTTATAGGGACTGTACCTCTACCCTGCACTCACCTTGCAGTACTGGTCATGGATGGATGTGTTGAACACAGTGGTTGGCTCATGTGTATACAGTGAAGTTGAGAAGCTCCCCTTCTGTGCTGCTTTGAGTAAAAGAGTTAGTGAATGTGCAGCGTGTGGCATGACTGGGCCACTAATCTCCAGGCTGAACTGATCTTTGTAGCCAGCCTGAACCCGAGTTTTTACATTTACACTCCGTGCCTAAAGAATGCAAAAACAAAAAGACAGGCAGTTAAATCAAAATTTGTAGTTCAAAAAGATTAAAACTTGCCATAACATTCTAAACATGATGTGCTGTATCTTACATAAGTCAAAAAAAAATTAAAAAAAGAAGAAGAAAAGGGGGTCTACAGCTTTTCTATCCTCGCGCTCCAGTGCCTGAGCTTTAGGAGTTTAGCTTTGGCTGAGACTAAATCAGCCTGCTGCAGGCAGAAGATAGCATTCCCAGTGTCTCCTCTCTCTCCCTCTAATGACCCTTAATGATCCCCAAGGCTCGGTTCACACTAGCCCAACTCCAAAGTTAGGAGACTTTCAGTGCAACTTTGGAATCAACTTTGAAGTGACTTTACACTCTGTGGTATTGCAGTTGTATCAAAGTTGGACCAAGGTAGTGCAGGAATCTTTTCGAAAGTCGGACAGATTTGTGCAGCATCAGTTAAGACAACTCTTATAGGGAAATATTGAAATTTCACATGACATCCGATTTGGGATCTCACAAATCAGCTCCTATGCCGCATCAGTGTGAACCGAGCCTAAACAAAGATGGCTCTGTCCTGGAAAAAAACAAACATACGGTATTGTCAGGGGGAATACTGTGATCTTTGTAAGAGGAAATTAATCCTGGAAAGCATTTCACTGACACCTCACTTAATACCTTTGCAAGCGAGCCAAAGACATAACCATTGTATAATTGCTACATTGTGCTATCTGCTCTGCATTGGAATGGGAAGTTGTTGCTTCTAGGAACACTAACTTTCTGAATTTCCACAGCCTGCCTGCTCTCCTTGTTGTCACAAAGTTCCTTCCCCTTCATGGTACCTTTAGAGTCTGCATAGTGGCTCCCCGGAAAGTGACAGGTGACAACAGCGTTGGTGGGAGACCAGCTTGAGAGCCAGCAGCAGCTACTATGCTCTTGCAGTTGATCAGGAAGTTGAGTAATGTGAAAGTGTTTGCGCCTTTCACCAGCACAACAGATTCTGGTCTATGGTCCAGTTTTACTTCATTCTTTTCCTTACGACTGTGGTTTGATGCAGGTCAAGGAACATTAGAATATGTGCCAAAAACTTTTAATATATATATATATATATATATATATATATATATATATATATATATATATATATATATATATATATATATATATATATAAAAAACCACACACACACACCACAATACAATAAAAAGGCCCATATTAGATCAAGAAGGATTTAGGTCATTGACATGTTTGGAACATACATCATTAATACATCAAATATAAATTGACTGCAATGAAAAAAGCCATAAGTACCTGAATTTGACTTGGCATCGGTCTCTGGCAGGGTTTGTACAGCAGGGCTGAATTGTGAGGAAGAAGCAGTGCAAGGTGCTTGTCAGTACATGTGCCAAGGAGCATGCTGATAGGAAGAGTGTAACAAAGTTAACCCCATCACTGTGCTGCTTCTTTGACTGTCCAGTGGTACTGTGCATGCGCAGTCCGAGATCATAGTCCGGCGGCGTCATTCACTGGCACGGTGCTGACATTAGCGGCCGGATAGGAACCAGGTGGCTATATAATGGGAGTTTCTCTCTCCCTATGTTCATTCATGGTGGCGGTGTGGACGCATGGAACTGTGCCTTGGTGAGCGTTGCTATTAATTATAGGGAGGCTGTATGTTTACCGGGGGGGGGGGGGCATTGTGGCCATCTTATCATAGTTATACTTATTGTGGATTTAATTATTTATGTATTCTCAGAGACACTTGGTTGGCTATCTTCCCCTCCAAGCTGGATCTAGATGTATGGGCTTATTTTGACTACTTTGTTGTTATCCTTTGATTCCACCTATGGTTGATCCTGTCATTACAGAATCTGACGCACCTTTCAGTGCCCAGTTTAATGGCTGATTTTTTTCAGTGAACCAACCCCTATACCTTTCTATGTTTTTAATAACCAATACCAAGTCAGTATATGTACTGCTGATGGCCGTGTGTGTGTATATAGCCTTTGATGGGCTGATTACGGTATACGACATTATATGTCTCTTCGAAATATCTGTTCTAGTTAGCCACCAATGAGTTCAGTGCCTTTCTGTTGAGGATCACGTCTCTGCTCCTTTCATCAGCCCTACACCGCCCTCGTTTATTATCAAGACGACTTTGGGTGTGTATTATGCTATATAGGCGTCATGTATTTATATTATATTGTTGGATTCCTACATACATATGTATATATGTTGTGGGGTCATTGGGAGGAAGTGCCCTGTTTGTGACATTGACCACACTAGAAATATTAATACCCTGCACCATGTTATTTGTATTCATTGTTATTTGTATTCATTGTTATTTGTTGTATAAACAACTCTTGTGCATATATTTTTCTTTATAGAACAAACTCTTCTCTGAACTATATTCCTGAAGAAGCAGCTTCCTGCGAAACATGTTGAGGTTATGACTGGAAGGATGTGAATCAAATCTCCCGTCATCGGTTTGATATATATTACTCCTTAGTCCTCATCAGAGGAATTAATTTTCTATTTTTCATTCTGTTCTGTGTTTGATATACATCTGCCCTTATGGGTAATTTTTTAACTAATCTGTTTAATACACTTTAATAAACTTGTATTTTCAAAATGTCTGAATACTGCAAGTTCATACCGTACCACTAAAGTCCACCTTTGCCTCCCGTTTATTTTTTGACTGTTCAGTAAGGGCTACGGCAGGCCCAGGACCTCCTGGACTCAAAGGAAATGGGTTGTACTAACTAAGACAGATCAGTATTCACCTTCAGTCCAGAGATTTCCCCTGTAGTATTTTTTCTGCCACTAGATGTCCTCCGTCTGATGGTTGGCATCATCCAACCCATTTTCTTTGAATCCAGGAGGTCCTGGGCCAAAGATGAACTTATCCTAACATTCTGTTACACCCTCTATCAGCATGCTCCTTGTCAGCACATGAACAGACTGGTTCCTTGCACTGCTGCTTCCTCACACTACAGCCACCACTACAAAAACTGCAAGAGTGATGTCAAGTCAGATTCAAGTACTTACACTGCTTCCATTTAAAAAACAAATGTAATGTTTTAATGATTATAAAGCTGCACTAATTTGAGTCTTTTATATCTGCCTGTAGTTCGGCTTTATGATCAACTGTTGTATGGCTTACAGTGTGTGCATTCAGCCACTTTCCTGAGGTTCAGTTTACATAAAAAAAATAAAAAAAAAACCACTTTAGTTCTTTGTGCAGCTACAACAGGACATGACATGAAAGGATACAGTTTGATTGATATGGCATCTGGCTTTTTAATCTTGTTTTCTACTCCCATTTCTTCCAACCACAAGAAGCTTTCATCGTCATCACTGTCTAGAGGGATTCTGAAACATTAAACAGAACATAATTAGTAAAAAAAAAAAAAAAAAAAAAAAAAAAAAAATGATAGTAATGATCTAGGTCAGTGGTTCTCAACTCCTGTCCTCAGGACCCACTAACAGGCCAGGTTTTCAAGATAACTGAAATACATCGCAGGTGATATTGTTTGCTGCGCAGTGATTGCAGTATTCTTGTCTGCATCTTCCCAAAGGAATACTTAAAATCTGGCCTGTTGGGGGGTACTGAGGACAGGATTTGAGAACCACTGATCTAGATTATCTGGAAAAGGTCATTCCAAAATAATTTTCCTAATGCAATGCACCATGCCTAGATTCTAAATCACTGTATTGCTTCATTACAATTAGAAAACCACTGTAAGGCAACATTACAACACAGAAGATATTAGTAAGTCTCAAATTAAAGTAGCTGTAAACCTCAGATATGAAATATGAACAAAGCCTATCCCTCTATAGTGTGTACCTGTCTCAAGAGCACTTAGTGTCATTTCTGTCTGCTGCTATATTCCTTTGCCATCAGCATGAATCACTTCTGACAAGTTTTCCTGACACCAGGAGAAAAAAAGGAAACAGGAGGGAGCTCCAGCACAAAGCCTATGATTGACAGCCTCAGCTCTGTTCCTCTGTGCTGTGTGAAGGGGGCGAGTCCCTTCCTTCTAATCAGCTCTCAGAGCTCTTCAGTGTGAAGCTTCAGTTCTCTACCCTACATAGTTAATCAGGTTGAAAAAAGACACGTACATCTAGTTCAACCATAAAAATAAATTAAAAATAATATCATACAATCCCATATACAGTATCTCACAAAAGTGAGTATACCCCTTACATTTTTGTAAATATTTTATTATATCTTTTCATGTGACAACACTGAAGAAATGACACTTTGCTACAATGTAAAGTAGTGAGTGTACAGCTTGTATAACAGTGAAAATTTTCTGTCCCCTCAAAATAACACACAGCCATTAATGTCTAAACCGCTGGCAACAAACGCTGCTTGCTGTGGGGGCACTCGACAGGAGGGAGGGAGAAGAGGAGGATCTGGGCTACTCTGTGCAAATACTGCAACAGAGCAAGTATAACAGGTTTGTGATATATAAAAAAAAAAAAAAAAAAAACCCACACACGAGAGTTTACAATCACTTTAAGGTAAAAAATGTTTACGTGTCAGCATCCCCCCTCCCCCTTTTACTTACCAGAGCCCTTATTCGATCCAGCGCCGTTCATGTCTGCAGCTCTCCCCCCTCACTTCCAGGTCTCGCTGGCTTTGCTAGGACACCAGGAGCCATTGCCTCCCAATGTTGTCAAAGTCAGTGACGGGACAGAGTGTCACTGTCTGTCAATGGATTCAGCAGCGGGGCTCAGGTGCGAGCACGCATGAGTGCCCCAATGGGAAACGGCTTACCATGGGGGCACTGAGGGGAGAGGCCAGGAGCACTAACGGGGACCTGAAAAGAGGTTTGCAGCAGACCTGTACAATTCTATTGCACAGAGCAGGTAAGTATAGAAATGTTTGTAAAGGTAATTTTTTTAAATAATCACTTTAAAGCGGAGTTTCACCCAAAAATGGAACATCCACTTTAAGTGCTGGTGACCCCCTGACATGCCACATTTTGCATGTAATTTTTTTGGGGGGGTTTTTACAGGCACCCAGCTCCCACTTCCTCCCCTGGCACCGGAAGGAAGATCACGTCTACCCCCTCCCTCCCATCTTCTGGGACAGGTCACAGAAGAATGCCCCGCCATTCACGGCTCGCTCATGCGCAGTGCGCGCCAGACTGTGAAGCCACAGGCGGGTGCCCACAGTACGAATGCCGGCGCCAGACAGGATGCGTGCGCCCGCATTACTGGACCACGGGACAGGTTAGTGTGATTATTAAAAGTCAGCAGCTGACTTTTAAATGGGTGGAACTCTGCTTTAAGGCATTACTATTTCTGTACAATCTAGTTATGAGGTGGACCACCCTCATCCCACATATAAAGTCTAATTTTCAGACCACGTCATGCTTCTTAGTGGGGTTTTATTTTTGCTTTTTCATATATAACATAACATGAAGATAATTAGTGTTCCCTCACACATTTATACCTGTACTTTCCCCTTTTAGCCACAGTCCCCCAGAGTTCAGGAATTTTACAGAACATGTCTGGCTAATATGGGTTTGTAAAGATTCCTTTTTGGAAGTCAAAAACAATCTTAAAAAGCTTGTAAAGTCTCAAAGAATGCATGAAGGTGAAAAACCTGTGCTGCAGCTCCCCCCCAGAGCCCCCTCTTTCTTACTTGAACCCGTTGGTCCCAGCGACGAGCATGAGCCCAGCAGCTCTAGCCGCTGTCTGTCCTCATTGGATAGATTGATAGCAGCAGGAGCCATTGGCTCCCGCTGCCGTCAATCAAATCCAGTGACACCAGAGCGGGGGGCAGGGCCGAGTCCTGCTGTCTGTGTCAATGGGCGCAGCAGCGGGACTCGTTTGGACGAAGCTACAAGATTCGTATTGCGAAACGCGTTGATGTCATCACCGTCATGTGACGCCTTCTGTCCATCGAATCCCGGAAGCTAACCCACGATGTGCACGAGAAGACCGGGGGAACCCGATAGTCACTGCCTTAGATGAAGGCTGTTTTAGGCCACTTATATCTGGAGGAGATGCAAGCACCAGACAACACCGGTACCAACTGCACTGTATATTGTACAAGCAATTTCCAGCCCTACCAGCAAAAGATATTAAGAAGCATCCTAGATGCAGATCATACACAGACCGCATTACCAAAGGAGGGCTATTGTATGCTTTAATATCATGTTCAGAATTGCTTGAGACACTACGCACAATAGATAACTACTAATAGACACTGAAGATCTCTTGGTGTCTATATTATTTATCTATCTACATGACTACCATCAAGGATACATATATATTGCAAGAACACATCAGGAAGTGAGTGCATTTATCAACTGCCCTTAACCCTCTATAAATAGGTTGCATCACGGTCCGGTTTTGTTCCGTTTGCCACTACGGGGGTGTTATCGCCGTAATTTCTACAGGGGACTGTGCCTATGGTTACCTACTAAGGACTATATGGGCTTGGTTGCCCATACCCCGGCAACAGCGGTTTCTTCTGGTGCTATGTATTGCTTTTTTTGGCCCATTTTTTCATCTTTATCATCAGCAGTAATTGACTTTATTGAGGTTCTCCTTTACTTCAGGTCATCCTCGAGGCATTAGTTATTTTTTCCTTCCCTTACCCTTTCCCCCTTCTATTCCGTGGGCCCGAGCCTTCCAGGGACCCCTATATGGATATCCATGCCTTATCACTTATATTTTTAGTAGTTCATTTCATACGTCATTGTCGTGGCATGCTCATCCATATAAAGATTCTTGGTGTCCGGACGATTGTTTATTGTTTTTTTATTGTTGTGCGTTTTGCTTATGTCCTGTGCTGTTTGTAGCCACACCCGATGATGACTTGATGCTGGCATCCTGGGTTGATTGTCATGTTTTTGGTATCCCCATTATGATCTCCTATTGAGGGGTTTTATAGCGATTGTCATTTATCAATAAATGATATACTATTTACTATTTTCCCATACATTGCATGCTGTGTCGCTCATTTGGTCCGCTGGTCCCTTTTGTTTTTGATTGGAACAAAACAGTTTTTTGTATATGCAGTATTATTTGACTAGAATGACACTACCCACATTGGGTATACCATGTATTGAGGGTATATTAGTGTGTCACCACACACACATATCTAGGTCCTTCCTTTTTCTTTTTTATTTATCTCGTGAGTCGGCATGCCTGCATTGGCTGCTCTCCATGGGGGCACCCGATGAAGAGGAGGATTGGGGCTGCTCTGTGCAAAATCCTTACACAGAGCAGGTGAGTATAACGAGTATAAAGATGAACCTTTACGATCTCTAATACTGGCCAGCTTAACAAAAACCTGTCAGAGAAAATGGGAACTGCCACAGCAGACTTTTGGAAATGCTAGTTTTTGGCTGTTGTGCTGGTGATATGAATTCAATGTTTTCTGAGTCACTGACTGGAACACTGAATCCATATTATCGATTTGATACATGCTATTGGCCAGTGACTCAAATATATAGAAGCCAAACACAGCCAGTCAACATTTTCAATGTTCAACTGGGTGCCGTGTGGTGTGAACCTGGCAGGTAAGGAGACGAGCCTTGTGGTGGGACTGTGCTGGAATAGCCACCCAATGCAGTCCCACTGCATCTGGTGTGAATGTACCCTTAAGAGTGTTTAACCACTTGCCGACCAGCCTCCGTCATACTGCGGCAGGTCGGCACGATCCCGTAAACCATCGTAGCTATACTTTGGTCCCTTTAAGCGGGATAGCAGGCGCTCCCGCTGCACAGTGGGGGTGCCAATGCTCGTGACCAGCGGTCGCAATGACCGCCGGCCACGAGCGATCGCAGGCACGAGAGGCAGAACAGGAACGTGTAAACACACACATCCCAGTTCTGTGAGGAGAGAGAGAGATTATGAGTTCCTACGTGCTGGGAACCACGATCTCTCATCTCCTATAGTCAGTCCCATTCCCCAGTTAGAACACACATACACACACACACAGGGAATACAGTTAACCCCTTAATCGCCTAGTGTTAACCCCTTCCCTGCCAGTGACATTTATATATATATTAATCAGTGCATTTTTATAGCACTGATCGCTGTATAATCGTCAATCGACCCCAAAATGTATCAAGTGTCCGCCATGTCGCAGTCTTGATAAAAATCGTAGATAACCGCCATTACCAGTAAAAAAAAAAAAAAAAAAAAAAAAAAAAAAAGGACATAAATCTATCCCTATTTTGTAGACGCTATAAATTTTGCAAACCAATATACGCTTTTTGTAGAAGAAAACATATCAGCCTAAACCAAGGAAAAAATTAGCTTTTTTTTAAAAAAAAATTGGGCCTATTTATTACAACAAAAAGTACAAAATATTGTGTTTTTTTTCAAAATTGTAGCAAGAGATGATCAAATACCACCAAGAGAAAAGCTCTATTTGTGGGGAAAAAAAGGACGTCAATTTTGTTTGGGTACAGCGTCGCATGCAATTGTCAATTAAAGCTGGTCATTGAGCAGCCAATTCTTCTGGGGCTGAAGTGGTTAAGTGACCCAAGACTGGAGACAGTAAAGTAAGCCAAATTTTTTTTTTATATTTTGAAAGAAAGTTACGCCGAGTAAATTGATACCCAACGTGTCACGCTTCAAAATTGCATCTGCTCGTGGAATGCCAACAAAGTTTTACCCTTAAAAAATCTCCATAGGCAACGTTTAAAAATTTTTTATGAGTTACATGTTTTGAGTTACAGAGAAGATCTAGGGCTAGAATTATTGCTCTCGCTCTAATGTTCGTGGCGATACCTCACATGTGTGACTTGAACACAGTCTTCATATGCAGACGTTACTCACGTTTGCTTCTGCGTGCAAGCTCGGCGCGCTTTTAATTTTTTTTCTTATTATTTATCTTTTTATTTTTTACGTTTTTAGGGTGTCCTTTAAAAAAAAAAATCTGGGTCACTTTTATTCCTATTACAAGCAATGTAAACATCCCTTGTAATAGAAAAAAAAGGCATGACAGGACCTCTTAAATAGGAGATCTGGGGGCAAAAAGACCTCAGATCTCATATTTACACTAAAATGCAATAAAAAAAATAAATAAAAGTATTTCTCCTTTAAGAGCATTGGGCGAAAATGAAGTTTGACGTTGCTTCCACCAGTCCATGCTATGGAGCCGAGCGGGGACCATCTTCCCCTCACTCGACTCCATGCCAAACACTAATGCAGTCACAGCATCCAAGGACTGGTAAAATGCAATGTATTGCATTTTTGTTTTTGGATTTGCTTTTGTTTTTCATTTGACTGTAGAGCACCTTAGTAGCACATGCCAGACATTGCATTAAGCATGCAAAGTGATAGGGATGCAGGGTACCCAATTTAAAATGAGACTATGAATGATCTCAACAAACATGAGATAAGAGGTTTCATACAGTGCCCCACTTTCCCTATATCTCCAGCACATATAAAAACCTATTTTTATTGAATATGGACATATAACATTGCAGAGGAGTCCCTGTACTTACTCCTCTCCTTCACTCGCGTTTCCAGTTTCCTTGTCATCAGGCTGTGATGTTTCAGAACTCTTCTGCTTTCTGTTCAGGTCATTCTCCAGTAATGGGAGAGAAAATTCAATTCCTAAAACAAAATTTCACAGATTACAAAAGATAAAATAAAATAAAAAAGCCAAAAGTCAGCTGCCTCCATCTTTTGCATTGTTCATTAACTACAGCTGGTACCAATAATGTCAAACTTAACATGAAAAAAACGTGAGTGCTGCTGGGCCTTTTGAAAATGCCAGCTCTAACCTTTCCCCTGATTCTCTAACTTCATCACTACTGTAGTTGCAGAGCCAACAGAACATTTGCAAAATCAGGAAAGAACTCCAATTTCCATATTTGTTTTTGAGGTTGAAGCAAATAGTTTCTTCACTTTTCAAAAGAAGTTGCACTAGAGCTGCAAGATTAATCGTTAAGAATCAAAATCGCGATCTTTTTCTCTTCCCGATCTTCAAAACAGCATGTCAAGATTCTTTCTAACAAGTTCCCACAGCTGGGAAAGAAAAAAAAAAATCCAGGCAGCCTGCCAAGTTTAAACACAAGTTCATAAAAGAACAAAAAGATACTTTGTTTCTACTTATTCAAGGTAAGAACATGTGGCGTGTAAATTAAGTTTAACCATTTAAAGACCAAACCTTTTATGACATTTGTTGATTACAAGTAAAAAATCATTATTTTCTGCTAGAAAATTACTTGCAACACCCAAACAGATAAAAAAAAATAAACAGTAAAGTTAGCCCAATTTTTTTGTATAATGTGAAAGATGTTACACTGCGAGAATCGTGATCTTTATTCTAAGCAAAAAAATTGTGATTCTCATTTTAGCCAAAATCGTGCAGCTCTACTATGCACAATAACTTTGCCCAGAGCTCAGAGCAGTTTGACGGGTCCCTTTTCCCACTTTCGGGAGACGGGACAAGGCCCGATCTCCCAGAAGTTTGGCCCCCTCCTCCACCCCCCGCCGCCGGGCCTATTTGAAAGTGCAGCGTGCTTCCCGCATGCACAGTAGGGAACTAGCAGTGAAGCTGAAAGGCTTCACTGCCTGGTTCCCTTACCAGGAATGGTGGTGGCAGCACCTGGGAGTCGATCCAAAGATTGGCTGGGGTGTTGACATTGCGGGCTCCCTGGACAGGTAAGTGCCCTAATATTAAAAGTCAGCAGCTACAGTATTTGTAGCTGCAGACTTAATTTTTTTCACCCAGGCTGGACCTCCTCTAACTTTACAAAGAATAACCAAGCATGTGCAAGGAAAATAAATGAAAAAAAAAATTCACTTGCACATGATTGGATGATGGAAGTCAGCAGAGGGGAAAATTTCTATTGCACATCCAATTTTTTTTAGTAAATCAACGACTTAGGCTGACCATACATTATACAATTTTTCCTTTGGATTTAACAAAACAATTTAATATATAGGTCAGACCTAAATACTTTCAATTTGAATGCAATTAGGCAGGCCCTCGCACTACATAGTTGAAGGTAAATCTAAAGGAAATTGAATAAGAACATTATATAATGTATCGCTAGCTTTAAGAAATGCTAAAGCCAGAAGATTGATCCAACAAATAGGGTACTAACAATGTATCCAATGATCTATCCTATCAACACGTTCCTAATTCACACAAGTTCACCGCAGCACACTTGTCTGAATCCCAATCCTGCTTCTTCCTCTCCCTGAGCTCTGCTGTACAAGGGACTGCAAGAGGCTGATACCAAGTCCAATGCAGAAACTTGCACTACTTAAAATTATTCAAAAATACATTCAATAATGTATGGAGTACAAAAGTGCATTCATTTGTGTCTTTTGTAACTGCCTGGAGTTCAACTTTAATTAAATTTACCTTCATTCTTCATGGCTTCTCTTAAGCCTCGTGTGGTTGGAGACATGACCGCTGTAATGACATCACTTCCTGCAATACCAGCTGCCCTGAACAGTACTGTGAACTGATACGTACACACATAGAAGTATGGGCACAGCTTTGCCCTCACCAAATTGTACAAAGATGTGAAGCTAAGAGACCTGCAGTGGGTAAGAGAGAGAGAAAAAAAAAAAAAAAAAAAAGTTTACCTTCACTGAAAAGTAGTCTCACCCTACACCCTTTAGTTTAGAAACTTGTGCCTGCATGCCCAATTATCCAGCACTGTTTTCTCCCTCATCCAAAAAAAAAAAAAAAAAAATAGCGACATAAAAAGTGAAATTATAAAAGTAGTCAAAATTCTGCAGTGGACAAAGACACCTACTTGGCTGTAACGTTCAAGTAATACTAAGGTCTCTTTTTATTTATTTATTTTTTTTAAACAAACATGTTATACTTACCTGCTCTGTTGCAGTGGATTTGCAAAGAGCAGCCCAGATCCTCCTCTTCGGTGCTCCTGGCCCCTCCCTTCTGTCGCATGCTCCCACAGCAAGCCGCTTGCTATGGGGGCACCCAAGACGATCCACAGCTCCCTGTGTCCATTTAGACATGAAGACAGGGTTCGGCCCCACCCCTCTCTCTACTGAATGGCTGACTGATTGCCAGCAGCGGGCGCCACTGCTGTGTCTGAGCCAATCAAAAGGGAGAGTCCCAGACGGCCGAGGCACTCGTACAACATCACTGGATAGAGATGGGCTCAGGTAAGTATTAGGGGAACTGATGCACACAGAAGGTTTATCTTAAAAGGGGAGTTCCACCCAAAAATGGAACTTCCGCTCATTATGTCCCCCCCCCTCCAGTGTCACATTTGGCACCTTTCAGGGGGAGCAAATGCCTAACTAATACAGATATTTGGTCCCACTTCCGGCGATAGATCGCTGCAGGATCTGCAGCAATCTACGCCATGTCTGGCCCCTCCTTAGCCCCCCCCCCCCGGTTTCTTCTGGGAGACGCACAGGTCCCAGAAGACAGCAGAGACCAGTCAGGATGCGCAGCGCATGCAACCAGGCTGTGAAGCCACAATGCTTCACTTCCTGATTCCCTTACTGAAGAGGGACGGTTGGCTTCGGGTGAGAACATCGCAGGCGCACTGGACAGGTAAGTGTCCTTATTTTTAAAAAGTCAGCAGCTGCAGTATTTGTAGCTACTGAATTTGTTTTTTTTGGCGGAATTCCGCTTTAATGCACAGAATGCATTAATTTGTTAATTCATAGAATGCATTAACAAAAACCTTCTGCCTTTACTACCACTTTAAAGGATAACTAAGTTCAGAATAAAAATGGAATATATTACAGCTTACCAGTCTATTGATGTAGTAGCTACATTAGTTTATCATTTTCAGGCCAAGAACATTTTCCCCACTAAGTAAAGAAAATACTTGTTGATTTTGCCAGTAATGCTATCTGCCTTCCAAGTTGTCTTCTGTAAAAGTACCAATTTTCCATCCCCATGTAATGGAAATAAATAGGGAAAGACCTATTTGTGATCCAAATTCAGAACAGCCTAGGGTGACAACCATAGCTCCCTTCAGATGCAGTGGCGACGTAGGCATAGTTTCCCAAGGACAGAAAGTGTGTTATTTGCAGGGCAACCATGTGAAAAAGGAAAAAAAGCTCCAATAAAAGAAAACTATTGCAGCCACATTAGTAAGTTGCAATATATTACAAAGAGAAGTATGGACTTTAATTTTTTTTTTTTTTAGATATTTATACTCAACTAGGTGGATGACAGCTCTGTAATGAGAACTGAGCAATCAAACACCGCTGATTGCTCAGTTCTCAGCCCCTGCCCTGAGCAGAGAGCCAGGACAGTCAGTCATCGGCTGTCTGCTCTGTCACTCCAATGCTCACTGGAGCGCTGGGCTATGGAGGGAGCGGAAGGGGCTGGCACAGGCTCTCAACAGATCACAGAGGCTGAGCCAGGTGCCGGGTTCAGGCTGCTGGGTGAATCCCAATCATCTAGTTGGGATCTTTGCTGAGCCTGGACCAGCTGAGCGATGACAGCCAACAGTGGGCTGTAGCCGACTGTCGGATGAAATGGGTCACAGGAGTGCAGAACGAACTGAACTTTTGTGACCTACAGGAGAAGTATAGCCAAAAATCGCTTTGGCTATACTTCTATAAATTCTTGGTTTTTATTTTAGATATGCTTAAAACATTAAAATTAAGCCATGCAATAGGAAAATTTACAAAACAGCAATTCTACATTATAGGTTGTGACAGGTGCAGCTTAGACACATGGGAGAGCACACCATGTATAGCCCCAGCTTATTTCTGCTCAAAGATATGTCGCTATGCTCAGAAGGTAGAGTCTGTGGATAGTGTAGTTGCACACATGCAGGAAGAAACTGTCAAGATAAAACCGGTGTTTTACACTCATTGTATGGTTTTCAAAAATCAATTGCCAGTGTACCAATAAATAAGACCGCCTGATTCTCTCCCCCCCCCCCCCCCATTTTGGGTTTACAAACACTTAGTTTTTACAAAGTAGGCAACATTTAATTTGCCAGCTATAAAAAGGAAAGGATATAATGCAAAAGTAAAACTGATTAGAATGTGTTGTTTATGCAAGAATACATTTGCTGTGCAAAAAAAACAGCTTCTATTCAGTCCAAATCAATCTGGAGGCTCTGGCAACATAAATTATATTCTAGCATATGGAATGAGCAGTAATGCTAATCCTGTCTTCCACTGCATTTCTGCCCTTATTTGTAAAATGAATGGAAGAAATATAGGAAGAAAACTAGTGAGCACAACTATCACTAGAAGGTGAAATACTCATAAACATGAAATTGTTAGGTGTACCATTCGCTCATTAACACCTGCTGCAGAGATTCATCTTGAGACCAAGGACTGTTCTTCCCAGTCATTTTGCGATCTGCTCCAATTCTGGGGAAGAGAGGTATCCAGGGTAAGGATGGATGAAGCCAGTACACCAGAGCTTGCTGAAAAGCACATCGGAGTTCAGTGCACTGCTTTGGCTCCTAAAGAAGAAAACACAAAAGAATGTAGCATGGTTACAGGTACAAAGTGTCTAATCTAGTTACCTAATTGTTTAAAGTCCTGTAGATGATTTGGGGGCTTAATAGCTGTTGTCAAAATATTTTTATATATTAAAAAGGGGAATTGTAGCATGCTTGTGCATGTGAAAGATCAATTTAAGTAAACCACGGGCATGTTTCAAGTATTAAACGCATTGTATCTACATATACTCTGTAATTACCTGTATATAATGGGGCAGCTTTCATAAGACAAAAAAATAAATAAAATAAAAAATAAAAAGCATATTAAAACAGGTCTGAACTATAAAATAATTACCTTTGACAAATCAATCATTATCAGATTAGGCAATTCTAGACCTATTTGACAATATTCATCCAAGACAAAAGTAATTCAAACAATCAAGCAACATCTAATGAAACAATTGGATAAGGAACACATGGCTTGGAATATGTGGTCACTGGAAAGAGTACTGTATTGAGCAGTCTAAAAGGACTAAAATGTACCTTCAAAACTAAGTAAGCGATATCAAATGCAGATTTCTATCCTGAGTTTCCCTGATAAGTAACAGGCATAAAAAGGTAGCTGTAACGTCAATATGCATAGTCTGGATCTGATCCATTTATACCTTACAGGAACACACTTCGGGATTTATTAAGGCAACTTTTACACTGATCCACCGCAAAGTTGCGGGATAAACACATATGCATTTTTGAGATGATTTTACTGCGTTTTGGCTGGCCATACATGGATAGTTTCTTTAACAGCCTGTAGGCTGATCAAAAAAAAAAAAAAAAAAGTAGAGAAAAAAAGGATTTTGTGATCCGCACAAGCAAGGTGGATGGAGGAATCCTCTCTACTGTACTCATGTATTATGATAGCGAGCACTCCTCTGATGCCAGAATACACTGATCAGGCTGCAGGTGCTGATAGAATGAAAGTTTTACAACATTCCTGTTCGTTCGAGAGAAGTCAATCATTAGATCGGCTTCTGTTGAGCAGGATCGGGCATAGATGGATTTTATTACGGACGGTCCCCGCTGAATATGAATCACCGGAATTTCGATCTCTCTATGGTCAGCTTTGAGTCAGTGGCAACCTACAGAAAAACAAGCATTTTCCAACTCAAATGGATCAGCCTATGGTCATCTTCTCTCAATAGGGGCAGTCGTCTAGCTAAAAGCAACTCATTCTGCCACATAATAGTTGGCATTGCTTACCCCCAACAGAGTGTTGAAAGCTTAAAAGGCACATTAGGAGATTTTTGTGGTTCAAAGGTAATCGGCAATTACAAACTAAGAAAGCAGAGTGGCCACAAACCCAGTGGGAAATCAAACGTATCCATGTTCAACAGTCCAAGTACTATGGTGTTTGTGGGGTTCTAAGCCAAGAGAGCTACTGAAGGGAATTCCCTCTACATTTAGGCGATCTCTAAAAACTTTTATCTTCAGAGAAGCCTATCCTGCCTGTACTTGTATTTTCTCCATCAGCTCAGAAATCCTGAATAATAATAATGTTTGGGGAGATAGGTTGGCTACATCTGCTGGAAAGACATGAGAAAGGAGAAAAAATAATTACTGCTATTGTTTGAGGCAGGCTAACTGGTGTGGCTCGACAATGTAGAACTAGGCCCTGAGCTTCTTCCTGAGCTTTTAACTGATCGGTCCAGGAAAACGGGTGGGTAGAGGTGAATAAAAGACGTGTCTTGAGACTCCAGTCTGCTGGATACGTCGCCGACCCCTTTGCTGGTTCAGTGGCTGTGAGTGGCTTCTCTGGAGACTGATACAGGCGAGAGGAGAAGGAATAATAAAAAAAAATAAAATAGAAAATTATTACTACACATGTAATGCATTTTAGAATACTACTCAAAAGCTGTAGCAACATCCTTAGTTGAATTAAATATATTGAATAAAGGTGAACCTAGACAATCCATGGAAGATTCACAATGCAAGATCAGAAATCCACTAAAAATATAAACCTTCAAGTGATTAGTTAAAATTTGAGCAAATAGTGAAAGCAATTGGGGACATCTGCAACAGTGGTACGTCCTACATTATCTGCTTCAAATGTCAATTTAAAAAGACAACAGCACTAGATCAGAACAATATTAAAGAATAAGATCACCTTTAGGAGTATGTTACACCCACATTGGGGGTGTAACATGCTGCTATACACCCACCTTCTGTTCCAGCCCTCTCCCTACCCTCACAGCAGGAGGAGGTTCTTCTCCCCGTATCCAATGTCACAATTTGAAAACAGCACGGCTGTAAATGAATGAACTACTAGTAACGGCCACTGCAGCATGCAGTTCTCAATGAACTGCGAGGGTGCTGGTGAGCGCTCTCATAGTTCATTAATTCTGTCTGCAGTTCAGTAATTCTGTCTGCACAGGAGGTACAGGCAGACAGCTGACAGAGTCTGCAGAATCCTGGCAGTGCAGCCACAATCTGCTGATCATGGGTGCAGTGCTTAAAGTGGTTGTAAACCCTCTCCTATACCCCTTGAAGTAAATAGCCTCAGATGACATACAGAGATTAAACAAATCTCCCTACAGAAGTTTTACTTGTATATCTGCTGTCTTTCCCTTTCTACATTCTTTAGAAAGTGCACATCATGCTAGAAATATTGTTTCCTTTTCCAGCAGTGGGAAAATCAGTTTAAAGGCTGCAGTGTAAAAAAAAAAAAAAAAAAAAGTTTTTTTTTTTTTTTACCTGCAAATGATGTGCATTTATCCATTAAAAGCTTAGATCTTACAATATTAACACATATATTTGCCTCATGTCTAAAGCCCAGGATGCATGGGCCGAAACTCAGCCGATTCAGCGGGAAGCAGCCAACTTTCAGTCTGTGTGTACTGCTGTCTGTTCAACTGAAGCTGGGTTTGGGGTGGAGGAACCCATCAGAATACAATGTCTTGGGAGGGAGAGATCCCAGCACCAACATCACTTGTGTTGATGCAGAGATCAAATTGTGTGTACACCCAGTGTTTGTCCAAAACAACTTTAGATAGAGTGGGAAGGGTCGGAAACCCTGTGAGGTTTATATTTCTGTGTAGCTGCTACAGAGATCCAGTCTGTTTGTCTTGGGAATCTGTCACCAAGACTAAAAATAAGAGGAACATCTAAATTTTGAATGTTCACCAGAACAGAAATAGAAGAAATATCTTCCAATGGGGACACTTGTTTACGTGCCAGCCAGCTGTCTAAGTAGGTATATCCCTTCATCTCCTGTTGAGCCTACAGGACTGGAAATGGAGAACATTCCTTAATAGAACAAGGATAAAAAAATAAATAAAACTACTGATAGAGGTCTTATGTTTGTAATAGTATAGTATTAGTGTTTAGAAGGAGCCTCTCAAAAAGTACAATTTTTACGGAGGATCTTCATAGATTTGTGATATTTACCTCACTCTTTGTGGTATTAACAGGTTCAGGTTCAAGGCTGTCTTCCAAAAGTACATCTTCTACCTTACGAATCTGAAATTAAACGCAAACACCGATTAATTTCTGTAAAGACATAAATTGCAAAAAATATTTTGTCCATAAAAGGAGGTCATATAACTTTTGTGCTTTTCTGGACATAGATTGGAAGTATCTGTTCTTTTAACAGCCAGTGAGATCTTTCAGAAGAGAACATTTCAAACACTTTGAATAAAACCTGACGCTGGGGAAGTACTATGGCTGCCACTGCTGAAATAAGCTCCTTCTGAGACTGCTGTGTACCCAGCTATCAGGTTGATCCCCTGGATGCAACCTAGAACAGATCGATCCCCTCTTGCCCCACAAACACACCCTTGTGGTCTTGTGCATGGACTGTTCCAGACATCATCAGGTCCATAGACCGGCTCTGGATGGGCAACAGGAACAGTCCACCTCTTGACATGAGAGAGTGCCGTTTTCCAGGGGATAGAAGAATCAGGCAAGTACAGACTTTTGGTGCACCACTAGACAAAACAAGCAGTTAACCCATGTAGGGTTTACACAGCCCCACTGCATGGGAGAACTTTTTTTTTTATGGCGTTCTGCTTTGATAAATTCACCTTTAGTAACATGTTACTAAAGCACTTGCCTGCACACCGACCTGATCCCACATTGTGACAGCAAGTAGGGGATCCTCTCCCCACACCCACAATTCAAAATCAGTGTGGCGGCGGGTCTCCGGTGTCTGGTTGTAGTTTTCATTCTCCTCTGATTGTTCTAGGAGCATGCAGAGCCCCTGACCCTCTGTCTGGACAGTGCTGATTTGCCCTATGTTGATCACATGAACCCTCCCAAAAGATGAAAACTTGCAGTACACACCAAACTGAGCCCCAAGGCTCTGTTCTATCAGTAGATGGATTGGGGACAGTGGAAGAAGGAGAGGTTCAGAGAAGACTGGATCAAACAGCCTTTTTACATAAAGCAGAGGATTAACCCCTTAGGTTGCACAGTGAGTATAACAAGAATGCTTTACTGCACATACAGACTGATTTTACTGTTCTGGGTTTAGGAATACCTTTAACGAAAAACTTTTTAGTTTTGGATAGGATGTTGAGGGATGAGACCTCCTGTCAGGATTTGACTGCAGTCTGTGCCTTAGTTATGGAGAATTACTGATTTTTGTCCCAGTGATCATCACAAAGTGAAAGAAAAATCCCAAATTCTGGGTTGTCATCAGAACAGGGATAGAGGAGAAATCTTTCAATGGGGACACTAGTGGTGACAAGCAGGGATTTCCTCTCACTTCCTGTTTGGCTATGGGACAGGAAGTGAAGGAATGTCTCTCCAATGGGGACACAGATGGAGAAAAAAAAAAGGGATGACGGACCCGCTTACTATATCCAAACTTGGGGGGGGGGGTGGGGGGCTTGTCCTTTAGTTCTCCTGTAAAGCCTGGATCCATAGGATAAAATGTAATGGCAGCCCTGAGCTTCTATCACTCCTCTCCATGGCAAGACACATTATCAGTATAAAGTGAAAGGGTGAGTTGTGTGTCCTATCACTATCCTCATCTACACACAGCAGCTGCTGATCAGAGCTAGAGCGGGGACATAGACCGTAGCCATGTACATACAGCTGTCACACGTGACCCCTCCCCCCGACCATCTGCCCCTCCACATCAACAAACACAATAAATAGTGACGTGGCGTCCTGCCATTGGCTGACTTTTGCCGGGAAATTATAAATAGCCGATTAACCCGTCATGTCCCCGGACTGACCTGGACGGGCTCCGGGTTCTCCTTCTCCACGGCCGGCACCATAAAGTCACACTCCGCCAGGCTGGCCGCTCTCCTCTTCGCCTCCACCGTGTTCTCCAGACTGGCGAACGGATTCCTCCTCTTCACCGCCGTCCCCCCGCTCCGCTGTGTCCCCGGAGAGAATGGCCGGACACCGGGCACCCGCCTGGCCACCTCCCCCGGGGAGAACAGCGCCGTCCGCGGGCATGCCTCACTACGGCTTCTCCTCCGGCTCAGCCGCAGGATCTCGACTGGTTTCTTAAAGCTGGGAGAATAACCGGGGAGCAACTCAGACATGGCGGACACTGACCGGGGACTCTACACCGACTGACCACCCGGACTTCCGAATGTGGCGCGCTTACCCCAGCTCCGCCCCCTTCTCCATTCACAACCACTCACCGCTAGAGGCCGCCCAAGCTCCGCCTACGGGTCCGCCCCTTCACCGTTCACAATCACTCACCGCTAGGGGCCGCCCAAGCTCCGCCTACGGGTCCGCCCCTTCGCCGTTCACAATCACTCACCGCTAGGGGCCGCCCAAGCTCCGCCTACGGGTCCGCCCCTTCTCCGTTCACAATCACTCACCGCTAGGGGCCGCCTAAGCTCCGCCCACGGCCAGACAGCTGTGCCATTAGTCAACGATAGAGGCCGCCCAAACTCTGCACACGGCCAGACAGCTGTGACAGTGCCAGCAGTCACCGATAGAGGGCGCCCAAATCCACTGTGAGCAGTATCAGATGTGGGTAAAGGCTTCGCTGTAACACGTCTAGACTTCTAGAAGTCACCCATGTTCAGTCCACGATGTCCTCCGTTTTAGCTGACGGGTAATTACGGCAGTGCTCTCTGTTTCAGCTGACAGTTAATTACGGTAGTGCCTTCCTCTCAGCTGATGGATAACTAGGGCAGTGCCCTCCGTTTCATTTGACGGGTAATTACGGTAATGCCCCCATGTCAATTTGACAAGGCATATTCCTAAAGATTACCATACATGTTACCATCTGATCTCCATTAGACCTGCTAGCAATTATGTAGTGTGAGGGCCTGCCCTATTGCATACAGATTGTATAGTTCATGAGGGCACTCGTATTACATAATTGTGGTAAATGTAAAGTTGATTGTATGAAAAACCTATAAAAAGGCTGTAAGCAGATGCAGTTTGCTGGCTGCCAACTAGATGGCTCTGGTCTCATAGTAAAGGAAAAAGTTAGACTTCATGTACATTAGCCTACTCTGGCAGCTCCTAAACTTGAGTTTAGGAGCATTTTTTTTTTTTTTTTGCCAAAGCTCCTAAACTCAACTCCATTAAAGCCTTTGTGTCAATGTACATACAGGCTTTTAGCAGAGTTTAGGAGCTGCCATGTCTTCGTAGCTTTAACCTTCCTCTCCTGAATGCAGAAGTATCGCGTTCAGGATGGGAACGCTTTGACCGCCGGGCCACAGTAAAATGGAAAACATGCCAAAAACGTGTTTGGATTTTGCCATGTCTTGCCTTTTCCCGCAGTAATTGTAGGCCTGTGTACAAAGAAGCCTTAGAAGGCAGTGATGGCTCCCTTTTAGTGAAGTTCCTCCTTAGTGATGTAATGAATGTTGTGACAAACTGCCCGGCACCCTGCTTAGGTGCTTCCGCCAAACTGTGCCTCCTGTCCTCCGACCCCTTCCAGCAGACCGAGCGCGAATACCAGCCCTTTATCCCAAGCATCGTACACTGACAAGAAGTTGAGGTTAAAACCCAAGGAATGACTCTTTATTAAAACTCAGACACATACTTTATACCCCCAGGAGGACATTCCCCTCTTGGGGATATTAGCATGACAATGCAAACTTCAAACAGCAATCTAATTAACAGTGATCTTAATTAAACAGAAAGCAAATTAACAACTAGTCACCTAGACAAGCCTAGGTGACTCAGATCAGTGCCCACCCAGACAGTTTGACACCAGTTCCCAAAAAAGAAGACCCAGGGCTATCCAAATCTCATTAACCCGCCTTCACTGGTGTAATCTGTCATCTGGACAAGTCATCACAAGACAAAACTCTATACAATGTCCCAGCAGTCTGAAAAAGTGAAATTAATTTATCTTCATAGATTTCATGAGGGATATTGATGATAAATATTACTGTTCCAAGTGGAGGAACCCAGTCTACCATATTTCCTCTGACCATTGACCTGTACAAGTGAAAGGATTGGTACTGGACTTTATAGGCACTGAGATACTAAAATGGATTTTTAAAAAAAATATTTGTATAACAATTTGATTAAAACAAACACAACCAGACAGAGACCAAACTTTGCTAGACTTTGCAAAATATGAAATGCCTATATGCTTTTAACAATACATAACCCAAACACCAAGAGGTAAATTCCTGAATGGTTAGGACAATGTCCTTGTTAAATAAAACAGACTGTTCTATTGGGCTTGGTGTGAGTTGATGATAGTGTACAGTAGCTCAGCTCTACATGTTACGCATGTGAACGCTTCTTCAGGAGCTTAGGCATGCATTAGTTATACACATCACCCAGGAGTGGATAATAGAGTAGGTTGGTGTACAAGATACGGCGATTGTTGCAAGCAAAGATCATTGCATGTATAACTGGTCCACATAAGTGGAAACAGTATTGAGTCCCAGTTCAATAATTACATCGCTTAGGTAGCATACTGAATGAAGGGAGGAATAGGAAAAGCCTGTAGTTCCTAAACAGCAAAACGTCTAGGGAGAGTCATTTCTCAGTGGTTGCAGCACAGGGGTAGTCTATTTTTTTTTGTATAGCTGACCATCTCTTGTATCATGTCCGCAGTCTCTGACCATCTCTTGTATCATGTCCGCAGTCTCTGACCATCTCTTGTATCATGTCCGCAGTCTCTGATCATCTCTTGTATCATGTCCGCAGTCTCTGACCATCTCTTGTATCATGTCCGCAGTCTCTGACCATCTCTTGTATCATGTCCGCAGTCTCTGACCATCTCTTGTATCATGTCCGCAGTCTCTGACCATCTCTTGTATCATGTCCGCAGTCTCTGACCATCTCTTGTATCATGTCCGCAGTCTCTGACCATCTCTTGTATCATGTCCGCAGTCTCTGACCATCTCTTGTATCATGTCCGCAGTCTCTGACCATCTCTTGTATCATGTCCGCAGTCTCTGACCATCTCTTATATCATGTCCGCAGTCTCTGACCATCTGTTGCATTATGGCCATAATCTCTGGCCAACTTTTGTATTATGTACATAGTCTCTGGCCATCTCTTGTATAATGCCATTAGTATTTGACTATATCCTGTTGTGTGTCTGCTGTCTCTGACACTGAATTTTATGTGCAGCCCTTTGGTGTTGTGGATCACCACTGCTGTAGACCCTGCTGCACATAGCAGCTGTGATGCCCCACATTGCCGGGGTAGATGTCTGTACACCACAATACACAGCCTTGGAGTTTCCATTATAATGCTTGCAGTGGCAAGTGTACATTGGGCACATCTGAAGCTTCTTCTTCCACTAAGCTGTCCATGAAGAAAGAAGTGGAACCCACACTGAATGCAGGCTCTTGATGGTTGGACTGGCAGAAGATCTCCATAAATGACTTGTGTTTAAACACGTACATTTCTCCTAATGACTTTGTAACTGTGTCCGCATTTACACACGTAACATCTGATGTACGACCCCAAACGCAGCATGTCCTACTTTTTTGTATGTCGATAAACGTGTCACGCTTTTTCGTTTGTGTGCCGTCATTGATGCCTATAAATGCAATATTTATACGCCAACATGGAAGAGCCCTTAATTATGTATACTTATTAACATGCATTACATATTTTTCAGGTTTGGATGCGGACTCTACACACAACCAAAAAAGCAGAAATGTGGGCAGGGCCTGCAACTATTGAAAATGTGGGTGGGCCCTGGCACTGTTTGAAATGTGGGTGGGGCCTGTCACTCTTGGAAATGTGGGTGGGGCCCTGTCACTGTTGGAAATGTGGGCGAGGCCTGTCACTATTGGAAATGTGGGTGGGGCCTGTCACCATTGTAATTTTTCTATAGGTTACCATCGTAGAGTTAGAGGAAGGTCTAGTGCTAGAATTATTGCTCTCGCTCAGGTGATACCTCACATGTGTGGCACGAGCACCGTTTAGCTATGACCTACGTATGTGTTCACCACTGCGCGCGAGTTTGCGGGGACAGGGATGCTAAAAGAATTTTAAAAATTTACATTTATTTTATTACTTATTTTCACTGTTCCTTTAAAAAAAAAAATGTTATCACTTTTATTGCCAACGCAAGGATGTAGACATCCCTTGCGATAACAATATAGCTTTACAAGTCCTCTTTGTGGAAAGATCTGGGGTCTAAAATACCCCAAATCTCTCCTCTACCCTTAAATGCAAAAAATGTTTGATCAATTGCTTTGTTTAAAAAAAAAAAAAAAAATGGCCTTGTTTACATGGGGCCGTAACCGGAACTGATGTCATGACATCACTCTGGTCCTCCTAGGGCAGTGATGGCGAACCTTGCTACACTGCAGAGTGCTCATGCACTCTACAGTGTAGTGGAGCATCATGGGAAATGTAGTTCCAAAACATCTGGGGTGCCAAGTTTCCCCATCACTGTCCTTTGGCGCCAATAATGCTGGCCCTTTAAGGGGTTTTGGATGCTAGGAGGTGGGGTTTATGATCATGTGACCGCTGTGATTGTCTGTTACAGGATTAGAGCAGGCAGCGATCATGAGCATTCCGTTAGCCTCCAGAAACGTGCATGGCACAGCTGTTTTTTGCAACATTGCCTGGTGTCAAGGCGCATATTTGCGTGCTATTGATGACAAGAGCTTAAACATTGTGCACAGATGTGGCCCTGTAGGCAGGAGGGATGTCTAAATGCGCCTGCTTTTCTGCATGTTCCTGCACCTCACATTATAGGACAGTCCATTAATTTCAATGGGTTGCCCTATGTGTGCTAAATGTGCAAATAAAAAGATGCTGGCACAGTGTATAAAATCATAGTACTGTGGTACCATGCATTTTGGCTTATGCAAACGTTGATGGTGTTGGGTTCCATTAGACTGTAGTCACATCTTTGAGCATTTTTTTTTTTGTACATCTTTCTATAGTGTTTTTGAGCTTTGGCAGGTTTTTTTTTAGCCAATAGAGAAAACGTATCTGTTGCAACATTTGTTGATAGGTTTTTCAGCCTTCTTTTTTTATCTTTTCCATGGGCTTTTATTTCTTTTTTTTAATTATTATTCATTTATATTTATTTATTTTTGTTAGGGTAAAGAGTTAAGGTTAGGATTGGGGGTTTGGGTTAGGGATTACATTTTTATTTATTATTTATTTGTTATTTTGTTTGTTAGGTTTGGGTTGTTAATGCTGCTACTAATAATAATAATAACTGTAAAATACACAAGTAAAAAAAAAAAATCATAAATAAATACAATAAATGAATACTATGTAATAACAAATAAATATCCCCTAACCCTTAAAGTGGTAGTAAACTCTGTTACATCCCTTATACCTACAGGTAAGCCTATAATAAAGCTTACCTGTAGGTACTGTGAATATCTCCTAAACTTGCACAATTTAGGAGATATTCAGAATGCATGCATACAGTGCCGAAACTTCAGAGCCTGTGCTGTAAACATTGGCAGTGATGTCATCGCGCCCCCTGCCACTTATGTAGCCGGAGGCTGTGAACCCGGAAGATCAGGTGAAGATGGAAGCCCTCTCAGCGATAACAGCATGGCGCTGGAGGTCTTTGTTCCAAGCAAGTCTCTCATAATGTGCTAGTATGTGATGCATACTAGCACATTATGAGATTGCCTTTAAGGCTCGATTCACACCTATGCATGTTGCTTTTGAGCGTTTTTTGGAGGTTTTTTTTTCATGCTTGCCACATTTTTGAGCAGCGTTTTTTCCGCGATTTGCGTTTTGCGGTTTTTTTTACAGTTTTTTTTTTTTTACAGTTTTTTTTTACAGTCTTAAAAAAAATAAAAAAAAATAAAAAACGGCAAAAACGCATCAAAAACGCACCAAAAACGCTGCAAAAACGGTGCACTTGTGTTTTTCATGCTTGTCCATTGAATTCTATTACATGCAAAACGCTGCATTTTGCATGAAAAAAAGTCCCTGACCCTTTCCAAAAATGCAGAGAAACAAAAAGGCATTGATGTGAACATGTTCCATAGGAACCCATGTTAAAAAATTCCTGTGCATTTCTGCAAAATGCAAAATGCATCAAAAAACGCGCTAGTGTGAATGGAGCCTTAGGGGATATTTTTTTCCCATCAACTGCGGTTTACTATAAAAATAATAATAATTTGGGGTGTTTATTTACTACTAATAATAATTTATTTAATATTTTCTTTTAAGGTTAGGGGTTAAAGTGTTTGTGAAGCCAATTTTTTTTTCTATAGTTCCCTCTGATATAGAACACTAAGCTCCCCAGTAGATGTCATTTCTAAAAATATGCTGTATAATATCTTACTTCAGAGCACCGTTCGGCGCTCAGCTGACTGCCTGCCGGTCTCCTGTCCCAATCTGACAGCTTCAAGGGGAGGTGCTGGGAAACACCCACTGATGTCAGCCGAGACGAGGAGAGGAAGAGAGGGCAGTCACGTGAGCGCCGAACGGTGATCTGAAGTAAGCTATTATACCGCATATTTTTAGAAATGATATCCACTGGGGAGCTTCGTGTTCTATATCAGTGGGAACTATAGAAGGAAAATGTTGTTATTTTTAATGCAGGAGGGGAGGATCGGGCAACTGACGGTCAGAGAGGGGAGGAGCACACAGGAGGGCTGCGGCTGATGGAGGCATGTACTCTGACCACGGTGTCAGGACTCAGCAGCCATGATTATCGTGGTCAGTTTACAGGAGAGAGGGTATAGCCAGGCAGGATCAGCCAGATATTACAGGGGGACAAATGACACAGCACACAAGCACTGCTACTAACATGCATTAAGGGAACAGAATCAATATTTTTTTTGGGGGGGGGGGGGGTTAAAAACACTTTAAAGTATAACTAAAGACAAAAGTTTTTTGTTTTTTTTGGACAGAGTGGAGAGGGAATAGATTACCTGTCATTTTTTTTATTGCTGTCTGAGACCTCGTTAGGGAGATTCACCCTCTCTATTTGCCCTGTTTACCATTATCATTAAAGCTGGGTTCACGCTATTGCGAATTGGATGAGGGTTTCTCTACATCCAATTTGCATGTTAGGAGACTGTGCCCAGCTCTCAATGGAGCCGGTTCACACATCTCCGGAGTCCTCTGTGTCTTCTGGTCCGAGTTCAACCAAAATCAGACCTGAAAAAGTGAACAGGGACGCACCAGACCCCTGCTGTGAACAGCTCCGCACGGCAGTGTGAACCCAGCCTGAAAGTAAAAGAGAACCCATATTTTGTGTTGTCCCCAGAAAAGTAATAGTGGGGAAATCTTCCAATGGGGACATTAGTTCTAGTGATCTGGGAGTCCCCAAGGTATTTCCTTAATTTTCAAGGATTTCCTCTCACTTCCTGTTTGGTTATGGGACAGGAAGTGAATGGAAATCTCTGCAATGGGACACAGATGGCGAAAAAGAAATCTGACAGGGGTGTAACCCTCCCTTGCTTAATCCAAAATTACAAAAAAAGCCTATAGTTCTACTTTAATCATTATTTATTTATTATTACATATTATTAATTAATGATGATTTTTAGTTATTTGTGTATTTATTTTACATTTATTTATTCATATTACAAGTTTTTTGTTTTTTTTCTTACATTTTTTCATTTTAGCAAAATGTCGCACAAAAACACGCAAATCTGCCCAATTTGAGCTACAGAAAAGCTCCAGAACTTTTTTGAGCCTCGGGTGACCTGGAGTGGAGATGTGAGCTGTCTACACAGAGAATCATTGATTTTTTTTTTTCTCCGCCAGTGGTTAAACCTCGTACACCCGATCGGATTTTCCGCAGACAAAACCTCTAACTTTTGTCCGAAGGCTTGTGCCTGGATTTCGTCTTGCATACAAACGGCAAGGAATTGTCGGCCAACAAACACGAACGTAGTGATGTACCACATGGTTTTTTTCAGCTCTTTGGGCTCCTTCTGCTAATTTTGTGTTAGTAGAAGTTTGGTGAGTGTTGATTCACGCTTTTTATTTCGTGCTTTTCAGTTAGTTTCTGAACGGCCGTTCGCCAACCAGACCTGTTGCGGAATCGGAGGAGATAAGGTGTTATTTATTATTGGCCTTGGAGTTATTGCTTTGACCCAAGTCCAGTCCAGGATTTCTTGGACCAAAAATGAGTTGCTTTCCTAATCTTGACCAATTATGTCATATACCTTTGCTGCAGGAGCTCCAGGAGAATAATCCAGATGTTTTTTGGAATTATCTCCGGATGACGGACCCCTGCTTTCACCAACTCTTGGCATTGGTGACCCTCTATATTAAGAAGCAGGACACATGCATGAGGCTTTTATTTTATTTTTTGGTTGAATAATAATGATTTGATTTGGTATATTTTTGGATGCATAGAATGCACTTTTTGGTTAAGTTCTATTGGCAGATAGCATGTCTATTTTTTTGTTTTCTTTTTTTAATGCACAATAAAAAAATTGTGGAGAATAATATTTGGCTATGTGTTTTACTTCAAATGACAGTTTGGGAGTAGGCAGTTACATTAAAAAAAAAAAAATTACAATGTCAAGTTGACAAGAGATACCAACACAGTTGTATCTTTGATCTTAAAAACTACAGGATAATGGTGTTGTGGTAACTTGCCCAAATAAAATAAAAACAAAAAACATAATATTATTCTTTATCACTAGAAAAAAAAGCCTTTGAAAATTTGTTTGGAATAACTCCATCAGTATCACCAGCAAAGCAGCTTCATTATTATCCTATTAACCACTTCAATACCGGGCACTGTTACACCTTCCTGCCCAGGCCAATTTTCAGCTTTCAGCGCTGTCGCAATTTGAATGACAATTGCGCGGTCATGCTACACTGTAACCAAATACATTTTTTATCATTTTGTTCCCACAAATAGAGCTTTCTTTTTGTGGTATTTGATCACCTCTGCGATTTTTATTTTTTGCGCAACAAATAAATAAGACTGAAAAATTTTTTTTTTAAAGTTTTTTTTTTTTGTTTCTGTTAAAAATTTTTGTAAATAAGTATGTTTTCTTCTTCAGCGAAGGGCACTGATATGGCTGCACTGACAGGCACTGATGAGGTGGCACTGGTTTGCGGCACTGATGGGCACTTGTAGACGGCACTGATGGGAATTAATGGGTGGCACTGATGGACACTGATGGGTGGCATTGCTGGGCATCACTGATTTTATTTGTGCCATAGAGGTGCCAATCGGTGCCCATTTGTGGGCACTGATTGGCATATGTTGGGCTTTAATTTGCACATGTGGATGGCCATGGGGGATGTACCTGGCCATCCACATGTTAGGTGCTTCCCTGGTGGTCCAGTGTGGACATCCGAGGGGGGGTTGTGCTGATAAACAATCAGCACAGACCCCCCCCCCGTCAGGTGAGCCGCTGATCGGCTCTCGTCTACTCGTGTCTGTCAGATGCGAGTGAGGAAAAGCTGATCAACGGCTCTTCCTGTTTACATCGTGATCAGCCGTGATTCGACACAGCTGATCACGTGGTAAAGAGCCTCCGCTGGAGGCTCTTTACTGAGATCGGTGTAGCGGTGTGTCAGATTGACACAGCACCACCAATCGCCGTGATGCGCACCCCCAGTCATATGATGCCCAGTCAGGATAACTTAACCATCGCCCGGCCATCATTTTGCTATAGGCTGGGCGGGAAGTGGTTAAAAAAAGAAGAGAATTGTGCGCCGCATTTGGAGATTTCATAATTTGCTTCGTCATGAATGTTAATTCTCCATTACAAACGCTAGTTTACAAGACCAACTGCTTCTGGCTCGTCCTTGCTTCCGAGCATGTGTGTTTGGACTTTTGTTCGACGGACTTGTGTGCACACACTCGGAAAATCCGACAACACACATTTGTCCGTGGAAAATTTTAAAACCTGCCATTCAACATTTGTCCGTGGAAAATCTGACAACAATTGTCCGATGGAGCGTACAAACGGTCGGATTTTCCCAACAGCCTGTCATCACACATTTCCTGTCAGAAAATCCGACAACAATTGTCCGATGGAGCGTACAAACGGTCAGATTTTCCCAACAGCCTGTCATCACACATTTCCCGTCGGAAAATCCGATCGTGTGTACGAGGCTTAAGAGCTTCAAGCTTTGTGTGAATGGGGCCTTAAGAAAAATGTCGCTCACTGGGTGTCTGCAGAGGGCAGCGCGTTTCTGTGCGGTTTATTTTTTTCTTTTCACGTGTTCCGCACAGTGCCCAGAGTGAGCGCGCTCTGTCTGAGGGTCCCCCATTACTATGGTAACACAGCACATTCCAGTCACGGAGTAATGGAATTCAGGCTCACTGTACCTGAAGGGGGCGGTTCAAGGACCACAGAAATCCAACAGTAAATATTTTATAATACAACCAGACCCCTCCACACACATACCAATCACTTCAACCTGCCTGCCCCACTCAAGATGGCTGCCAGCTCCGCCCACCCCGCCCGACGCGTGCCAGGGGAGAGGGGCGGATCACTTCCGGGTGACCGAGGCAGGAGAGTGAAGGTATTTTGACATAGCACTTCCGGAGCGCTGTGTTCCGGCGGTGGCCCCGTCCCGGCCCGTCCGCGCCCCCGGAGGTAGGTGCCATTCCCTGTGGGGGAGGAGGGAATAATAGGTGGAGGGTGGGGCGCGGCTTGGCAGGGGAAAAGCCTTGTTCTCCCGGCAGTGGGTGGGGCCAACCAGCTATCAGCCCGCCCACTGCCACCTTCACTGGCCCGAAAACATTCCCCCCCCCCCCTCCTCCGGGGTCACCTGAGATCAGAGAGTGCGGAGCCCCGGGGGACATGGAGGGCGCTGTGTCCGGGGAGGGGGGGAGATGTACAGGAGACATGTAGTGCAGAGCTCACACCTTACAGGCTGCACCGGTGATCCTGCCAGCCACACACTTCCTGTCCTGGGGTGACAACCCTCACTGTACACAATGCATTGAGAGGCAGCGTTGTCACCGCTGCTGATTTGGACTACAAACCCCTCCCTCCCCTCCTCCTCTGTAGTACATCAGGGGAGGGGATAGTAATCTGATGGTGACAGTGTGTCTCCTCTATAGACACTGGAAGGGACATTCACACCATGTCTCCGTACATCGATGCCGGGGCGCCTAGAGATCAATCGCCTGCTAGTTCACACCATGACAGCGCTGTATACAAATGGGGAGAGGATGGATGTTGGGTTCTCATTCACATTGGAGCGATTTGTCATATGACAAGGCACACCCTATTACCAGCGATGGCACCAATCACACCCGTCCCACGCATCGATTTTCAAAAGTATTTCCTGCACTACTTCTGGTGATTTCGAGGGAGGACTTGCATCTGTCCATGAAGCCGCACACGGGGTTTTTGTTTTTTTTTTTTAGTCGCACTGACATTCGGCTTAGAAATCGTGTGATTTCAGATGAAGGCGAATGATTTCAAAGCCGCATTCTATGTGAAGGAGGGGTTACACAGCACATCGATCACACATCACCGTGCCTAGACCTGCATGTAATTACACAGGTTCTGCGGCTGATTAAGGTGGTAATTAAACTCACTTGGTGCCTTATTTGTATTTAATTAGCCTCAGAACCTGTGTAATTCAAAGGTGTTGGGGTTTAAAGGGATGAGGTGGCAACTCTACTCGGATCGGATTCCGGCGGGTGTCCATAGAAAACAATGGGTGGTCCGATTGGAACGTTTGTGTGAAAGGGGTCTTATAAGTAGAGCTGAACTCGGCGGAATGCAAACTGGTCCCTTGCTGAACTCTCTCTTAGCGGAGTTCCAGCCTGTATTTAAAAAAAAAAAAAATGAAAGTCAGCAGGTACAAATACTGTAGCTGCTGACATTTAATACAAGGACACTTACCTGTCCAGGGCGCCCGCAATGTCGGCACCGCACACTGATCCGTCCATCGGCTTCGGGTGCAGGCGCCGGCATCTTCACTAAGGGAAACAACAAATGAAGCCTTGCGGCTACACAGCCTGTTTCCTACTGCGCATTCGTGAGTCGCGCTGCGCTTTTCTGAATGGTCCCATCGTCTTCTGGGACCTGTGAGTCTCCCAGAAGGCAACAGGGAGGGGGGAAAGAGGAGGGGCTGGAAACTTTGTCGATCGCGGCATCTTTGTGCTGCGATCTTACCCGGAAGTGGGTACCTGGTTTTAACAGGTATCCACCCCCTCCCCAAAAAAAGTGCCAATTGTGGCAGGGGAGGGTGCAAACAAGCAGAGCTTTCACTTTTGGGTGGAGCTCCGCTTTAAGCTTCATTCCTGCCCCACAGATCACATGGGTGGGCGAAAATGATGCGGCCCACAGCTCATTGGAGTTCAGCTTGAGAAGAGTCTAAAGGACGCGACTGAGCTTGTCTAAGGGGGCGGGGGGGGGGGTATAATAAAAAAGCTGAGACAGAGTATTGTCCCCCCCCCAATTCAAACATTGCAGCCTAACAGCGCTGTACATGTGCTGCGGCATTTCTATCTCAGGCTGCAGAGTCTGTCAGGTGGCATCACCCGTCATCTAACTCACCCACTGAGATCAGTGCGGTTGCCCCGGCTGGCAGTTGCAGCACAGTTTCCCAATCTATAATTGATGTTTTTACATTAAAAAAAAGGGGGGGGGGGAAACAGGCAGCAGGAAGCAGCAGTAGCACCTCCTCAACACTTGTCAGCCAATACTATACCACCCTCTGAAAAGAGATCCACCTCAGATGGCTTTTACAGGGTGGTAATCCTTAGAAAAGTCTGAAAGAACTCTAGGGACTCGTTCACAAATGCAGCAAACACTGCAACTCCTATGAAAAGCGATCCACGTTTGGTGGAGGTAAGGCGACAACATGTCACCTTCCCACCGCCTGATTTAAACCTGTAATTGCTGTACTACTGCACCACAATCATGTGCATTGTGGTTCTGGTGTGGCCCCATAGAACTGGATCAGTCGCATACTGCCGCAGCACCGCCCATCAAAAGTGACATGCTGTTTAAATTTTATTGCAGCTACAGACATAAGCAGCTGTATCTTTAGTGCCCATGCGGGGGGGGGGGGGGGGGCGATAAAGCTACAGCTTAACCACTTGCTTTCACTGTCCCCCAACCTTCACACTTGCAGCAGTCCTTGCCACTCTCTGGAAGGTGTGCAGTGAGTTGCTTTTCAGGGGGAGGTTGACAGGTGACTGGTAGGCAAACTGTTGCTTCTTCACTGCCTGTTTTAATGTTCGAAAGTCTGCACAGCCGTGCCGCAAACGATTGCATGAAATGCGCCACGGCCCCCATTCACTTGTAGGGGTCGCATAAGGTGGTTTAATTTTAGCATGTGTACAGCTCAGAGCAGCTGCATGTTCTTCTTTAGGTGGGCAGCCAGGGGGCGGTAAAACCTTGTTTCAACCACCTGTTTTTATATAACGCTGCCCTGTGAATGAGGCTTGAGCCCACATTCACATCGGGCCGTTTTGACATGCGATTCCCAAATAGTTCCTGCACTTTTGGCGACTTCGGGGGCAATTTCAATAGACGTCTGTTCATGAAACCGCACAGATGTCTCTGAGATCGCCCCGAAGTCGGGACTGACATGCGGGTATGAAATGGTGCGAGTTCAGCTGAATCAGTGTATCAGTGTGATTCTAGGCTAAAGGAGTGTTGTCATCCTGAGAAAAGAAAACATGTTATCGATGGGTAAATCGAGAGGCCAGAGAGGCCCCCCCACCTGCCTGTGTAATGGGAGAAGGTGTAGTATTTGAAAAAGGAGGGGCACTGGTATGTTTTATTCAGGGAAAGGATTATGGAAAGGGGTAGAGGGATTTTTGGAAATGTTGAAGGTAAACTTACACTTTAATAGAAGTCCTTTCCATAGAAATGAACAGTATTTTTCTGTGCATGTGCATAACTGAGGGACTGGACAGAGAGCTTGCAGCATTGCCTTTGTTGCTCTTTGACGGGCCACACAATAAGTGTCTGGCAGGAGAGGGGGCAGGTGAGTATAAGAGTTTGGGGGGATAGAATGAGGTAACAAAGTGGCTTTGTCAGGGGTAAAATACTGCAAATAAACATGCCCTGCAAAAGAAGAGCTCTTATAATTACTTCTCCAGGGGCCTGCGTGTCCTACCTTTCCTCCGTTCCAGCACTGTAGTCTCAGTTTTTTTGGGGCATTTGACCCTTCGGAGCGTGTTGGATGCCTGCGTCCCCCAATAAACACTGTGGTTTCATCCTCCAGCCCCTACGTCATTCAACGAACACTGTGGTTCCATCCTCTGAGCCCTACATCACTCAGCGCACACTGTGGTTCCATCTTCTGTCCCCTACATCACTCAACGCACACTGTGGTTCCATCCTCTGTCCCCTACATTACTCAACGCACACTGTGGTTCCATCTTCTGTCCCCTACATTACTCAACGCACACTGTGGTTCCATCTTCTGTCCCCTACATCACTCAACGCACACTGTGGTTCCATCCTCTGAGCCCTACATCACTCAGCGCACACTGTGGTTCCATCTTCTGTCCCCTACATCACTCAACGCACACTGTGGTTCCATCTTCTGGGCCCTACATCACTCAACGCACACTGTGGTTCCATCTTCTGTCCCCTACATCACTCAACGCACACTGTGGTTCCATCCCCTGACCCCTACATCACTCAACGCACACTGTGGTTCCATCCTCTGTCCGCTACATCACTCAACGCACACTGTGGTTCCATCTTCTGTCCCCTACATCACTCAGCGCACACTGTGGTTACATCTTCTGTCCTCTACATCACTCAACGCATACTGTGGTTCCATCCCCTGACCCCTTCATCACTCAACACACACTGTGGTTCCATCTTCTGTCCCCTACATCACTCAACGCACACTGTGGTTCCATCTTCTGTCCTCTACATCACTCAACGCACACTGTGGTTCCATCCCCTGACCCCTTCATCACTCAACACACACTGTGGTTCCATCTTCTGTCCCCTACATCACTCAATGCACACTGTGGTTCCCTCCTCTGACCCCTACATCACTCAACACACACTGTGGTTCCATCCTCTGACCCCTACATCACTCAACGCACACTGTGGTTCCATCTTCTGACCCCTACATCACTCAACATGCTTTATAACAGGGCTTGACAAATTTGCTTTGAATCTAGGAGCCAGATAAAAAAGTTAGGAGTCATTTTTTTTTTAACTAACAAATCCTATGGTTGGAACATGTAACATGTGTGCTTTGTTCACCATTGTAAATATTTACTGTAACGGATCTGCTTCCCACACTCTGCTTGAGTCCTTCCGTCATATACCTCTTCCTCCAGTCTGGACCTTCAGATATATAGTATAGCCACATGTTGTAACCAAGAACCAGGAGAGACTAGCTCAGTTACAAACTGGAAAATGGAATGTTTTATTGAACAAGGATAAAGGCTTTTTATACACTTGAAAAGTATGTCAGTCCCCTACATACACAATAACCCAAATATTTACCCAAAACATCACACAATGGGTTAGATAACGAGGTAGGGCTGACCTATGGCTACCCCCCTCTCCTCTAGCAACTACTAGCTGACACTTATATAATTAACATGCTAATTAACGCAGTACTTAAACCAGCCCAGGTGAACAGACTGCCCGGCAACAAGGGTAAAGCAGAGTACATTTTACATTATCCTAAGTATAAATACAGAACACCTTATTAAACAGACATTCGCAGAAGACCTCAGTAGCAGACTGTCCGGTCAGAATCAAACAAACCAGGAATAGTCTTTATATATTTCCTGGGAGATATGGTGGATAAATATTACTGTCCCATCTAAAGTAATCCAAACCACATTCTCAGTGTCCATTAAAGCGGAGTTCCACCCAGCAGTGGAGCTTCCACTCGTTGTACTCCTTCCCCCCTCCGGTGTCACATTTGGCACCTTCCGGGGGGGAGGGGGGGACAGGAGCCTCAGCCGCGGGTATTTGCGTTATCGAAACATCAGCTGCGGTGCTGACATCGCTGGACTCCAGGACAGGTAAATGTCCTATTATTAAAAGTCAGCAGCTCCAGTATGTGCAGCTGCTGGCTTTTAATTTTTGCAGTGGTGGGCGGACCTCTGCTTTAAGTGGTGGTCCATCATTAGAGAATGATCTGCTCTCTCCCTGGGCCATAGTCAGTGGGTAAGAGGCTTACTCATAGTCCTCTCCAGAAGCCCCTATCTTGGTTAGGTTTGTCACATTTACATATATTAAATTATAGAAACTCAGGTACTTTCCTGGGAGTTTACTTTAGCTGCCGTGATGTCTGGAAAGACAGAACTTTCAAGAGAGGTAGAAAACCCTTTCAGCGAGGTAACATCGAAGATTGTGAGTCATACAACCCCTTTAGGGGGAAAGATTTAAACAAAGCTTTGCATGTATATAAGTATAGATAATGGTGGTGCTGCTTACGTGGCTAACCCGTATATATTTTTCTGTATTTAGCTGCATTTCAAAGGGGGTTTCCAGTGTTTAAAACCTAGCCACTGACTCAGATGCCTCTTTACAGGCTTGTAACAGCAGGGGAAAAACACTGTTTGTATACTTCCATTTTACTTTCTTGCCCTATGAAAGATTTTACCCCCTCTTCATGACCAGGCCGTGTTTTGCTATGCCGCGCTGCTTTAACTGATGGTCATGCAACGCTGTACTCAAATGAAAATCTTTTTTGTTTTTTTTCACACAAATAGAGCTTTCTTTTGGTGATATTTGATCACCCCTGAGTTTTTATTTTTTATTATATAAAAGAAAAAAGACTGACAATTTTAAAGAAAATAAAACTATATTTTTTACTTTTTGCTATAAAACATTTCCCATTAAAAAAAAAAAAAAATGAAAAACAAAATTAAATCTCTTAATACATTTTGGACAAAATGTCTCTGGTAAAAAAAAATCCCAATAAGGCTCCTTTCAGATGGAGCGGAATCCATCAAGCAGATCCGCTTGCTTAGTGGGGGATCACTCTGTTTTCTATGGGGCGGTCAGATAGAAACAAACTACCTGTCCGTTTCCATCTGACTCTCATCTGATCCACTGGGCGGATGTTTTTAGCGGACTGTATCTGATTCCAGCGGGTGTCAGTGGACAATGACACCTCCATAGAGAACAATAAGTGGTGTGATCGGGTCTGCCAAACCTGATCGGTTGCTGCTGCGAAAGAGGCCTAAGTGTATATTGATTGGTTAGTGTGAAAGTTATAGCGTCTACAACCTATGGTATATATACTGGAATTTATATATATATTTTTTTTTTATACTAGTAATGACGGCAATCAGCGACTTTTAACCGGACTGCGATACTCAGCAGTCAGACACTTTGTGGGAATTAACTGCCACTGACATCACCAGCGCCATTATTACAGTGATCAGTGTTAATAATATGCACTGTACTGACACTGGGCAGGAAGGGGTTAATATCGAGGGTGATTAAGGGGTTAAATATGTGCCTAACGTGTTTTTGTGTGTACAGTATGCTGCTTTCATTCCCTGCTTAGCAACTAGATCCCCTGTCACTGAACACAAAAAAAAATAAATAGAAATAAATAAATGCACATTTTTAAAAAATTTTTTACCTGCACCTGCAAAAAAAGTGCATTTATTCTTTTTTTAAAAAAAAGATACATTTATCGTTTAAACTGATTATAAAGCTTTAATTTTTTTTTTTATTTAAAAAATTAAAATGTCATACCTACCTGTGTAATGGTTTTGCATAAATCAGCCTTGATCCTCTTCTTTTGGGGTCCCACTGGTGCTCCTGGCTCCTCGCCCTCCTCCACCATAGGAAGCTGCTTTGTATGGGAGTACCCGTGATGGCTCAGGCCCGAGCCACGCTTCCTGTGTCTATAGACAGATAGAGCGGCTCGGCTTAGCCCTGACCCCCCCCCCCCCCACTCCCTTCACAGAATTTGATTGACAGCAGCGGGAGCCAGTCAGTGAGGAGGCAGAGGCCACTGCTCTCATGCACAATGCTGGATCAAGATCAGGCTCAGGTAAGTATAAGGAAGGGGGGCTGGGGTGATCCTATGGCACACAAGATTTTTTACCTTAATGCAAAGAATGCATTGAGGTAAAAAAAAACTACGACTGTAGAACCATTTTAAAGCTGAACTGCAAGCACACAGCTAATTAAACAGCAGAATCACATATACCCAGAATAGGTACTACCAATAGTCATCAGTAGGCGGCCTATTTTAAAAAAAAACGTTCATAGCTAGAAGGCATTATTCTAATGCAGAAAATAGGAGTTCATGTTCTTAGACAAAAGTGGGTGCAATTATTACTTTACACACATATATTTATTTATATTTGTATACAAAATGGAAAGTAAATGAATGGAAGAGAAATCCAAATCAAATCAATATTTGGTATGACCGCCCTCTTCAAAACAGCATCAACTCTTCTGGATACACTTGCACACAGTTTTTTAAGGAACTCTGCAGGTTCTATGTTTGGGGTCATTGTCCTGCTACAGAATAAATTTGGAGCCAATCAAACGCCTCCCTGATGGTATGGCATGATGGATAAGTATCTGCCTGTATTTCTGAGCCTTGAGGACACCATTGATCCTGACAAAATCTCTAACTCCATTTGCAAAAATGCAGCCCCAAACTTGCAAGGAATCTCCACCATTCGTCACTGTTTTCATACATAGGGCGTGGAAACAAGTCTAAGCGATTCAACTAATCATAAAAACATAGGAACTTGGGTGCGGGAAAAAAGGCATCAGGTTCTCTGGACTGATGAGTCAAAATTTGAAATATTTGGCTGTAGCAGGAGGCAGTTTGTTTGCACAGGGCAGGAGAGCTGTACAATAATGAGAGTCTGCAGGTGCAGGGGCTACAGTGGAGTACGGAACAACCTACATGCCGAGTTCCTTCAAAATCTGTGCAAGTGTATCGCGACCGTCGGCCATGAGCATCGGCACCCCCGATGCGACTGCCCGGCCCGCCTCTCTGCTCTCACGTCTCTCCTGACGGCAGCGGGGAATTCTCAGCCCCGCCCGCCTCTCTTCTCATCCGATAGCTACAGTCAGCGGGCGGGTCTGAGAATTCTCCGCTGACGTCAGGAGAGACGTGAGAGCAGAGAGGCGGGCCGGCCAGTCACATTAGCACACAACACAGGATTTATTTAACGATACGCTCGGAGCGCTCTCCCGAGAGGCGAAGGGCAGGGCAGGTCGGGATGATGTCACCCGGCAATCGATTTTTACGGTCTCATGCATCAATGCCGCATCGGGGACACCCGAATCGTGATGCATCGATTAATTTCAGCACACCTAGTGGCCACTGTGGGGGGCATATTAACTATTTTTATATTACTGGGTTTAGTAACACTTTAACCTGGAAAAATGTGAGTCGTCTGCCTACTCATGCAGTATGGCAGTGGTATGTGAATCTCAAGACTGGCTGAGCAGGATGTACTGTATTTAGTGCCATTACTTCAGTGCACATGTGCCGATGACATGGGCACATGCAGATACAGGGGATATCTCCTAAACCGTGCAGGTTTAGGAGATATCCAGGGTAGCTACAGGTAAGCCTTATTATAGGCTTACCTGCAGCAAAAAGTGGTTGTAAAGGGTTTACAACCACTTAAAGGTAAAACTCCTTTAAGTATGGGCTTATGAAAAAATAAACCTACATACTTCAATGCTGCAGCTACGGTGTGATGTTGGCTCTAAGACCAAGAACTGAGCAATCGCATGGCCGCTGATCACTCAGTTCTTGTTCTGCTCTGAGCAGAGAGCCTTGACTGTCTGTCACTGCTCTCCACTTTGCTTCTACAGCATTCTCTGTAGCACCAGGCTGGGGAGAGAATGGATGCAATTGGCTCTGGCTCACAGCTAGGCGAAGCCAGTTGTCAATCAGGAAACCTGGTAGTCCCAACAATATTGTGATCCTTTCATAGCCTGGAGCGGATTTGCTCTGTCAGCTGATAGCCGGCATTAGCCAGCCATCAGCTGACTCTGGGTCACAGGAGGACAAAGAAAAGTGTATTCCAGTGACCCACCAGAGAAGTATGTAAAAAAAAATCTTTGGCCATTCATTTCAAGTCCGAATGGGCTGCAAAGTAGTAGTGTGCTATAGTGAGCTGTTTGAGAAAACAAATGCGTGGAACAGAAATTGCCATTTTCTGCTGGTCCTAGTTTTATCAATGGCCCCTTTATGCATTCTATCTCACATCACATGGTACATGGCCGTCTGCACTTTTATACGACTTACTCTACTGAATGCAGCTTAGATTTATCTATACGATTTTTCTAGAAACATAAACAGCTGAAAATTTCCATTCATTTGCAGATTTGCTGTAAAGGCATAAAACCGTATGACAGAAAACACTGTCCTATGCAAATACTGAACATCTTTCTGTAAATTGCTTTCAGCCACACAATATTAAAGGCGTGAAGCACAGTTGCACTATGGGAAATCCTATTTATATGCATTACTGTCTTTGATAGCAATTTGCATAAGCAGACGTTTTGGCTGACTTGACATCTTTTGCTGGTTCATTGCCTTTTTTTTTTTTTTTAACTGCTGATCCTATTTGGTTTAGTACATGCAATGATCTTAACATAACATAAGCAGTCTTAAAGTGATACTAAAGTTTCGGGGTTTTTTTCGTTATAACAAACATGTCATATTTACCTGCTCTGTACAGTTGGTTTTGCACAGAGCAGCCCAGATCCTCCTCTTCTCTGGTCCCTCTTCGGTGCTCCTGGCCTCTTCCTTCTGTTGAGTACCACAGTAAGCAGTTTGCTATGGAGACACCCAAGCCGAGCCGCAGCTTGGTGTGCCCCTTTTCTCTCATTGGCTCACTGACTTTGATTGGCAGCAGAGGGAGCCAATGGCACCACACTGCTGTCTCAGCCAATGAGGAGAGACGCCCCGGACAGCCGAGTCTCTCGTGCAACATCGCTGGATCTAGATGGACCTCTGGTAAATATTAAGGGGGCTGCTGCACACAGAAGGAGTTTTATCTTAATGTATAGATTAAAAAAAAAAAACCTTCTGCCTTTGCAACCACTTTAATCAGTACAAAAATGCAGCACAGAAGGTAATATGCCATACCAACCTATCCAAGGAGGAGTTTTTTGATTGCTCAATATGTGTCCTGGAGTTTATCCCTGTATGGTTACTCCTTTGCCATTTTTTGGGTGGGGAATATTAAAGTGGTTCTAAAGTCAAAAAGTTAAAAGGTTTTTTTTTTTTCCGTAATGCATTCTCTGCATTAAAGTGTTATTAAATCCACAACAGTAAAATCAGTCTGTATGTGCAGTAAACCGTGCTTCTTATACTCACTGTGGAACCTAAGAGGTGAATCCTCTGCATTGTGTAAAAAGGCTGTTAGATCCTATATGCACAGATCCTCCTCTTCTTCCACTGACTCCAAAACATGTCCGGATAGGACAAAGTTACTGGAGTCAGGCTGCACATGATCAGTTTGGTGTGTATTGCTAGAGAGTTTTTTTGGGAGTGCATGTGATCAGCACAGGGACAATCGTCACTGTCCAGACAGAGGGTCAGGGGTCCTATTTAGCTGCTCGATGGCTTTTACAGGCCGTGGAAGGGAACGTCCCCAACGCCCTCGCGACCAGGAAGCCGGATATCCGGTCCGGCGGCGGGTTACCATAGAGCTCAGTCCCCAGCAATCTCTATGACCCTGGGAGGCAGGAAGCAACATCATGACGTCACTTCTGGCTCTGGCAGGCATAAACACTGCCAGTTTTTTTCCCCTGGAAAGCAAAGATCAATGTTTTTTTTTTATCTCATGCTTTCCAGGGTAGAGGATATATCTGGGGTCTTACTGACCCCAGATGTCCCCATAAAGAGGACCTGTCATGCCTTATTCCTATTACAAGGGATGTTTACATTAGGAATAAAAGTGATAAAAAAAAATTAAAATGAAAGGGACAGTGTTAAAAAATAAATAAAATAAATAATTTTTTAAAAAAAAGGTATGCACCCCTGTCCCTTTGTGCTCGCACGCAGAAGTGAGTGCATACATAGGTCGGGCCCGCATATGTAAATGGTGTTCACACCCCACATGTAAGGTATTGGCATGAACGTTATATATTGTGTTTTTATGCATTAAAATTCATTAAAATGTATTTTTTCCAAATTATAACAATCGCCATTTTATTCGCTAGGGTCCCTGCTAAAAAAATATATAGATAATGTTTTGGGGGTTCTGAGCAATTTTCTAGCAAATTATGATATTTATATGTAGGAGAGAAATTCTAGAATTGGTCTGGGCTGGAAGTGGTTAAGTTTATTGACAGCCAGTGTTACTCAACCCAAGAGACTGAGGATGATAGAGGAAGGCCATGCATGCGGGGCACTGCCCCACCCCCTGAGCATGACACCCTGCCATCCCAATGTACTGATGCTGAGAGCAGCACTGATGTTATCATCTAAACATGGTATACCTAAATATATTTGTGCTAAGATTACTGTAAAACATACAGTCTCTATTCGTTAAAGATATCAGAAATGAAATATTATGTGAGGAAGTGAAAATCGCACAACATAATTTAGAATGTGACAAGTGATGTTTTATTGAAGAACTGTTTTGCTGCTTTTTGCAGGGTTGAGTGTCTACGCAAGGGGCAGCCATGGACAAAGGAGGTAACATTCAGCTGGAGATCCCAGAGTTCAGCAACTCTGTCTTGAGTCACCTCAACCAGCTGCGGATGCAAGGTCGCCTGTGTGACATTGTGGTCAATGTGCAAGGCCAGTCTTTTCGGGCACACAAGGTAGTGCTAGCTGCAAGTTCACCTTATTTTCGAGATCACATGTCCCTGAACGAGATGAGCGCGGTGTCTTTATCAGTTATCAAAAATCCCGGGGTCTTCGAGCAGCTTCTCTCCTTCTGCTATACAGGGCGTATTTGCCTACAGCTTGCTGACATCATAAGCTATCTGACGGCCGCCAGCTTTTTGCAAATGCAGCATATTATCGATAAGTGCACACAGATCCTTGAAGGCATCCACTTAAAGATCAGTTCACCAGAATCAGAGGAAGAACTAAGTCAAACCAGGCCTAAACATCAAGAGAGGGTGCAAGATTCCCACCGTGTCAGCCAGAGTTTGACTAGATGCTTGAGTCCACGGCACAGCACTCCAAGGTCCTCAGGGAACCGGAGGGGCCAGGTAAGCACTGTACTAGACATTAGAGAGCTGAGCCCAGCTGAGGAGTCCACAAGTCCTCAGATGGTGGAGCAAGGATCAGATGTGGAGAGCAGGGAGCCCATTCTTCGAATTAACAGAGCAGGACAATGGTATGTGGAAACAGGGTCAACAGACCGAGGAGAACGGAGTGATGATGATATCAGGGTGATGGGGGCCCTTCGTATCAAGACGGAGAATTTGGACGAGTGGTTGGGTCCAGAGAACCAGCCATCGGGCGAGGATGGAAGCAGTGCAGAGGAAGTGACTGCAATGGTCATCGATACGACAGGGCACAGCGCTGCTGGACAGGAGAGCTTCAGTTTGGCGTCCTCTGGTTCCAAACTATCCAGGCCAACCAGTAGTGAAATAGACAGGTAAGTGGTGATCAGTTCACCTCAAAGCACTAATGCTTCTGTAGGCGAATATCTACTGTGTTTGTATAGCTAGCAGTGGTTACTCACATTCAGCTGAACCTGTTCTGTAATGTTAAAAATGTTTAACAGCTGAAATAAATATTGGGTGGTTTTGGATTCCTCCTATTTATTATAAATATGTATTAACTTATCTATTCCTATAGTTAGCTAGTTTATCAAAGCTCTGATAAAGTTAATAATGATGGTACACTAACAAGGTTAGCTATAACAATAAACACACTGCTTAAATAGGCAAGGATCTCATTTATTGTAAAGAAAGTAGAAATGCTAAAATAAAACACTAATCAAAACCATTCCATCAGTTCCAATGACAGGAAGATACCCCAACATGTATATCCCCACCACCAGCACAATCACTTTAAAGCCCCTTTCACACTGGGATGGGGGCGGCGTTGGTGGTAAAGCGCTTCTATTGTTAGCGGCGCTTTACCGTGGGTATTCGGCCGCTAGCGGTGCGGTTTTACCCCCCGCTAGCAGCCGAGAAAGGGTTAAAGACCACCGCAAAGCGCCTCTGCCAGTTTTTTTTCCCCTGGAAAGCAGAGATCAATGTTTTTTTTTTTATCTCATGCTTTCCAGGGTAGAGGATATATTTGGGGTCTTACTGACCCCAGATGTCCCCATAAAGAGGACCTGTCATGCCTTATTCCTATTACAAGGGATGTTTACATTAGGAATAAAAGTGATCAAAAAAAAAAAAATTAAAATGAAAGGGACAGTGTTAAAAAATAAATAATTTTAAAGAAACGGTATGCACCCCTGTCCCCTTTGCAGAGGCGCTTTGCTGGCCGTTTAGCCACGGTGTCCTATTGATTTCAATGGGCAGGAGTGGTGTATACACTGCTCCGAAGATGCTGCTAGCAGGACTTTTTTTCCCGTCCTGCTAGCACACCGCTCCAGTGTGAAAGCCCTGAGACAGCAGCGGCTGTTTCAGGTCGGTTTGCAGGCGCTATTATTAGCGCAATAGCGCCTGCAAACCGCCCAATGTGAAAGGGGCCTAAAGCAGTATTAAACCCAAAAATAATTTTATATAGTGCAGCTTATCAGTCTTTAAATGTGGTGGCTGCATTTCTTTTCTTTTTTAATTTTTTTTCTCCTTTATTTTCACCTGGTGATCCTGTCATCAGTAACACACTTCCTGACACCAGTTGGAGTTGCTTAACCACTTCTGGACCGCCGAACGCCGATATGTGTCCTTACTTTGAAGGGGGTATTCTTATGGCAGCAGCTAGCTGCCATAACCCCGGTATCGTCTTGTTCGCCGGCAGTCCGGTTTCCGATAATAGTGGTCTCTGCGGCGGAATCACCGCAAGATCACTTTTATCAGTGGCGGGAGAGGGCCCCCTCCCCTCCAGTTGCCCTCCGCCGCTTACCGGAGCCGTCAACAGTGGCGGAGGCGATCGGATCCTTTCTGCTCTGTGGCATTGAGACAAATGAGTGGAAGATGGCCCCCACCCGTCTCCATAGCATTGCAGGGCGGAAGCCATGTCAAAACGTCACTTTTGCCCATAGCTCTTAAAGGGCCTAAGAGCTATAACCCACGGCTAACCTGCATCTACTGCGCCAAATCTTTCAATTAAATTTTTTTATTTTGATATTTTTTATTGCTATCTTAGTGTAAATATAAGATCCGAGGTGTTCTTGACCCCAGATCTCATATTTAAGAGGTCCTGTCATGCTTTTTTTCTATTACAAGGGATTTTTACATTCCTTGTAATAGGAATAAAAGTGACACAATTTTTTTTTTTTTTTTAAAGAACAGTGTAAAAATAAAAGGTAAAATAAATAAGAAAAAATGTTTTTTAAACGCGCTCCATCCCGCCAAGCTTGTGCGCAGAAGCGCCCGCATATGAAAACGGTGTTCAAACCACACATATGAGGTATCACCGAGATCTGTAGAGCGAGAGCAATAATTTTAGCCCTACACCTCCTCTAACTCAAAACATGCAACCTGTAGTTGTTGGGTATCAGTTTACTCGGCGTAACATCACCTTTCACAATATAAAAAAAATAAGGCTAACTTTACTGTTGTCTTATTTTTTAATTTAAAAAAAGTGTATTTTTTCCACAAAAAAAAGTGCGCTTGTAAGACCACTGCGCAAATACAGTGTGAAAGTATTGCAACGACCACTATTTTATGCTCTAGGGTGTTAGAAAAAAAAGTGTATAATGTTTGGGGGGTTTAAGTAATTTTCTAGCAAAAAAAAACTGTTTTTAACTTGTAAACAACAAATCTCAAAAAGAGGCTCGGTCCTTAAGTGGTTAAAAGTGGTTGTAAACCTCAACCATGAAATTTGAACAAAGCATATCCCTCTATAGTGTGTACTTGTCTCAATTAAGACCACTGAGTGTCAATTTTTTCTGCTGCTTTGTTCCTGTGCTATCAGCAGGAGTCAATTCTGGGAAGTTTTCTTATGCAAGGAAAAGAAAGATGGCTGCTCACTACAATGAGATATATAATGCTCAATTATCCTTTTATTGTCACCATGCCAGATGAATTACAGGAAGACAGCTTGTTGACACATTTCGTGCTTGTTTACAAGACTGTGAACAAGCATGAACTAATCTTGTGAAACACGCCAACAAACTGTGTTCCTGTGATTCATCTGGCATGGTTACAATAAAAGAACAATTAAGCATTATCCATCTCGTTGTGGTGTGCAGCCATCTTTCTTTTCCTTACATTGGCTGTTGGCAGTGGTGAGCCAGGACGAGCACCTGCTATGAGTTGTGGACTAATCATCACCTGAGCGTTGTTACACTTTCTTTTGAAACGTTTTCTTGACACCAAGAGAAAAAGGTGACAGAGGAGGGACCTCCAGCTGAATGACAGCCTCAGCACGGTTCCTGTGAAGGGGATGTGTCCCTTCCCTCCCCACCCCTCCAATCAGCTCTCAGAGCTCTCCTCACTGAGCTCTGCAGTGTAATTTCAGCTCTCCGCCCCCTTTTCTGAACTCTCAGGAAAGCTTTAAAATTCAGCACTTTGCATGGCTGTAGAGAAGAGAAGACTGCAGATAGGCAGGAGGATTTGTTTCATCTCTGTGTATCACCTGAGGCCAGTCACTTCACTGGGTATATGGAAGAGTTTACAACCACTTTAACTGCTGCTAGTTACACAATGACCTGGACGAGTGAGAGCATTCACACTTTTGATTTATTACTGTACACTTGTTTTTTAAAATTTTTTTTTTTTTTAACAAATGATGTTCAAACTTTTAATTGTAGATACATGTAAATGATAGCATTTGATAGGACATGTTTTCAAGATTTGCCAGGTGATAATACATTTAAAGGAGTAAAGGCAGAAGGTTTTTTATCTTAACCACTTGCCGACCAGCCACCGTCATTGTACTGCAGCAGGTCGGCTCATTCCCGCGAACTGCCATCATTGTACGTCGGCACGGGAACTGAAGTTTGTGGGTGGGTGCACGTGCGCCCACTGGCCAGCGGGGGGGAGCCAATCAGTGGGTGGGACGGACTTCATGTCCGCCCACCACCCACGATCGTTCCCCTGCCTGTGTAAACGAGGCAAATCTGCGTTCTGACAGGGAAGGTCACACAGATCCTGTCTTACAGATCTGTGTGCCAGGCAGCCCATCCCCCATACAGTTAGAACACACCTGCAGGGAACACATTTAACACCTTGTTCGCCCTTGATGTTAACCCCTTCCCTGCCAGTGTCATTAGTACAATAACAGTGCAAATTTTTAGCACTGATTACTGTAATAATGTCACTGGTTCCCAAAAAAGTGTCAAAAATCACAGATCACCGCCATTACTAGAAAAAAAATAATAAAAATGCCATAAATCTATTCCCTATTTTGTAGACACTATAACTTTTGTGCAAACCAATCAATATACGCTTATTGCGATTTTTGTTTTACCAAAAATACGTAATAAATAATAATAATAAAATAATAAAAACGGCAGAAGTGATCAAATACCACCAAAAGCAAGCTCTATTTGTGGGGGAAAAAGACGTCTATTTTGTTTGGGTACAACGTTGTACGACCACGCAATTGTCAGTTAAAGCAACGCAGTGCCGTATCGCAAAAAATGGCCTGGTCATTAAGGGGGAAAATCTTCTTAAGTGGTTAATGCATGAAGATAAAAAGCCTTCTGTGTGCAGCAGCCCCCCCACAACCCCCCTAATACTTACCTAAGCCCCCTCTCTGTCCAGCGATGTGCACAAGTCCCTCGGCCGTCCAGGACGCTGCTAGGAGCCTACCTATCTAACACTGTTGATTTTCCTTTTCCCTGCAAGATTCAGCCCATCTGGCAGCGTGAGTGCCATGCCAGAGAGACACAGAGCAAAGAGTGAGTCACCTCGGCGGTTGGAGGAACCAAAGCAGCACAGCTCCCAGGTCAGTGATTGGCTATAAATCATGCTAAAATCTAATTTTATTTTGTTTCACATTTACATCCCACACTCACTGCATTCCTCCCAGAATCTGTCATGCACAAAAGGTTATACAAAGCCATATAGATTGTTTGTATTCTAGTCCCAGCTTTTTCACCTAAATCTTCCGAAACTGAAATAGATTAAGGTAGAGACAGAAGCAAAGCAGTGGCACCTCTCTGATCATTTATCTTAATTTCTGTCAAGAATTGAAATATACATAAACATTTGTACTACTAAGTTTCTCATATTGCATATTATTTTATATATACTGTGATTCTGTACTTGCCAAATATGCTGCAGAAATCTCCCTCCACTAAGTCTGGCTGCATCCATTTTAACTGTGGGCAGCTGAAGCTGCTGCCTGTTCACTTCCTGGATTTACACAGACACACACAGAGTCGCTCTGCAGCCCTGCAGCTCTCATTGGTCCTCTTATGACTCATTCCCCCTCCCTTCTTGGCAAACTCTCAGGAGAGTAAGAGAGAGAGAGAGCTGTGCATGATGTCAGAAGCCTAGGCATTTTACCAGACAAGAAATGGAAAGTGGGCTGTATAAGGTATTTACTGGCAGAAAAAAAAAATGGTTTACTAGCCAAAGTTAAAACAACAAGGGCAGAAGATTTAATAGATGGAAAGTTGAAAAAATGACTGAAGTTCCACTTTAAGTCTTTCATAATGTGCTAGTATGCGATGCACACTAGCATATTATGATATTGCCTTAGAGGGTGAAACTTTATTTTTTAATTTTATTTAGACTTTACTACTGCTTTAAGCCAGCCATAGATGGTATGATTTTGTTTCCTGCAATAATGGGTTGCAGGAAAGAAAATCACAGGAATTTCCCATTAACACAGTCAGTGTTGATGGGGGAATTCCTCCTATGATGCTAATGTGTTCCCCTGCTGGGGGGGGGACACAGAGAGCTATCCCTGACAGGAGAACACACGGGGACTATTTCTAGTGACTATATCCGCTGGCAATAATCACATGAAACATCCAAGGGGTTGGCTGTACCCACGTTAATCGATCCATAAGTGGTTCAAATCTCCGCCAGACCTTGCTGAGATTCCAACCGCTTATTTAGATTTGTATGTGCAACACTGATCTTTGCAATTTGTTAACTATTAAGCTCAAATGTATTCACAGGGTTATGTTTGAAAGTCCTTGTAAGTAGTGTTTTGAACTTATCTTTTATTTTTTTAATTAAGGGGGAAGAAACAGGAGTTATTGGGGTGAGTGGTTACGTAGAATATCTCCGTGAACAGGAGGTGTCAGAGCGATGGTTCCGCTATAACCCACGGCTAACCTGCATCTACTGCGCCAAATCTTTCAATCAAAAGGGCAGCCTAGATCGGCACATGCGGCTCCACATGGGAATCACTCCATTTGTGTGTCGGATGTGTGGGAAGAAGTATACCCGCAAGGATCAGCTGGAGTACCATATCCGCAAACATACAGGCAACAAGCCCTTCCACTGCCACGTGTGTGGGAAAAGTTTCCCTTTCCAGGCCATCCTCAATCAGCACTTTCGGAAGAACCACCCTGGCTGTATTCCTCTCGAGGGTCCTCACAGTATTTCTCCTGAGACCACCACTGTAGTCACTTCACGAGGCCCAGCTGGTGAAGAATCGCCTCCTCACGAAGAAGCCGGTGCAGTAGGGCCCTCAGCAACATCTGACATGACGTACGGCGGGGAAACAGCTCATGGTTCAGTATCCACCACTGGGCCAGACTAAAACACAAGAAAATATATATTACAGGAGGACACAAAGAGACTAATATCCTCCCCTTTTACCTCAACAGATTTTAACAATGTTTTCCTTCCCTTCTGCTCCTCTCCAAGTCAAGGTTGGGCTCTTAGAATGCCGAATCAGAGCAAATGGAATGATGGGAAGTTGGAGAATTTTATTGCCAAAATCCAGAAAAGTAACCATGTGTTAGCTTCCTATGTTCATCTTTTCTCTTGACTTCAAAAAGCAACAGCAACTGTATGAAGAAAAAGAGCTACTGTTTTTTTTTTTTCGTTTTTTTTTTTTAAGTGAATATATCCTTTTAATCTTTTTTCAAGTACACTTGGAATCTGATGAACCTCTGAGCATATACAGTGAAACAGAAAGCTGTGCATTCAGTTACAATGCAAGGGGGTTCTCCAGGAGCTGCCATAGGTGTTGCAGAATCTTTGAAACTTTCTTTTGAAATGTTTTTGGCAGACAGTGTATTTTTGATCTCGGCCTGCATAGAAGTTTGATGGTGCTGTCATAGGTGTGTTAATAGGGTGCTCAAAAATACTTCTGTAGCAGAGTCAGGGTCTCTTCCATACCTGTATGAAAGGTATATTTTAAATTTTTTATTTGATTGAATGGGGCGGCACTGCAATAAGTAACCTTGTAGACATCACAATTGTTCCCATCATTGGTCAAGCAGTGAAATGGGGGCATCTCTGAGGCTTAAAACAACAGCTCCTTGTGTGGTTTATTACAGTTTTAGGTGGACTTGGCATTGTTTGATCACCTTTCACCTTTCTTGCTTCTTTTTTTTTTAATTATTTTATTATGGCAAAGTTTCTCAGATGCAGCAAGTCAAATCATCACAGAAAATCTTCCAGTCCTTTCTTGCTTCTTAAAGGTACACTCCTTTGAGACCTAAAACCAGACATGGAACACAGTTTTCATGCAGATTGTAACTAATATTCATCCTGGCATCTCTAAGAAAATTGGCCAAAAGTTTTCGGAGGGCGAACAATCGTACGATTTTCTGAGGGCTCAACAAATTTTCTTTGAATCTAGGAGCCAGTTTTTTTCCTTTGTATACAGATTATATGGGGGTGATGGGCTGTCAGTGATACAAAATATATATATATATATATATATATATATATATATAGTGTCAGAGGGTGTCTTTCAGCCTTTGCCTGTGTGATATTCTGTAACATACAATATATTTCCCCCGGGGTGATGCCGGTGTTGTGCTCAGGGTGTCGGTGAGAGAAATCATGTTGGCGGCTGTCCGGGTGGCGATGGGCATGCCTTCCTCTCCACTCTCAGTCGCCGAGTAAAGCCACATATTACGTAAAACACACAGCGCAACACCGCTCCTTCAGCCACTCAAAGCTCATCTCGTTTCTTAGCCAGTCAATGTGCAGCCCGCCCCCTATAGCCAATGAAAGAGCAAAGCAGTGACGAATGGGTGACCAACCTGTATGCGGCGCACAGATGACCCAAAGAAAATGTGCGGCTGTGCCGCAGCCAACGGGAATGCCATGTGTGCACACACAGCAGCTAAAGTGGCATTGGTTGCTAGGACATCAGCAGTTCTAGTAACCAATGACAGCAAGTACCAGGTAGATAACTGAGAAACAAGCGGGCGTGGGAAAGCTGGCCTGAGGCTCCCAGTGGGGGAGAAGGCAGAGAGCGCACACAGTGCAACCACTGACAAAAGCCCAGGTGCTAGGACACAATTTCTAGTCGCCATGGCGACCTAGCACTTTGGATTTGTTGAGCCCTGGCCTAAGAAAATGTAGGCAAGTTTGTTTTTTTTTTTGCTTTTAATTTGAGCCCACATATTGGAGCATGAGAGTTAGGATGCACAAACTCAGAGTCATCATGTGACTAGAGACTGTGGTCCCAAGTAAAAACAGTATGAAAATCATGCTTAATCTGGCCGCAAGCAACTCAGATTGATGGTAAATTAAAATGGCTTTCTGAGGTTTTTTTTTCACTTTTAGCATTAGAAATTCACAATTTTTTTTGTTAGAATGGAGTTGCTGCCTAAAACTCTAGGGTTCTACCCTATTGCCATGGTTATCACAGTCCTGGGTTTTTCTTCCTCCCAGGGTCCCCAGGCATTTTAACACAGCAGGATGATGAAACTTGCAGGAGTCCACCTAAAACTAATGATTTTAAGCAAAATTTTCCTTGAAGATTTTTCTGTACCGTACATACAGTATGAGTGAGTTCTTACATAAGAAAGGTTTTTTTTTCTTGGTGTTGTTTGCCTGGCCAGCTGCCTGCTTTGTGAATTTCTAAAGAGAGAGTTGCTTGCTATAAGTTAGGATGCACTAAGCTAGCTCTCATACATACATCAAAGGCTTTCCCAGGAACACGAGATGGATCCTTGTATTATTCTTGTGTTTAAATAGCCTGATTTTTTTTTTTCTTTTTGTTAATTGTTATTTATAAGAGACTACAGCTAAAATTCTCCTCTTTGCTTCTTCCGCACCTTTTGTTTCATGAACAAGGGAGATCTACTTCACTTTATCTACCTTATGGCAACACAAACTGACTAGTGAATATGCTTTAACACACCTGAAGTTCATTATACGTTATTTTCCGTGAGCTTCTTATATGCCAGGGGCACATTCAGAAGGTTAACTGGCATATGAGGGCCATGCAACAGTATTTCATATATTTATTTATTATTATTCATTTTTTTTTTTTTTTTTTAGTTTTCCATATGTTATAGAGCGCCGTTTTGTTTCATTTTATTACTATTTGTTTTTCAGAGGAATGACAATGGGAGTTGGTTTTGTATTCTAAAGGGCTTTTAATATTTACTTTATACAGTATATGAAAAATGTGTCGGCCCTTTGACAGAAGTTAAAGGGCTGTCCACTACGTCTGTAATGATGGTGCTGGGAAAGTTGGATGTGATATGTAAATGACATTTTCACGCCATTATCACCAATTTGATGGTTGAAAGACCTAAAAAAAAAAACTAACAGGACCTCCACCTCAAATTAACTAGGTTCAGTTGGTTGCCCTATAGGTTTTCCAATGTGCCAGCACCTCGTCCAAGGAGATGCAGGGACTTTATTACGACAACATGGAGGTAGGTGCAATTTACACCCACATCTTCAAGCAGTTTTTTAAAATACTAAAAAATGGGTGCTCAACCCGTGGCCTGCCGAGTCCTCTGATGTGGCCCGTGACCACATGCTCTGGGATGGCGGGTCGGCAAGCTCAGATTGGGATTAACGGGATGCCGACCAGCCATCCAAGAGCATCAGAGTGCATGGAGCCAGCGCCGGCAGCAGAAGAAGCAAGAGGCCGCAGAGGGAGCAGGAGCCACATAAGCCAATGCTTCCTCTGTAGCGCCAGCTCCTGTCCCAGGCGGAGTGCACTTCGCCTGGGACCTTTCTAGCTGCCTGGAGAGCGATGCCAGCAGAAACTGGAAGAGGAAAAGGTCAGTGTATTAAACGTCACATACACTGCACTTTTGCAATGGGCATATTAGCACAGCAAAAGGGTTATTAGGCTGCTTTCACACTGATCTGCAGGTGCAGTACATCTAAGACTTTCCTACGGGTTAGATGTACTAAGCCCTAGACTTCTATTATATTCTGTGGGTTTGGCGTGCTTTCAGAAAGCACACCACACCTGCAAGATGTAATGGAAGTCTATGTGAAAGTGCAGCTAACCTGCAGGAAAGTCGCAGCTGCACCCGCGGTGCAGGTAAACTGCAGAGCATCAGCGTGAAAGCAGCCTTATAGAGGGCTTAGGATAGTAAGGGCTCGTTTACATTTGTGGTTTGGAGGGTGGTAAAACCCCATAGTTTGTGGCCCGTGACTGGTTACCAGATCACTTAAGTGGCCCTCGCTCTTCAAACGGTTGAGCACCCCTGTATTAAAATGATTTTGAAGGACTTTTCGCCTGAGCTTTTATTGTCATTAAAATGGTTTCCATGGGGGTTAACTGTTTACACTTATCAAAGAAAATTTTGGTTAACTTAAAGTGTTACTAAACCCACAACAGAAAAATCAGTCTGTATATGCAGTAAGGCATGCTTGTTATAATCACTATGGAACCTAAGGGGTTAATCCTGTGCATTGTGTAAAAAGGCTGTCTGATCCTGTCTTCTCTGATCCTCCCCTTCTTCCACAGTCCCCAATCCACCTTCTGATAGAACAGAGCCTTGGGGACAGTCTGCACATGCTCAGTTTGGTGTGTATTGTGCATGTGATCAGCACAGGACCAATCAGAATGGTTCAGGCAGAGAGTCAGGAGTAATGAAGCCTCATAGGACAGTCAAATGAAAATGAAAACTCTTCCTAAAAGCTTTAACTAGACACTGATAGAAGTCATAAGACTGCTATATACTGCTGATGAGAAACTGTATTCAGCAGTTTATATTTACTAAAATAATTGCATTTCCATGTTCTGTGGGAGACCAGATATAGTGAATGAAGGGTCCTGGGTTTAGTAACACTTTAAATATTCAGTATGTAGTTTCTGCATTTATTTGTTTAACTGCTAAACATATTTCTGTTGCGCAGTTAAAGGTTTCTGCCCTTCATATCTAGGTTAGTTTTGTCAGCAGCTAAGTTGTCTATTGTAATAGATGTAAGTCATCTCCTGACAGTAGTTGTCAAAACCCTTCCTTCGCCTTAAAGCAACCCTGTGACCAGGTTTAAGAATATGCAGCAAAAGGATATAAAATTCCAAATTTGTTGGATAATGTGCCCCTGCTGGGCGCTGTGGCTCCTCCTGTTAACCACCTATGTCACTACAAAACACCGTAGTGACATAGGAGTTGGCAGGAGGAACCATAACACCCAGCAGAGAAGAGGCTATATAACACATTCAGAAGTGTTTGGTGGAAGGGCCCCCCCAAGCTCTTCAAGAGAATGCTAGAAAAATACATATAAATATTCTTCTACAGGGGGCTGCTGCTCTATATTCTTACAACTGACAACAGTGTTGCTTTGAAGCCCATCTATGGCACAACATAGACATATACCTTTGTAGTACTCTATTTTTGTGCCTGGAGTTGGGCTTTAATATACACCCATAGCTGCTCTTTTAGGTTCAGTGAAGTCTTCAGGAGGTGCATCTGTTGGTGTTCAAGGAAGATTGACCAGAGTTGCTCCTCATAGCTTCACTACTCCTATCCAGGATTACAGCTTGGCTGTGGTCACCCTGTGGCAAAGGAAACTGAGTGCAATATTATCATGAACATGATTGATAAGAGAGGACTTAGCCTACTTTCAAGAGACAGGAAGCAAGGCAGATCTGCAGATGGAGCAGAAAACCTTTAAACAAGCTGTGCTATCGTGGCAGTCTCACGTTTGGGTTTAGGTAACATACACTCCTGAGTTCTGTACATTATTTATCTACCTAAAGTTGATGTCCAGTCAAATTCTATCTAAGCTTAACCACTTAAGGACCAAGCCTCTTTCTGAGATTTGTTGTTTACAAGTTAAAAACTGTTTTTTTTTTTTTGCTAGAAAATTACTTAGAACCCCCAAACATTATACATTTTTTTTTCTAACACCCTAGAAAATAAAATGGCGGTCGTTGCAATACTTACTGTCACACCGTATTTGCGCAGCGGTCTTACAAGCACATTTTTTGGGGGGAAAATACACTTTTTTTTAATTAGAAAAATAAGGCAACAGTAAAGTTAGCCCGATTTTTTTTTTTTATATTGTGAAAGTGATGTTAACGTAATGTTACGCCGAGTAAATTGATACCCAACATGTCACGCTTCTAAATTGTGCCCACTCGTGGAATGGCGACAAACTTTTACCCTTAACATTTTCCATAGACGATGTTTAAAAAATTCTACAGGTTGCAGGTTTTGAGTTACTGAAGAGGTCTAGGGCTAGAATTATTGCTCTCACTCCAATCGCGGCGATACCTCACATGTGTGGTTTGAACACCATTTTCATATGCAGGCGCTACTCACGTATGCGTTCGCTTCTGCACGCGAGCTTGGCGGGACGGGGCGTGTTTAAAATTATTATTTTTTATTTTACCTTTTATTTTTTATTTTTACACTGCTCTTTAAAAAAAAAATTGTGTCACTTTTATTCCTATTACAAGGAATGTAAACATCCCTTGTAATAGAAAAAAAGAATGACAGGACCTCTTAAACATGAGATCTGGGGTCAAAAAGACCTCGAATCTCATATTTACACTACAATGCAATAAAAAAAAAGAAAGAAGAAGAAGAATTTGTCTTTTGAAAAAAAAAAAAAAAAGTCCCTTTAAGAGCTATGGGCAGAAGTGACGTTTTGACGTCGTTTCTGCCCTGCAATGGTATGAAGACAAGTGGGGGCCATCTTCCCCTCACTCGTCTTCATGCCTAGCAGAAAGAAGGATGCGATCGCCTCCGCCGCTGCCAACGGCTCCGGTAAGTGATCTCGCGGCGATATCCCTCTTCGAAGTTAGGACGTATATCGGCGCGCAACGATCCGGAAGTGGTTAAACCTGCTCCCACCCTTATTCTAACTACCTTGTAAAGGAAAGATGCTTATCCTTACCTATTCTGAAGGTGCCCCAGTCTGGTCACATGATCTTCTCAGCGGCCGGCAAAAAGGAGAGATCGCAGACAATGGCTGCCTATGTAGTGACATCACCCATAGGCTTGCACTGTCGGCTGTCCCTCCGGTGCTGAGAGCCGATCATGTGAGCGGACTGGAGCGCCCTCAGAATAGGTAAGTATAGACATCTTTCCTTTGCAGGGTAGTTGGAAAAGGGCTTAGAATGGGGGTGGAAGTGGGTTGAAGAATTTGACTGGACTTCTACTTTAAGCAACTTTTTTCTTTTAAAGGAAGCTAACAACAAGCGCTTGTTTTCCTCCACATTAAAGGCATGCCATCTCGTTTTTTTTTTGCCTGCTTGATGCTTACAAAGTTTAAAAAGCAAAGTGTGGATAATGTTGTTATAATTGGTATGTGGATGGATAATATTGATAAGTTATAAAAAAAGACCCTAGTGTTACTACAACTTAAGGTTAAATTAGAATTCCAGCCTAACAATAACTATGCTTAAAAATGCCCCCCCCCCCCTTCCTAGCTACCTATCCTGCCTAACCTGTGCACTTACCTATTTTTAGTGTGGTCCAGTCATTTGATTCTGCATCTCCAGCTCCCCTGTGTCAGGAGTGCTGGCTGCATGGAAGAGGAGGAGCGCCTACAACTGCTGGAATTTAAGTGATGTCACTGCCCCCTTGAATTCCCAGTCGTTGTCCCCCCTGCAGCCAGCGGTCACTGACACAGGGGATCACGTGACTGGACCGGACTAAATAAAGGTAAGTTTACAGATCTTTTTTAAACAGTCTAGGCAGGATAGGTCGATGGTGGGGGGGGGACATTTTTAAGCATATCTAAAGTGGTTTTAAATCCCTTTCATGAAATTTGACCTAGGCACATATATCTAATATTTTCTTATCTCTCTCCAAAGCCCTAAGTCCTGTGTCTTTCTGCTGCTTCCTTCTGTTATCATCATGATAACTTCTGACAAGTTCTCCAACACAGGAGACGTAAGCAGCTGAACATTTGTCAGGGAGGGAGCTAAGAGATACAGAGAGCCGGTCTATTCAAAATACAGCTCTGCATGCTGCTTCCTACCTCTGCCTATGTGGAGTGGAGGAGGGTGCCTCTCTGTGTATCATCTGAGGCTGTTCACTGGGTATAGGAGAGGGTTTACATCCACTTTAACGTTAGGATGGAATTCCACTTTAAGGATTCATGACTTACCTAGGTTTTGTTTTTGTGGAATGAGTGACTTGTAAAAGAGGTGCTTGGGGAGAGGGGTATTTATGAAGTCTGCATGTGTCTTCCAGTTTCTTCACCTGCAATGCATATCCACCCATTGCAGGGCCTAAGAGCATGTAGGTATGTTTAGATTGCTGGGGGAATTCATGGCCTTTGTAGGTCGATGATGGCATTTGCTGAGAATACTTCTGATTTTTGGCGATGTCTTAAGCTAGCCATACACAGGCTGAACAAGAGAAAATCAGTCGATTCCCCCATTTGTGCTAACAGCATGGATGAAGAAATTTCCACTGCTGGTTATTGTATTCGGCAGCAATGACAACTGTGGCTGCATCTGATAGGGCGCAGTCATTGTACGGCCCACAATTTTCCATCTGGCTCAGTCGAATATTTAAATTGACTTTTGTCAAGTCAGGTGGTGCTTGCAGGGCCACCCACTGTTTAAAATGTGAACCCTCTATGGCCAGCTTTAAGCCCCATACACACAGGCCAAATGTTTGAAACAGCTGGTTACAAAAAAAAACAGCCGTGTGTGTGTGTCGGTCTGTCCGGACACTTCTGTCGGACATGCATGCTGGAAAACCAGCAGCCGACCAACTCCCGATCAACGTTCTCAGCCAATGGCAGAGAGTGCTGACCGGAGTGTTCTGGTGGGAGGGGGGGGCATCCCCGTCAGAACACAACAGCTCAGAGGGGGAGATCGCTGGACCAACCTCGCATGGTTAGTACAGCAGCTCCGACCAGAGCTGTCAGGTTTTTTTTCGGATTGCACGAAAAAAGAACAGTGTGTACGAGGCTTTAAGCCTCGTACACACAATCAAATTTTCTACAGACAAAAGCGCCAGACTTTTGTCCGAAGGGCGTGTGCCGTGAACTTTGCCGTGAACTTGTCTTGTATACAAACGGTACACAATTGTCGGCCAACAAACACAAACATAGTGACGAACTACGAGGCATTTCAGCTCTTGCGTGCCACCCTTTGGGCACCTTCTGCTAATGCCGTGTTTGGTGAGCATTGATTCCGAGCAATGCGTGTTTGTACTTTGGATTTTTGTGTGGCGAACTTGTGTACACACGATAGGAAAATCTGACAACAGACCGTTGTCCACTGAAAATTTACTAGCCTGCCATCCAACATTTGTTGGCGGAAAGTTGGACAACAGTTGTCTGATGGAGCGTACTAACGGTGGGATTTTAGGCAAACAGTCTGTCATCACACAATTCTCTGCCGAAAATCCGATCGTGTGTACGAGGCTTAAGTCTTGTTTGCATCAAGTTCCACTTATGATTTGCAATGCTCAGAGGAGATCAGGTAGAATAGGCACTGGTGCTACAAGCTGATCCCAAACAAGCAACTCTGCTCTATAAAGTGGGAAGCCCCTTCATGACTAGACACCAGCCAAACATTTGCTCAGCAGAAGATCTGAAGTAGTAAAGCACTTTGAGCTGCTTGGTGGTTTTCATAGGAATAAAGGTCCAGCGTGGGAAAAAGTTTGTTTCATTTACTTCAGAGCTGCTGTGAGCCAACTTATTGGTGACAGGTGAAGGGCAAGGCTTACCGCTGTGCAAAATTGAAGGGATTTTCACCTTTCATGCAGACTATGGAAAGCACAGGACTTTTCCACCTTAGCCATTTTGAAAATTACCTTTTTTATATATCTTACAACAATGTTGTTTTTTAAAGCAGAAATGACCATTTTTTATTTAGTAGCACTTTAAAAACAAGCTGGTCTTCTTTAAGGGAATGCATTTTTTTTCTAGATCTAGGTGTAAAAAAGACCAGTTTTGTGTAAATAATGCAACTAGTGTGTTTTAATGGGGGAAAAAAAAAAAAAAGTTTCTGAGTACAGTTTTTAAATATATATGTACACGGCGACAGGCATATTACGCAGACCCTTCTTTTTAGCACTTCATAATTGTTATGCTTTACTAATCCTTCTCACAATGCAAGGCTATGAGTCGGCTGCCTGATTGAAAACAACACATTCCCCAATGTAGGCGAGTTTATCTCGGTGCTGGTTTACCAAGAACGTTGAATGAGGCCGAGTCAAATACAGAGCTCCCTCTTGTGGTTAGTTTATAAATCTCTTTAAAGCCCCATTCTAGGCAAAAACTATTTTATCCTAGCCTTCCCTCCTAGCTCCCTTTAACCCACGATGATAGGCTTCTTTCCCTTCTTAAGCCTAGTACACACGGGCCAAAAGTCAGATGGTATCTGCCAGTTCAATAGAAACCGGCCAGCAATCGGCCGTGTGTACTGTAGTCGGTCTGACAGCATCCAGACGTTCGTCTGGCTTCTATCGAAGGAGCATGATGGAAAAAGGTCTGACGATCAGCGGTCTCAGTCAATGGCCGTCCCCCTGTCAGAACACAATAGAACAACAGGGGAGAGCAATGTACTAACATTGGATAGTTAGTACAGCGGCTCCTCCTGAGCTGTCAGGTTTTGTTTGTTGATCCAGCCCTGGGACATTGCTGGGTACATGTCGCCCTCCTCTAATGTCCTTTTTCAATTCTGAATCCTGAGAGAAGCCCACTGCAGCCCAGCCCAAGCAGTCTCCATGTTAAGCAGGCACTGATGTGGACACTCAAAAAAGACCCAAATCAGGAAATAAAGAGACGTGGGAAAGACTTGGGGCCAGATCATCACATGGCTGCAGCTACCGATAGAAAGTAGAAAGGGCTTTTAGATAGGGCTGTTTTTTTTTTTTTTTTAATGTAGCGATTAGTTAGGTTTTTTAGACTAGGTTTTATCATGGAGTTAATAACATATGGAAGAGCAAGAATTTAAAACTTAAATATTGGATTAAAATGACAATCAAGTAAACAGTGCAATATTAGTTAAAATATTTGCTTACTAGAATTACTCTGTACTTTCCCTTTTAAAAAGAATTATTCTATACAGGTGCTGGAAGACTGCAGTAATGCAACATTACCACTACCGTGATTTTAACCGTCTTTTTGGAGTTTATAATTGCTGTAGTGGTCCAATGACATTTAAATTGCATCTAAACCCCCCTAAAAAAAATGAAAGCTAAATTCCAGAGATGGATTTGCATACATTGCATAGTTACATTGGTCCAGCTCAGACCATTGTGAGTATACATATTCCATACCTGTGGGGCTGCTGTCAAAGCGGAGAATCTCTGTAGTGGAGGCCACTACTACACAGTGATTGTCACTATCTTCCGGGTCTCCGAGTGGCTGCCCTGCTGCAAAGTAACCACAGGGGGTCGCTTGCTTGGCACAGGTACCATTTACAGAAAGCCTTGCATTTTTTTTCAATAAATTCAAGGCGTTTTTAGATTGGACTGGGTGGAGCTTGTGGCATAATGAGCCCTCCTCTCCACCTTGTCCAATCAGAGAAAGTTTTGCATTCACTGAGAAAAATGCAGGGTGTTCCATAAATGGTGCTCGGGCTGAGCTCCCTTTATTGTGCTCTGCATTCTCAGTATGTCCTCAATCTTCAAGATTGAGGAAATCTTGTGGCAGATAAGAGGTACTCTGCAGGGGCAGCCTTGGAGAGGATCACATCTACATACATATCTATAGATAATTGTAATCAGTATACTGCATACATTTTACTGAGCTTGGTCGGTGTCCTCTTGAGAAAGATTTGCTTGATTTATTCAGAAAAGTTAAGAGAAGTTTAGTTAAGTCTTGCAATGGACTGAATTAGGATAGAGGATTGGGTTACTACACAACTGAAAATCACCTATCACTGACACTAAGGGCCAATTCACACTAGGTATTGAAAATGCATGTACATTTCCACGTTTTAACGCATATTGACGGCTGCTGACATATATTTTGATGTCAGTTGACATGCATGCGCAGCGTTATGGTGTGAACAGGACACATTGGAAATTATTGTTTTTCAGATTTCCTTCTGTTGATCTGCGTTTTACAGCTGGTCTAAAACGAAGATCAATGCACTGGTGTGAATTGGCCCTTAAGGAATTAGGACCGGTGACAAAGTAGCTCATACGTGATTAATCACACATTTTCACAAAGAACTGTAAACACATGCTACCCTGTTGTCAGTCCCTTATAAATCGATCGTGGCTTTTTTTTAGCCACGTACTCAGTCACACAGATTGAAGTAGTTCTAAAAGGTTAAAGGTTTTTTTTACCTATGCATGAAGGTAAAAAACCTTCAGTATGCAGCAGTCCTCCCCAAATATATACCTGAGCCCAATTGTGATTCAGCACAAGATTTGCTGCTCTTCCTCCTCATTGGCTGAAAGACGATAGCCAATCCCGCTGGCTCCCACTGCTGTCAATCACCGCCAGTGAAGGGGGGCGGGCCTGAGCCCCGTTCTGTGTGTCTAACACAGGAGCGCACATGCACAAGTGCCCCCCATAGCAAGAGACTTGTGATGTGGGTACTCATTGAAGAGGAGGAGGAGCAGCCAGGAGCGCCAGCAGGGTACCCGAGAAGAGGAGGATCAGGGTTGTTCTGTGCAAATCTATAGATAAGAGAGTTGAGGTTTTTTTTATTATTATTATTATTGTAACCTTTGATATCACTTTATGGGTATAGCTCATTGGGTGAAAATCATACAAGCACCTTTAAAGGAGGGAAATACAGAAGCTGCTATTGCTAACCTTCTGGGAAAGCTAGTTGCCCGTTTTTGGTTTTTTTTGTTAAATCAGTGACTTTTTTTTTCTCTGTTGTTTGAGCTGGATGGACTTCTGTCTTTTTTCAACCAGATTACCTATGTAACCTGTAGCTACATTGGTGTCACTGTTTTTGAAGAGGGTGGCCTTAAAGGCCAGGTCCAGGTCCCAGACCTAGTTCCATGCTTCTCACATATTTAGGGTGTAACGTGAAGCATGGCTGCATACATAATCCCTCCCTCTTATTGCTGCATTGCATTCATTTTTATAAAACATATTTTTTCTTATATTCAGGCAGAGCCACGTCATACATTCACTGGTATCACTCCCAGTAAATTACTACATGCCCCATATTCCACAGCGGCAGAAGGTCTGTGTGGAGCCGCACCAGTGATCCCCTCCTCTCTTATTCCTGTATAGTCCAGCCGCACTTCCTCCTACCGAGGTCTGTTCCTCTATGGGTGGTGAGGGTGGAGCTGGGGGGGGGGGGGACATTACAAGAGCCTGCACATTCCACCATGGATAGTGGCTGCAGTGCTCCACAGGCTTCCTTGCAAAGAATTAGTAAATACATATTAACCATTAGATCAATGTTGCGGGATTTACAAGTTGTTTTTTTTTAAAGTGGACCACTTTAAGTCAGTCTGTTTAGAAGGAGGGATGTGGAAATGTACGGAGAAGTGCACATTGTAGCAAGGCTTCAGTCAAAGTGAAGGAAAGGTTTGCAGGTTTAGAATCAGGCATGATTCACATCAGTAAAATGAGTTGATTCCTCCATCCACACTGAGCAGCTTGGATGGAGGAATCTACACTGCCGGCTTTTGTTTTCAGCCTTAAGCACCCACGGCTGCTTGAATACCCAGTGACTGCAATCTGATTGAACTGCCAATGTTACACCCGACTATTTTGTTTTTTTTTAGTCAAAAGTTTGCCAAGCTGATTGGTGCAGACGGCTTGAATTTTGGCAGATTCAGCAAGAACCAGATATAATTTGAGCCATGTGTTGCCAACTTTATTTGGCAATACAGAGGGCAGTGAGGGTGTACAAGGGAAAGCATCCGTGGAATCAAATTAGAAATGACCTGTGTGAAAGTTGGTTGCTGTACTGCGACTATCCTCATTGTTCTTTGCACAAAAATGAAATATGCATATATAGTTCTTTATCTGATTTAAAGTGAACTTGCCAGACATATTAAAGCATATCTTAAAGTGGAACTTTAGTCAGAAAATTAGATCCTGCTCAATCACTTTAGGCTGGCCCCTTTTGGAGTTAACATAAGTGCCTCACACTGCTTTGCACATGCTCAGTTGCTCTCTATTTTTTTGGCACTGTGCCGAATTTGTAGAGGCTGATCTGCCTAAAGATTTACTGCTGTTCAGGGGCTCTGGGCTTCAGCAAAATGGCAGCCTCCAGCAAAAAGAATCAGGAGCAATGCCAGAGGCAATTTACCGGGCACACTAATGTTAGTAGCATAACTATTAACCTCTTGGCTCTGGCACCTCCCGGCCCTTCAAGGGGTTTAAGATGCCGGGAGGCGCAGTGGGATTTATGGCAGTCACATGATCGGGAGGTTTCCGTTAGCCGACAGTGACTGTGCGGGGAGCACGCTCTTGGCACAGCTGTATTTACACGAATTCACGCAAATATGCGGCCGCTCAGGACCAAGGCCCACCCGCCAAGAGGCCACATATTTGCGAGCGGCCAGGGCCAAGTGGTTAATGTGGAATGTATGTTACTAAAGATTATTATTTTTATCAAGTTGATATGGGTAAAGTTCTGTTTTAAGCCAAAAATAAAAAATGTAATTTCCTCTTCTCCACTGAGCACCCCTGAGGTCCTCTTATTGGACAGGCAGGAATAATTGGGGCTTATAACCAAAGTTGGGGAAATTGAATCATTAGTAATGTATATACAGAACCATGGGCGCATACAGAAGAGAGTTTCGTCAGCTAACAGAAGTTATACTAGGTACTGTGTAATGGTTCCGGCTTTTAGCTGAAACTTTACTTCTAAAAAGTAAAGTAGTAGGGTTCTACTTTAATTAAAACAGGTTTTTGTGCTAAAGAAGGTAGTTTTCTTCATTATATAAATATTATTTCTCTACCCATCTGCAGATGTCACTTGCTTCCATCAAAGTTATTTAATAAAACTGGCAAAGGTCTTCCATGGACATTAGCCATTAGAATTGTCTGTGGCAGTCTTGTGATTGGTTTTTAGTAAGGATATGACAATCTTATTACAGCGAGGAGAGAAGATAGTTGGTTTTAGGCCTGTTCCACAGGGACTTGAGTGTATATAACAGCACTGTGAACAGCAAGCTTTGTTGAAGCTTTTAAAGTACCATTCAACTCTAGTTTGTAAATGTTGAACACAAATCCCAATGGGAGTGCTGATTGCCACTTTAAGCAAGCTGCTAGCAGGCTTCTCACAAGCTCTAGGTTGGGTTCACACTTACTGCATCCGCGGCTCACAGCAGGGGGTCCTGTGCATGTCTGTTCACTGATTCAGGTGCAAATCAGGTCAGAACTTTTGTCTGAATTTGCACCCGCAATGGAGCCAAAGCCTGAGCAGTACTCTTCTGCAATCTGGACTGTGGCCACCCTGGAGCTGTGTGAACCGGATCCTTTGCAAGCCCGTCACACTCTCCTGTCATGCGAATTGGATGTGGAGAAATTTGTATCAGTGTGAACCCAGCCTCAAGAAGTTCTGAAGCCTGCTAGCATCTTGCATAAAGTGGCAATCAACACTCCAATTAGGATCTGTGGTCAACATTTACAAACCGGAGCTGAATGGTACTTTAAAAGCTTCAACAAAGCTTGCTGAAAGCTCTGCTAATGCTTTGTCAAAGCTTTCTGTTCACGCTGCTTTTATACAAGGTGAAGCCCGTGTGAAACAGGCCTTACACCTTGCAATGTGATTAAACAATCTTTTGATCCACCACATGCAAATTGAGTGAATTATTTAAGTAGGGCCTCCTCATAGTTTTGTTGGACCTAAAGGAGATCAGAAATTGCACATTCAGTTGCAGGGTGTATGGCCTGCATTGGGGTAAAACCCCATACACACTATTCGATTTTCTGCAGATTTTTGTCTTCAGATTTACCAAAATCATGTAGTGCAAGGGCCTGCCTGATTGCATACAAATTGAAACTCTTAGGCGCCATTTATACCTGAGAGTAGCGTTTTCAGGCAGAAAGTTGCTTGGTTTTGCCGCGATTTTGACACGTGTTTGCCACAGGTCAAAATGTCACCAATGTAAAAAGCAGAAAAACGTCCAAATCTGCCTGAAAGAAAAGTTAAAGGAACTTGTTTGAACTTCAGGTGTTTTGGAGCTTCTGGCTGCAGGCGTTTGAGTGGAGATGTGAACCATCTCCATAGAGAATAATTCTTTTTTTCCCCTTCAGCGTTTTGTAGCTTCAGGCTTCAAGCTACAAAACGGTCAGGTGTGAATGGAGCCTAAAGGTTTGAACTCATATTGTATGGTTTTGGTAAATCTGAAGACAAAAATCTGCAGAAAATCCAATAGTGTGTATTGGGTTTAAGAGCTTGCACCTGATTGCAGAGATAACCTAGAAGTAATAGGGAGTGAGTGGAGACATTCCCATCTAATACAATCTGATTTGATCTTTCCTTGCATTGTAATCAAGTACTGGTAGGGATGAGGGTAAAGGCATAGCAGAAGACTTTATGGGGATTCTTGGGGTGTCTTGGTTTCTTTTCATTTATCAAAACTTGTAGCATTTGAAGTCTGTGAATTTAGCCACTGTGACATATGATAATCCAGATACATTTCATTGTGGAGTGGAAGAAAAGTCCACTCCATGTGCCAGAATACACTGGATCAGTTCTTACCTCTCCTCACAATATAGTTCAGGTTTAAGCATTTTACAAACACTGAGTTTAGAGCCGGCACCCCAGTGATATCCTATACAGTAAAGATGTGAAATTTTATAACTGTCTGTCTGGGAGGATAGAATGGATGAGGATCAACATGAGAATGAGCCATATATCAGTATGGCAATACCTGTATAACATTTCTTTTAACAGCTTTGAACCTTTACTCATTTACTTTTATTTCCCTGACTATAATGTATGCAAAATCCCTAAACTGGTCATATACTGTATGTGTGCCATTACCAAACGCAAAATGTGGGAAGCTTGCCGACTCTCACTGGTGTGATTTTTTTGTTTTTTAAGGGACAGTTTATATTAATTGCAGAGCTCTTACATTACGTTTCTTCTTTTCCTGGTGATGGGGTGAAAGATTGTACCATAGTGATTTGACTAAGAAGTGCTTATCAAGTAATTGGACTGGCCAATGGGTTAGCATTGAATACAGTATAATGCTGATTGATGAAGGGATCATACCGTCTTCTGGACCACAAATGGCTGCATGTGATTGGTGTATGATCTGACTGGTGGGGGCCATAAAGTAGATTGAAACCCTAAAGCCAGCCATACAATGATTGAAATTTGTCCAGTTCAACAGGGACTGGCTGAATTTCAATGTATGTGTGGCCACCCCTGGTTGGAAAAATGACCCCAATCAGAGGCTGCAGCCACTGATCAATGTATTCTGACAGTAGAGAGTCCTGTCAGAAAACAATGTCACGGGGGGGGGACCATCTGTCCACCTAGCTTTTGTGGATGGAGGAATCCGTACATTTTTTTTCCATTCAGAAAAAAGTATCTATGGTTAGCTTAACTGGATGACATTTAAGCTGGGCATTGCTGCTGAAGGTACTTGTAGCCATTTATTCACAGGAAACTGAGAATGAATAGCGCGGCTGTGTGGGCGGAGCCCCACACAGGCGTGCTGTTTTCAAATAGTGACAGCGGGTGCGGGGACAGGGCTGCAGATGCTGGATCATGTAATGTGTTCCAAAACTGAACTGATGCTTTAAGAAAAGTTGCAGAGTGGAAAATAGTTTTCGGAATTATTTACATATTTAAGGTTTGAGACTTTTCTGATTGGGCGAGATCTACTTTATTGATTAAACCTGGTTGGTTTACAAAGGATTACACAGCTCCCTCCCCACATTTACTTTTTTTGATACAAGGGGGTAATACCTTATTCCTTGGTCCTGTAGGCCTCTTTTCTGCTGGTTCCAGTATTGACTGTGAAGCTGCTCCTCTTCTCTGGTCATGTGGCCACCCCTCTTGTAGACTTCATAATGTAGCTTTGTGCTGCATTGTATGTGGTATCATCAAGGGGCCACCCACATTCTGAGGTGAGAGACAAAAAAAGTGCTGGCTGCCGCAGGACAGCAGATTAAAGTGGTTCTAAAGGCAGAATGTTTTTTATCTTATTGCATTCTATGCATTAGGATAAAAAAACCTTCTGTGTACAGCAGCCCCCGGTACTTATCTGAGCCCCATCTCAATCCAGCAATGTTGCACAAGAGACTCAGCTGTCCGGGACTCTCCCTCCTGGATTGGCTGAGACACGCAGCGGGTGCCATTGACTCCCATTGCTGTCAAAGTCAGTGAGCCAATGAGGAGATAGAGGGGGTGGGGCCAAGCCGCGGCTCCGTGTCTGAATGGACACACAGAGCAGCAACTCAGCTCGGGTGCCCCCATAGCAAGCTGCTTGCTGTGGGGGCACTCAGCAGGCGGGAGGTGCCAAGAGAGCCGGCGAGGGACCCAAGAAGAGGAGGATCCGGGCTGCTCGTTGCAAAACCACCGCATAAAGCAGGTAAGTATAACATTTCTGTAATTTTTAAACAAAAAAAAACAAGCCTTTAGTATCACTTTAACCACTTGTCGACCAGCCACTGCAGTTTTACTGTGGCAGAATGGCACGGCTGGGCAAAACGACGTTATGTAACATCGCTTCGCCCTGTGGCCACTAGGGGTGCGCACCTGCTGCTCGCCCCCGGAGCCGATGCGAATGCCCAGCAGTTACTTGCCGGGCTCCCGCAATCGCTCGTGACACACCGAGAACCAGGATCTTCATACAAAGTATGAACAGCGATCTGTCATCTCCCCTAGACAGTCCTATCCCCCCTTCAGTTAGAACACAGAGAGAGAACACAATTAACCCCTTCCCTGCCAGTGACATTTTTACAGTAATCAGTGCTTTTTTAAAGCACTGATCGCTGTATAAATGCCACTGGTCCCAAAAATGTGTCAAAAGTGTCCGATGTGTCCGCCATGTCGTCGCAGTCCTGATAAAAATTGCAGATCGCCGCCATTACTAGTAAAAAAAAAATAATAATATATAAATCTATCCCCTATTTTGTAGACGCTATAACTTTTGCGCAAACCAATTAATTTACGCTTATTGCGATTTTTATTACCAAAAATATGTAGAAGAATACATATCGGCCTAAACTGAGAAAAAAATTAGGTTTTTAAAAAAAAAAAATGGGGATATTTATTATAGCAAAAAGTACAAAATATTGTGGGTTTTTTTCAAAATTGTCGCTCTTTTTTTGTTTATAACGCAAAAAATAAAAACCGCAGAGATTATCAAATGCCACCAAAAGAAAGCTCTATTTGTGGGGAAGAAAGGACATCAATTGTGTTTGGGTGCAACGCCGCACGACTGCGCACTTGTCAGTTAAAGCGACGCAGTGCCGAATCGCAAAAAATGGCCTGGTCATTCAGCAGCCAAATCTTCCGGGGCTGAAGCGGTTGAGGTAGGTATTCCTCTCTGGTACATCCCCCCCAAATTAAATAAGCATTAGAACCCCTAGACTCCAGGGGAAGCAGTCAGCCACATGTTATTTTACGTAAGGTGACCAGAGTCCAGCTGTAAAACAATACATGTACTCTGGAAGGTTTTTCTTTTACCATATCTACCACCATTTTGATGCATCTTACACTTAAAGTACATAACAGTTTGATACCCAAATCTACAACCAGTATGGCACTACTACACATCTTCTCAAGCCTTCAATTTGTGAGCTTGGCGTTATGGGACAACTTCACAATCAGTCGCTCTGAATTCATACTGTATTCTGTGCTTTCCGATGTACAGCCTCCAATACCAGTGCGTCACCCTGCACCAGGCTATAGCGAAAGACTTTTCTGTTCCTTTATATTGACATTGCATGCTAAGGAAGTCTGGACAATGCAAATAATTTATTCAGGACGTCATATATATCTCTGCATAAGAATGCTTAAATTATATTTTATTTGCCTGACTGAAGCTTTTGTGTTTGAGTAAAAGAGAATGTTTTATAAGAATCCTTTCATCCACATTATCACTTATTTATAATGAACACGGTTTTTATCGGACTCCTGAAATCCTATACAACTGTGAAATGTATGCTTTCATGTAATCCTGTTTGAAAGACATTAACTCCACGCATCATGGATACTGAGCAAGTTTAATGGGGAGATTTTTTTTTTTCTTGAGTTCAGTATCCACTTAGACCAGGAGAAGACTATATCTTTAATATCCTTATCATTTATTTTGGAACTTTGTATCCAGTTGTCTCACAGGGGTGAAATTGGCACAAGAAGATTAATAAAAAAAAATATGTGAGTGCAAGATTGTCTGCTGTGTTTTGGTTTTTACATTACATAACTCTTACCGTAAATGGTAACGCTATACATTGAGTATCACACAAGTATAGAGGACCTGATGGGAAATGTAAAATAAACCTGTGTTTTAGCGTGCAGGTCAAAGCAACAGATTCACTTATAAATCCTCACCTTGTAAAACAACTCTTTCAGTTTAAAATAGAAAGTAAAGGCAAAACATTGCATATACAGTATCTCACAAAAGTGAGTACACCCCTCACATTTTTGTAAAAAAAATTTTTATATCTTTTTATGTGACAACACTGAAAAAATTACACTTTTCTACAATGTAAAGTAGTGAGTGTACTGCTTGTATAACAGTGTAAATTTGCTGTACCCTCAAAATAACTCAACACAGCCATTAATGTCTAAACCACTGGCAACAAAGGTGAGTACACCCCTAAGTGAAAATGTCCAAATTGGGCCCAAATATTTTGTGTGGCCACCATTATTTTCCAGCACTGCTCTTGGTCATGGAGTGCACAGGCTTCACAGGTTGCCCTTGGAGTCCTCTCCACTCCTCCGTGACGGCAGCACTCATGCAGCCCCAGACCATGACACTCCTACCACCATGCTTGACTGTAGGCAAGACACACTTGTCTTTGTACTCCTCACCTGGTTGCCGCCACACACGCTTGACACCATCTGGACATGGTTCTAGTAATCCATGTCCTTAGTCTGCTTGTCTTTAGCAAACTGTTTGCAGGCTTTCTTGTGCATCATCTTTAGAAGAGGCTTCCTTCTGGGATGACAGCCATGCAGCCATGCAGACCAATTTGATGCAGTGTGCGGCATATGGTCTGAGCACTGACAGGCTGACCCCCCCCCCTTTGCTTCAACCTCTGCAGCAATGCTGGCAGCACTCATATCTATTTCCCAAAGAAAACCTCTGGATATGACACTGAGCACGTGCACTCAACTTCCTTGGTCGACCATGGCGAGGCCTGTTCTGAGTGGAACCTGTCCTGATAAACCGCTGTATGGTCTTGACAACCATGCTGCAGCTCAGTTTCAGAGGCTTGGCAATCCTTTTATAGCCTAAGCCATCTTTATGTAGAGCAACAATTTTTTTTTTTTCAGATCCTCTGAGAATTCTTTGCCATGAGGTGCCATGTTGAACTTCCAGTGACCAGTATGAGAGAGAGAGCGATAACACCAAATTTAACACACCTGCTCCCCAATCACACCTGAGACCTTGTAACACTAACGAGTCACATGACACCGGGGAGGGAAAATGGCTAATTGGGCCCAATTCTGACATTTTCACTTAGGGGTGTACTCACTTTTGTTGCCAGCGGTTTAGACATTAAGGGCCAGTTCACACCATATGCAGTCCAGTGCGTTTTTCTTTAATCGTACATCACGGGACACAGAGCCATAGTAATTACTATGTGGGTTATAGTCCACCTTTTCGGTGCTGGACACTGGCACACCCTAAACAGGACGTTGCCTCCCTATATAACCCCTCCCACTACTGTAAGTATCTCAGTTTTTTTGACAGTGTCTAAGGTGTTGGTCACGAGTAAAGATGTGCTGTGATGAGCTCCACTGGAGCAATCCTTGCTGGGGCTAACTATGCAGCCAGATCCAAAGTGTCTTTTAGGCCGAATTGAATGGTACCCAGGCCTCGTATCTGAAGAAACAAGGTTTTGCCTGTAACGCTTATCTTTTTAGAGATCTGGACCCCAGGATCCAGTACTTTTAGTATTAAGGTCATAAAGCTTTACTGGCGGGGTGCTTTTTACAGGTCCAGGATTGTGGGTTCCCCGAGGGTTCCCGGTTCCTGAAGGTTTGTTATTGGAACCCACCATGAAGGGTGAAAATTGGGAACCCTGTGCCGGGAAAGGTAAGTGGAGTTTTTCTAAGGAATTTTTAAATTTTCTTATGAAATGTCTCCTTTAAAGTAAATGTTGTCATGCCTAAGTGTCACTACTGGGGGCTGTATGGAGCATGTACCTTCTAATGCTTTGCTCAGAGTCAGGCTGTGTCACAGAAGCAGCAGACTTTTTTTCCTCCTGCTAGCAGGCAGACCTCTGGTAAGTTTAGGGGGTTTTGCTTTCTCCAGACACCCCCACCTGAGCTGAACTCTTCCCCTCTTCTAGAGGCTGAGTATAAGGGAGAACAAAGAACGATCAACAATGCAGTTTTCTTTCACCCCCCCTACACGGCAGCGGCTTCCAGGTCTCCTCCACGACATCCCTCCCTCACTCAGCCGATCCCGTCGGATCGGAGGCCCGTGCTTGCGCGGGAAAACTTTTTTTGAAAAAAAAAGGGGGGGGGGCGCGATGCGACGGTGGGTGCGGGGCTTAGCGTGGCGTTGGCATCCTCCAATGCAGGAGTGCGTTTTAAAAAAAGAAAAACTCCATTTATGCTGGCTGCAAAATTGTCAGAGACACAGAAGAGCATGAAAGAGGTTTTGGTAATACAGGCATTTCCTATTTGACACATTTACTTCTTGCATCAGGCTGAGCATTAATAGCAGCGGCTGGACTATTGCTCAAGCAGTGGATGCGATTTCTTCTGGTAGTACCTCTGCTTTGTGCATCGGGCTATGGTCAGAAGGGGGGTTGAAACACCCCCCAAAAAAAACTAAAAGGATCTCCCTCAAGCTCTGGAATGCCTACTCATCTCTACAAATGGCATCCTCCCCTGAGAGAGGGTGGCTGGTCAGAGTAAGCATCAGGGCCATGAAATGTCTGCAACTGTTTTTAACACTGCAGCCCCTGTTTAATTTATGATAATTAAAAAAAAAAAAGTTTAGCGACCTTAATCGCATCCCAGTCTGGGTCAAAATGCAACAGGTTCTCTTCCATTACCCAGGGCCCTCAAACTAAGGAACTAGGGGAAGGAGAAGACTAATTCCCTCAGGGGACCGTGTTGAGGGTGATGACTCCTCTGAGGTGTCAAATGCGGGAGAATCAGCTGTTCCAATCTTAAGATTGATGGTGCAATTTCTTGCCAAATGATTGCTTCACATTTATGTACCCTTAACTGAGTGTTTGGGTTCACTAAAGTCTCCTCAAGCTGTGCATGCCTTTTCCTGTCCATTCATTGCTGGAAAAGCTTTTTTGTATCTGAGAGAATCACCCAGATAAGCATTTTTTTTTCCCCTCCTAAAAAGTTTTCACACTTTATCCTATGGTGGAGGAAATTCACTAAGTAGGGAATACCAGCAATTAACGCTGCTATATCCTCTGTGAATAAGCTTGACTTGTCCGGCAGACAATGCTCAAATGCTTAGGGATCCAATGGATGAAAAGGTGGAATTCCTATTGAAAAAAAACACTTTTTTCTCAGGCAAATTGAGTCTCTCAGCCTGCGCTGCCAGTAATTGTTAATCATTGAGAGATCAGTTGAAACAGGTGTTCAAGGTTATCCTGCTCAGCAGGCCCAGGAGGCAGCTTTATGTTTGCAATAGTTGCTATGAGAGATTCTATCCTTCAGGCCTTGCGCCCTTCTCTAAGCACCTTGTAAGAAGCTCCTGGCTAGTCTTCCTTTTTGCAGCTATTGGGGATGTTTTGGAATACATCCAAAGAAATTCTAGTGGAAAGCACCCCTTTTTGCCATTTAAGAAAAGGAGTAAATGTATTTTCATTTTAAAGCTCCTTCTTCAGGCATTTACGGCCGCTTTCACCGTCAGGTATAACCACTTCAATACTGGGCACTTTCGCCCCCTTCCTTCCCAGACCAATTTTCAGCTTTCAGCGCTCTTGCACTTTCAATGACAATTGCGCTGTCATGCTACGCTGTACCCAAATTAAATTTTTATCATTTTGTTTGCACAAATAGAGCTTTCTTTTGGTGGTATTTATTCACGACTCCGTTTTTTATTATTTGCGATTTAAGCGAAAAAAGAACGGAAATTTGGAAAAAAAAAACTATATTTTCTTCTTTCTATTTTAAAAGAAATCCAATAAAATCGAATTTTGTCATACATTTATGCCAAAATGTATTCTGCTACATGTTTTTGGTAAAAAAATTGCCTGTGATCAGGAGGGCCAATCACAGAGCCCTCCTGCCGATTGGAGATTTGCCGTGTCTGGGTGACACGAGCGCATCGGGATCGCGCCGCTGCGCAGGCCCGTGCGCACGTGATTCCCCTCCTTCTGAGGGACGTTCCTGAACGTCCACTCAGAAGGAGAGAGCGCCCACCCGGCCTTTTATGTACATTGGCCGAGTGGGAAGTAGTTAATCGAATAGGGGGAATTCTTCTGCAGTTCTCAAGGATCTGGCAGGAAGAGTGTCGGGACGAACGGGGGACTTCCTCAATAGCTCCAGGGTACAAACTGGAGTTCCAAGAGTTCCCGTCTCTTCGTTTTCTCAGATCAAACGTTTCTAAGGATCCAGAGAAAAAGAAAAAAGTGATCATGGGGGTCCCCATGTAAGAACAAAAGTTGGGGTTTGATTCAAACTTCTTTTTTTCACGGTGCCAAATCCGAATGGACATTCTGGATCTCAAAAATCTAAATTCAGTTCCTGAATATAACCACTCTTTTTTTGTATGGAGTCAATCCAAATCAGTTATCTCCATCCTACAAGGAGGAGAACTTCTGGCATCAATTGACATCAAAGATGCATACCTCCATATGCCTATTTCCTCGCTCACTAGTAATATCTACCTTTTAAGGTGGAAAATCTTCATTTTCTGTGTGTAGCTCTGCTTTCCTGTCCAGCTACTGCACCTTGAGTGTTTACAAAATGTCTGGCCCCTCTTCTAGCCAGATTAGGGGCCAAGGTATAACTTTTATGGTTTACCTAGTCGATCTGTTCTTGATAGACCAGTCGGTAGCCCGCTTAGACCAAAGTATGGTCACCACATTCAACTACTTGGAATATCTAGGTCAGATTCTCAACCTAGGAGAAATCTTCTTTAGAACCATGAAGAAGGCTAAAATGCTTGGGTCCGATCATAGGTACACCCAGAAAAGGGTATTCTTACCCCAGGCAAAGATCAGCGCCATAAAAGGAACTGATTTAGGTGGTCGAAGCAAGATGAATTTCTTCTAGTCAACTTTGCATGAGGTTGTTGGGAAAGATGGTGGCTTCATTTAAGTCCGTTCCTTATGCTCAGTTTTATTCGAGACTGCTGCAAAACGGTATCCTATCGGCTTGGAACAAAGGGTTCAAGCTCTACATTCCCAATGTGTCTGACTCCAAAGCCTACGGCCACATCACCCTGATAGCGCTCGATCTCGTCTGATCTTGGAGGCTAAGCAGGGTCGGGCCTAGTTAGTACCCGGATGAGAGAACACCTGGAAATACAAGGTTCTGTAGGCTGGGTGCGCTGGAGCCTCAGTTTATGGTTAATATCCAAAAATCTACTAAGGGGAAAATCCTACCTTTTTTGTATAGGTTGGGGAACAGTCCTGGAAGAGGCAACTGTCCAAGAGAAGTAGCCCAGATCAGAAATGGCCTTGCCCATTAACATTTTAGAAATTCAGGCAGAACTCTTGGTCCTGAGGGCCTGAACGTTCAGTTTACGGTATTGTCCTGCCAGGATTCAATCCGACAATGCCACAGCAATGGCCTATATTAATCACCAAGGGGGCACAAGAAGTTGTGTGGCCCAGAGAAAGGTGAATCATATCCTATCTTGGACAGAAAACAATGTACTTTGCATATCGGCAGTCTTCATTCTAGGAATAGAAAATTGGCAGGCGGACTACTGGAGTCGCAAACAGTTGTTCCCGGGAGAATGGTTCCTTTACCCCGATATCTTCCTGTCAATATGTCAAAAATGTTGGATCCCAGACATAGATCTGTTTGCGTCCAGGTTCAATAAAGAAATCTACAACTTTGTGTCAATAAAAAAAGGATCCACTAGCATGCAGAACAGATGCCTTGCTACTCCCGTGGAATCGGTTCTCACTGATTTATGCATTCCCTCCTATTCTGCCTGGGTCCACGACTTCTTCGCAGGATCAAGCAGGAAGGGAAGTCATTGATTCTTATGGCCCCCAGCAGGGCCCAGGAAATCTAGGTATGCAGAGATCGTAAAGATGGCAGTAGGGGACCCATGGACCCTACAATCATGGCCAGACCTTCTCTTGCAAGGTCCGGTGTTCCATCCTACTTTACAAACGCTAAATATAACGGTCTGGCTATTGAGACCCACACTCTGAAGAAGCGTGGGCTGCCAGGTTCAGTAGTTTCTACCTTGGTTAATGCAAGGGAGCCAGCCTCCATAATTATATATTATGGAGTCTGGGAAACATATGTCTCCTGGTGTGAAACCAGGAGTTGCACCCCAGGACATAGGTCAAAGGTAGAATCCTTGACTTTCTGCAGATGGGGTGAGAAATAAGGCTGGCCTTGAGTGCTAAGGACAGGTCTTGGCCTTATCAGTATTATTTCAACAGCCACTTGCTTCAAATTTTTTGGATCGTAACTTTATTCAGGGGGTAATACAGCTTAATCTCTGGTTAGGTAACCCCTGAACCCTTGAGACTTAAATTTAGTTATGTCTGCATTACAAAACAATCTTTTTTGGGGCCGATACGACATATTCCCTTGGTCCTTTTTTGGCAAGGAAACTAATTTTTCTGCTAACCATATCTGCTGCAAGAAGGGTATCAGAATTGGCTGCTCTTTCTTGTAAAGAGCCATATTTTTATTGTTCACAATGATAAGGTAGTATTGCATCCTCATCCTAACTTTTTACCAAAGGTAATATCAGGTTTTTATCTAAATCAGGATATTGTTCTACCTTCATTTTTCCAGAACCCTGTTCTATGGAAGAAAAATCACTACATTCTCTTGATGTGGTGAGAGCAGTCAAAGTCTATTTAACCACTTGACCACTGGGCACTTAAACCCCCTTCCTAACCAGACTAATTTTCAGCTTTCGGTGCTCTCACATTTTGAATGACAATTACTCAGTCATGCAACACTGTACCCATATAGCTTTCTTTTGGTGGTATTTATTCACCATTGGGTTTTTTATTTTTTGCCGTATAAAAGAAAAAAGACTGAAAATTCTGTAAAAAAATGAATTTTTCTTTGTTTCTGTTATAAAATTTAGCAAATTAGTAATTTTTCTAAATAAACTTTGGCCAAAATTTATACTGCTACATATCTTTGGTAAAAAAAAAGTACAAATTGGTGTATATTATTTGGTCTTTGTGAAAGTTAGAGTCCAAAAGCTATGGTGCCAATATCTGAAAATTGATCACACCTGAAGTACGGACGGCCTATCTAATTTCTTGAGACCCTAACATGCCAGAAAAGTACAGATACCCCCCCCCCCCCCCCAATGACCCCTTTTTGGAAAGAAGACATTCCAAGGTATTTAGAAAGATGCATGGTGAGTTTTTTGAAGTTGTCATTTTTCCCACAATTCTTTGCAAAATCAAGATTTTTTTTTTCTTTTTATTTTTTTCACAAAATTGTCATATTAGCAGGTTATTTCTCACACACAGCATATGCATACCACAAATTACACCCCAAAACACATTCTGCTATTACTCCCAAGTATGGCGATACCACATGTGTGAGACTTTTACACAGTGTGGCCACATACAGAGGCCCAACATGCAGGGAGCACCTTCAGGCATTCTGGAGCACCCAGGCCAATTCTGACATTTCTTTCCTACATGTAAAAATCATCATTTGCTAGAAAATTACATAAAAAAACATATATCATGTTTTGGGGTTCTAACAAAGACCCTAGAGAATACAATGGCGGTCGTTGTAACTTTTTATCTTGCACTGTATTTGCACAGCAATTTTTCGAACGCGTTTTTTTTTTTTGGAAAAAAAAAAAAAAAAAAAAAAAAAACAGTTTTGTGCTTTAAAAAAACAAAACAGTAAAGTTATCCCAATGTTTTTGCATAATGTGAAAGATGAAGTTACGCCAAGTAAATGGATACCTAACATGTCACCCTTCAAAATTGCACACGCTCGTGGAATGGCGCCAAACTTCGCTACTTACAAATCCCCATAGGCGACGCTATAACATTTTTTACTGGTTACATGTTTTGAGTTACAGAGGAGGTCTAGGGCCAAAAGTATTGCTCTCCCTCTAACGTTCGCAGCGATACCTCACGTGTGGTTTGAACACCGTTTTCATATGTGGGCGGGACTTACGTATGCGTTTGCTTCTGCATGCAAGCACACGAGGACAGGGGCGCTTTAAAAAATTCCTTTTTTTTATTGTTTATTTTACTTTATTTTAGTTTGTCACTTTTTTCCAAAAATTTTTTTTTTGATCACTTTTATTCCTATTACAAGGAATGTAAACATCCCTTGTGATAGGAATATGGCATGACAGGTTCTCTGTACAGTGAGATATGGGGTCAATAAGACCCCACATCTCACCTCTAGGCTAGGAAGCCTGAAATAAAAAAAACCTATCCTGGCTTTGATCGTAGCTGTGAGACGGTAGAAGCACCGGAGGGCGGCGGGAGGGGGGGGGGATGTCCCCTCTCGCCTCTCGTAAGAACGATCAAGCAGCAGAACAGTCACTATGATCATTCTTATGGTGTAGGGAATTGCCGGCTGAAAAGCTGATATCTGAATGATGCCTGTAGCTGCAGGCATCATTCAGATTTCCCCAAAGTCAAGGACGTCATATGACGGCAGGCGGGAAGTGGTTAAAACGCTTTTTTTTTTAACACAAAGTTGTCCATTTATACAATATTTCTAACACATAGCATGTACATAGCAAAAATGACACCCCAAAATAGATTCTTCTACTCCTCCTGAGTACGGCGATACCACATGTGTGAGGCTTCCACAGCCTGGCCACATACAGATGCCGAGTACAACTGAGTATGGCCGAGCATGGTCGAGTATGGCCGAGCATGGTCGAGTATGGCAGGGTATGGCAGAGTATTGCAGGGTATTGCAGGGTATTACAGAGTATGGAGGGATGGCTGAGCATGGATGGATGGCTGGATGTGACTGCAATTGTCACAGAGCAGCGCTGTGTGCACTACAGATCCAGCCCACAGCGCTGCTGCCATCTGATCCCTCCCCCTCTCCTCTCACACTGTACCAATCGGTACACAGAGGGGAGAGAGGAACCGGCGTCATGACATGATGCCAGGTTGTTTACAAGTGATCGCTCCATCGTTTGACGGAGCGATCACGCAGTAAACAGCCGCTATCAGCGGCCATTTACCATGATGCGCCGGGTCCAGTCACGGATGTTCTCAGGGGGCGCGCGAGAGCAGGAGTCTGGGAGGACGTCACTGTACGCCCTCCCAGAGTTATGCAACCGCCATGTAGCCGTCATTCGGCTATGGGCCGGTTGTTAAGTGGTTAAAAGCGACTGCTCAGATTCAGAAAACGGATGTTTTGTTTGTGTTGCCTGAAGGTCCTAAAAGAGGACAGGCAGCATTGAAATCTACTATTTCTAAATGGATTTGACAAGTAATCGTTCAAACTGATGGTTTAAAGAGGTAGTTCTATCCTCTCAAATCAAAGCGCACTCCTCTAGGGCTGTTAGTGCTTCGTGGGCAGTGCATCACCAAGCCTCCATGGCTCAATTCTGTAAGGCCGCAACTTGGTCTTCAATCCATACATTTACCAGATTCTATCTGGTGGATGTAAAAAGACATGAGGCTGTTGCCTTTGGGCTCAGTGTACTGCAGGCAGCAGTATAAATCCTCTGATCTCATAGTGCCCTACTTGGTTGTGTCTCCCTCCCCTCAGTTGGCATTGCTCTGGGACATCCCACATAGTAATTCCTATGGCTCTGTGTCCTGTGATGTACGATTAAAGAAAATAGGATTTTTATAACAGCTTACCTGTAAAAATCCTTTTCTTTTGAAGTACATCACGGGACACAGAGGTCCCGCCCCTATTTCTAGTATACACGTGTATTGCTTTGCTACAAAAACTGAGATACTCCCAGTAGTGGGAAGGGTTATATAGGGAGGCAACTAACTGTTTAGGGTGTGCCAGTGTCCAGCACCTGAAGGTGGACTATAAACCACATAGCAATTACTATGGCTCTGTGTCCCGTGATGTACTTCAAAAGAAAATTATTTTACCGGTAAGCTGTTATAGAAATCCTATTTTTTCTGCATCAAAAACGCATGGAAAGTAGGTTATATGGTTTTCAATGGCATAGTTCACACCAGTGCGTTCCAGAAAAAAAGTAGAACATGCTGCATTTTTCCTGCACTGGAACGCTGTAAAATGCATCAAAAATGCACTGGAATGCACCAAAAACGCACTGGAACACACATCCCTATTTAAGGTTAAGAAAAAAAAGAGGGGGGAGAAGAATGTACCGGACTGCATCAAAAACACGCATGTAGAAAAGCATCTGGAACGCATCCGGACTTCGTTTCTATGGTGTGAACTGGCCCTTATAGCTGTGTGTATTTTGAGGGGACAGCAAATTTACACTCATATACAAGCTGTACACTCACTACTTTACATTGTAGCAAAGTGTAATTTCTTCAGTGTTGTCACATGAAAATATAATAAAATATTTACAAAAATGTGAGGGGTGTACTCACTTTCATTAGATACTGTACATACAAAAAAAAACTAACCTTTTTTCCCATTTTTTGAGTGATTACATACCCCCTTCTCAGCTGCATAAGCAGCTCACAGAGCTGGGGGAGGAAAAACACCAGCACACTGGTCTTCCCAGTAAAAGGCAGTCCGGGGAAGGCGTGTCAGAACAAGTCTGATCATTGGAGAGCAGGCTGAGTTCTCAGCACAGCCAGAGAACTGACCACAGTGTGTTCTGTTTAGTGTGCTTAGCTTTTGCTAGGAAAGCAAAAGGACTACCAGGAACACCAGGAATTTCACACAAAGGAAGCCATACAAAGAACAGGATACTTTTTCATACAAGTACACGGTACAGCAGAAAAATATCAGTAATATGAAATGTTGGGTTAACATATTCTTTAAGTATGGCCTCTACCGAAATATTCTGCTTCCTTTTACTTGCCCTGTCACATTTTATAGACCACCTGGAGCAAGAGAAATATCTTGTACTTTTGGATATTAGGAGCCACTGATCAGAGAGGTAGCAGCCTCGGGCCAAAACTAGGACCCTAAACAATGTTCTTTTAGTACAGGTTAACCTCCAACAAGGAGAACCACCTTGTCACTCCTAGCATAGGTGGTCAGGTACTATAGCTTGCTGCATTGTTCTGCACATATAGCAGCCCCGTTTCCCATAAGCCAAGCAAGCCTACCAATACTCAGTTGCCCCCAGGTTTTATACACAATGCTACAGTGGCTACCATGCTGGGGCAAGAACGAACTAAGCACAGCGAACAGGTACTTGCGGTAGACAGGCAGTGTGGTAATGTTAGTCGGGGCTCAGAGCAGGCAGAGTACCAACGAGTAGTCACAGTCTATCCATGGTTAAAAGGCAGGCAGAGTTCTGAGGGTACTTAAAATCCAATCCGAGTTCGTCAACAAGGAATTCTAAGCAAGCTGGCAGGGAAGGGCAAAGATGCAGGTCTAGGCATGGGAACAAGGCAGGCAAACAGTTTTTGTAACATGTGCTTCAAGCTCCCTATCACAAGCAAGAGACTAAGAGCTTGGCTGGCTTAAAACAGGTTTGGTCTCCACCCAGATGCTGTCTACATCAATCACCCTGCAGGTGGACAATCAGACCGGGAATGCTGCTCAGCCAAAACTGGGGTGCTGGAATGAGACCAGCGGCTCTCCTGAAACAGGAGCGTTACACGCCATATATAAAAATCTGACCTTCATCAGTCCAGCACTACCACACACCAACCTTGTTAGCAATACTGAGGAAGGTTTTTGGTCATCCAATATAGCACTTACCAGGTTAACACTATGGCTGTGCTTTTAATAAGGCAGTCTCTCTGGCACCACAGCAGTCTCCCTTACAGAATAGTGCATACTTCAGTACCATGAAAGTTTGACACTTAACAGAGAGTAGGGATGAGGTTCGGGTTTACTGCTACCGAGGGTTAGTGGTAAATCTTTCACATTTGAGGTTCATGGACTCGGCAACATAATCCAGCAATTTCCTATAGTCAGGGCAGGACTTAGGGTGGTGGGGGCCCCTGGGCTTGAGTTACTTTCGGGCCCTACCTTCTATACATTACCATATTTATCGGCGTATAACACGTGCCCCAAGTTTAGGAGGGAATTTTAAGGAAAAACACTTTTAGGAGGGAAGTTTAAAGGAAAAAAACTTACATTTAAATGCCCATTAATGCAGCCTTGCACAGCATCCATCTGCAGCCTTGTCCATCCATCTGCAGCCTTGTCAGTGTAGCCTTGTCATTTGCAGCCTTGCCCCAATGTCATTTGCAGCCTTGTCATTGCAGTCTTGAAGTTTAAAAATGGCGCCGCCAAGATACAGAGTCCTCTGTATCTCGGCAGCCCTCGGGTCCTCTCGGCGGCTCTCGGGTCCTCTCGCAGTCCCGAGCGGAGCCGAGAGTAGCCGAGTGTTTGGGTACAGCATCACACAACTGCGCAATTGTCAGTAAAATCGACGCAGTGCCGTATCGCAAAAAAAATGATTGAAGTGCAATATTTCTATTATTACATTGTTATACAAAATAAAATAGTTCAACTCACCATAAGCAGAATCAGTCGGAGCCTGAGCGTGTCACTTGCTAACGTCACCTGCCTTCAGATGTGGATTGTCACTTGCCACGTCACTTGTCAGAGGATGCAGAGTGTCACTTGTCAGCGATGCAGGGTGTCACTCATTTGCCACGTCGCCTGCCACCGGGTCGAAGGGGGCCCCGTCAGGTAGGATGTACGGGGGCCCCATGATTTCTAACATTCAGGGGCACATTCAGGGGGCGGCAAACTCACGCCCGCTAGCAAGCCCGTTTTGATGGCACCGCTGCTTATTTCATGCCAACCGATCGGGCTTGTGTAGCGCTGGAACGCACCATAGGGCGGACGTGATGTAATCAGCCAGAAATTATGCAAGACATGGGAGGCAACGCGGCCCTCATTTCTGGCTTATGACATCACATCCGCCCTATGGTGCGTTCCACCGCTATCAGGAAGTGGAAGCAAACAAGCCTGATTGGCCCCTATGAAAGCTAAGCAGCTTTACCGACGAAATGGGCTGGCTAGCGGGAGGGAGTTTGCCGTGGATCCTTTCCTGCCCGCGGGGCCCCTATTGGATGGGGCCCATGGGCTTGAGCCCAGTCAAGCCCATTTGTAAGTCCGGCCCTGCCTATAGTAACCATATTGCACTACCTGGCTTTTGAACTTAGGTCAGTTGGCTTAGAAGGGCCAATACTGCAATTGCATATGCCAGACCCCTTACTATAAAAGGGTAAAGTCACAGCAGTCATATTGACAATGTGATTTATCTTAAATAGGGAGTGTTGCTGACAAATTGTATAGAGAAAAAATAAATTTAAACCTACTAAATGTCATCTACAGTGGGTATAGAAAAGAATCACCCCTTTAACCACTTATGGACTGGAAGGATTTAGGATTTACCCCCTAATGACCAGGCACTGCGTTATTTTAACCGACAATTGCGTGGGCGTGCAACCCTGTACCCAAAAAAAATTGATGTCCTTTTTTTCCCACAAATAGAGGTTTCTTTTGGTGGTATTTGATCACCTCTGATTTTTTTATTTTTTGCGCTATAAACAAAAAAATACATATCCATATACAATGCTATAATACATATCCCAAAAAAAAAAAAAATGTAAAAAAAAACAGAACTAATTTCTTTATCAGTTTAGACCAATATGTATTCTGCTACAAATTTTTGGTAAGAAAAAAAATCCCAATAAACGTATATTGATTGTATTGCGCAAAAGTTATAGCATCTACAAAATAGGGGATAGATTTATGGACTTAATTTTTTTTTTATTGTTTTTACTGGTAATGGCGGCAAAACGCAATTTTTAGTGGGACTGCGACATTGCAGCAGACAAATATGACCCCAAGTGACACTTTTTGGGGACCAGTGACACCAATACAGTCATCGGTGCTAAAAAAAAAAATGCACTGATAACTGTATAAATGACACTGGCAGGGAAGGGGGTTAACACCAGGGGCGATCAAAGGGTTAAGTGTCCTAGGGAGGTGCTTTCTAACTGTGTGGGGGGTGGACTGACAGTGAGTAAACAGAGATCACTGTTCCTAATTACTAGGAACAGACAATCTCTGTACTCCTCTGTCAGAATGGGGATCTGCCTTGTTTACGTAGGCAGGTCCCTGTTCTGCCTCTCTGTGGAGCGATCGCAGGTGGGCGGCGGATAACGCGGCCGCCGTCCACGCGCATCGGCTCCTGCTTTGTGCAGTGGGCCCATGCACGCCCACAGTATCTATTACATGAAATGACGTACGGTCACGCAATAGAGCTGCCCTGCCGCAGTTTATCTGCGGCGGGCGGTCCTTAAAGAGGACTGCAGTCTGCTCACATAATTTTTATTAAAAACATCTTTGCCATTCTGAAGCTTTCCTCCAACCACTTTGCATATTATTTTAAATATACTGTGATTCTTTACTTGCCAAATATGCTGCAGAAATCTCCCTTCACTAAGTCTGGCTGCAGCCATTGTAACTGTGGGCAGCTGAAACTGCTGCATGTTCACTTCCTGGATTTACACAGACACACACCTCCAGCTCTGATTGGCCCTCTTATGACTCATCCCCCCTCCCTTCCTGGCAAACTCTTACTAGAGTGGGAAATTCAAGTTAGACTTACCGGTAACTTGTTTTCAGGACAGCACCTGAGAGAGTGGCTCCTCCGCTTGCCAATAGGAAACACCTCTTCCACCAAATTTAAAAGGAGGCTCCTTTCCACACATTGCCAGTAGTAGTAGAGAACCTCCAGCCCCGAACTGGAACACACAATCGAGATATGGTTAGTCACAGTATATATATAAAAATACAATAGGGCGGGATGCTGCTGTCCTGAAAGACTCTTTCAAAACAAGTTACCGGTAAGTCTAACTTGAATTTTCCCTTAACGTCTTTCAGGACAGCACCTGACAGGATAATAGAGACTTACCCCCTAGGGAGGGACCACAGCCTGCAGAACCTTTCTGCCAAAAGTCTGATCCCCTGCTGACAGGAGATCCAGTCTGTAATGATGGACAAACGTTAAGTAACTTGACCACGTAGCCGCCTTACAAATTTGATCTGGGGTGGCACCAGCTCTTTTTGCCCATGAAGTGGCCTGGGCCCTTGTTGAATGAGCCCTGGTTCCGAGCAGGGGAGATAGACCCATCTGAGAATAGGCTACAGAAATAGCTGTCTTAAGCCATCTAGCCAATGATTTCTTTGATGCCTGGTGGCCTTTTTTGTTTCCAAAAAAAAAGAACAAATAATGAATCTGAGGATCTAAAACCTTTCGTTACTTCCAAGTAATGTAATAGGGTACGCCTCACGTCTAAGTTGTGAAACTGCTCTTCGTTTTTTCCCAAAGAGTTGGAACAAAAGGTTGGAAGGATAATCTCCTGAGACCTGTTACGAAAACTTGCCACTTTTGGCAAAAACCCCGGATCTACTTTAACCACTTCAGCCCCAGAAGAATTTACCCCCTTCCTGACCAGAGCACTTTTTGCGATTTGGCACTGCGTCGCTTTAACTGACAATTGCGCGGTCGTGCGACGTGGCTCCCAAACAAAACTGACGTCCTTTTTTTCCCACAAAGAGCTTTCTTTTCGTGGTACTTGACCACCCCTGCGTTTTTTATTTTTTGCACTATAAACAAAAAAGAGCGACAATTTTGAAAAAAAAACACATTCTTTTTTACATTTTGCTATAATAAATATCCCCAAAAATATATAAAAAACATTTTTTTCCCTCAGTTTAGGCCGATACGTATTCTTCTACATATTTTTGGTAAAAAAAAATCCCAATAAGCGTTTATTGATTGGTTTGCGCAAAAGTTATAGCTTTAACAAAATAGGGGATAGTTTTATGGCATTTTTATTAATATTTTTTTTTTTACTAGTAATGGCGGCGATCAGCGATTTTTATCGCGACTGCGACATTATGGTGGACAGATCAGACATTTTTGGGACCATTGTCATTTATACAGCAATCAGTGGTACACAAATGCAACGATTCCTGTGTAAATGACACTGGCAGTGAAGGGGTTAACCACTAGGGGGCAGTGTAGGGGTTAAGTGTGTCCTGGGGAGTGATCCTAACTGTGGGGGGGAGGGGCTGTGTGTGGCACGTCACTGATCTCTGCTCCCGATCACAGGGAGCAGAGATCAGTGACAGTGTCACTAGGCGGAATGGGGAGATGCTTGTTTACATTAGCATCTCCCCGTTCTTCGTCTCCGTGAGACAATCGCGGGTATCCCCGCGGGCATCAAGTCTGCGGGACCCGTGACCCGGCTCACGGAGCTTGCCGGCGCGCACCCGCAGGCCGCCTTTTAAAGGGCAGCATACAGGTACGTTAGTTTGCCTGTACGTGCCATTCTGCTGCAGTATATCTGCGTGAGGCAGTCGGCAAGCGGTTAAGTACAATCCTATCTGAAAAAATGGACAAAAAGGGTTCTTTTACTGATAGGGCGTGCAGTTCACTAATCCTTCTTGTTGATGTAATTGAAGAAAAATAGTTTTCAAAGTTAAATTCTTTAGAGATATGGCCTGTAATGGCTCAAAAGGTTATTTTGCGAGTGCTTGCAGAACCACCGAAAGATCCCATTTTGGAAAATGCTTTACCGGGATCGGTCTAGATCTGGAAAGTGCACTGAAAAAATCTCATGATCAGAGTTTCTGAAGATAATGATCTCTCCAGATAAACTCCTAATGCGGCCACTTGCACTTTAAGAGTGCTGACTGCAAGACCTTTGTCGGCATGTTTTTGTAAAAACTCCAATACTGAGACTGTCTTTTACATCCCTGTGTTCTGAATGACAGCAAGAAACATAGACCTTCCATACTTTGGCGTAAATAGCTCTAGTTACCTTTTACCTACTGGAAAGTAACGTGGTTAATTGTTGTGAAAAACCTTTGCTTCTTAACAATTGCTCTTCAGATACCAGGCAGTGAGTTTTAACCTGGCTACATCCAGATGACGTACTGGCCCCTGTATCAGCAAATCCTAACTGAGCGGAAGTTGCCAACATGGCTTGATTGCCAACTGCATAACTATGGAAAACCAAGCTCTCTTTGGCCAAAATGGAGCAATCAAGATTATTGATACTCTCTCTCCCTTTTGTATCTTTCGCAACACCAGTTGAATCAACTGGAAAGGGGGAAAAGCATACCCCAGGCTAAAATTCCACGGATGTGCCAAAGCGTCTATCCCCTGAGAGCCGTTCTCTCTGAAGGGAGAAAAATTGTGGGAGCTGCGCGTTTTGCTTTAAAGCAAACAGGTCTACTTGTGGAAGGCCCAAGTCCTGGTGATCAATGCAAACACTTCCGAGTTCAGGCTCCACTCTACTTCCTGAAACCTCTGTCTGCTCATATAATCCGCCACTTTGTTTAACGTGCCTTTGAGGTGGACTGCGGATAAAGATAGTAAATGGTTTTCCGCCCACTCCAGAATCTCCACTGACAGCAAGTGAAGAGCCTTGCTTCTTGTGCCTCCCTGTTTGTACAGGTAGGCTACGGTAGTGGCATTGTCCGACAGAATCTGGACATGGAATCCTAGGAGGCTTGGAAAGAAGACAGCCAATGCTAGGGCAACCGCTTTTAGCTCTCTCCAATTTGAGGATTTTTCGGCCTCAACCTGGGACCATGTTCCCTGTGCCAAATCGTGACCCATGTGAGCCCCCCATCCTTGCATACTGGCGTCTGTTGTCACCACTGTTTCAGTCAGAAAGGACCAAAGAAAGCCCCTTTGTAGTACTACATGACTTTTCCAAAGTGTACGTTTGGTGGGGATCTTTATCTTCGCATCTAGATTCTCTGTCCTGTGGTTCCATGTTCTTAGAAGAAACCTCTTGAGAGGCCTGAAATGCAGCCTTGCCCATTGGATGGCTGGCATAGATGAGGTTAATGTTCCCAAAGCCGACATAACCCTTCGAACTGAAATCTGCCGATTCGGTTGAAGTGTCGTAACTACCCTCTGGACCTTGATCTTTTTCTCTTCTGGGAGAAAAATCTTTTGTTCTACTGAATTTATCAAGTATCCCAGAAAAGTACTTGCTGATCTGGAATGAAATTCGATTTTTGAATATTCCCCATCCACCCCAGAGAATTCAAATGACTGCGGGCTCTGTCCAGATCCCCCTGCAACTTCTCCCTGGATGGAGCAAAGAAGAGGAGGTCGTCCCAGATATGGGATTACCACAATCCCCTGGAGACGAAGAGGGGCGAGGGCTTCTGCCATTATTTTTGTAAAAATACGCAGAGTTGATGACAGACCGAAGGGAAGGGCCTTGAACTGTAGATGCATAGCTGCCAACTGTCCCGAATTTCCCGGGACATTCCCGGGACTTGGACTTCATTCCCGGATTTGTGGCGTCCCGGGAAATGTCCCGAAAAATTCAGTTCCGGTTTTTGAAACCGCCGCCGCCGCTAGAGGTCGGCGGAGACATTGTCTCCGCCGGCCGCCATTTTGTTGAAGTTCAGGAAGACGGCTGGGGGGGGCTAGACGAAGCTTCTGCGTCGCCGCCCACCCCCTGCCCCGCTCCGCCTCGGCCCGCCCCGCTCCGCCTCGGCCCGCCCCGCCTCGGCCTGCCCCGCTCCGCCTCGCCTACCCCCCGCCCCGCTGCCAGTCTGATATGGAAAGGGGCGGGGGTTCTAGGTGGGGGGTGAGCGCGCTCACGATGTGAGTGGGGGGGGCACAGGGGACACCTGATGTGAGGGGGGGCACTGGGGACACCTGATGTGAGTGGGGGGGGGCACTGGGGACACCTGATGTGAGTGGGGGGGGCACTGGGGACACCTGATGTGAGTGGGGGGGGGCACTGGGGACACCTGATGTGAGTGGGGGGGGCACTGGGGACACCTGATGTGAGTGGGGGGGGCACTGGGGACACCTGATGTGAGTGGGGGGGCACTGGGGACACCTGATGTGAGTGGGGGGGCACTGGGGACACCTGATGTGAGTGGGGGGGGGGCACTGGGGACACCTGATGTGAGGGGGGGACACCTGATGTGGGGGGGCACTGGGGACACCTGATGTGAGTGGGGGGGGCACTGGGGACACCTGATGTGAGTGGGGGGGGCACTGGGGACACCTGATGTGAGGGGGGGGGCACTGGGGACACCTGATGTGAGGGGGGGACACCTGATGTGGGGGGGGGGGCACTGGGGACACCTGATGTGAGTGGGGGGGGCACTGGGGACACCTGATGTGAGTGGGGGGGGGCACTGGGGACACCTGATGTGAGTGGGGGGGGGCACTGGGGACACCTGATGTGAGTGGGGGGGGCACTGGGGACACCTGATGTGAGTGGGGGGGGCACTGGGGACACCTGATGTGAGTGGGGGGGGCACTGGGGATACCTGATGTGAGGGGGGGGCACTGGGGACACCTGATGTGAGGGGGGGAGCTCCGCCGGGGACACCTCATGTGAGGGGGGGCTCCGCCGGGGACTCCTGATGTGAGGGGGGGCTCCGCCGGGGACTCCTGATGTGAGGGGGGGCTCCGCCGGGGACTCCTGATGTGAGGGGGGGCTCCGCCGGGGACTCCTGATGTGAGGGGGGGCTCCGCCGGGGACTCCTGATGTGAGGGGGGGCTCCGCTGGGGACTCCTGATGTGAGGGGGGGCTCCGCCGGGGACTCCTGATGTGAGGGGGGGCTCCGCCGGGGACTCCTGATGTGAGGGGGGGCTCCGCCGGGGACTCCTGATGTGAGGGGGGGCTCCGCCGGGGACTCCTGATGTGAGGGGGGGCTCCGCCGGGGACTCCTGATGTGAGGGGGGGCTCCGCCGGGGACTCCTGATGTGAGGGGGGGCTCCGCCGGGGACTCCTGGTGTGAGGGGGGGCTCCGCCGGGGACTCCTGGTGTGAGGGGGGGCTCCGCCGGGGACTCCTGGTGTGAGGGGGGGCTCCGCCGGGGACACCTGATGTGAGGGGGGCTCCGCCGGGGACTCCTGGTGTGAGGGGGGCTCCGCTGGGGGCACCTGATGCAAGGACGGACTCTGCTCGGACATCTGAAGCAAGGACGGACAGCTGGTGGCAGGCGACGTGGCTGGTGACACGCTCAGGGATCCCACTGATTCTGCATTATGGTGAGTTGAATTATTTCATTTTATATTACAATGTAATAATAGAAATAATGCACTTCAATCATCCTGACACCATAACAACCATGGTGCCGGGATGATTGAAGCATTAACACCAGGTGTTTGGAGTATCTTTATCTGCTGATTGTTAAACTTTCTAGTTTCGCGCGCCGCACTTGTCTATTTTTGCTAGGTCACGCCTACTGGTGAATGCCCCACCCCCTAATTATTGGACAGCTCCGCCTACAGCCACAAAAGTGTCCCACGTTTTTTTTTTACAATGTTGGCAACTATGTAGATGTGTAATCTCCTTGCCCATACTCACCGCAAACCTCAGGAATTTCTGGGACTGAGGCGCTACAGGAATATGAAGATAAGTATCTCTCAGGTCGATTGATGCCACAAAGCATTCTTTGGACAGCATATTCTTGACCGTGAATATTGAGTCCATACAAAATTTCTTGTATAGGACTGACTTGTTTAATGGTTTCAGGTTGAGAATTAAACAGAAGTTTCCAGATGTTTTTTTTTATCAGAAATATGTGGGAATAAAAACCCTGACCTTGTTCCTCTGGAGATAAGAGTATCACAACCCTCTGGTGCATCAGATCCTTTAAAAGGTTCTTCATAGCCAGGGCCTTGTTAAATCCCTTGGTAGGTTTGTCACAAAGTATCTTTCTGGAGGACGATCCGAAAACTCTATTCTGTAACCTTGGGACAGCTTGTCCAAAATATATTGACTTTTTGTCATGCTGGCCCAAAGGGGAGGAAACTTTGAAGCCTTCCCCCCACTAGAAGGTATGAGTCATTGCAATTTTGCCGGAGGACGCAGGAGGATGGAAAAAGGACATCCCTTTCCTTTTCTCTTATGCGATGACCAATTTTTTTCTTTTCTCCTGGGGTTTGGTACATTGCTTTTGAGCCCTTTGGGAATGAAAAAAAAACTGACTTCTTTTTATCAGCTGTCCTATCTAGGACTGCATCCAAGTCAGGTCCAAAAAGTAAGTCTCCCAGAAACGGTATCCCACACAACTTATTTTTGGATGCCGCGTCCCCCGGCCAAGTTTTCAACCGCAGAGCCCTTCTGGCCGAGTTAGTTAAGGCTGCAGATCTTGCTGTCATTTTAATTGATTCCGCTGAGGCATCAGAAATAAAGACTACAGCGGCTGACAGGGTCGAGAAAGAATCCAAAATTTCTTGTTTTGGTGAGTCTGCCGAAATATGGGGATTAAGTTGACTCAACCAAAATTCCATGTTCCTGGAGACGACCGTAGTCGCCATGGCAGGTTAGAGATTACTCATGACGGATTGCCAAGCCCTCTTAAGTAGCTGATCCATCTTTTTATCCATGGGATCTCTTAATACCACCATATTCTCAAAAGCCAAATCCGTTGAACTCAAGACTTGGGAGAAAGCGGCATCTAGTTTGGAATTTTTATTCCAAACTGCTGCTGGGTCCTCATCAAAAGGAAAACGCCTTTTTAAGGCTTTAGGAAAGAAATGTTTTCTCTCTGACTCTGCCCACTCTTTCTTAATAGCCTCAGAAATAACTGAGTGAAGTTGCGATTTTTTTGTTCGCTGAGCCCTGCATATATTTTGTCATACAGAGATAACTCCTTTCTTTCCTCTTCCAAACCCAGTGTGGTATAGATTGCTTTTAACAGGCCATCTACCTGTTCTAAAGACAACTATTATTTTGAAGGTAAATTTTCTCCTTCCTCCTCATCAGATTCTTCTCTAGACTGGGAGGGGGAATGTCTCTCTTGGGTAAAAGATGCCTCAGTCTCCACTGTCGGGACTATTAGTGAGCCCTGAGAGGACTGTGAGGTTGTTGGCTGACTCAGGGATGGGTTTGCTAGAGAAGAGCGAAATGATTGAATAGTCGCATCAAGTTCTTTCTTAACAGATGCAATCAAATTGCTGCAAGCGGAAGAAGCTTCTTCTTTAACTAGCTAATCAATACAGGTTTGACATTAAGTCTTCTTCCATCCTTCAGGTATTTTTGCCTTACATGAAGGGCATTTCCTTTTTGCCACTGGATCAGAGCTCTTGGCCTGCCGTGGGACAAAACAAGGAAAAAAGAAACCATCCCAGTGAGAGAGAGACCCCATAGTAAAAGGAGGACAGTATACAACTGCTCCTTACCTGGGCCTTGCTGGTGCCTGTCCCACTCGCTGCCGCATTTGATTCCATTGAGGAGCGATGCGTTGCTGTTGGTGGCCAGCAGCACCTGACGATAGCTGTGGAATGGGAGGAACAGCTCTCAAGAGGTATGAAAACAAAATATTGGTGGAGCAGGAAACCTGGGCTTTCAGGACAGCACCTAAGAGCCCTGACTTCCCACTAAGTGTTCCCTCCGGAGGAAACACAAAAACTGGCAATGTGTGGAAAGGAGCCTCCTTTTAAATTTGGTGGAAGAGGAGTTTCCTATTGGCAAGGGGAGTCACTCTCAGGTGCTGTCCTGAATGACGTTAAGGGAAAAAAATGTTTTACTATCCAAAGTTAAAACAACAAGGGCAGAAGCATAAATAGATGGAAAGATGAAGAAAAATGACTGAAGGTCCGCTTTACGTGGTAAAATAATCACATTTTGTTGCTTTGCAGTCTGAAATTAAGACAGACACAGTTTTTGTTTTTTCCAGCTGTATTTATTAGTGCAACTTATAACATCCAAGTGAAAGATATAGTACCAACATGTAAAAAAAAAAAATTAAAAAACAGAATCACTGAGTTGGAAAAAGGATCACTCCCCCCTCCCCCTTCTAAAAATGACTTGTAACTCAATCAGGTGTAGCCAATTCACTTTCTCAATGGCACACAATGCCATTTGACTTTTTTTTTTGGCAAAATCTTTTTATTAAGTTTTATATTGTCATACAAAAAGTACCCACACAGGGGCCAAACATTGCCCACGCAGGGGCATATCCTCTCATGCGGCTATAGACCGCACCAGGGCACATCATTCAACATAAACAAACTTACTTAACTATACCCCAATGGGGGGGAGAGGTTTAATTCAGGAAAATCCATGCTCTGCATTGAACTGACAGGATATTTGAACGAGAGATATTGTGTCAATTTGCCAACATATTATAACCATAATGTTAATTTAGGAATTGGTTACTGCATCAGTTGACGTGGTGTTATCATCTAACCAACAGGTCCATACCTTTTCAAATTTTTGGGGGCAACCCCTGCCCGAGTAGGTGGCTTTATAGAGGGGCAGACTGGCATTCACTAGGCTCTTCCAGAATCTAACAAAGGGGGGAGATGACCGTTTCCAGGTCATCGTGATGGCTTTACGTGCATAGTATAGTAACAGAGATATTAGTATTTTCCTAGCTCTGATATTTGGTCCACTAGTCCCAGTAGACAATGTTTAGCATCATACGGGACACTAATCTTAGTGATCCTAGTGATCACTTGGAGTACTTCTGTCCAATACTGTACAATTGCTGGGCAAGCCCAGAAAATGTGAAATAAGTACCCTGGCTGGTAGGAGCAGCGCCAGCACACCGGAGAATACGTCTGTGACATCTGATGCAGCCTGTGGGGCGTGTAATGAACTCTGTGTACGATTTTCTATTGGACCAGTTTGTCCCTGGCTGAGACCAGAGGGGAGAATAGAAAATCCCAAATCCCCCTCCAGTCATCTTCATCCATCTCTGGTATGTCCCCCACCCACTTCCTGAGGAGGGAGGACAGCTCGGGAACGGCAGCGACCAGCAGGGACCCATAGATTTGAGACGTGGGTTTCTCGAGATCCTTCACCCGAAGGGTGGATTCAAGTTCTGAATATTCCAATACAATCGGTTGGCCTAAGAACTGACACCTATAGGCATGAGCGACTTGAAGATACCGAAAGTGGGCCGTTGCAGGTACATTAAATTTGGTATGCAATACATGAAAGAGAATGAGCTCCCCATTGGTAATTACATGTTCAAGGGTCAATATTTTATATTTGGCCCATGCCTGTGGATCCGGTATAGTATTAAACTGTGATAGGTTAGGGTTCAGCCACAGGGGGGTGTGAGGAGACCAGAAGTTCGGCTGGGGTGCCCTCAGCGCCTCTCCCACCTTCCGCGCCCACATAGTGGTGCGCATAGAAGGGGTGAGGGAGTGAGGTGTTTTCGGTCCCCTGAATAGTAGCCCCTTCAAGGCCTCCAGAGACCCCACCATAGCCGACTCCAGCACAGTCGCAGAATTGTTTAGGTCCGGCTGCAACCACCAATGGGTGGTCACAAGCTGAGTGGCCAAGAAATACTTGTGACAATCAGGTAGAGCCAAGCCACCACTGTCCACAGGCCTGGTCAGAGTGGTATATCTAAATCTAGGTGGCTTTGATTCCCAAATGAAGGAGAGGAAGAGTTGCTTAAGAGAATTAAAGAAGGTTTTGGTCAACTATTGTGGGGAATTTCTAAAAATGTACGTAAGTTTGGGGAGGACTTTCATTTTAAGAAGGTTGATACGCCCAATGAGGGAAAGAGGAAGATTGCTCCACGCCTTCAGTTTGGATCTAATAACTGCCAGGACAGGGTCAAGATTGAGCCGGGCAAAGTCCGCGCTCTTCCTTGAGATGATGATACCTAAAAAGGTAAATTTATCCACCCACTGGAGCGGAGTTGAGGAGGACATGGCCCCCTCATCCACCGTAAAGAGCTGAGACTTGTGCCAATTCACCCTCAGTCCCGTGAAGGCGGAGAAGGCATCCATGACCCCAAGTGCGCCCCTCAGAGAGTCACCAGCGTCATTGAAAAAAAGGAGTAAATCATGTGCGTAAAGAGCCACTCTCTCCTCTAGCCAACCCACCCTAAGCCCACGGACCTCAGCCAAGCTCCTGAGGGCCTCAGCTATTGGTTCCATGGCCAGGGCGAACAAAGCCGGGGAGAGAGGGCATCCCTGTCTGGTGCCTCTCTGCAGGGGGAACAGAGGAGACAGGGAGCCATTCATTTTAATGCATGCCAGAGGACCAGTGTACAATGTACGAATCCAGTCAATAAATTTCAGGGGGAAACTCATTCTTCTCAACACCTCCCACAGATACACCCACTCCACCGTGTCAAATGCCTTTTCCATCTCAAGTGTGGCAATGGTCCTAATGCCCTGATTAGTATGGGGGGGGCATGAATATTAGAAAAAAGTCTGCGTGTGGTAATATCTGTGGATCTACCTGGCATAAAGCCCATTTGGTCAGAGTCAATCAGGGATTTTATTACCTTATTAAGCCTAGCAGCCAGTAATTTGGTTAGTATTTTTAGGTCACAGTTTAGGAGTGCTATCGGCCTGTAGGAGGCGCATAACTTAGGGTCTTTATTAGGCTTTGGAATGAGAACAATATGGGCTTCCCTCATAGTGGATGGTAAGAAGCCCTGTTGGAGGCAGGCCTGAAACATCTGAGCTAGCTTGGGGGCGAGCAGTTCTACGTGAGCTCTATAATATTCTATGGGCAGTCCATCCAGCCCAGGGGTCTTCCCTGCCGGGAAAGACCTGATGGCCACTGTGACCTCTTCTGATGTAATCTCAGAAACAAGGAATTGTCTCTCTGCATCAGAGAGCCATCCCAGTGCTAGCGTGTCTAACATGGAAAGCATTGGTGCAGTATCCAAGTCATCAGGAAGTGAGGAAACATATAGAAAGGTATAAAACTTGGTGAATGCCGATAGGATATCTTCCTGGGAGGTGACTAATACACCCTCTGCCGTGAGGATTTCAGGTATAACCGCTAAGGGCCTATCTTGTTGTGCTAGCATCACCAGGAGTTTGCTTTTTTTATCCCCATGCTCGAAATATGCCTGTCTGCTATTTTGTATACCAACTCTGGTGATGTCTGAGACATGGAGATGTAGTTCTCGTCCAAGCGATAAAAGGTACTCGAAGTTAGGGATCGTAGTCGAGGCCGAATGAGTCAAGGCCTCCTCAACTTTATGTTGTAGGTCAGAGACCCTGTCCCCAAGTTCCGCCCTAACCGCCGCCACAGCAGAGATATATTGACCCCTTTGGATGCTTTGGAAGCATCCCACACCATCTCCAGGGAGGCTGACCCCGCATTATCCACCCAGTAGTCCTGTAAAGAGGGAGAAACCTTGTCATGGATTGCTTCATTGTTAATCCAATGGGGTTGTAACATCTATAGGGCTTTGTTTTTTGACCAGGTGGTTCCAATGGTCAATTGAAGAGGGTGATGATCAGATAGGCCAGAGGGAAGGTAACTAGCCTCCTGGATATTAGCCAGGAGGGCATCATTGGCAAAAGCCAAATCTATTCGGGAGGATGTTTTAAATGTGGACGAGAAGCAGGAGTTCGTTCTATCCTGGGGGTGAAGCCACCTCCACGCTTCCTGGAACTCCTGAGCCTACATACTCCGGTCAGAGTTAAAAGTAGATTGTGGGGAAGGCCTATCTAGTTCCCAAGACAGCGTTACATTAAAATCTCCCATGATGGGAACAGATGCCGGGCAATGCGAAGCCAGCCTTTCATATAATGTGTACAGAATGTGCACCTGGCTCGGGGGAGGCAGATAGACATTCACAATGACATACTTGTTGTAAACGCTCAGCACCACCATAACGAATTTCCCCTGGGGATCCAAATGAACCTCATGGACCACACATGGAATTCTTATGCTGATCAATATAGAAACCCCTCTAGAATACGAGGAGTAGGTCGCATAAAGGGCTCTTTGTACCCATGGCTTTTTCAGAGCCAACACCTTACTGCCAGTTTAATGTGTGTGCGATAGTAGTTGCTCCATAAACTCAGGTCTAGGGCCCTCACCTCTCTCCGGCAGTCCAAGTATGCGTATATTGTTCCGCCTAAGGCGGTTTTCAGTGTCTATTGCACATTCTTGAAGTGCTTTCACCTGGAGCTGAGGGCCTTCACCTCCCTGGAATCCGATCGAACCGTATCCTCCACCGTGGAGACCCTGTCCTCCACCTCAGCAATACGAAACTGAAATTTGTCCATATCCTGACAGATGAGGCCGACATCCACTGTCAAGAAATCAATCTTTGCTGTCAGAGTCTCTTTGCAGGGTGTAATGGCCGCCAGGATCTCCGCTCCTGTGGGAGCTGCCACCTCCCCAGACTCCGCAGCTGCCTACGCACCGGCCGCCATCCTGGCCATGGACCATCTTGCAGACGAGGCAGGGGGAGCACGAGGAGCTTTTGGACCCGATTTGGAACAACGGGTCCTAGGGTGGCCCATCCAAGGATTACCCGGAGATGGAGTTCGATCCTAGGGGAGGCCAAGGGTTGAAAGCTCGGGGCCCAGGAGCAGGATAAAAATGTTAGTAGTGGTACGTCGGCACAGGGGCAAAGTTCCTCTGTCAGAGGGGAAGCAGGCAGGTTCCGGGATGCGGGTATCAGGATGTGAGATGCAGTGGCACCGAGCAGCCTGCACTGGATCAAGGCCTTTAGCAAGGCACAGCTTCTGCAGGGGTGGAGGCACAGGGCAGGCAGAGCAGCAATGGTGGGGCACAACCGCTGACCCAGGGAAGGCATTATAGTTCCAGGATACAAAATATGCCAGAGGGAGGACAGCACCACGATGCCGGGACACAGAGTTCTAGCGGGGAGGATGCGCCTCGGACAGTGGGCCGCAGTATGGTGGAGGGCAGCAGGCAGACTCAGGGAAGGAGGCAAAAGGATGGGAGATGTGGAGATGATGAGCTGGCAGCTGCTAACTGGACCCTCAGCAGGGCACTGCTTCTATGAGGGTGGAAGCACAGGGGGGGAGCAGAGCACACTCACAGGGGGCCGGTTAGTGGCACAGGGAGGGCAGTGAAGTGTACCCAAAGCCTGGGTTATAGCACATGAAGAGCGGGACTGCAATGCTGGGACACAGTACCTGATGATGGAGGATATGCCCTGGATAGTAGGCCGCAAGATGGCGGCAGGCTTTCCGGAATCGTCCCCTGTGAGTCCCTTGATGTCCGCTCAGATCCCCCCTCGGACCAGCACCCCCCCCCCCCCCCCGAGTGGCAGCCAGAGCTTGTGTGTGGCAATTTGCCACCTCACTGCCCGCGGATTGCATCACCTGAGGCCGGGGATGGCGGAGACACAGCAGGCCCCAAGATGGCGTCCAGAAGCGGCCTCAATGAGTCCCCCGATGTCCGCTCGGGTCGCCATTTGACTTTTAACTGTGATCAGCTGAGGTCATTTTGATTAGCTCAGCATGAAACAAACTTTTCTGGAGTGTTTCAGCCCCTGGTAGTGCAACTGAAGCAAGCAGCCAACTATGGGTGGCAAGGCACTGTCAAAAGATCTCCAGGATAAAGTTGTGGACAGACAAAAGTCAGGAGATTGATACAAAAAAAATAAAAAATCATTTAAAAAAAATCATATTAATGCCTAGAAGCATAGTGAAGTCTATTATTAAGAAGTGGAAGGTATTTGGAGCGAAATCCTAATCCAGGGAGGGTCTGTGTTGTACCAAACTGGATGAAAGCCAAGAGTAAACTGGTCATAGAGGCTATCAAGAGGCCTACAGCCACTCTGAAGCAGTTCCAGGAATTTATGACAGAGTGGTCATTGTGTGCATGTGACAACAATATCACAAATTCTCCATATATGTGGCTTGTATAGGAGGGTTGCAAAAAAAAAAAAAAACACTCCTCAAGAAAGTCCACATGCAGTCACAACTGAGCTTTGCCAAAACGCACCTTGAAGAATCTGAGGCCACATGGAAAAAGGCGTTATGGTCAGGGGAGACTAAAATGTAATTATTTGGCCTCAAAACCAAAAGATATGTCTGGTGAAAATCCAATACAACTCACCATCCAAATAACACCATTCCTACAGTAAATCATGGAGGTGGTAATATCCTGTTATGGGGGTGTTTCTCTGCAGCAGGGACTGGAGCACTTGACGGGATAGAAGGAAAAATGGATGGGGCAAAATATCAAATTCTTGAGGAAAATCTGCTGCCCTCTGCCAGAAAGTTGTCAATGAGAAGAAAAACCTTTTTTTTTTTAGGCCTGCTGTGTGCCTGAGAACACATAAAAATATATTGTGGGGTTTTCTCAAATTTGGAAATACATGGCAATTTTGTGCATATTGAAGAGGAAAAAGGCATAAATACTAGGTAGGTGTCCCAGAGACACTTCAGGAAAAATTGACCAGCAGCAAGGTGGTAGTTTAAAAGTTCTGTTCTCTTTTTTTTACAAAACTTGGCTGATGCAGATAAGGAGCCCAACAAATTTAAAATACACTCTGCTGTTTGTAAAAATATTTTTTTAATTCAAATGCCATACTTGTAGGCCTTTTCTGTTATCCAGGAAACCTGGCCAAAATGCTTATAGTCCTACAGAAGAAGAACCTTCCAACATGACAATGACCCAAAACACACAGCAAAAATGACCACACAGTGGTTGAATGAGAAAAAAGTGAATGTCCTTGCATGGCCAAGTCAGAGCCCAGACTTAAACACCATTAAAAATCTATGGCATGACTTGAAGACTGCAGTCCACAAACAGTGACCGTCAAATTTAACTGAATTTGAGTAGTTCTGCTAAGACAGGGCAAATATTGCAGTCTGGATGCAAAACGTTAGTAGAAACATCACAACAGACTAAAGGCTGGAATTAAAGCAAAAAGTGGTTCAACAAAATACCGACACAAGCGGGGATACTTTTTCCAACTCAGTAATTCTGTTTTTGATTTTTTTTTTCAAGGGGGGTAAATCTTTTCTATACCCATTGTAGGTAGCAAAATGCTGTTTATCTTAGAGAATTTTTTTGTGGGGGCGTTACCTCTTTACAGCCTGGGGCACACACCCAGGAATGTCCATGACCGTTGGGTCTTCCAGACCCAGCATGTTACAGTACTGGGGAAAGGGCCAATGACAGCGACCCTTTACCACGCGATCACTCCGTCCAATGTCCGGTTCAGTTCCTCCCCTCTCCTTTCGCCAATCGGTACAGCGTGTGAGGAGAGGAAGGAGCCGGTGCAGCAGCGCTGTGGACTGGATCTGAAGTGCCCACAACGCTGATCTGTGCACATCCCTGGCTCATCCATCCATCCATCTTTATGCGCAGCCATGCTCCATCCCTGGCTCATACAGCCACATTCATGCTCCATTCCTGGCTCATCCATCCACATTCATGCTCCATCCCTGGCTCATCCATCCACATTCATGCTCCATCCCTGGCTAATCCATCCACATTCATGCTCCATCCCTGGCTAATCCATCCACATTCATGCTCCATCCCTGGCTCATCCATCCACATTCATGCTCCATCCCTGGCTCATCCATCCACATTCATGCTCCATCTCTGGCTCATCCATCCACATTCATGTTCATCCGCGCTCAATCCCTGGCTCCTCCGTGCTCCATCCCTGGCTCCTCCGTGCTCCATCCCTGGCTCCTCCGTGCTCCATCCCTGGCTCCTCCGTGCTCCATCCCTGGCTCCTCCGTGCTCCATCCCTGGCTCCTCCGTGCTCCATCCCTGGCTCCTCCGTGCCACATCCCTGGCTCCTCCGTGCCACATCCCTGGCTCCTCCGTGCCACATCCCTGGCTCCTCCGTGCCACATCCCTGGCTCATCCGTGCCACATCCCTGGCTCATCCGTGCCACATCAGTGATCATTCTTGCCAGATCCGTGCTAATCTGTGCCACACTAGATCTCATCAGTGCCACATCCATGCCACATCAGTTCTCATCATTGCTACATCAGTTCTCATCCATGCCACTACAGTGCCTCACAAACTTGTAATAGGAAGTCAAATTAGATTTGAAATTCATGTCCCTAGAACATCTGATGGTGCTCCCTGCATACTGGGCCTCTGTATGTGGCCAGGCTGTGTAAAACTCTCACTAATGTGGTATTGTCATACCCGAGAATATATTTTGGTGTGTAATTCTTGCTATGTACAAAAACTTGTGGAAAAAAATTACATGTTCAAAAGACTCATGCCTCATAGAATATACGTTGGGGTGTTTACTTTCCAAAATGGGGTTATTTTTTGAACGTTTTCATTGTCCTGGTGCTCCAGAGCCTTCAAAATGTAAGAGGTAGTCTAGAAATTAGATGTGTAATTTATGTCCCTAGAACGACTGATGGTGCTCCCTGCATGTTGGGCCTCTTATGTGGCCAGGCTGTGTAGAAGTCTCACACGTGGTATAGCTATACTCAGGAGTAGCAGAATATATTTTAGGGTGTAATTTGTGGTATGCATATGCTGTGTGTGCGAAATAACGTTATTACGACAATTTTGTGAAAAGGAAAAAAAATCTTCAATTTGCAAAGAACTGTGGGAAAAAAATCACAACTTCAAAAAACTCACCATGCCTCTTACTAAATGCCTTGGACTGTCTACTTTCTAAAAAGAAGTCATTTGAGGGTATTTGTACTTACCTGGTTTGCTAGGGTCTCAAGAAATGAGATAGGCCTTCAGTACATCAGGTGTGATCAATTTTCAATGATTGGCACCATAGCTTGTAGACTCTAACTTTCACAAAGACCAAATAATATGCACTTATTTGGGTTATTTATATCAACGATATGTAGCAGTATAAATATTGGCCAACATTTATGAAGAAAAATTACTAATTTGCAAAATTTTATAACAGAAATGAAGAAAAATGCATTTTGCTTACAAAATGTTTGGTCTTTTTTCATCTATAGCGCAAAAAAATAAAAAAAGCCAGCAGTGAATAAATACCACCAAAAGAAAGCTCTATTTGTGTGAAAAAAGGACAATATTTTCAGATGGGTACAGTGTTGCATGCCTGAGTAGTTGTCATTCAAAGTGTGAGAGTACTTAAAGCTGAAAATTGGCCTGGTTAGGAAGGAGGTTTAAGTGCCCAGTGGGCAAGTGGTTAAAGAAAATGTATAAGAGAAGGTAGCCTAAAGAACATTTGTTATTGCCCCATTCTCACAGAAGGGTTATGCAGATTTGCTATGCAAACTTTTATCTATATAGTGATTGTAAACAATCACCTTGTAAAACAACCTATTCAATTTAAAATAAAAATTAAAGGGTAAACATTTTTGTATAGATATAAAAAAAAATATGAATACCCTTTTCCCTTTTTTATAAGTAATCCCATTCCCTCTGTTCTCAGCTGCACAAGAGCTAGAATGCATTACGATAAAAAAAACCTTCTGGCTTTATAACCACTTTAAAAGTTAAAAAAAAAAAAATTGCGTATCCAAAATATGTGATGTCAGAATACGATAATCGCCGATGCTGTCCGTGAAGGATCGTACTTTTCCATATCACCACATACAGCTTAACCACTTCGCTGCCAGGGTCATTTTTTTATGTTTTGAACATGTTCAAATGTACATTTTAGGCCTGAATTATAGTTAACCTCCCCAAACATTATATATTTTCTGAAAGCAAAGACCCCAGAGATATTTTTTTTAAAATAAAAAGATGAGGTTGCAATGAGTGAATAGATATCAAAGATGCCAAACCTTTAAATCGCGCATTACAAAATTTGTGCATAGGTGATGAAAGCCTTTACAGTTTATCAAGTTTAGTAGAGAACTGCGAATTATGGCTTTAAATTATTCCAGTCACTCTGACGTTCATAGTGATTAGCTCACATGCGTGGAGGAAATCTGAATGGTGGCACTACTCTAAAAATTACCGTTATTTAAGAAAACAAGGAAACAGTAGCGGTGACCTTGCTCTTTCTCTGCTATTTCCTTGATGATTTTACCTGGTTTGGCGACTTTACAAACTAATGTGATTTCAACAGTAGTGCGGCCGTCCGGACTTCTTTTCCTACATCAGCTGTGATTTTGGCAGGCACATCTTCAGTGCTATCATTGCAGTGTGTGGCTGGCGGGCCAGGAGCAGTGTTTTTTTCCCCTTGTTCACCTGTGTGGTGCAATAGTTTTTTTATACAGTATCTCACAAAAGTGAGTACACATTTTTGTAAATATTTTATTATATCTTTTCATGTGACAATACTGAAGAAATGACACTTTGCTACTATGTAAAGTAGTGAGTGTACAGCTTGTATAACAGTGTAAATATGCTGTCCCCTCAAAATTACTCAACACACAGCCATTAATGTCTAAACTTCTGGCAACAAAAGTGAGTACACCCCTAAGTGAAAATGTCCAAATTGGGCCCAATTAGCCACTTTACCTCACTTGTTTCATGTGACTTGTTAGTGTTACAAGGTCTCAGGGAGCAGCAGTGGAGGATTAAGGTGGTCATGGGCCCCTAGACTACTTTTTGTGTGGCCCCCTCCTAAGCAGGCTTTACCAGAAAATAAATTATTTAGTGCCATGTGTAAAATGGTAGACCTATATTACACACCTCAAGTGCAACTCTCAGGTCTACAGCCCAAACACATTCAGACATGAGCCTACTATAAACAGCAATGTCACAGAAAAAAAGCATTCAAAATACACCTGCAAGCTGGTAACAGATTTTACCTTTCTAAACCAACAGTTAGGCCAAAAACATCTGAAGCAGCTCCTGTTTAACTGAGGCAAAATCACAACATCCTGACAGAGACCAATCGAAACGCTGTGTAATATTCCAATAGAATAAAAGCCATACAAATAACAAACAGCAGCAGCACATAAGAGCAGGAAGTGCCAGCATCCATCGGCGCAGCCTGTCCATCGGACACCACTGCAATCCAGGAAACGGATCAGACTCACTCCCAGGATATCCGGCAACTTTTGCCAACATGCTTGTTCACCATGTACCTTTGCGAGTACCTTTTTACAGTTTTATTAAACTCCATGTTTTTTACTGCACTTAGAGCGGCGCCTTTGTTTCATTTTCAGAGTGCATATAACACGCACCCCAACATTAAGAGGGAAGTTTCAAGAAAAAAAACTTCCCACAGCCCCCTGCACAGTACACAGCCCCCTTTCCCTGCACAGTACACAACCCTCTGCACAGTACACAGACCCCCTGCACAGTACACAGATCCCTTTCCCTGCACAGTACACAGACCCCTTTCCCTGCACAGTACACAGACATCTGCATAGTACACAGACCCCTTTTGCCTGCATATCACACAGGCCTTTTTCATTATAAAGCCCCCCTGCACTCCCGGGAGACCCCCAGTCTCCTGGGAAAGAATACTCTAAAGTTGAGAAAACATCACTGCCAGCCCTTTCTAATACACCGCTCCTCCTGTGTCACTCATTGTAAATCAAAGCTTCTAAATACCTCAATTAACGCCGTTCTTCGTGACCCGGTCATGTGACTGCTCTTCTCTGCTGTTTCATTGATGGTCACAAGACCGCTCTCCTGCAATCAAAGGCTACACTCGGGAAGGAGGAGGAGGAGAGAGGCCAGACAGAGCGGCTTTAATTGCGGTATTAAGAGACTACCATTTACATTGAGAGTGACACACGAGGAGCTGTGCATGGGAAAGGGCTGGCAGTAATGTTTTCTCAACTTTAAAGTATGCTGGCAGCGCTGTCCCAGGGCCAGGAGAGGCGGTACAGCTGGCCTGACCCCCCCCCCCAATGGGTGCCACCCGGGGCGGACTGCCCAATCCCCGCCCCCTGTTGGTAAAAAAACATTTATCGGCATATTCCTATAACACGCAGGCATGGTTTTTATTATACATAAATATATATATATATAAATTTAAAATATCATGGCCAAATCGGGGGCCTTAGGCTGCAGCCTAGACCAATGCAAAAGTATGAGCAAGATATGGTGAAAAATACTCCTGCGCTTGTGAGATCGTTTGCTGTAAAACAAAGGTAGTATTGTAGTCAGAGGTAGGACTGGGGGAGATGATGGAGTGTGTCCCGCTGCCTTAGCTGACCAGGGGTGGTCTGGAAAGGACTGTTTAGTAGGAAGTGGATGGAAGGCGCGTGATCAGACGCTTACATCAAGAAATGTATGGTTTATTTTTGTAAAAGAATACAGACATATAGTCATATAACTATAAAATCATACATAATCAATGTATGTCAAAGTCTGTATTCTTTTACATAAATAAACCATACATTTCTTGATGTAAGCGTCTGATCACGTGCCTTCCATGCAGCCTAGACCAGCCTGTGCATTAATCCGCCCCTGGGGAGCAGGTGTGTAAATTTGCTGTTATCGCTCTCACTCTCTCATACTGGTCACTGGAAGTTCAACATGGCACCTCATGGCAAAGGACTCTCTGAGGATCTGAAAAAAAAGACTTGTTGCTCTACATAAAGATGGCCTAGGCTATAAGAAGATTGCCAAGACCCTGAAACTGAGCTACAGCATGGTGGCCAAGACCATACAGCAGCTTAACAGGACAGGTTCCACTCAGAACAGGCCTCACCATGGTCGACCAAAGTTGTTGAGTGCACATGTTCAACGTCATATTCAGAGGTTGTCTTTGGGAAATAGAAGTATGAGTGCTGCCAGCATTGCAGCAGAGGAGAAGGGGTGGTGTGTCAGCCTGTCAGTGCTCAGACCATATGTCGCACACTGCATCAAATTTGTCTGCATGGCTGTCGTCCCAGAAGGAAGCCTCTTCTAAAGATGATGCGCAAGTAACCCAGCAAACAGTTTGCTGAAGACAAGCAGACTAAGGACATGGATTACTGGAACCATGTCCTGTGGTCTGATGAGACCAAGATAAACTTATTTGGTTCAGATGGTGTCAAGCAGGGCTGCTGTTAGAAATCATGGGGCCCCATACAGCCTACCTAACAGGGCCACCCCCCCCCCCCCCCGACCCCACCCACCTCGAAAAAATGCAGCCTTGTCCTTTTCTCCTGCCTGTTATAAATGTGTCCATTTACATCAGGCTGTGTTTGATCTCACATGTTTAGGTCTGGGAAAATAAAAAAAGGATGCAGTCCTTTTCCCATTTTTTTTTCTGGAACTGAGCAGACCAGTGGCGGCTGCTCCATACAGGGCGCAGGGCTGGTCTGTATGCTGCACCTGGAACAGACCCAGAATCAGGTGGATGTAAACAGACAGAGGTCAATTTACATCCAGACTCCTGTAGACCTACATGAAGGTATGTACAAAAAATTGACCAATGGATCTAAGTGGAAAGCTTGGGCAATTAGTTCTTAAATTGGTGTGCTTATGATTATCACCATTATGATGATCAGAGCACAGCAGATGCTCTATGGCTCTGTCACAGTATCACATTGCTGTTGAATGCACACTGTTTTGGCTGTACCGTGTTATAATCTGTAACACACAGTACAGCCATAAAGTTAACAAAATCAGCACCCAACAGCATGTGACACTGTGACAGAGCCATAGAGCATCTGCTGTTCTCTGATCATCATCATAGGCAAACACAGTTAGGAGTCAGGGAGTATACCTTCCTTCCTTCGAAGTCAGTGTTGCTGTGTACAGTGTTAGCTGCCACTTGCCTGAGGCTGTGACCTGCCATCGGATTAAGCCTGCTGCGCCCTCTCAGCCTCCCCACCTTACATCAGTCTCTCCCTCCGTCCACGGAACTCACTGAGGGAGAAGTGTACAGGAACAGTGTAGAGAAGAATCACTCCGCTAGGGAAACCATAGGCAGTGGGTGGCTGCCAGGGGCGGACTGGCCTACCGGGATACCGGGAAGATTCCCGGTAGGCTGTCTGCACCTAGTACCCCTGGGGCCGCTTTTGGCTCTGAGTTTGGCTGGCTGGCTGACTGTGTCAGCAAAATACTGAGCACAGAGGCATATAACTATTTGGTTCTGTGGCCGGTGCGCCGGATCGGAGGAGGCGGCACACACAGCCATTGGGTAGTGCGGCGGCGGTGGCCGCCGCTGCTGACCGCCGCCGCACTACCCAATGGCTGTGTGTGCCGCCTCCTCCGATCCGGCGCACCGGCCACAGAACCAAATAGTTATAAGCCTCTGTCACCTCTGTGTGCCTGAGAGGAGGAGCGAACGCCGTGCTGCTCGATTTTCTCTGACTGGTCCCGTGCGGCGCCAGCACCGCCCACCAATCTGCACGAGGAGAATAGGAGAAGTGAACGGCCCGTGCAGCTGCAGCACTTTAAGGTACAAAAAAAATCTCTCTCTCTCTCCCCCCCCCTCTCTCTCTCTCTCTCTCCCCCCCCTCTCTCTCTCTCTCTCTCTCTCTCTCTCCCCCCCTCTCTCTCGACCTCTCCCTCTCCCCCCCTCTCTCTCGACCTCTCCCTCCCTCTCTCTCGACCTCTCCCTCCCCCCCCCTCTCTCTCCACCTCTCCCTCCCCCCCCCCTCTCTCCCCCCCTCTCTCTCTCCCTCCCCCCCCCTCTCTCTCTCTCTCTCTCTCCCTCTTTCTCCCTCTCCCCCCCCTCTCTCTCTCCCCCCCCCTCTCTCTCTCTCCCTCCCTCTCCCCCTCTCCCCATCTCTCTCTCTCCCTCTCCCCCCCCCTCTCTCTCCCCTCTCTCTCTCTCCCCCCCTCTCTCTCTCTCTCTCTCTCTCCCTCTCTCCCCCCCCTCTCTCTCTCTCCTCCCCTCTCTCTCTCTCTCCCTCCCCCTCTCTCTCTCTCCCTCCCCCTCTCTCTCTCTCCCTCCCCCTCTCTCTCTCTCCCTCCCCCTCTCTCTCTCTCCCCCCCCCTCTCTCCCCCCCCCTCTCTCTCTCCCCCCCCCTCTCTCTCTCCCCCCCCCCTCTCTCTCTCTCCCCCCCTCTCTCTCTCTCCCCCCCCCTCTCTCTCTCTCTCCCCCTCCCCCCCCCCTCTCTCTCTCTCTCTCTCTCTCTCTCTCCTTTTTTGTGACAGTCACATTTGTCTGCAGTTTGGTCTTCAGGGAGGTGTACAAGTTCATGTTTTGTTCAAGTGCCAGATTATTGTGGAAAAGCTGTATACCATCAAACGCAGCCACTGTACCCATTAAACGCAGCCACTGTGCCCATAAATTGCCGCCACTGTGCCCATTAAATGCAGCCACTGTGCCCATAAATTGCCGCCACGGTGCCCATCAAACGCTGCCATTGTACCCATCAAACACAGCCACTGTACCCATAAATTGCCGCCACTGTGCCGATAAATTACCGCCACTGTGCCCATTAAACGCAGCCACTGTGCCGATAAATTACCGCCACTGTGCCCATTAAACGCAGCCACTGTGCCATCAAACGCAGCCACTGTGCCATCAAGTGCAGCCTCTGTGCCCATAAATTGCCGCCACTGTGCCCATTAAACGCAGCCACTGTGCCATCAAACGCAGCCACTGTGCCATCAAACGCAGCCACTGTGCCATCAAACGCAGCCACTGTGCCATCAAACGCAGCCACTGTACCCATAAATTGCCGCCACTGTGCCCATTAAACGCAGCCACTGTGCCCATAAATTACCGCCACTGTGCCATCAAACGCAGCCACTGTACCCATAAATTGCCACCACTGTGCCAAACGCAGCCACTGTACCCATAAATTGCCGCCACTGTGCCAAACACAGCCACTGTACCCATAAATTGCCACCACTGTGCCAAACGCAGCCACTGTACCCATAAATTGCCGCCACTGTGCCCATTAAACGCAGCCACTGTTCCAATAAATTACCGCCACTGTGCCATCAAACGCAGCCACTCTGCCATCAAACGCAGCCACTGTGCCGATAAATTACCGCCACTGTGCCCATTAAACGCAGCCACTGTGCCATCAAACGCAGCCACTGTGCCATCAAGTGCAGCCACTGTGCCCATAAATTGCCGCCACTGTGCCCATTAAACGCAGCCACTGTGCCATCAAACGCAGCCACTGTGCCATCAAACGCAGCCACTGTGCCATCAAACGCAGCCACTGTACCCATAAATTGCCGCCACTGTGCCCATTAAACGCAGCCACTGTACCCATAAATTGCCGTCACTGTGCCCATTAAACGCAGCCACTGTGCCAATAAATTACCGCCACTGTGCCATCAAACGCAGCCACTGTGCCCATAAATTGCCGCCACTGTGCCCATTAAACGCAGCCACTGTGCCATCAAGCACAGCCACTGTACCCATTAAATGCAGCCACTGTGCCATCAAACGCAGCCACTGTACCCATAAATTGCCGCCACTGTGCCCATTAAACGCAGCCACTGTGCCCATAAATTACCGCCACTGTACCATCAAATGCATCCACTGTACCCATCAATTTCCGCCACTGTGCCCATCAAACGCAGCCACTGTACCCATAAATTGCCGCCACTGTGCCAAACGCAGCCACTGTACCCATAAATTGCCACCACTGCGCCAAACGAAGCCACTGTACCCATAAGTTGCCGCCACTGTGCCAATAAATTACCGCCCCTGTGCCATCAAACACAGCCACTGTGCCATCATGTGCAGCCACTGTGCCCATAAATTGCCGCCACTGTGCCCATTAAACGCAGCCACTGTGCCATCAAGCGCAGCCACTGTACCCATTAAACGCAGCCACTGTACCCATGAATTGCCGCCACTGTGCCCATTAAACGCAGCCACTGTGCCCATAAATTACCGCCACTGTACCATCAAACGCAGCCACTGTACCCATCAATTGCAGCCACTGTGCCCATTAAACGCAGTCACTGTGCCATCAAGCGCAGCCACTGTACCCATAAATTGCCACCACTGTGCCCATTAAACACAGCCACTGTGCCCATTAAACACAGCCACTGTGCCCATTAAACACAGCCACTGTGCCCATTAAACACAGCCACTGTGCCATCAAACGCAGCCACTGTACCCATCAATTGCAGCCAAATGTGCTTTAAAATGCATGGTTTTCCATTTTACGAACAAGAAAATAATGACGTTATGCTGTTGGGCTGGTATAATAATGCTATGGGGCTGGTATGACATTTTTTCCAGGGCTGGTGTTCATTCCCAGTCCGGCCCTGGTGGCTGCGGCCAGTACTATAATATGGGCAGCACATCGGCTTGTCTGCCTGCACCCGAAAGAGGGAAAAAAAAGTCCCTCCTCTGCTTTCACCTCCTGGGCCCCTATGTTGACCTGATGGGGCCCCAGGAAAATGTAATTACCCTCTGATTAGCAAGTCGAGCAGGGTATGGTTTAGAAAAAAACGTTTTATTTATTTAGGCAAAAATAACTTTAAAGTTGCCTGGGCCCCCTGCTGGACAGGGCCCAGTACAACAGGGCTTGTTGTACTGCTTTATCAGCGGCCCTGGTGTCAAGCATGTGTGGCAGCAACCAGGTGAGGAGTACAAAGACAAGTGTGTCTTGCCTACAGTCAAGCATGGTGGTGGGAGTGTCATGGTCTGGGGCTGAGTGCTGCCGACACTGGGGAGCTACAGTTCATTGAGGAAACCATGAATGTCAACATGTACTGTGAAATACAGAAGCAGAGCATGATCCCCTCCCTTCGGAGACTGGGCCGCAGGGCAGTATTCCAACATAACGACCCAAGCACACCTCCAAGATGACCACTGCCTTGCTGAAGAAGCTGAGGGTAAAAGTGATGGACTGGCCAATCATGTCTCCAGACCTAAACCCTATTGGGCATCTGTGGGGCATCCTCAAATGGAAGGTGGAGGAGCGCAAAGTCTCTAACATCCACCAGCTCTGTGATGTCGTCATGGAGGAGTGGAAGAGGACTCCAGTGGCAACCTGTGAAGCTCTGGTGAACTCCATGCGCAAGAGGGTTAAGGCAGTGCTGGAAAATGATGGTGGCCACAAAAAATATTGACACTTTGGGCCCAATTTGGACATTTTAACTTAGAAGTGTACTCACTTTTGCTGCCAGCGGTTTAGACATTAATGGCTGTGTGTTGAGTTATTGTGAGGGGACAGCAAATTTACACTGTTATACAAGCTGTACCCTCACTACTTTACATTGTAGCAACGTGTAATTTCTTCAGCGTTGTCACATGGAAAGATAGAATAAAATATTTACAAAAATGTGAGGGGTGTACTCACTTTTGTGAGATACTGTAAGTAGGCACTCCCACGCTAAGCATTTATGTTCTTATGTGTGTGTACATGGAGGCAGGGGACTTAAACATTTGTTTTTCCATTTTTTTTTTTTTATACTTAAACTTGATTGCAATTACGTAGTGGGACAATAGCCCCCTATGTGACAGCACTGTAATAACAGGCTCTCTTTATTGAGATATCAGGGGTCTGTTATGCCCTGTACACACGGTCGGATTTTCCGACGGAAAATGTGTGATAGGACCTTGTTGTCGGAAATTCCGACCGTGTGGGGGCTCCATCACACATTTTCCATCGGAATTTCCAACACGCAAAGTTTGAGAGCAGGCTATAAAATTTTCTGACAACAAAATCCGTTGTCGGAAATTCCGATCATGTGTACACAAAGTGCCACGCATGCTCAGAATAAATTAAGAGACGAAAGCTATTGGCTACTGCCCCGTTTATAGTCCCGACGTACGTGTTTTACGTCACCGCGTTTAGAACGTTTGTATGAGCCAACATCCGTCGGAAAAGATCCATGGATTTTGTTGTCGGAATGTCCGATCAATGTGATTTTAACAGGTAAAGCATGCTTTTGTAATATTTTGGTTAAGCTAGACACATATCTGAACATTTTAACTGAGGTAGTGTTTAGCATAAATCCATATTTTGGATCCTCCAGTTCAAACTACCAGGCTATGCCCCTAGATAAGACAAACTGTTCTAAGCACATTAGACTCCACTCATTTCTGCTTAACTGTACTAACTGTGTCTTGCTTTTAATAACTAAATTTTCATTAGGATTGAGAGATTTCATTAAGAAAGAATACAATAATGGAATAGTGAGTGCATTGAGAGAACCATTACCATCTGAGAATAGTGAAGCTCCAGCCAAAACAAATTGGGGAAGTGGTCAGCAATAAAAACGTGTATGGAGAGAAAGGATGAGAGCCAAGCCGTCGATATCGATTCAGACTTTAATTTTTATGTGTCACAATAAAAGGGTCTATTAAGAGTTGACAGCCAACGTGTTTGAGGACGTACACAAATCCCCCTTCATCTGGACTTAAAGTGGTTCTAAAGCCTTAAGCGTTTTCATCTTGATGCATTACAGGCATACCCCACTTTTAAGTACACAATGGGGTTTATTTACTAAAGCTGGAAAGTGCAAAATCAGGCTCACTTCTGCATAGAAACCAATGAGCTTCCAGGTTTTATTACCAAAGCTTAAATGAACAAGCTGGGGTTAGAAGCTCATTGGTTTCTTCAGGCTCACTATGCAGAAGTGAGCCTGATTTTGCACTTTCCAGCTTTAGTAAATAAACCTCATTGTGTATTTAAAAGTGGGGTATGCCTATATATGCGTTAAGGTGAAAAACCTGTGCTGAAAAACTCTCCCAAGCTCCTCCTTATACTTACCGAGTCAAATCCAGCGATGTGCACGAGAGCAGCAGCTCTCACCGCTGTCTCCCACCTCCCTGGACAGATTTATATCAGCGGGAGCCAATCAAATGCTGTGCCGAGCGAACAGGGCTGTGCCGCCCACTCTGCGTCAATAGACGCATACAAGGTGGCTCGGGAGGCTTTCTATGGGGGGCACTTGTCGAAAAAGGGGAAGCCTGGAGCGCTGGCAGGACCCCAGAAGAAGAGGATCAGGGCTGTTCTGTGAAAACCATTGCACAGAGCAGGTAAGTATGACATGATTGTTCTTTGAATTAAAACAAAACCAAAGCTTTAAAGTGTTACTAAACCCAGAACCTGCATTCGCTATATCTGGTCTCTCACAGTACACAGAACATAGAAATGCAATTATTTTAGTAAATAGAAACAGATAAATACCTTTTCTCATCAGCAGTAATAGCAACCTTGTGACTTAAAAAAAACTCTAGCGATACACACCAAACTGAGCATGTGCAGCCCATCCCCTGCCTCTGAAAATCAAAGGTTATATTTTTGGAGACAGTGAAAGAAGAGGAGGATCAGAGAAGTCAGGATCAAACAGCCTTTATACACAATGCAAAGGATTAACCCCTTAGGTTCCACAGTGAGTATAACAAGCACGCTTTACCGCATACACAGACTGATTTTACAGTTGTGGGTTTAGTAACACTTTAATGTCGCTTTAAGTTTATTGTGCAGCATTGTAATATAAAGCTCCAACAAAAGTTACAGCCTTATTGAGAAATTTTAAAATTACAATCTATAAAGGATTTATAATCCAGGATTAACTAGAACCAACTGTCTGCATTGCTTCTGCACAAAAAATCTACCTCATGGAAAAAGAGTGATTGTGTATGACTCCCAAAACATGTTGGCTGTCAATTGTTAGATTATTTAATCAAGACAAATAAAAAAACCCTATCTGGACCAAAGGCACCCTCATCCTTTCTTTGTATACAAGTTGACTCTCCCAGGAGCCCTAATGGGGCTCCATTGGGCAATAGACAGCTGCCACACAATCATTCAAGTTAGTCAAAACTTCCAGCAAGCTTTGGGTCCAGTGCACCACCACCCCAATAAAGAATAAAAAAGAAAAAAAACACCATTGCTTGCGTTACTAAAAACAAGTGCTGTCTGAGTCCCTAGTGGAAACATGTTCCTCACTACCTGTTGATAAAATAAGTTAAGGTAAATTTTAGCAACTGGGACTCTGACAGCAATAAAAAGAAGGGATTAAACTGATGCCCATTCCATCTGAAATTAGGGGAAGAAATTTTCTGGAGTTCCTCTTTAAGGGAAGAAATGTGTGGAGAAGCCATTGCTGACCTCACAAAAATGCTATTTGTCTGGCTTTGTACCTGATCATCTAGTTTCCGAGTTAAAGCCAAACAAGTATATAGACCAGAGTGCATTACTTCATTGGCTGCATTATTATTCTTGGTCAATGACTCAGTAGTGAAACTTGAAGGCCAGCATGACAGCCAAACAGATCCAAATGTTAAGCTCAGTAATTACAACTTTTATATATCCTTTCATGACAGGTTTCCTTTAATACAAATCATGAATCCAATACATGAATAGTGTGCCTTAAATAATGACAGAGCAGAATTTCCAAATGCATTCCATGATGATTGTAATGCAGCATTAGTTACAGGACAGGATTGGATACCCGGCCCATGAATATAATAGAGTTGATTGGGACTTCTCGAATGAACACCATGAAAGGCCTGTTGGCTTTAAAAGTCGTCCGTTTTAGTGGGAGCGAGCGGCCTGTTACAACCACAGCTGACGAGGCTGCTGCTTCACTGCCTTCCTCATTGACCTGGATAATGAAGGAGAAGTCTTTGTAAATATAACAACACAAGTAAAAGATGAACCTGAAATGATGGAAGAAACATGGAATGGGCCCAACATAAGATTTTTACAGTATAGCAGACAGTGTGGGACATAAGCAGCAAAAGGGCTCTTGTGTGACAAGAGTATTTAGCCCGCCCACATTTAATCAAGCGAGAAAGGATCAAAGGTGGGAACACCCAGAATAATCATAGCGCACCAACCCCTTGAACTGAAACCACCCCCATACACACAGATGCGCCAGTCAGAAATTGGTGCCCTGATGAGCTAGATGTGAGTTTACAGTGTGAAGCTATTTAAAACAATATAAAACTGTAGGATAAAATACAAAATTAAATGACAGATGAAGCTTATGTAAGCTAGATGCTGCGGATAGCCCAGAGTACTATACAACACACTACTAAAAGCCAACTCTGGAAGTGCTGCTTCATTCCAGCATGGGTATGCTGTGTGGCTGTAGGAGACTAAAAGTTGGAAGGGGGTGAGAAGCGCAACAACCATAGTGTAGCATATAAAGTGTAATTGTAATAGAAAATATAAAAAAGCACTCACAAAGATAAACTAGAGCTCAGCATGACAGTCAGGTAGCCTCTGGGAAAGAGATCAGACACCCAACCAGGATGCCTTGCCTACCGGCAGGGGAGTGGGGGTGAATTTGGAAACAGGGAACCGCCGTCACTGGAAAGCCAAAGTCATGGGTGGAACACAGGGCCCAGGGTATGAAGCCACCTTATGTAGTAGGAAAATGCTGAAGCTGGAACACGTTTCAAAGCAACCTGGCTTCTACAGCCTGTCTAAAAATGGGCTACCCACCAGCATTAATGCCCATTTTTAGACAGGCTGAAGAAGCAAAGTTGCTTTGAAATGCGTTCCAGAAGCCAGGTTGCTTTGAAATGCGTGCATTTTCTTACTACATAAGGTGGCTTCATATCCTAGAGCTAGGCCCTGTATTCTATCCATGGCTTTGGCTTTCCAGTGACAGCAGTTCCCTGCTTCCAATCCACCTCCCCTTCCTTGCCGCTGGCCAAGGCAAGGCATCCTGGGTGCGTGCCTGATCTCTGTCCCAGAGACTACCTGTCATGCTGAGCTCGATTTTATCTTTGTGAGTGCTTTTGTATATTTTCTATTAAAATTACACTTTACATGCTACACTATTGTTGTTGTGCTTCTCTCCCCCTCCCAACTTTTTGTCACATTTATTTAACACCCACGTAGAAATATCTATGTATAGTGTAAAGGTTTATATGTCTCAACTCCCTCATAGCCGGTAATATGCAAATGAGGTAAAACATTGGACATCCCCTTCACCTGCCAAAATGGTATCAAGGAAATTAGACCAGCATTCTGTACGTCTCAGCACTGGTTAAACAGGAAGGTGCTCAGTCAGAGACCATGAGCTTGGTTCACTGGAGAGATCTATGGGTGTGTCATTAAGAGAAAGGGGGCGAGGGAATTTACCTCTTTTTACTGCTGCCTATTCGGAAGATTTCTCTTCATATTATGTCTACCTGCCAATTGTCAAATAGAATATAAGGAGGGCACAGGTATTTGCTAGTAGAGTGAGGAAGGTTTAGAACCTCTGTCGTAAATTTATTGTGGTCTGGGAGCCCATGAAGGAGATTTACCCTCACTACCTGTCCAAGTTACATTTGTCACAGAGAAGTGACATCTGTTCTATTGTGAGCAAGGGTTAATAATGAAAGAGGTTTAAACCCTTCCCCACTCTATACATTAAAAACAAATTTAGCTGGAGCTAGACTTTAAAGTAGATATAAATCCTACCTCAATGACATTTAGTTTGCGAAAACGCAGTGCATCATAACATACTGGCCTGTTTTTTGTTTTTTGTTTACTTTTTACATAATTTTTCGCATTTCAGTGCTGCTCTACCCCCCACCCACATAACTGGATTGCAAGGAGATGGAGCCTCCTGTTATTGTTTGAATTTAGTGTGACTGTGCCTGCAAAGCCATGGTATCCATTTACAAGAATGGGAAGATTACAAGTCCCATCTGGTACTGCAGTAGGACTCACAGATAGCATCGGCACAAGTGTGGTGATGACCTAAAATTTGTAGTCCATTGCTTACTTCCTCTAGCTCCAAAAAAAAATAAGCCCCATACCTCTGTATGAACCTATAACTAGGATATAAACAATACAAGAGCCTGTGCATCTCACCTGTGATGCACAGATTGCGGTTGCAAAGCTTTGCAGGCTGTAGTGCAAAAACATTCAGTACTGTGCAAAAGTTTTAGGCAGGTGTGAAAAAATACTGTATATTAAGAATGCTTTCAGAAATAGAAGTGTTAATAGTTTATTTTTACAGTGCCTTGAAAAAGTATTCATACCCCTTGAAATTTTCCACATGTTATAACCAAAAATGTAAATGTATTTTATTGGGATTTTATGTGATAGACCAACACAAAGTGGCACATAATTGTGAAGTGGAAGGAAAATGATAAATGGTTTTCAATTTTTTTTCAAATAAATATGTGAAAAGTGTGGGGTGCATTAGTATTCAGCCCCCCTGAGTCAATACTTTGTAGAACCACCTTTCGCTGCAATTACAGCTACAAGTCTTTTTGGATTTGTCACTACCAGCTTTGCAGAAGAGAGTGAAATTTTGGCCCATTCTTCTTTGCAAAATAGCTCAAGCTCTGTCAAAATGGATGGAAAGCATCTGTGAACAGCAATTTTCAAGTCTTGCCACAGATTCTGAATTGGATTTAGGTCTGGACTTTGACTGTGCCATTATAACACATGAATATGCTTTGATCTAAACCATTCCATTGTAGGTCTGGCTGTATGTTTAGGGTCGTTGACCTGCTGGAAGGATACCTCCGCCCCAGTCTCAAGTCTTTTACAGACTAACAGGTTTTCTTCTAATATTGCCCTGTATTTGGCTCCATCCATCTTCCCATCAACTCTGACCAGCTTCCCTGTCCCTGCTGAAGAAAAGCATCCCCACAACATGATGCTGCCACCACCATGTTTCACGGTGGGGATGGTGTGTTCAGGGTGATATGCAATGTTAGTTTTCCGCCAAAAAGGTACACTTTTGGTCTCATCTGACTAGAGCACATTCTTGCATATGTTTGCTGCCCCCCCCCCCCCCCCCATGGCTTTTTGAAAACTGCAAACAGAACTTCTTATGGCTTTCTTTCAACAACGGATTTCTTCTTGCCACTCTACCATAAAGGCCAGGTTTGTGGCGTGCACAACTAATCATTGTCCTGCGGACAGATACTCCCACCTGAGCTGTGGATCTCTTCAGCTCCTCCAGAGTTACCATGGACCTCTTGGCTGCTTCTCTGATTAATGCTCTTCTTGTCTGACCTGTCAGTTTAGGTGGACGGCCATGTCTTGGTAGGTTTGCAGTTGTGCCATACTCTTTCCATTTTCGGATGATGGACTCAACAGTGTTCAGTGAGATATTCAAAGCTTGGGATATTTTTTTATTTTTTTTTTATAACCTAACCCTGCTTTAAAAGGTTTTCCACATCACAGAACATTTATACTGAGATTACTTCCAGGACTCCTTTTTCTTTTTTGCACTGAAGATAGTTCTTAATGACATTGGCTGTATGCAGAAAAAGGTGGAGACCAATCACTGTTTCCTTGATGGTATGGCACGATGTATAAGTATCTGCCTGTATGTCTCAGCATTGAAGAAACCATTATTCCTGACCAAATCCATTTTCAGAAATGCCGCCCCAAATTTGCAAGGAACCGCCACCATGCTTCACTGTTGCCTACAGACACTCATTGTACCATTGTCCAGTCTTTTGGTGAACAAACTGCCCCCTGCTACAGCCAAATATTTTCAAATTTAGACTCATCAGTCCAGAACACCTGCCGCCATTATCTGTACCCCAGTTCCTACCAGTTCCGTGCATAGATGAATCGCTTAGCCTGGTTTCCACATCAGGGGTATGGCTTTTTCTTCAACAAAGACCATTTCTGGCCAGACTTCTCCGTACAGTAGATGGGTGTACCTGGGTTCCACCTTTCTGTGCTGATGACACTACTGGACATCGTTCATTGTCAAAGGGAGATAAGCATGATGTGTCTTTCATCTGCTGGATTAAGTTTCCTTGGCCGACCACTGTGTCTACAGTCCTCAATGTTGCCCGATTAATAGTGTCCTCAGCGCTGAGAAATACAGGCAGATAAAAAAAACACATATCCCTTTAGGTGTGTGTGTGTTAAGGGCGCCGAACACGCAAGTGCTATTGGAGGCATGACGCGTGTGTAAACACGTGATTGGGGCTAAGAAACTCTATTGGCGTAGTTTACAGTGTCCTTGGGGATAAGAGCCTTGCGCCCGAACACTCCACCTCTAGGTTTCCTGTGGATGTTATTGATTGGCGGGTCCGTAGGGGGGTGCTTTTATAGGACCCGCGGCGTCATTGGCTCACACAATGCCTGTCTCCTTCAGCAAATGAGGAAATCAGCAGCAGAAGAACAGTAGCAGGCTCAGGGCAGACAGGGATAGGTTCGAGCAGCAGGCAGAGGCAAAGGCAGCAGTCCTTCCATCTCCCTGTGACATGGACTCTGCAACCAGCAGTGCACAGACAAATCTCCAGGTACAGTACATGCTGCAGGGCCAGGACTGGAGGGGGGAAGGGTGGCGGAAGGGTGCTATTTTTTTTACTGTGTCCTGACTACAGCAGCGCCTTTCACCTTCAGCTTTACTTCCCCTCTCTCTGTGTAATGCAAGTCTCTGCATGTTCCCAATCACACCAATCCCCCCACCCCCCTACTATCCCCTGTTTGCTTGCTCTCCCCTGGCATATATCTTCACTGCTCCCGTCCTGCAGGATTCTTGTCAGATCTGACCATTCCAATCACTGACTGTCTGCCTGACACCCTTTCCATCCCACCTAACTTTTTATTTCTTCCAAACTGTTCAGCAGCTCAGTACACACTCTGCACTTAAGGTGGCCGTAGTAGGAATATAATTAAAAAGGAATCTATTCTGTGGCCACCTTAAATGAGTGCAGAGAATGTACTGAGCTGCTGAACAGTTTGGAAGAGATCAAAAGTAATGTGGGATGAAAAGGGTGTCAGGCAGACAGTCAGTGATTGGACCCCTAGAGAGGAATCGCCAGATCTGGGACCACACTTGTAAAGAAGAACTCCGCATAGGGATGGTGGGAACCCCTCATAATGGGCACAGTAGGTGTACAGACCCGGGAACCCAGTACAGGGATGGTGGGAACCCCTCATGACAGGCACATTAGGTGTACAGACCCAGAGAGTCACCACGGGGATGGTGGAAACCCCTTATAACAGTGAGGCTGCATAAGATGGGCACAGTTTTATCTAGCAGTAATGATACATAATCACCTGATAAATGGCTATTTACAACCCAGCATTACTAATAGTTGAATTTTGCAGTTTGTTTGTGCGCCGCCCCCCCCCCCCCCCCCCCAAATAAAAAAAAAAAAAAATTGAGCACCAACCGCCACTGGGCTTTACCCTCAGGGAGGAGTGTAATTGACCCCAAATTTATTCTGCAGCAGGACTGCAAACCCATACATACAGCCAATGTCACTAAGAACTATCTTCAGTGTAAAGAAGAACAAGGATTCCTGGAAGTAATGGACATCATGGAGTCTGTCTGGGAATACATGAAGAGACAGAAGGATTTGAGGCAGCCGACATCCACAGATGATCTGTGATTAGTTCTCCAAGATGTTTGGAACAACCTACCTGCCAAGTTCCTTCAAAAACTGTGTGCAAGTGTACCTAGAATAATTGATGCTGGTTTAAAGCCAAAGAGCAGTCACACCAAATACTAATTTGATTTAGATTTAAAATCTATACTTTTGAAAGCATTCTTACTTTACAGCATTTCTTGACACATGCCTAAACCTTTTGCACAGTAATGTAATAAATGCACCTTTTCCCATAAATGTGAGTGCATTTATTATTAATTTTCTGCAGAATGTGTACTATGCTGTTAAAATGTATATGAGGTTTTAGTGACTGAATTTATATAAAAACGTAAACATTTTCAAGTAAACAGAACATGTCATTTCATAGTTTACAGGAAATGCCCAAGGGCTCACATAAGATTGTGTGTCTTAAGTATTAAGAGCTTACCTCAAGAAATGCTTTATGGTATGCATCTGATACATATAAATCTGATCTTCCGCCAGCAATAATTCCTGCCGGAGTAAAATAAAAAGAACATTGTATAATCCCATCATTCTAACAATTTTAACAATTATTAATGCTAATCATTCAGATTTTTTTTTTATATTTCATACAGAGCTTTCAAACACAGGGCACACCTCGCTCCGTATCAAACCGTGTAATCAGAATCCTTGTTAATCAAATGCTGTGAAAAAGTCAATGGCAAGATAAATCCCACCACCATTAACTACATAGTAAATTGAGATTGTGCAATCTGGGTTAGAAAGATTAAAGCAGAAATCCGGGTTTTAATGCACTTTAAAAAGTTTTTTTTGGCCAAGCTGGCCCAAACAAATAATTTTAGGGCTGTTACTGATTAAAATTTTTGTGTTCAGTTAATCGATCTTTTTTAAACGATTAATCGACTAATTTCGATTATTATAACGCACATACAGATCCAACTACTTTTAGCTGATCTCTTAGCATTGCAACTCTGCATTAGTCAGTGGTAAACGTAGTATACACTGTATACAATCACCGGACACTAGTTAGTTTCCACAATCCATGACTTAACTTCACAGTTCACACAAATACATTTTAAATTCAAACTGTAGCAAGCGCCGCCGTCACGGCAACAGGAGAAGCCGATCCACACGGCAAAAATATCACAGCTCATCAGCTTCTAAGGACAACAATGTTAAAAAATGGAGGTGATCAAATTTACCTACACTTAGCTCACTGAATGATCCCAGTTAACAACATCCATATTTACCATCACTGTCCAGTGACGTCACAGACGACGTCACTGGACTCCTCCCCCCTTCCCTTCGTTAGCAGACGGAGGCACTTGGGGAAGGGGGGAGGAGTCCGATGGAGTAGATATCCACGACGTCACCGGATCTCTGACGGAACTCCCTGAAGACACGGAAGCTGACGGAGAGGTGAGTACCGATCTGCTGGATCATGTTACACGTTCCAAATATCGAGCTTATCCTTTAACATGTGGAATCCAAACATCAGCGGCTCCTTGGGGGAGGGGGGGTTGGCTGGAGCGGTAAAAGATAAAAAAAAAAAGTACACGTTGTCCCTGACCAACTATGGGCTCTCTGTGGCGGTTTGTCACTGTACAGTGGGTATAGTGAAAAGAAATAACACCAACATGTCAGAAAAAAAACAGATTTACCGAGTTGGAAAAAGGATCACCCCCTTGTGTTAGCATTTTGCTGAACCACCTTTTGCTTTAATTATAGCCTTTATTCTGTTGGGATATGTCTCTAACTTTGTACATCTAGACTTTGCAACATTTGCCAGCTCTTTGCAGAACTGCTCAAGTTCAGTTAAATTTGATGGTGACCGTTTGTGGACTGCAGTCTTCAGGTCATTCCACAGATTTTCTATGGGGTTCAAGTCTGGGCTCTGACTAGGCCATGCAAGGACATTCATCTTTTTCTCCCTCAACCATTGTGTGGTCATTCTTGCTGTATGCTCTGGGTCATTATGTTGGAAGGTAAAACTTCTTCCCATTGACAAATTTCTGGCAGAGGGCAGCCAATTTTCCTAAAAAATGTGATGGTATTTTGACCCATTCATTCTTTTTTCTATCCTGACAAGTGCTCCAGTCCCTGCTGCAAAGAAAAACCCCTATAACAGGATATTACCACCTCCCTGCTTTACTGTAGGAATGGGAATGTTATTTGGATGGTGAGCTGTATTGGATTTCTGCCATATTGTTTGGTGTTGAGGCCAAATAGTTCAATTTTAGTCTCATCTGACCATAACGCCTTTTTCTATGTGGCCTCAGAATTTGTAATGTGTATTTTGGCAAAGCTCAGTCGTGACTTGCTGTCATATGCACAAAATATGACCACTCTGTCAAATTCCTGCAACTGCTTTAGAGTTGCTGTAGGCCTCTTGGTAGCCTCTATGCCCAGTTTCCGCCTGGCTCTTTAATCCAGTTTGGAGCAACGTCCTGATCCAGGAAGGGGCTGTGTTGTACCAAATACCTTCCACTTCTTAGTAATAAACTTTACTGTGCTTCTAGGCATTAATAAAGCTGGATAAAACAAAAAACTGCGGATGACTTCATTTTAGGCTGCAAAGCTACAAAATGTGATTTTAAAGGGGGGGTGATTATTTTCCATACCCACTGTATATCCTAGTTCAGGACCACACTACAAAGGAATGGCTTCACATTTATTTGCAAATGTATGCAACAGACTCATTTTTGAATTTGATAGCTAGGTGATCTGCCATAGATTGGGTCAAGTACATTTATTGTCTCGGCTGTTCGGGTCAACTGGCAACAGTTTTTGGTTAGTGTAGGGAAGGGTTTTCAACCTTATTCCAGTCATGGCTCCCTTTATACACACACACACACACACACACACACACACACACACACACACACACACGTACACACTTACAGCCTTTTCAAAAACTGCACCTGGCTGACCCAAACACCTCCTCTTTTTGGCTGTTTTTCACTTTAAAGTTTACGTTCAGTACTTCAGAGCTGAGCTGTGTACGTCTATAGACACACATATTTTGGCTCGGACATGCCTTTCCGCTCCCTCCTCACTGGATTTTACCAACACAGGGCTGTCTTCTCTCATTTGCTCAGCTGATCAGCATATTCCAGCCATAAATCATTGGCCGAAACCCGCTGATTGGCTTGTGTTATTGCAAATGACAATACAGCCAGGGCGGGCAGGTGCGTGTGGCCCCTTCCCAGAAATGAAAATCACGTAAATATTTATGTGATTCTGCAAAGCCAATCCGCCCCGTAGCAGTAAAGCTACAGGAGGTGGTCGGCAAGTGGTTAAGGTAAAAAACCTTGTAACTTTAGAACTAATTTCAGTTATCACAAATCAACTCCAAACGGTTTGACACGATAATATGACTAGTGCCTAGTATGCTCTTTCTTCATGAATAATGGATTAGCTAACAAAACTGTTGCCTTAATTTCTGTAAGCGACAAGTGAAAATGAAGAAAAACTAACCTGGAAGCCTTGCAGTATGTGGGTTAAACAAATCTTTTAGGCCCATTTTTTCCAGATTTTGTTTTAAACTGATTGAATCTTCGATTCGGAATCTGGGAACATAGACAATCAAATTAAGTTCCCGCATGTTGTCCATCCACTCTGTTAGCTTCTCCAGGGAAAGGCTTTGTTCAACTGTTTCTAGGAGAGTTCCTTCTGAGGGCAGCACTAACACCATTGTGATGTCATCACCTTTATAGGGCATTTCAAGGACCTCAACAGAATCCTTTATATAGGAACCATAGCGGAACCTACTATTATCTTGAAACATCATTGGGACTTCAGGGGACTTTGTACTTCCGGGTACATGAAATTCTTCCATGATCGTATTTCTTGAATCAAACTTTGACTTCCACAATCCCTGTAGGTGATCAGATTGGTTAGCTGAAGCTTTCAGTATATGAATATATAAATAAAAAAAATAAAAAAAATCCCATTGCAGTTTAATGAATGCAAGAGCAGCTACTACTCAAGTTGTCACATCACCTTAATTACAAATAAAGTGCAATACAGTGAAGCGCTCTAACCATTAATCAAAATGAAAACCCGAAAAATATATAAGCATACAGAATAAAAAAGTGCTAATGTTAATAAATCTGTGAAAAATTGATACTTTCAACTGTGCATAAACATCCAGTCCATACAATAAAGTGCATAAAAGCAAAGTGCATAAAAAGTCTTCTGAGTAGGCAATAGCAAAATTGCAAGTGGAAATTCATGTTTGCTTTACGTCGGTGTGAAGGGTTTAAAATATTAACTAGAACATTTATTTACCAAGTTAATTTGCTATGAATAGCTAAATATCAATGTAACATTGAAAAACACAGGGATTTTATTATAAACTGTATGCCTGGGCAAAAAATAAAATCAATAAATAAAACCATTTTTAGCATGTTTTTGCAAGACATACACATTCGAGTTTCTCTCTTTAAAAATGCTGCAAGTACACAATAGTGTCCATTTATCCTGCCAGAAATTAAAAAAAACTTTTAACATCCTTTGCATTCTACTTCTGTTGCACTAAAATCCCAAGCAGTTATCAACCTTGCACAGTGCAAGGGATTACAAAAGAGAACACTACGCCTGCTCAGCAAGTCGTAGCCAAGCATTTCGGAAGCAGAAAAAAAAAAAAAAAAGCTTAGCAGTCATGATCCAATAGAACCTTGCCCTGTTTCTCCCAAAAGTGTGTTGCCTAAAAGCATACTATTTTTTTTCTGTAACACTTAAACTCTTTTCTTAAACAATAGGTCTTTCCTAACTTAAACTTTAAAGCAAAACAAACTGAAAAGTAATCCAAACACTAAACCACCCTCTTCCCTAGAACCCATATAATATCTTCTCACTTTGAAATAGATGGCATTCACCAGCACTAGGATTGTATCTGCTGTGATGGCTCCTTCTGGGATTACATCAGTGATTCGCTTCTCTGTTTTATTGGCAACCCAGTTATTGATAATTTCCCGAGATTGTTCAGCTTTCTCCTGAAGACATATGTAAGAACGAGAACAAAAGAATGAAGGAAGCAGCATTTAACAGTAAAAACGCTCCATGTATATAATATTCCAACCTACGTACATGCAAAATGATTAAACAAGGCTGGCCAAAACCATCCTTTGTATCCATTTTCATATTACCTAGTTTTCCCAAGCTTGTTTTACAGAGTTTTCCTGTGTCACTGTCTCCTGTCCACAGTAATATGCTCCAAACCTTTTCCACTAACTGAACCATTCCTGCCTGGCCTGTTAACCACATTCTTTGGCTGCTCTGCCTCTTTCTCCTATAGTGCCATGCTCCTACTTCCTACACATACCCTGTCTCTCCCTTCTACTATTCTGACTCTGTAAGAAAAAACAGCTTAGGTTGCAGCTGAAAAGAAGGCAGGTTTAGGAAGGTAGTAAGTGACAGCTGTAGAGGGTTCCAAGACCTCTACTTAACCTCCTAACTTGGTCCTGCTTCCATCCCTAGCCTACACGGTTCCTTATTCTTACACCTGCCCTGACCCCCTAGCACTTGCTCTCCTCCCACACAAGCCCAGGTCTCTTTACCCAAATCTACCATGTTTCCACTTTCTACACCTACTCTGCCCTTTCTTATAAATTACCTTCTTCGCACATTCTAAATCTACACTGCACCATCTGCTACATGGCCCCAATCTCACCTTATAACTTATCTTGTTCTTTCTTTTAACATCTGCCCTGACAATACCACTTATCTAACTGGATACATTTACCCGGTTTCGGTTTTCCTTTTGCAACTACCATGATGACATCTATAGTAGGCCCAAGCTAGTACAAAAATGGGGTAGTGTAATGCCAAGGAATTTAATCTTGCAACCTTATCTTCTTATTAAAAAGCTTTTTTTTATGTTCGCATTCTATTTGTCTGGTATAAATACTAGAGGATAAGTGTCTAAATAACTATTTTTTATTTTGTTCCTCTAAAACCATGCTATATCTTCTTTTGTGTTGAGATAGTCCTGACAATACAATACCTTGGCTCACAGCCTAAAACCAAACACGAGACCTCACTAAGGAAAGGAAGATTGGTAGTGGGATGTAACCAAAACAAAACTTGTAAATGTGACATTAATGGGGGCGGGGTGGGACAAAGTGTAAGGATACAACTCATCTTTCTACATTTGTAAAAAAATAAATAAAACCTTTTGCATTGAATATGTTATGCATACACTAGACTTAACTATTAAGAGAGTGTCCCGTTTCTACTTAGTGGTGTAACATTAGCCCATAGTTATGTTGTAGGTGTATCCAGCAATATGTGAGAATGGAAGAAGTTTCCCAGACCAAAATATTTAACACATTTTAAGAGATGAATCCAAACTCACCTTGAAGTTTAGAGGCCACAGTTTAGCTCCATACACTGCCTCACTAATCTCTTGATAGGTTTCATTAAAGTTCAGTGACTTCTCTCCAAAGAGACGGTTAGTTGAGGTCAGTTCTGATGATTTGTTAGCTTTCCTATACAATCGACAATTCAGTTTTGCAAAGTAGAAGTGGATTTGATCAGATGCCCTGGTAGAAACTTGATCAAAGTGGAAGACCTTTAACAGAGAGAGGTAATCATGTGGATGCTCAACAATCTTTTTTTCATAAGCAATAGTATTTGCTGACTAACACTTTTCCAGGGAATTACTTGATTAAAAAGAGAAAAAAATTAACACAAAAACAGGCCATACAACCTAAATGTAATATTGGAGTAATGAATTGACTTTTGGGGATCAGGGGTCAAGGCGAGAGAATTTAGGACTAATGTAAGGTTATAAATCCTTGGTAAAATGGTTTGGAACCTCTTAATATCCATATATTCCATATTCGATCGGGAGGCCCGGTGGCCAATCGTCTGTCTCCAGCGGCTGGGGGCGGGCTGGAACAAAGCTGTGGGCAGCTTCGTTCCAGCCTTCTTATTGTAAACGTGGAAGCGACGTCATGACGTCACTTCCCATTTACTCGGCTGCCAATTGCACCGATTTTAAAGAATACAGTATTCAGAATCACCGTTTTCGGCAATATGAATACTTTGAAGTGCAAAGGAGGGATCGGGGGGTCTTTTAGACCCCCCGATCCCTCCATAAAGAGTACCTGTCACCACATATTACTATCACAAGGGATGTTTAAATTCCTTGTGACAGCAATAAAAGTCATCCAAATTTTTTTTTTTTAAACACAATTTATAAATAATTAAATAAAATAGATAAGAAAAAAAAAATTTAAAGTGCCCTGTCCCCGCGAGCTCGCGCAGCAAAGAAAATGCATGGTGTTCAAATCACACGTGAGGTATCGTCGCGATCGTCAGAGCAAGAGCAATAATTCTAGCACTAGACCTCCTCTGTATCTCTAACCTGATAACCGTAAAAAAAATTTAAGCTTCGTCTATGGAAATTCTTAGGTACCGTAGTTTGTCGCCATTCCACGAGTGCGTGCAATTATAAAGCGTGACATGTTTGGTATCTATTTACTCGGCGTAACATCATCTTTCACATTATACAAAAAAATTGGGGTAACTTTACTGTTTGGATTTTTTAAAAATCATGAAAAAGTGTCCCTTTTCCCAAAAAAATTGCGTTTAAAACACCGCTGCACAAATACCGTGTGATATAAAATGTTGCAACAATCTCCATTTCTCTAGATTCTCTGCTAAAAAAATATATATAATGTTTTGTGGGTTCTAAGTAATTTTCTAGCAAAAAATACGGATTTTAACGTGTAAACACCAAATTTCAAAAATAGGCTTAGTCATGAAAGGGTTATTACAATCTTTTGAATACTTTGCCTAATGTATACATTAACAGTACAATAAAGCAGAAGTGACAAAGATTAGAAGGTACAAGCCATAGTCTTCTGTACTTCAGCACCTCCACTGGTCCAAAAAATAAATAAATAAATAAAATTTCGTTTTTTGAAATACCTGTGATCAAAGGCATTACTACAAAAGAAGCCAAATTCATCCATTCTCTATTTGTTGGATGAATTTGTCATTTTCAGTTAAAACATTTAGCCCTCACCAACACGCTCATTTCAAGATTTAAATTTCATTTCCTAGCATGTTAATGTCCAATATAAAAGATCCTAAACAGGGCATACATAAAATAATTGTCAATATTTTTTACATAGATGTGCAAAGAGGAAAGTGCCAGAACTAAAATTATAGTCCAGATTTTTTTATTATTCAGAATCTCACTGTCAATCACTGCTGAGGATGAAAGGTTACTGCTTGTTGTGAAGACTCTCCCAGTTGTTACGGCTCACCCACATCATCATCACAGGAGCAAGCTCTCAAACCCCTGCACATGGGTAGAATAATAGGGGGGAGTTTGGGACTTTAAATGAAGCACACGGTCTGTGCCTCCATCCCTGGTTCAGGTATGAGAAAAAGGAAGGTGGGACTTTAAATTAGGCTATTGATTTGTGGGGGTGAGATAATTAGAAAATATATTTATTTGTCATGAATACATTACATATACATATCAAAGGGATGGCATATAAAATTAACAAGAGATTTAATATGGATAAAATGAATCATTGCAAATTCATATATGTATACGTCATCTAAATGGCACTATGCAGTGTAATGGTAAGAAACACAGTATAATCATTTGGTTGTAGATAATGAGTCTAAGTAGGTTCCTATCAGTGGGCATGAGAATGCATCCTAAAATCCCAACGCGTTTCATGGCACGTGGGTGGTTCACGGTTTTCTCCACGCATTATCACTAGAGCTAAATTCTAATGCCCCGTACACACGGTCGGATTTTCCGATGGAAAATGTGTGATAGGACCTTGTTGTCGGAAATTCCGACCGTGTGTAGGCTCCATCACACGTTTTCCATCAAATTTTCCGACACACAAAGTTTGAGAGCTTGCTATAAAATTTTCCGACAACAAAATCCGTTGTCGGAATTTCCGATCGTGTGTACACAAATCCGACGCACAAAGTGCCACGCATGCTCAGAATAAATAAAGAGATGAAAGCTATTGGCTACTGCCCCGTTTATAGTCCCGACGTACGTGTTTTACGTCACCGCGTTCAGAATGATCGGATTTTCCAACAACTTTGTGTGACCGTGTGTATGCAAGACAAGTTTGAGCCAACATCCATAGGAAAAAAGCCTAGGATTTTGATGTCGGAATGTCCGATCAATGTCCGACCGTGTATACGAGGCATAACTGTGATGGGAGAGAGAAAGCACATGTGAGTGGTTGTGATTCGGAGAAAAAACTTGTTTCCGCAATGGTGGGGATGAGCATTAAACAGCAGGAATACTCTTTACAATGCCCTTGCAACAACATAAGACAGGGGAATGCCATCTCTGGAAGTTTTTCAGCCAGGCTTAGGGAGGTACATAAATGGCCTGCACCTTCAGCAAGAAAATATCCAACTTCTGGTCAAAGCTTCAGTTTGTTTTTTATCTACAGGCCCCTCTTTTTGCAGTTTTTTGCCAAAGGTGAGCAAACCCTTTATAAGCTCCGAATACTAGATGGACTCTGTTCCCCACTTTATACTAAGTTAGTGCACTGCAACATATTTTTCACTCACCTGCATAAGCTCCTTTAATGTGTTGTCACAAGCCCCAAGCTTGACCATGGTGAAAGCCTGGGAGATACTAAGAGGTGACATAAACAGGTTTTCAGAGTTGGACTTGGAGTCCGCCAGGACTTTAAAAAAGTCTATGGCAAACATGGAGTTTGCCTTGGAAAGCTCCCAGACTCGAGGATTGGTAGCTTCTGGAATCTTCTCTGGAGAAGAGGTCACCTTCTGCATCTCCTCTCCTTCTGACACTTCCTTCCGATAGATGCACATAGGATTCAAAGGGATGTCTTTGGGTTTGGCAGTACAGATGTCTGGATACTGGGAGGTGTGGGAAGCAGACAAACCCACCAGGGACAACAGCAATACTGGTAGAATATACATATCTAAGAGAAGAGAAGCTGGTGAGAGTCATAAATCAAGAAGACAGTAAGATTGTGGCATGATGGGCAGTTCTAATAGCATTAATTCATAATAAAGTGAACCTTGCATGATAAAAATATGTTCTAACAGCAGAGTCCAGACTTCTCGTTCAGCTTTGTACTGAAATTGTGTGGAAAAAAAAACTACACAAGTTATACAGAAACATAGAAGAACAACAACAGGAAAAGCGGTCCACCCACCAAGTGGTCCACCCAGTTATCTTGATAAGATAGTTCTAGGGCCGAAACAACTAATCGATTAATCGATTATGAAAATAGTTGTCAACTATTTTCATAATCGATTAATCGGCCAGCATACAGAATGCATAATTTGTTTACATATCAGGAAATACAGTGCATCATACATACAGCTCAGTACACCATCCAAACATGTCAGCAAGTGCCTGAGAACTTGTGAATGTGTGAGGAGCAATGCGTCATGGGACATGTAGTCCTGGGCAGGAAGTGAGTGGTTCTAAAGTCATAAGTTTTTTTACCTTGCTATAGGGGCACTCTATACTATACTACTGCAGCTTGCTATTGGGGCACTCTGAATTAAGGAGGAGCCAGAAGCGTCAGTGGGAGACCCCAGAAGAAAAGAATCAGGGCTGCTCTGTGCAAAACCATTACACAGAGCAGATAAGTATTACATGACTGGAGGTAATATAAGGCATTACAATTACATTTAAAGTAAAAGTTTACCAGTATTGTGCATTATATTTAAAATGTTTATATCCATGAAAAAAAAAAGTCTCAGCTTTTAGTACTACTTTAATATTAAAGACTTATATCTCCCCTCCACCCTTCATATAGCTTCATGTCTGATTCCTAGTTAAAATGCCCAAATATCCTACTTCAGTCTGTATTTATTAATATATATTATATATATATATATATTTATTACACACATACATATATATACACACACACACACACAAATACTTTCACTGTTTCACAATATGAACGAACCCCTTATAGTAGCAGTTATCTGCTCTTTTTGTACTATAAAAGGGCTAATTTTAGTTTTTTTTAACCCCATGACGACAGGTGATACAAAAAGCACGCTGCTGCTACTACTACTAAACATCTTAGGCCTGGATTACACCTATGCGTTTTTTGGTGCATTTTGCAGAAACACACTACAGTTCATTTAACATGGTTTCCTATGGGACACGTTCACATCTATGCTTTTTTTCAGCCGCTGCATATTTGGAAAGGGTCAAGGACTATTTCAATGCAAAACTGTGCTTTTTTTTTGGTTCAATAGACGTCAATGGAGAAGCTGCAGAAAAGCATGTAGTGCGTTTTTGCAGCAATTAGCGTTTTTTAATCTGCCCAACAACAAATTGGTCAAAAAAAAAAGCATAAAGAATGCAAAACGCAAATCGCAGCAAAATCGCGCATGCAAAAAGCAGTGTAGAAACGGATCAAAACGCAAACTGCATAGGTGTGAACCAAGCCTTAAGTTGGCCATACATGTATCGATTTTCGGAAAAGAATATTCATACGAAAAATCTTTGTACATTCGATGAATAAAGGAAAGTCGTCTAAAATGTCACTTGGTTTTAACATTCAGTTTTAAAATGAATGTAACTTCTGAACGAAAACCACATACACGGTCTGAAAATTCCTTTGATCAAAAAGTTTCCTATTTTGCTCCTTCTAATTTTCCCATCACTGTGGTCAAAAAGAACGTCGATTTGACCCCACTAACAAATGGAAAAATCAAATGTTCTTAAAATGACATTTTTTTTTGAAGGAAGACATTGTTTTTGTATGCCCAGCATATAATATATTGCAGTTCTGTCTGAAAATCGGCAAAAGACTAATTTTTTTTTCTTTAAAAAAAAAAAAAAAAATTTGATCTGATGATATTTACCAGATTCAAGTATATATAGTATATCTCTTCTGTCTATTGTTCTCAGAGTGGATTTTGCCCCCTAACCATATAGTTGGTTATTTAGATTTACCACTGCATATAGATATTTAAGAATAAATTGGCATTTTTTTTATACTTTACATATTAACTAAATTATACACCACATTTTTTTAATGTTATTATCTGATTAATCGAAACAATAAAATCGGCCAACTAATCGATTTTGAATCGATTCTGAAAATAATCGTTAGTTGCAGCCCTAGATAGTTCTGTTATCTCTTTCAACTAAATGCTTGTTACAGGTACATACGAGGTAGGCAGCAAACTTTTTAAAGTATGTACCCGAAAGGGTTAGCAATGAAAAGAAAACTTCTTGCTTATGTTATACTACCCTTTTACCAAAAAAATCTTAAACAAATTATTCTTAAAAAAATAAATAAAATTCCTTCCACATCAGTAATCATATATTAGGCCTCATGCACACTGGACATTTTTGGCTTCAGACATTTTTTTCTGCAGCCAGTAAACTCCTCAGCATGTTATCCTATGTGTCCATGCACACATAGGCTGTTATCAGTGTTTTTTGGCAGGATTGTTTTCTGGCTGCAAAAAAAAAAAACCCAGCGCTAGTGAGTTTTAGGCCGGGTTCACACTGGTATGACACGACAGTCGTACGACTGTGTATCAGACTTTGCCCTGTGACTTGAAATCCGACACCCGTCTGACTTCAATGAACGGGGATCCGACTTTGATCGCAACAATGCAGGCACTTTGTGTCTGGTATGAATCTTTGGGGGGGAACTCCACGCCAAATAAAAAAAAAAACAAAAAACAAAAAAAAAAAACTGGCATGGGTTCCCCCTCCAAGAGCATACCAGCCCTTCAGTCCCTTATCCGAGCACATAGCCCGGCAGGTCAGGAAAGGGGGTGGAGACGAGCGAGTGGGCCCCCCCTCCTGAACTGTACCAGGCTGCACGCCCTCAACATAGGGGGGTGGGTGCTTTGGGGCTGGGCCCTGCGCCTCCCACCCTAAAGCACCTTGTCCCTATGTTGATGAGGACAGGGGCCTCTTCCCGACAACCCTGGTCATTGGTTGTCAGGGTCTGCCGGCAGGGGGCTTATCGTAATCTGTAAGCCCCCTTTAACAAGGGGGGCCCCAAACCCTATGTGAATGAGTATGGGGTACATTGTACCCCTACCCATTCACCTAAAATAAAGTGTAAAAAAAAAAGCCTCTGTCTGCTGTCTTTTGCCTCTGCCGGGTCTCCTCCGCTGTCTTCTTGCTCTTTTGCCAGGTCTTCTCTGCTGTTTTCATCCTCTGTTCTTCCGATGTTGATTCGGCGCTCTCTCCCGCTCTAATGCTGGGTGCGTGATGTGCCACTACTTATATTTGCATGGGGCGGGGTCACCGGGTGATGTCATCAGGAGGCCCGCACCTTATGACGTCACCACCCATCATGCTCCATTTTTCTGCGTTATCTTTATTTTTATTTTTTTCAATGGATTATTTGAGAGTCTATCTGCGTTTTTTGACGTTAGAGCATTTTTACAACTAAAAACAGCTAAAAAACTAATCTCAAAACCCACTAGTTTTTTTTTTTTTACAGCCAAAAAACACCCCAGCCAAAAACAGTTCATAACAGCCTATGTGCGCATGGACAAATAGGATAGCATGATGGGGAAGTTTATTGACTGTATAAAAAAAGTTTGAAGCCAAAAACAGCAGCTGTAAAAATGTCCAAAAAGGTCCAGTGTGCATGAGGCCTTAGAGAATTTTTACAGCTTAAAAACTCCTCTTAACTCTGATAGAAGCTTAAAAACGCAGCTATTCGCGTTTATAAGCGTTTTTGAGCCATAAGCTTTTGTGGGAGTATAGTTTTACTAAAAAAAAAAAAAGCTACTGCAAAAACGCTGAAAAACTGATTCTACAGCTTTCTAACGCTACTGGCATTTTTATAACGTCCAGTGTGCATGAGGCCTAACCGTTACCATCATCTGCCATCAGTGGGCCTCCATTGATCCCAACAGGTAGTTTTGTGTCTTAGGAAGGGAGGCTTCCTGACAGTCAATGGTGGATGTCATAGTTGGCACACAATTGCAGGTGTGGACATGCCCACCCACCTAGAAGCAGCTATACAGTTCATTTCAAACACTTTCGTATGCACCGTTCAAACAATAATGCACAGCACACACCTATTAAATGTTCTCACCAAATCCTTGGCCCTCAGTCCTTTTTAGTGCCCCAGTTGTAAAAAAGGAGCCACTGACAAGCAAGTTTTTAGGTGCCACGACAGTTTCTTGAAAAGGACCTCAGCCGGCCATAGATGGTTAGACTCTTAGCCGGTTCAGCAGAAACTGGCCAAAATTCTAACCATCTATGGGCAGGCCGATTGTACCAAAGTCGATCGATGGATCAACCATCATGTCAGAATTACACATGCTATTATTGCTAGAGGCTATGACCACTAGCAATAATCACTGTGTTCTCCTGGCAGGAACGGCTCTGCGTGCCCCCTGCCGGAAGAGCACAGCAGCTCCATGGGAGGGATTCCTCCAACCAATAGACTATGTTTGGAATTAGGCAATTTTCTTTCCTGCAACCCGTGATTGCAAGAAAGAAAATTGCACCATCTATGGCCTGCCTTAGATAGCATTAATAAAACTTAATTTAGGCTAACTATACATGTAAGTTAAAGGTTTAGAAATGTGTGATTTTGAGTTAATTTTGTGGTCATCTAGAAAACAGATTTTTTTTTTTTTTTTTTTTTAATAGACAGATCTGTCATCAGAAAAAAAAACTATATGGAAGTGGAATTCCTCTGCTGTTATGTGATCTACAAAAAAAGTTTTCTTAAATTAGGTTTTCCAACCATAACTATAAAATAATAAAATCATTGTGCTGAATATATTTCCAGTTAGGCCTCTTGACCATGATACTCCTGTTTGAGCATCTACTTTTTCAGATATTTTTTTATTTGTATATATTTGCGCAAATTTACGTGCATTATCGCACAAATACTTATTCTCTCGTTTTCATTCTGCATAAAATGTAAATGGCCATTTGCATACATTTGTGCGCATGAGGCATAAATTACTGACTAAAAAAGCATATTTTTCTATTTTTTTTTTTTTTTTTACTGAAGAATACACGGCGCTTGTTCAAGCACTTGTGTGCATAGGCACATTACAATTAATGGGCTATATTTTAGCTCAGTAAAAAAAAAAAGCTGCACTGAGCTTTTTCAAGCTGCAGTGTGCAAGAGGCCTAAATGTAGCATATGTGTGACATAATCTAGCACAATAACGTTTAATTTGTAAACATACAATTAGAGAAAATCATTAGTCTTTATGAAATATTCTTTTATATAAAATTCCATACAGCTAAGAAATTGGCCATAATCATCAATGAAAATGTAATGCAGAAGAAATATTTAATGATTTTAATATTTATGTTCTACAGTGCTACAATTTCTGACAGAAACATGAGGGATGCCATTGCTGACCTCCTCCATTCAAAATTGCCTGGCAGTGACTTGTGTATCTTGTGACCAACCTTTGGAGCAGAAAAGACTGTTACTGTTAAACTTAGGTCATTTGTTTGAAAGGATGCTTGTAGAAAATACTGTTCCCAAAGATGGCTGCCTTGATGCATTATAGCATGAACCAGTTACACAACTTAAATATTTTTCTTGGAGTACAATAAAGAGGCACAGGTTGAAGTAAGGGGATTGGACATTGGCAAACAAAGCTGTAAAAGGCATCTCTAGTATAACCGTCCCACACACACATGCAACAGTAGGAGTGAATAATAACAGATGGGAGGGACCTGGGTTTCTTAGGCCCCTTTCACACTGGGGCGGTTTGCAGGCATTATTGCGCTAAAAATAGCGCCTGCAAACCGACCTAAAACTGCCGCTGCTGTTTCTTCAGTGTGAAAGCCCGAGGGCTTTCACACTGAAGCGGTGCGCTGGCAGGAGAGAAAAAAAACTCCTGCAAACAGCATCTTTGGAGCGGTGAAGGAGCCGTGTATACACCGCTCCTGCCCATTAAAATCAATGGGGCAGCGCAGCTATACCGCCGCTGTAGCAGCGCTATGCGAGCGGTTTTAACCCTTTTTCGGCCGCCAGCGGGGGTTAAAATCGCACCGATAGCGACCGAATACCGCCGCTAAAACGACAGTAAAGCAGCGCTAAAAATAGCGCTTTTATACCGCCGACGCCCCCACCGCCCCAGTGTGAAAGAGGCCTTAATGTACTGTAAGAAAAAGATTTTTAGGTGAGGATATTTAAGGAACTTCCAAAAGCAGTCCAACCGTGGGGCAGGCAAAACAGAAAATGAAAAGCCAACTGGCCCATGAAAGCAGCCCAAAAGAGCTGCCTAAAAAAAAGCCTTGAAACAGAAGCTGGCATCAGCTGAGGCCTGAACATTCAATTGGTAAAAGTTAATGAACGTGGTGGTTAGAAGCAGGCCTTCCCCACTGGTGCCCTTTAGGAATGACAGCGTCAGACTGTCTAAAGGAATCGGTAGCTATCAGATTTGTACAGCACATACCACATCCAGACAATGGTGTGAAATCTCTTTTAAATTAATGTGGCGCAGTACATAATAGGGCGGGCTCTGAAGAACTAACAGAACCAGGTCCTAAGATGTCACAGGGGGACATACAGGGGGAACAATGTGAGTAACACTCTGTATGAAGGCATTCACTTGGGAGTCAGACAGTGGTTCTTGAAAAAAGCCCCTAGGGCCAAGATTTTACCCTCAGTGGTACTCAAGGAAAATTATTGATCAAGACCAGACTGGAAAAAAAGACAGGATTCATCCCAGAGTTCTTTTAGGATGACATTTCCTAGCTTTGGGAAATACAGTAAGCTTTCCAGGTGTGATAGTAGAATTTGCAAGAAGTTGATTTTCTAGTTTTTAAACGCATAGATATAACCAAATTAGACAAGCCCCTATTGCATAAGAACCTGAGCTTCAACAGCTAGGCAGTTAAAGCCAGTGAACAAAAAGCAGAGTGGTGCTCTTTGAGACAAAAGATTTGGATGATCTGGGAGGCCCCAAAGAGAATCTGCCCGGAGTCTGAAGAGGCCCGAGTACCCTCGTTTCATGGGCCAGTTCGGTGCAATAATAATAACTGGTATGCCCTCCACCTTGATCCTGCAGATCATACAAGTAAGGAGTTGCAGGAGGAGGAAAGATTTGTAGACTAGGTTGAACTGATTCCACAAAGTCACCAGAGCATCCATAGACTTGAAGACAAAACAGTTGTTAAACCTGAAAGCTAGGAGGTCCGCATCTGGCACCCTCCACCTGCAACAGAGTTCCTGAATTAACTTGGGGCGAAGACACTATTTTCTAGAATCCAGATGTTGACTACTAAAGAATGCCCGTCAATTTTCCATGCCTGGGATTTGCATGGTAGGCATGGCTGAATAGGACGTTCTGCCCAAGACAAAATTTGATCTGCTTATCTTTGAGATGGAAGACTTCTGGTTCCTTCCTGATTGTTTATGTAAGCCACTGCTGCAGAATTGTTTAAATTTAATTATGGTCGGATGGCCTTGCAATTCAGAGTTCCAGTATTATGGGACAACCAAATCACTCTGAGCCCCAGGTTAATCGGGATATGAACCTTCTCCTAGCCTTGCACCAAGAGAGTATCTAATACTCCTCTCCAACCTGACAAGCAAGCATCCATTGTGAGAAGCTTCCAAACCAATGGGAGTTTATTGCTGGACGTGTGATCCAACAGACCAAGGCAAACTTGATTTTCTGGGTCCGGCGCCTGCGCCATTTGTCCCTCACTGTTAGAATATTGAGTTGCAACAGTCTGGAGGAAAATTAGGCATATGGAACCATTTCTAAAGGGGTTGCTATTAAGCCCAGAATCTACATGCAAGAGTGAAAAGTTGGCTGGCTGGCTGTAAAGCCTTAACATGGGAGCGAAGAGTCCAGAAATTGACCTGTACAAGGAAAACCTTGGGCAGGGACATATCCAGGACCAGACCCGGATAATAGAATAGATGAGACAGTTTTATCACTGACTTCTGGAGATTTTCCCTGAGAAAATAGAATAATACTATAACAGTTTCAACCAGTGTAAATTTTGGCAGCAGATTTCAATTTAGTTTTAGTCTTATGCCCCGTACACACGGTCGGATTTTCCGCCGGAAAATGTGATGGGAACTTGTTGTCGGAAATTCCGACCGTGTGTAGGCTCCATCACACATTTTCCATCGGATTTTCCGACACACAAAGTTTGAGAGCAGGCTATAAAATTTTCCGACAACAAAATTTGTTGACGGAATTTCTGATCGTGTGCACACAAATCCGATGCACAAAGTGCCACGCATGCTCAGAATAAATAAAGAGATTAAAGCTATTGGCTACTGCCCCGTTTATAGTCCCGACGTACGCGTTTTACGTCACCGCGTTCAGAATGATCGGATTTTCCGACAACTTTGTTCGACCGTGTGTATGCAAGACAAGTTTGAGCCAACATCCGTCGGAAAAAATCCTAGGATTTTGTTGTCGGAATGTCCAATCAATGTCCGACCGTGTGTACGGGGCATAAGTCTTAGGACTAAAATGGCATTTTAGTTTTAGTCCCATTTTAGTCTTCTGCAATTGTTTTAGTTGTATTTAGTCGACTAAATCTCCAGCACATTTTAGTCGACTAAAACTCATTTTGGTCGTCTAAAATTGAATGGATGTAATTAAATTGTAATTGTTAACATTTCTCTACAATTTCCAAACTCATTATATACTGGAGTGAAAAATCTCATGTTATTATTTATATTATTGAGGTATGAACATGCACTACAGACCAATGTTAATTTTGAAGTCAAATTTCAATTTAGTTTTAGTCTTAGTCTGACTAAAATGCCATTTAAGTTTTAGTCCCATTTTAGTCTTGATTAAAATGCCATTTTAGTTTTAGTCGTATTTTAGTCGACTAAAATAGTATTCATTTAGTCGACTAAAATGTTTTAGTCATTTTAGTTGACGAAATTTACACTGGTTTCAAAAACTTTGCGGGGATGCTGTCTAGTTTGACAACAAAGCAGGGTGGAGGCAGAAACTGAAATTCCAGCTTGCCAATCTAGGCATACAAGTGAGGAACCACCCACAAGGGGTAATCGCAAACCAACACTCAAGCAGAAAGGATTTTTTTGCCATCTGTGACCAAGTCACTATAAGGATGCAGGGAGCCCAGTCAAACATCCAGCGGATTGTGGCATTAAGGTCTGTGCATGTATGTGAAAAGGGCACACACAATGGAGACTGGGTGAAACTTGAGCAGGAGTAGTAGGGCCATAGAGCTCATGCAGCCGCAGCGAGGGTCAGCTAGAGCTTCAAATTGAAAAATGCAGCTTCCCTGGCAGGTATGACCAACAGTGTTGCAGCCAGAACCCCACAAGTTTGTGTTAAAAGAACTGGAGCAATATAAGCATCATCAAGTTCCCCACACACATGGGCCAAACTCGCCACAGCTGAGGTCCTGAGAGGCCCTATTATTCCCACATAGGGGAAAGAGGCACAACATGCTGCTTTAACAAGTCTTCATCCCTCTGCTCAGCACGTTCCCTAGAGTCCAAAGCGTCCTCAGGGACAGGATTCCATCAGATAGACGCACTGTGGCCCTGGACCTGTAAAACCCTTTGTAGCCAACTCGCACATTACACACAAGTGTCTACGAAGGAGCCTTCAACAGAATCCAGTTCTCAAAGACTCAAACTGGCCCGCTTCTTCCTCTCAGTGGAATCTTCGTATGGCTTCCATGGCAATTCTTGGGATCAGCTAACCCGGCAAGCTACATAATGAGCCCCTTCTGGCTCTGCAGCATATGGAGATGTTGCTAGAAGAAAAAGAATCCCAACACAAAAAGAAAATATTTTTCTTCTCTCAGGAGGAAAGAAGTTGTCTGTTCCACTAGGACATGGGATTGGGAGGGGTTATAACTAGGCTGTTCTTTCATCTTTGTTTGTCAGTGTCCAAACTCCTAAAGGCAGCAGTGTAACCCATTGTACTTGAACTACTTAATGTGCCCCTTAATATACATCATTTTTTAAAATTTGTCCATAGCTTTACTCTACGGATGACCACAAGAAGCATTTCTTTGTCCTTGAAAACTAGCACAATTTCATCCAGTCATTAGTCCAAGAGAAAATAATGGCCGTCATTGCTGACCTCACCTTCCAAAGATCTGCCTGGCTGTCATATTAATTCTTGTTTCAATATTCTAAATCGTTAAAACCAGAACTAGTATTCTGCTAAGGACTTCTGACTTATCTTGACCTTTCCCTATCTGCACTCTGCTTCCTGGATCTATTTTACTGATCCACTGGCTTTAGTACACTAAGCATTAAAGTCATTGAGTCTAAATGTCTGGCAACTAATTGCAGCCCCATATTGCTCCCATGATATGTACCTTATAAAAGGTAAGGAAAGGTCAAAGAATGTTGTAGGTCACTGAAACTATATGCTAAATAAGAATGACGGTCAAAAGGGCATTTTATGCTCGATTCAATAAGCTCACACAAGAATAAGTATCTTCAATTTAGTCATGCTACATGTAATTTTTACATTTCATTGGACCTAGATGAAAATAACTCACTTTATTAAAAATAAGTATGTCTCCTAATGTGTTAGTTGAACCTAAAGGATTGCTATTCTTCTGGATGAACATTCCCCTCTATAGCCTTAAGAGTAAATCTACTGTTCTCAAGTATCATCTGCTTACCTGCGTGAAGCTCTGTTCTTCAATGCTTTTCTTTGTAAAACATGAGACTAAACAGGTAGTACTGAATGTCTCACCCCCACAGGATCAAGAAGAACAAGGACACAGGGTGAAAGGTGGATGACCAGGCAGTTGAAACTGTAATCAATTGTTTGCAATAGGTGGGTCTTACTTTTAACTATCAGGTTACTGGCAGTCAACACACTAATGAAGACACAAATACCTTCCTAAAATGTATACCACAGTCTCTTTACCACACACTACAGTACTCAATTGATTGAAGCTGGTCAAAGACATTCAGACATATAGGTAGAATCCAACTGCTGAAACATGTTTTCAAACATCTCTACATAAACAAGCATGTCTGGAGCATCAATGCATTTTATGTGAATTTTAAAAGGGGTACAGACAAAATTCTAAATCATGGTCATCACCAGCACTGAGTGCCGGTTCACACTGATGCGAGTTCATAACGAATGTGATGCGTCAAAAACATTCTAAATTCGCATGTCATCCATAAAGTCATTGTTTTCAATGACCGTCGTTCACATACATGTGTTGCGATTCCCCTACGAATGCGATGCGATAAAAAAACGGGTCTTGTGCGAGTTTACAGCGTTGCGTTGCGAATTTAGCCTCCATAGACATCAATGTAAATCGTTCTGGAATAGGATTGTTGGTTCAGATATGTGCGAATTCCACCACACTACTCTCCACAAAAACCAGGAAGTACACAGGAAGTTAACACCTTTTTTTTTTTTTTTACATTATGATTCCATTGGCTAGAACATCAATCGCAGCTATGTCCAACTCCTGAAATTCGCGGTAAAACTGCGTTAAAATCGCGGTAAATTCGCACCTCACACAGGACAAAATACGGAACAAATTCACAGCGCAGCAGTGTGAACCGGCACTGAGTGAAGGTCTTCTGGCAGCCAAGGCAAAAATGTCAAGGCGTGCCTCCATCCCCAAGCTGAGAAAGATAGTGCTAGAATGTTCGCATGTATACCGTATTTTTCCGTGTATAAGACGCCCCCCCACTTTTCCAACCCAAAATTAAGAAATCAATATTTTAAACAGGTAAAACAGAACACAGTTTTATTTAGCAATTACCGCAGGTAACAATTACATACCAGTATATTATGCAGCATATCATTTTATTCAGCCTCTGTTGCATCAATGGTCTCTTCTTCAAAACTAGTTCCAGACAGAATTTCTTCAACTTCTTTTGTATCACTGCTGTCTTCTGAGTCACTGTCTGTGAGACTGAGATCATCCTCAGTTCCGTCCATTTCATTGCTGATTCCACATTTCTTGAAGGACTTCACAATCACCTCGTTTGACGCCATACCATGAGTTTAGGACCCAATTGCAGACCTCAGTAATGGTTGGTTTTTTTCACTCTTCCTGGCAGTGTCAAGTTATCACCTGCTTTTTGCATCCATCTACTCCATTCTTCTCTCATCAGGACTTTAAATAGCTTGTTGATTGAAACATCTAGTGGCTGTAGCTGACATGTAAGTCCACCAGGAATAACTGCTAGGTGTGTTCACAAATCTGATGCAACCCTTTTAGTCTTTTCTGTTAAATGTGCTTGGAATTGATCAAAGACAAGCAGAGCTGGCTTCTTTAAGAGCCCTCCAGGTCTTCTAGACCAAACCTTTGCAAACCAAATGGCCATAATGTCTTCATTCAGCCATCCCTTCTCTTGAACTTGCACAATAATGCCAGGTGGTATGGTCTCTTTAGGATAGGTTTTCCTCTTAACAATAAGCATAGGAGGCAGTTTAGTACCATCTGCACAGCATGAAAGCACAGCAGTATAGTGTGTCTTTTCGTGGCCACTTGTTTTGATTCCTTTCACATTAACAGTTCTGTTGGAAGGCACATCAAAATTGAGAGGGACCTCATCCATGTTTACAATCTGACGTGGTTCAAAATCATATTTTTTCCTAAGTTGTGTGACATAGGAGTGAATGTTGGACTTTATCCTCAAACTGGTGGCATTTTCTGAGCTGTGTTCTCATGGCTAACCCTTCTCTCCTCATGAAATTCAAGCACCATTTTGCCTTTTCTGTAAAATCAACAATGTTCATTTCACTTGTAAACATTCTTGCCTGACTCTACGTTTGGTTGAAACACATAAGCCACTCTGGCGCTGCTCCAAAATCCAAGTCTTAAGCCTCTGCTCCAAATTTGGCCATTTTGCCTGTTTTCCCCTTAAAGCCTTCTTTTTTGGCATCTTAAGGAGTTGCTCTTCCTGTTTTCTCCACTGTCTGATCACACTCTCAGTGGGGGGAGGTCCAAACTGTCTCTCTGCAGCTCTATTCCCATGCTCTTTTGCATAGCTAACTACACTCAGTTTGAATTTTGCAAAATAAGACAATCGCTTACTTTTTTTATTCTCTGACATCTTGGGCTCAAAACGCTCCGCTCCCTGATGCATTTGCGCACTCTCCACCTCCAGCTGACGTCACTAACATACGGCTCGTGATTGGAGGAAGCCGTATGATCAGCTACGCACCCGCGCGGCTCTCTCCCACGCTGACTGACCGTGTATAAGACGCTGCTCGATTTTCAGTCTATTTTAGGAAAAAGTAGCATCTTATACACGGAAAAATATGGTAGTAGCCAGTACAGGAATATCCACTAGCCATAAAGCTGCCAGTTTTTGGTCAATGAAAAACTGAATGTGATGGAAGGACTATTGCTACAGGGTTAAACTGGTGTTCTTTTTTGCATAAGCTAACACACAGCCAAGGTTTTTATTACGCGATAAAAAAAAAAGTGTGTTTTTGCCTAGGGGACCAATGTAGCTGTAGTGCACATTTACCTTTTATAAAGGCACTAAAATTAGGTTTCAGTTATTTTTTTTTTTTTTAGAGTCTTTAAATTTTTAAAAAAAAAAATAGTTTTTTTTTTTATATGGCACAGCATTATTAGTGTATTTATGAATGAAGCACAACTCCCCAAACATGAAAACAGCAAGTCGTTAAAATATTTAAACTAGTGATACAGAAAAAGCAAATCAAATGTGGGATATAAATAAAAAAAAATACATTTTTGAGTAGCCTGATGTTCAGTTACTTGTACCACAAATGCTATCCAATCATCTTAACAGTGACAACATCCCAAACATCACACCTTTTTGGTTATTCCATGCACTCTAAAGCCAGCCATAGACTGTTCGATTCTCTGCTGGTTCAGCAGAAACTGGCTGAGATTCAAACCATGTATGGGCAGGCTAAATGTACTTGAGTTGACTGATCGATCAACTTGGGTACAACCAGCCTATTGGATTTTACATGTGATTATTGCTAGCAGCTATTATAGTCGCTAGCAGTAAGCACTGGGTTCTCCCGAAGGGGACGACTTCCCCCAACTGGAGGACACAATGGCTCAGCGGAAGAGATTCCCCCATCAACACGGTGTTGATGGGGGAATCAAGCGATTTTCTTTCCTGCAACCATAATCGCTCTATGGCAAGCTTTAGTGATAGATAATTCTGAACACAGCCACTCAGGATTATATAGAACATTGAACCCGTATGCTGATACTGCATACGTAGTGTGCAGAGAAAAACATAGCTAAACATTTGCCTAAACAGGATTATCATGTCCCATCGGACACTGACAGTGTAAATAGCAGAACAGCAAAGTTTAGTTACTCAGTAACAGACGTAAGCTGGTAAACAGGAGAATATAAAAATCAGACTATTCTAATTCAATGGACTGTCCCCTGAGACTGGTAGGAATAGTTATAGCATTTTGCAGGGGATAAAGTATCACCAATAGCAGATGTTAGCCTCTGACCTAACCAGGCTGTGTGACGTACCAACCTGTGCTGTACATTATTGACCTTTCCCTTCTTAAAGTGAACCTGTACATTAATAACCAATCATAGTTTGTCTTGACATGAAGTTGTATACTTTCTTATTATGCTACCACTTTTGGTGTTTAGGCTAATGAACTACTCACCAGATTTGCCATTATGGAAAATAACACACATACTGTAGGTAGAGACAACCCAAACAAAATTAAAGAGGTTGTAAAACCCTTGTGTTTTTTCACCTTAAATGCATCCCATGACACTGACCAGCCCCCCCCAGTTTTACTCACCCGAGCCCGTTCGTTCCCTCGGCAGAGACGCATTCTACCTCTCTGCCCGTTGTCTTGGCTCTTGATTGGATAGATTGATAGCAGCGCAGCCATTGGCTCCTGCGTCATTGGATTAGATTGACAGCAGGGCGTGCAGAGTCCGGCATTCTGTGTCTATGGACGCAAATGCTAGACTTGGTAGCGCGCCCGCATGGTAACCCCCAGGGAAAGCACTTCTCCTAGGGGGTTTACCGATGCAGGGAGGAACTTATAGAGCCGCCGGGGGACCACAGAACAGGTGGATCGGGGCCACTCTGTGCAAAGCGAACTGCACAGTGGAGGCAAGTATGACATGCTTGTTATTTAAAAAAAAAAAAACAAAAAAAAAAAAAAACGAGGGTTTACAACCCCTTTAGATCAGGTCTTAAATTTGGAGGAAAATAGTCCTTAGAGGGGGAGTTAATCTTTTTAGTGGCAGAAAAAAAAAAGTAATGTGCTCATGCATTTCATAAAGGGTGTGTGAATGTACTACACACACTCGAATAGAGATCAACCCAATAAAATCAGTTTAGGGTGATGAGCTTTGCTATAGTGTAAAGAAAAGGGCAAGGGTAGATACCAAGTCAAATTCAGGTACGTACTTGGGTTATTTTTAAAAATATACTTAGGGCCCATTTACAACAAGATGGTGATCTAATGTGGTTCATTCAATGCATGCACCATTTTTTATTAGAATGGGCTACTTAATGCACTACAATGAACCATAAACAACATACCTGCAGGTGTTTTTTTTTTCCAATCTGCCTGGTGGTGTTTTAAAAATTTGTTTCTAAATTTACATTACCCTTTGAAAAAAAAGTCAGTAATACAGGTGAACATTCGGATTGTCTCCCAGCCATGAGCATGCACCTTAAGCTAGCCATACATGGATCAAAATTCGGTAGGTTCAGCATTAAGCAGATACATTTTGATCCACGTATGGGCAAGGTGGTTTTTATAGAAGTCGATCTACGGATCGACTTCTGTACAACTGCCCTGTCAGATTTTTGCCACTCGATCAGGACCACCAATTATGTCCGGCAGTGATGATCAGTGTAAGTCTCCCCGTTATCAGAATTCAAAGGTTCGTGCAACCCCCTGGCTGAACAAAAAAAAAAAAAATTAATCTATGGGCTGCTTTCAAAAGGCACTTCTAAAGCTACTGCAAAGTTACTTTGGATGCTCCTTGTTAACAGCATAACAGAAGTTGCTTTGATCAGTGCTTGTTGCGCAGTCTTTGTGACTTGACATTTAAAGTGATTTTAAAGTATAAGCCCCCTTTCACACTGGGGCGGGGGCGGTGTCAGCGGTAAAGCGCCGCTATTGTAAGCGGCGCTTTACCGTTGGTATTCGGCCGCTAGCGGGGCAGTTTTACCCCCTGCTAGTGGCCGAGAAAGAGTTAAAACCACCGCAAAGCGCCTCTACAGAGGCGCTTTGCTGGCAGTATAGCCGCGCTGTCCCATTGATTTCAATGGGCAGGAGCGGTGAAGGAGCGGTATACACTCCGCTCCTTCACAGCTCCGAAGATGCTGCTAGCAGGACTTTTTTTCCCGTCCTGCTAGCGCATCGCTCCAGTGTGAAAGCCCTCGGGGCTTTCACACTGGAATTAAAGTAGCTGCACTTTCGGGGCGGTTTGCAGGCGCTATTATTAGCGAAATAGCGCCTGCAAACCGCCCCAGTGTGAAAGGACCCTAACTATTTTTAAAAACAACATATTATACTTACCCGCTCTGTGCAATAGAAATGCACAAAGCAGCCCCAATACTCATCTTCCGCTCTCCACCAGCGCTCCTGGCTCCTTTTCTTGGTGTGACACCATTGGAAGCACCTTACTATTGTGGAAGACCTGCGGGCTTCATCCCGAACCACGCTGCCTGCATCCATAGTCACAGACAGCGCGGCTTGGGCCAACCCCTCGTTCCCTCATTACAGGTTTTGACTGACAGCAGAGGGAGCTTGAATTTTTTTTTATCCTAATGCAGATACTGCTTTAAAGTGGATGTAAACCAGATTCATGAAATTTGAGCTAGGCATATATCTGCAGCGTTTACTTATCTCTCTTCAAAGCACTATGTCCCATAGCTGTCTCCTGCTCCGTTCTTTTGTCATCAGCCTGATAACTTCTGACAAGTTCCCCATCACGTATGATAAAAGCAGCGTGAGTTTTGTGTTGTGGAGGATGCTATAAAAAGATTAGCAGAGCCCGGAACTATTCAACAATCAGCTTTGAAAGTCTCTACCTATGAGGAGAGGGGATGTGTGCCTTTCCTCCAATCAGCTGTATGCCCAGACTTCACTGCAGTGCTAACCAGGAAGGGAAAATCTAACAAAATCTGAACTTTCCAAACAGTATATAAAGATGAAGACAGCAGATATACATGTAAAACTCATGTAGGGAGAATTGTTTAATCTCTGTGTATCATCTGAGGCTGTTCACTTCACTGAGTATATGTGAGGGTTTACATCCACTTTAACCACTTAAGCCCCGGACCACTTAGCTGCCCAAAGACCAGAGCACTTTCTGCGATTCGGCACTACGCCACTTTAACTGACAATTGCGCGGTTGTGTGACGTGGCTCCCAAACAAAATTGACATCCTTTTTTCCCCACAAATAGAGCTTTCTTTTGGTGGTATTTGATCACCTCTGCAACTTTTATTTTTTGCGCTATAAACAAAAAAAAAGCGACAATTTTGAAAAAAAAAAGCGCATTATTTTTTACATTTTGCTATAATAAATATCCCCCAAAAATATATAAATTTTTTTTTTCCCTCAGTTTAGGCCGATACGCATTCTTCTACATATTTTTAGTTAAAAAAAAAAAAATCGTTATAAGCGTGTGATTGGTTTGCGCTAAAGTTATAGCGTCTACAAGTGTTAATTTAGTCGACTAAAATACGACAAAACAATTGAAGTGACTAAAATACAACTAAAACTAAAAGCCATTTTAGTCAAAAGACTCAAATGAGAGTAAAACTAAAATGCCCTTTTAGTCAAAAGACGTAGGGCATTTTAGTCGACTAAAATGTACTGGAGATTTAGTCGACTAAATATGACTAGAACTAAAACAATTGCAGAAAACTAAAATGGGACTAAAACTAAAATGCCCTTTTAGTCAAAAGACTATGAGTAAAACTAAATTGCAATTACTGAAATGTACTGGAGATTTTAGTTGACTAAAACCTAGGGCATTTTAGTCAACTAAAACGTACTGGAGATTTAGTCGACTAAATATGACTAGAACTAAAACAATTGCAGAAGACTAAAATGGGACTAAAACTAAAATGCCATTTTAGTCCTTAGACTAAAATTAATACTGGCGCCTACAAAATAGGGGATAGTTTTATAGCATTTTTGTTAATATTTTTTTTTTTACTAGTAATGGCGGTAATCACCAATTTTTATCGTGACTGCGACATGGCGGACAGATCGGACAATTTTTGGCGCGATTTTGGGACCATCCACATTTATACAGTGATCAGTGCAATTTAAAATGCATAGATTACTGTGTAAATGTGACTGGCAGTGAAGGGGTTAACCACTAGGTGGCGATATAGGGGTTAAGTGTGTCCTAGGGAGTGATTCTAACTGTGGGGGGGGAGGGACTACGTATGACATGACACTGATCACCACTCCAGATCACAGGGAGCTGTGATCAGTGTCCTGTCACTAGGCAAATGCTTGTTTTCATCAGCATTTCCCCGTTCTTCCTCTCCGTGAGACGATCGCGGGTATCCCCGCGGACATAGAGTCCGCGGTACCCGCGATCACATTCACGGGAGTTGAGGCAGGCGCACGCGCGCAAATCGTTTCTTAGAGGGCAACGTACAGGTACGTCAATCTGCCTGTACGTGCCCTTCTGCCGACGTATATCAGCGTGAGCCGGTTGGCAAGAGGCTAAGGTAAAAAATGTTTAGGCTTTAGTCCCGGTTCACACTGGATGCAGTGCAAGAACCGCATGCAATTTGAACAGGTATCAAACCACATTCCCGTTCAAATCACATGCGAATCTGCAGCAGTGCGATTTGAGCCATCATTCTGTATGGCTCAAATCGCACCGCATTCACCCCAAAGTAGTACAGGACCCTTTTTTTTTTTTGCTACACCAAAATCGGAATAGATTCTGCAAATTACACAGGATTCTGCAAACCGATTTTAGGGTGTCGACTTTACATACACACCTGCAGCAGTTCGCAATAACGAGGTGCGATTTTGATGCGGTGCGGAAACTGCACAGAATTCGCTGTGAATTCTGCACCGCATCAGTGTGAACTGGTACTGAGAGCCACTGCCAAGCATTTACTGCAACGCTATGGTTGCTTGACACAGCTCTTCTTATACAGCTATTACATCTTGACTTCTGTTATACTGCAAATATGGAATCGAGCTTACCTACCATCGGCGGCGGGAGTGGAGATTTGAAGAGGGGGGGGGACACATTCCTGCCAGCTCATGATCCAACTTTGCCTACTGTCCAAAAGGTCCCCCCAACACAGGATCATGGGGAAGGTTTGTCAAAGTGTAAAAAAATGTTTATGCTGGAATAATATAATGGACATTCCAGGGCAAATTATAATATAGCTACCCGTTTATACTATATGAAGTGTCCAATATAATTAAATGATAATAAATACGGAAAAATCTGTATGGCTTTTGGAACAGATGGGTATGTTTAAATGTTATGTGTAAAGAAATGTTTTTAATCTTAAAAAAAAAATGACTGGTAGTGTATAAGTAACATAATTACTGTTTTGTTTGAATGCATGCTGTGACGTAGCAATTGTTAAAGGTGTAACGGTTTTTGCTATGGTGATTAAAAAATAAAAAAATACCATGCATAAGGAGGGTCAACATTTTTTCTCTCTGTAATAACTACAAAATTTTATTAATACAGAATACTATTAAATTTAAAATACATTTACCTCGAAACCTCCCCCTCTCATTATTAAGAGCTTTTCCCTGCATTTTTTGTTTTCATCTAGTTCCTGTAACAAGAATCAGCATTTATTATTCCCCGTAATTATTCACCTTGTAAAAAGTCTTGCATTGGCAACTGCTAGGAGCTCCATTTCTATTGGCAATAGGAACACCCCAAGAACTACACTACTTTTAGGCCGGTGTGAAGAAACGCTGCAAGTTCAGAATGCTTTCAGAAAACAAAGTGTTAATAGTTTATTTTTATCATCAATTAACAAAATGTAAAGTGAATGAACAGAAATCCAAATCAACTCAATATTTGGTGCGACCACCCTTTGCCTTCAAAACAGTATCCATTCTTCTAGGTACACTTGCACACAGTTTTTGAAGGCACTCAGCAGGCAGGTCATTCCAAACATCTCGGAGAACTAACCCCAGATCTTCTGTGGATGTAGGCTGCCTCAAATCCTCCCATCTCTTCATGTAATACCAGACAGACTCAATGTTGAGCTCAGGGCTCTGTGTGTGTGTGTGTGGGGGGGGGGATTCACTTCCAGAACCCTTTGTTATTAATGCTGAAGATAGTTCTTAATGACATTGGCTGTGCATTTGAATTTGGGGCCAATCACACACACCACCTTGATGGTATGGCATGATGAAATTTAGCCTGTGTATCTAAGCTTTGAAGCGATAGTAAACCGCCAGCATTTTTTTTTTTTAAAACCTGCAAGACAAAGTTATAATGTGCTAATATGCATCGCATAATGGCACATTATGTGAAACTTACACTAAAATGAAGCCCTCCAGTGGCATGCTATCACTGCTGACAGGGCCTACATCTTCACCCGGTCTTCCCTCCAGACTGGTGAGCTCTTGTCCTTTATTATTTTTATTTATTTTTTCCCAGGAGCCTGGAAAGCACTGTACCAGCAAATCAGCAGATTGCTGACGCCATGCAGCGCTCCTGCAGACCGTCAGTGTGAGCCGTCTGCTGTACATTGTACGGGCAGGCAGTTTCACATGGACAGGAAGTCTGAATAAACTACTACAGAGCTCAAGAGCGCCGTGGTAGTTCATTGAGAACTACAAACCGACAGCCGCAAAGGATGTTGGTACTTGTAATTCATTCATTTACAGAAATCTGTAAACGCCCCCATTCTAACTTTACTGGCGTGTACGTATTATTCACTTTCTTCAAAAAAGTCTTAATTTTTTGGTAGTCACCAGAACAGGAATAGGAGGAATCATGCAATGGGAAAACTAGTTCTGGTGACCCTAGTGGCTATGGGACATGGAGTAAAGAGAAATCTCCCCAATACATTAGTCTGTCTCTCTTTGCTATATGTCAGAGACTGTAGAAGGAGGTAGCACTGCATTTAGTACACTGCTTTTGCCTAATTGATTTAAACATTTATGGGCTCATTCAAGAGGAGAGTGCAAGAAAGCAAAGCTTTAAAAAGAAAACACAGTTTGGGGCAATTTCAGCCAATTCTGATTGGTTGGTAAAGATTACTGCATTTTGCACCTTTAGCTTTACTAAATAAACCTATAAGATTTTGTAATTCTAGAGAATAAGTTCGAAACCCAACCACAACGCTACCTGCCTGGAGTTTGCATGTTCTCCCTGTGCCTCCGTGGGTTTCCTCCGGGTACTCCGGTTTCCTCCCACACTTCAAAGACATGCTGGTAGGTTAATTGGATCCTGTCTAAATTGTCCCTAGTATGTATGAATGTGAGTTAGGGACCTTAGATTGTAAGCTCCTTGAGGGTAGCGACTGATGTGAATGTACAATGTATATGTAAAGCGCTGCGTAAATTGACGGCGCTATATAAGTACCTGAAATAAATAAATAAATAAATCTGCCTGTATTTCTCAGCAGTGAGAACACCATTGATCTTGGCAAAATCTCAAACTCAATTTGCAGAAATGCAGCTCCAAACTTACAAGGAACCACCACCATGCTTCTTTTGTCGCCTGCAAACACTTATTACTTTACCGCTCTCCAGCCCTTTGGCCAACAAACTGCCTCCTGCTACAGCCAAATATTCCAAATTTTGACCAGTCAAGAGAACTTGCTGCCATTTTTCTGCACCCCAGTTCCTGTGTTTTCATGCATAGTTGAGTCGCTCAGACTTGTTTCCACATTTGAGGTATGGCTTTTTGGCTGTAATTCTTCCATGAAGACCACTTCTGGCCAGACAGTAGATGGGTGTATCTGGGTCCCACTGGTATCTGCCAGTTCTGTGCTGATGGCACTACTGGGCATCTTCCGATGTCAAAGGGAAGTATGCAGGATGTGCCTTTCATCTGCTGCACTGTTTCCTTGGCCGACCACTGCATCTACAGTCCTCAACATTGCCTGTTTCTTTGTGCGTCTTCAAAAGAGCTTGAACAGCGCATCTTAAAAATGCCAATCTTTGAAATCTTTGCCTAGGAGAGACCTTGCTGATGCAGTATAACTACCTTGTGTCTTGTTTCTGTGCTCAGTCTTGCCATGGTGTATGAACTGTGACATGAGACTGACTTTCCCCAAAATTAGTAGCAGGAATGGAAACGCCACACAAATGACCCCATTTTGGAAAGAAAACACCTCAACATATAATCTATGAGGCATAATGAGTCTTTTGAACATGTCATTTTTACACAAGTTTTTGGAAAATGTGGAAAGAGAATGAAAACGCATTTTTTTGTCTACACACATAGCATGTACATACCAAAAATTTCACCCCAAAATAGATTCTCCTACTCCTCCCGAGTATAACAATACCACATATGGGAGACTTTTCCACAGCCTGGCCACATAGAGGCCCAAAATTCAAGGAGCACCATCAGGTGTTCTAGGGGCATAAATTTCAAATCTAATTTTACTACCTATTACACTTTTGTGAGGCACTGTAGTGGCATGGATGAGAACTGATGTGGCATGGATGAGCATGAATGGGGATGGATGAGCCCTGGATGGCCAAATATGGATGAGATGACTGAGTACGGCTGTATACAGGTGGGTACAGCTGAGTATAGATGGGATGGTTGAGCATGGATGTATGAGTATGGGCTGGGGGTAAATGGGATGGCTGAGTATGGATGAGTATTGATGGATGGCTGAGTATGGGCTGGGAGTAAATGGGATGGCTGAGGATGGATGAGTATTGATGGATGGCTGAGTATTGATGGGTGGAGGAGTATTGCTGAGTATGGATGGATGGACGAGTATTGCCGAGTATGGATGGATGGCTGAGCATCGATGGATGGATGGCTGAGCATCGATGGATGGATGGCTGAGCATCGATGGATGGATGAGTATTGCTGAGCATCGATGGATGGATGGCTGAGCATGGATGGACGGATGAGTATTGCTGAGTAGGGATGGATGGCTGAGCATGGATGAGGATGTCTGAGCATGGATGAGTATTCCTGATTATAAATGGGATAGCTAAGCATAGATGGATGGGTCCCCGAATTGTAACAGAGCAGCACTGTGTGCACTACATATCCAGCCTAGAGCGCTGCTGCACCCGACCTCTCCCCGCTCACTGTACCGATCGGTACAGAGAGGAACCGGACTTGAGGCCGGTTTGTTTACAAGTGATCACTCCGTCATTTGAAGGAGCGATCACGTGGTAAACGGCCGCTGTCAGCGGCCATTTACCGTGATCCAGATCCACGGATACTCCAGTGTGTACGCCCCAGGGGGCACGATTCTGGAAGGATGCCTCCCAGAGTTATCAAGCCGCGCTGTATTTGTCATTCGGCTATGGCGTGGTCATTAAGTGGTTAAAGCTTTGAAATATATTAAATCACAATCCAAACAAATCAGACACTTTTTTTTTTATATAGTTTTATTAAACCTCTGCAGGGCACAGTCACAGAACAATCAATAAGATTGGTGAATATCACAAGCTCTTTTTTCAAGCAAAATGCATCAAAAAGTTAAAAAGTTAAAAAAAAAAAAAACAAACAAAAAAAAAGAAAACAAAAAACAAAACAAAAACAATTTAACTCCACCCAAAAAGGTGATTAATAGCTGCAGAATGTCTCTGAGAGACTGGTATGAGCCAAAAGAACAAAGAAATTATTAATAATAATAATCATAAACTGAATCCAGCTGAAAGAGCAGAATGCGGATCGATTAGGGTATAGCCTGCAGTCTGTGAAGTGCGGAGTGCTTCTTGCTTTACTATCAATGCTTTCAAGAGGTTTACAGAGAAAAGGTCAGTGATGGCAATGAATGAAGAACAGACACAATCGGCTTTACCGATTTTGAAAACAAACATTTTTGACCTAAAAGTCAGCTGCACAAAGTCCTGAAGGCACAGAGTCAACAGATAAAGAGTACTACAGAATATCCCTACAAACGCAAGATTTGGGCTGCCAAGCTGACAGCTTATACTTTTAATGACAAATAGCGGGCAGATTACCTGTGATTCTGCCCACGATTTCAAAGCCCTGAGGTGTGAATGACAAATCTCAAATTTGGGATGCCATTCATTTGAATGGCACCTAAAATTGCGGTGCAGTTCTGCAAGGGTTATTAAACGATAAATCGCAGCAACCCGCATTGTATGAAGCATGTCATCCAAATGTAGTTCCTGAACTTTTTTTGGGCGACAAGCTTCACACGATGCAGGTTACCACGATTGCACCCTGGTTTTAGGTGCCATTCAAATGAATAGCATCTCAAATGCGTATTCTGTGATTTGCCTTCCACACTTCGGCGCTTTTTAATTGCGGGTAGAATCGCTGCAAATCTGGCAGCGATTTAAAATGCTGAGGTGTAAATGCAGCCTTAGGATTTATATTTCATGGTGGCACTGAGTTACCAGCCTGACTTCTTTGGGTTATTTGACCTACTGACTGTTGTGGAGGGAAAATTATGGCAAAAGGACTTCTATGTGTTTGATGCTTTAACTGCTCTCTGCAAGAAACAGCAGGCAATGAATATGCATGGAGGTTAGAGGTCACCTATCTGTGGCACAATCATCAGCAGTCACAAATCTACAAAAATACTGTACATACAAACAAAGGGTTTTGTACAGCTCCAATTTGAAGGGGCGCTTGTTTTTTTTATTAGCAACTTAACCCTTTTAAGAATGTCAAGTTACCTATTACCAACCACCGGTGCAGAAGGTCCAGCAAAGCAGAGCGAGTGTGTATTTGTGCAGCTTTTAAACTGCACTGCTAGAATGTAATCACATCTAAGCGCAGGTTATTTATTCAGGCACCCACCGGACTGACTAACAGAACCTGTAATAAAATGTTATACTACTAAATGTCCAGGACCTTCACAAACACTTACAATGTTTTCTAGGCTAAGTATTTCCCAAATAAGTTGAGTCTAGGTAGCCCAAACCTGAACACATTAACGTTCTGTTGTACTTTCAACCATTTACAGTCCAGTAGATTCTGTTTAAGAAGCAACCAACAATACCCATTTTCGACTCTGCGCCAAAAGAACTGTGTCATATGCCAAAGTCTGCAGTTAGGAAAGCCAAGACAAATATACAGAAAACAGAGCTAGAAGCACTTCTCATTTCACAGCACGATGGGTTCTGCACACCAGTTGCTTAGACCTGAGACAGAAGTCAGCCTTGTGATAGTTAAAACTTTGTTACAAAGTAATATATGGAATTCCACTTACATAGAACAATTTTTATTTTAGTAAAGTCAACGCTGTGTGTAACAGCAAGCATGAGGGGGGAAAAAAAAAAAAAAGCTACAGGCTAAGGTGCACCTGTAGCAAAAAAGTATTTTTTTTCAGTCTACTACATTATCTAATGACTCAACAGGTACTGAAAATAATAAAGGCTAGCAATAACATGTGACTGTATTCTTAGTTTCATGATAAGTTATCTAAAGGGCAACACCGCTCTACACACTTCAATAGAGATAGATGAGGGAATACTGCATGTAAATATGGGCTGTTTGTTTCCAACCATTCAATCTGCTGTTCTAATATTTCACCCTGTGCTCTTCTGGCTTTGTCAGCCTCCAGCTATCTTTGCCCAGTGTCAGACAAAAGCTAGCCATACACGCGCTAAACCACATGGATGGAGGAATCCCCCCCTGCTGGCCACTGTATTCACACAGCTACAGCACCCATGGTTCTCTAAATACCCAGCGACTGCATCTGATAAGATGTAGTCACTGCTCGGCTGACGTTTTTTTTTACCTTGGCTCCTTCAATTTTTCAACTGAGTTTTGCGGAGCCAGGTTGTGCCAACTGGACAACCCACATCTTGAATATTTGCCAATTCAGCAAGAATAGGCAGAAATTTGAGATGTGTATAGCCAGCTTAACAATAGTCTGAAGAAATCTGACGCTCTGTCAAAAGGAACTGCAGGATGATAGGAACTAGGGATGCATTGAAGCAGAACTTTAGAGGGATAGAGAAGTGGACTGTGGGCACAAAGTTAAGCCTGATTTACATACCACACCCTGCTTAACCCCTACTATACAATATGAGTGGTAACTTTTAAAATATTATGCATTTCTACTTGTTCCTGCAGTCTATGAAAATGCAAATATGAAAAGTCAGCTCTACTGAAGATATAACTGTTTCCAGCAGCATTGCCTGGCTCTGTTTCTGTATCAGAAAGGGGTTGTAAACCCTCATGGTTTTTCACCTTAATGCATTCTATGCATTAAGCTTATAGCCTTTTGTGCTGCAGCACTCCCCCACCTTTTTTTTTGCCTGAACCTGATCGTTCCAGCAACGGGGACGAGCACAGCAGCTCCAGCGGCTGTCTTGGGTCCTCATTGGATAGAGTGATAGCAGCAGGAGCCATTAGCTCATGCTACTGTCAATCAAATCCAGTGACGCCAGGGGCAGGCTGCGTCCTTCTGTCTGTGTCAATGCACAGAGGAGGCAAGTATAACATGTTTGTTATGTAAAAAAAAAAAAAAACAAAAAAAAAAACAAAGCTTTACAAATCACTAACTTGTAAAAGAGCTGTTTCTAGTCACCACAAGAGGGCACTGTTTGGAGAAGGGGGACCAGCTAAAAAAAAACAAAAAAACAAACCATACAGAATGTACAGGCAGTACTGATGGAAAACAGGTCTTTTCCATTTAAGACATTTCATATTGGTGGTATCAGAGGCAGTACAGTAATATTTGCAAATGTGCTTGCCTATTTTGGATACTTACAAGGATCAGATTACTAGCTATAGACACCACACCTAACCTTTATGATTACCAATTCTTCAGAAACCAACAATTGGCATTCTCAAGAACACAGAAGGAGCACCAGACCAAATGGTATAAGCCCCCATTCATACCTAAGGCATGAATAGTTTGAGTAGCATGAGCTACTTTGGGACATAATTGAGTGCTTTTGGCCCCATAGAATTTAAACTCTATGTTTAGGTAAAACTTTTTTTTTTTAATCAGCACAAGGGACAGTAAAGGCGGTCCTTGGGCTACAGACAAGATAGGGTCTGTAGGTTTGTTCTCAAGCTGAATTTTTAAGTCAGAACAGGTACATTATTTTTTTTTTTTTTTTAAGTGTAGCTCCAGACAAAAAAAAAATATTTGTACATTTTTTTTTTAGATAGCATAGGGAAGGGTTAACACCCCTGTGACATTTGTTTTGCTGCCTGTGCCCCTGTTCAGAAGATTTCCTCACATTCTTTCCCTATAATAATTTGATGTTGAAAATTTTGGGGTGTTGTGGAAACAAGAACTGGTTATAAAGCTTCAGTGGAGACACCTTTTTCCATGATAACTCTTACAGGAGTGCATTCCCCTTCCCAGGGGTAGATTTCCTCTCACTTCCTGTTGTCTCCCCCCATTTGTAAGTAGGAGTCTCGTTAGTAACCCGTGGATCGCCTGTACTTACAATCAAACGTGCATTATGAATAAAGGAGGCAGACCCTTCATCTCCCTGTCCTCCAAACATAGATAGCTTTTCATTCATATAAGCAATAGTACAGATTCACTGAATGGAGGAGTGAGGCAGAAAGGGTAGGCATAGTCAGTACTTGTGAGAAGTGCCTGTGACAGGTCTGTCAGGTGTATTTACCCCAGCACTAGAAGATTACAGCTGTGGTGTAACAGAGGACACAAGATTTCAGCTGGCATCAGCACAAGGGACACTTCCAATTAAATCTAAGCACTGTCCAAGTGTGAATTGGTGCCAAGAGTCCAAATCCGTAATCATTCACACACAAACCATCCAATGCATTTTGGGGCCTAACAATCCCACTTCATCATGTGGTGATTAAGGGGAATTGCATTGGCCCCCCAAAATACATTGGGGTGTTTTTTCTATTTTTAAAGCAATTTGAACACCCTATGCCATTTAGTCTGATGCTCCTTCTGTGGTTTTATACTTTGAGGGACTTTTTGTTTCCATACTGGAGGGTAGCCCTGGTCTGTTTAGGCTGCCTAACTAGAGCCAACCAATGGGTGCTCTGAATGGCCCGTTTACCCTAAATAAGACTAAGTCGTAGTGCGTCTTGGATGTGTCTTGCAGGTTGCATGAAAGAAATTTGCACTATTACCCCATCATCACAGTGTTGACAGGGGAATCCTTCCTGCCGAGTATATGTCTTCACCCGGCTTGGGGGGGGGGGGACCGCGATTATTGCTAGCAGCTATACCAGCCACTTGCGATAATCAGATTCCAGCAGGCTGGTTGTACCCAAGTTGATCCATCAATTTGGTACATTCAGCCTATCCATTAATGATTCGAATCTCGGAACTGAGTATGACCAGAATTAAACTCAAGCTACTAAAGAAAATGGATCAATTGTGCTACCAAACCTATAAGATATAGGTATAATCTCATCTGTGGTGGGGATACAAGCCTTTTCAGAAATTAGCAGGTCCTTCAACTAGGAACACAGTTACTGCTAACATTCTTGCAGCAATGAAGCTTTTAGTGTTTACTATTTTGACAATAGTTGGTTTTGGGGATTTTGTAGAAATACTGGTATGAGCAAAATTATAATTGCCGTTATTCACAGGGCCATGCAGTTATAAGCTGGCTACATTATTTCTCGAACAAAACAGTGCAATGGATGTATAAGCTTGCACAGCAAAAACGTAAAGATTAAAAAGCGCCTTAACCGCTAATTAACATTCATTTTTTGGAGGGAATATTTTGTAAAGCCTGTCCACCATATCACACCCTCCTTACAAGAGCAGACAGTTAAAGGGCATGTATGTATTGTCTTTACAACGGTTATAAAACAATAGCTTGATGTAATATTTATTAATGTTTCTATGTATAACATAACATTTATTCATTACATGCAGCCTTGCTTTGCAATGTCACACAACTGCTTTAATGTTCCTTGTCAAAATGCAAGTCTAGGAGCTGGCCAATGTACTGACTGATAATCTCATCTCAGCCGTGAGACAGGAATTACACTGAACCACTCAGAGCTCCCTCTGGTGGCTAACCTACAAATCATATTTAATGCAATATAGAAGAACAAGCTTGTAAAAGAAGTGATAAAAAATTACTAATGTAAACAACAAAAACGTGCTCACTGAAAATACACCATACTTTTCCTTTAAAGTACCACTGTGCAAAAATGCAAAGTGGCCAATATAAATATAAAAAACACCTCTAAATGAATAGGACAGACCTCTATTAAAAAAACATCATTGGCTTGACACTACTGATTGTAGCAAGATATACTCGACTACAATTAGGTGGTGTTTTTCTGTTATTTTACTGAAGTAAGTTGCAGTCTATAAAAGTTGATAACCCCAAGGATGAAAAAACTGCACATTAAATGGCAATACAAAAAAAGTCTTAAGCTTGTAGAAAAAAAAAAAATTATGTTCAACTTTTTTTGTTTACTGCTTCCTAAATGAAAACTGGTACATAAAAAGGGAAAAAAAAAATTACAAGCACCCCCAGCAAAGCATAAAAGTTTTGCTTTAAATCAATATTGTAAATAGCCATGAGTTTAAATACAGTATGAAATCCTCCATAAGGGAGGCAGTGACAGACACTACATGGATTATATAAGTGCAAGTACTCTATAACAGTAAATAAGCAGAAATTAATCGATCACTACTCAAAACAAAATAGCACTGAACCATGCGCTTTAAGTATCAGCACAGCACCACAGGGTAGGTAAAGCGCAAAATTTCAGTTATGTGGTTTCTTCCACAGGGCCAAAAGTCTCTGCGTAAATTGGCCTTTTCTAGACTTTTGGGAACATGCTGGTCCCATGGTAACAACAATTGTAGTTTTAGTGAGAATTAAGCAGAAAAATTAACCTGGAGTGAATGGGTTATATGAGCATGCAATAGGGGCAGTTCTAGCAAATTCTTTGTCAGTGTCCAATCACCTGAAGGCAAGATTAAGATATAGAATATTAAAATGTCTTACTTTTATAAAAAGGTAAGAGACCGCAGCAGTCTCATTTGCAGACTACTGCTCAGAGCAGAATTTACACAATCAATGGTCAATAAAAAAGCCTTAGTGCTCAAGCACACGGGTCTAAAAAAAAAATACTGCAACATACACAGGATCTTGCTGCCAGAAAGATCCTGCATAAAATATGGGCAAATGGCCCATAGCGCAAACGTTTATTTATACTTGTATGTCTGTATAGAGTTAAGTGTTAGCTGTGATAATGAATAAGTTAATGCAGAACTTGCAGGACACTCAAACAAAAATACTACAAGTACTACTGAACTGCTCCTGCTGTCTGTAGGTACAGTGCTATAAGACCAGCAATTGGCTGATGATCCGCTGACTGATGTGGGTGTCTGCATCAGGAGACCCCATGTCTGTTGGCTGTGCGGGAACAACAGAAGAGAGTCGCTAGTCTCTCTTTTTCAGCCAAGCTGGTATTGCTGGGAACACGGTGCATGATAATGGTCTGGGATTGTCCCTGGAGAATTTAGAAAGATAGGATGCACTGGGTAAAAAGGGCATCATGTAAGGCTCTCAGGTATTATGGCAAGTCCAAAGATGGATAGCTGGAGAAAGCCCTAAAAAGCACCCGGGCTGCAGTTCACAGGAGTAGAAGCAGACTTTGAAGAAAACCATTAAAGAAGGTGCCTCTACGTGCAGTAAGACTATATTCAATAAGTAAAGGTTCAAATCACTCACAAAGGTAATAGTAGATCAAGCTCATCAATCCCACTGACATTTGTCTGTGGCTCTCTTGTCCCGGCTTCTCTTCAGACCTTCCAACCAACCAGCAGTCACTTCTGGTCATGTGCGCTTCACGCTGGTTCCGGAAGTGTGGTGGCCATCTTGCCGGTGATTCTGCTCCCCTTTCGACTGTTGGTCGGTGTGGAAGGTCCGGAGAGGAGCCAGGACAGGAGAACAACAGACAAGTGTCACGGTGGGATTGATAAACTTGATCTACTATTACCTTTGTGAGTGTTTTTAACCCCCCTGGCGGTATTCCCGAGTCTGGCTCGGGGTGGATTTTTCATACCAAAAGCGGTATCCCCGAGCCAGACTCGGGCTTGCATCGCAGGATCCAGGAAGAGCATACTTACCTTGTCCCCTGGTTCCTGCGATGCCTCTCCGCTGTGATCGGCGAGCCGCTGTGTCTCGCTCGATTCACAGTGCCGAGCTCCGTTCCCTGCGAGCGGTGCGACGCACGGGGACGGAGTTCGGCGGCAAATTCAAAAAGTGAAACACACAGTACAGATACAGCATACTGTAATCTTACAGATTACAGTACTGTATCAAATAATGACACATCCCCTTTGTCCCTAGTGGTCTGCCCAGTGTCCTGCATGCAGTTTTATATATATAAAACTGTTCCTTCTGCCTGGAAACTGGAGATTGTCCATAGCAACCAAAAAGTGTCCCTTTACATCAAAAGTGGCTTTAGACCAGCTAGAAAACAGCGATAGTAAATTAGAACACTTGCAGAATTGAGCGATAGTGAATTGTGGGGAAATTTATTTTATTACTATTTTTTTTTATTTTTTTTTATTATTTATTTTTATTTATTATATTATAATTTATGTTTTTGTGTTTCAAACTTTATCATACCCGGGATATCTACTAGACTCTGGTTTGGACAGATTTAAGTGTATTATTGTTAATATTTACAGACCTACAATATAAAACGCCAAATTTCCATGCAAAATAATGGTACCGCTTTCAGCACCTAAAATCCGAAATAATCATACCGCCAGGGAGGTTAACCTTTATGTATTGAACACAGTCCTACTGCACTTAGAGGTGCCTTCTTTCTTTTATGCCACTGGAGAAGTTAGGCTTCTCCAGTACCTGAGATTAGCGAGTCGAACTGAGCAGGTTCTTTTGTTGAGGCAAGGTCCATTTACATGTTCCAATAAACTCTTATATGCATACAGCGGAAGAAAGCTAAACTGGGATTATTGAACACAATGCAGCTGTGTGCATGAAGCCAAAGCCCACATAGTTGCTGTGTTCAGATCCATATAAAACTGTACGCCGTATGGATCTGAACACAGCATATGTCAATGTACATAAACCCTTATAGAAGAAAGGTAAAAATGTATTTACCTGCACCAACAACCTATGTACTTAAATCTCAGTGAAACTAAAATTATTAGGCTTTAAGTAGTGACAGATTCCATTTAAACAGCTATTCTACTTAAAACAGAGAATGCAACTGTAGGTGGATGTTGGAATACTGAATCATAGGCTTTTATGGGTTTTTAGGGGTGGGAGCTCCCCAGACCATTTACCCAAAATGCCAATCTGTCTCAGGCATTAGAAAGGGGTTTCTCTCATCGCTGGACAGAGGACTACAGTAAAAAGACTCTTGCTTTTATAATGACTGCTGTTGAAGGTGAAGACAGGAGTTGTAGTGAGATGATCTCACCACTAGAGAGCCCAAAAAGGATTTCAATCCTATGGTGTCAAGGAAACCTGTCATGAAAGGATCACAGGGGCGGCTATTAGCTGATCAATTTCTGAAAATGCTAGATGTCTGCCTCCTGTGCTGATCCCTCTTGGTCTCCATTCTTTGAGTCACTGGCCTAAAACAAGTAAGGATGTTTGACTTCAACTTCCCTGATCTGCATACTTTATTCAGGACAGTGCCAAGGTAGCAGTTCAGGATGATAGCTAGGCAACCAACAATTACATTGGTTTTATATTAAACAATTACATTTTTATGCCACTCGCCACTGTTTTGGCTGAACTAAAAGAACATAATACCATTTCGTTAACCATGTAGATTAAAATTGTTAAACTGAAAAGGTCTGTATTGCTACCCAAACCCTCCTCCACAGATCTCTTGACAGAAAATGAAGGCTGATCACAAGACTTGAGACTTCTTCAGGTCTAATATAGCTGTGTGCTGGTTAAAGTTAGAACACAGAGGTCCCGGCTACTGAGAACAGTGCCTACCAGTTGAATGTTTCCCCACGTTTCTAGATTATTGAGTTATAACACCATTAGAAAACAGCAACTTCACAGAAGTTATGTGCTAAACAAATTCGTCTGAATGCTTCTTCATTTTCTCCCTTTTTTTCTCTTTATAGTTTTGATGAGGCAGCTTGAAGGGAACAGGAGTCTGATTTTGCAGGTTTATGTAAAACTGGGAGTGGAAAAAGTGATGGAGTGGGGGCACAACTGATTGCTGCATGAAGAAACCGATACAAATGCAGCACAATTTCCAGCAGAAACTGCAACCGTGTGGGTGGAAATTTGCCATGAGCAAACAAAGACAAAAGAATAATTTGTTGAGTAGTAGGAGTATAAATTCTAGAAAATTCTAATGAAATGAACTGAAAATTTTGAGTGTCTGAATCTAAATTTCACTATATGTATGCAATAACTAATGGCTGCTCTGACCATGTCTGTTATGCCGCATGGTGCTCACACCTAAGACCACAAAACGTCACAAATTTTCTTTATAGGTCTATTTAACATGTACACATCCATGCAAACCTAAATTCTAACAGCGTTATTTAGACCTATTATCAGTACAATCTGTGTTAGACTACAGATAGTGAACTCCTATGGCAAAAATTAGGACGTTATTTGTATCTATTGGCCTTTATGTGGTCACTGGACAGCAAAAAATGCTACCTGGCAACCACAGCAACAGTTTGCTGTGCATGTGCCGTTACAAGACACCAGAAAAACTCCTTCCTAGCCAGAGGGTATCAATGTACCCTGATGACTGGGGCATGAACCCCTGCATTATCTCTATATCCAATCTAGCCCTTTTAAAGTCCCTACTAACTCCAACACTACCGACTTGCATTTCTAGTGTAGTGAAGCTGTGAGTAAAAAAATTAAAGTCCTAGGAGAGGAGCAACATTTACTTTTTGCCCATACATCTAATGGCAAGGAAAATATGATCACCCCAAAGGGCTGCTGTGTCTCCTAGTGATGAAAAGGATAGCCATGTTCAACCTGCACATAGGAGAAGGAGTGGCGATGCCTCAGTATCCACAATTTATAATTTACAGAAGTAGACTATGTAAAACATTAAAGAGACATATTGGGAGTTTGCATTAACAGGTTTATCCTTTAACAGCTCACACATTTTTCGGTTTTTTATATTTTGTATTTATAAGGGGGGGGGGGGGGGTGCTGCTTATCAGTGCACAACTAGTGACATCATGGTGACAAAAGGCTAAGCATCTTATACCAAAACATTGCATCACTAATTAAAAAAGTTCTTCCATTTTTAAAATAAAAAAAATAAACCCACCCCCTGCCATTGACCTATGTGGGTCATAAGGCTTGGGAAATTCACAGATTTGTTGTTCCTAGCAGCACTGAGGCTATCATTCTAATTGCTCAGCTTCTTCAACCCTACCTTAAAATCTATTTTCTGTCACTAGAAGTTGTATTACAGTAAACTATAGCCCCAAGATGGATATAGTTAAATAGAACGCTATGTTTAATCACTAGGTACTGGAAAAATAGATGCCTGAATAAATCCCCGAGGGAAAAGAGGTTATATTTATTCCTGTAAAGTGCACAGATTAAACGCCTTTCAAAAAAAAAAAAAAAAAAGTAAACGTCTTCCAAAGTGCGCAGATCTCCCTAAACCTAGAAGCTGCACTCATCCGAGAAGAAAAAAACAAAAAACCTTAAAACATATTACATGTGTTTGCTTATCACTGCAGACGTACACAAACACACATAACACTATGGTAATTCAATTAAATTAAAAAAGAAAAAAAAGTTAGCTTGAACTCCAAGCCAATATATGCAAATATCAAATGTGTGACCGGCAGGTCCGAAATGTTCAATTTAATTCAATGTGAAACAGTATATTAAACGCGGTGCCTCCTCCTGGCGATAAGGAAAAAATCAAACCGGCGCTCAAATCCAAGCACCTTCGCTTTGGAAACATCAACTGGTAGGTAAAGCCAGGGACCTCGGACACCCACCCTTTTATCATAAAAGGTACATAATGTTGTATAATAGTTCTGGTTGACATGCCTTTCGATATAGGATTCATGGAACGTAACGCTGAGGCGGACATTGACCCAGCAGGAGTTAAAGATTAAGGAGATACTTGAGAGGGAATAGAGAGAGAGAAAAGGAAGGGTAAAAGAAGGAAAAACACTAATACAAAGAACAAAACAAAAAAAAAAAAAAGTAATTAATTCTTGCTTTACCCCACCAGAACAATGTGGGAAGTTATTACATAGCCAGCTTGAATTCCTCTTTAATGAAGGAATACATAGCCACTTATTTACCAACATGCATGAAAGAACAGTCTATGGAACCCTTTGCAACCTATAACATAATCCCTTTTTCAGTGACAGTGCAGGGCAGATAGTGAATGGAAGAATGGGATTGGCTGCTAGAGATAATAGAGATTTCTTTCAGACACCGATAAACGAGGCACACATGGGTCGGCAATCTTCCTCTTGCTCTAAAAACATAGGCAAAAAATTATGTTCATTTTCTGGCATAATAAGGGCATACGATCACTATACAAACTATAGAGATTTTTGTGTGGAAACATTTTAAGGTTGTTTACTCGCTTCTGATAACTGAAATCTAAGGTGTATGTATAGCGAAACACTATTTTTTTTAAGTTTAGGATAGAGCATGGAAGAGTTACAACTGCTGTGAGGTTATTTATTGCAGTCTCTGTCCCGCTGGGTAATTTTTCTTTCCCTTCCTCTCCTGCAAATGCCACATAAAATAAAAGGAAACCTTTCAAAAGTGAAGGCAATTCCAAGAGTTGCCATGTGAACATTTGCCCCGACTGGATGATTTACCTTCATCTATGGTAACCATTCTAATATTTTTGACTTACCATCACTTTCTGTCTTGGTGGCAATGGTCACCAGGACAGAGGGTGAATCTCCCCAGGTAGGGCTCAGGCAGCAATAAAAACTTGACAGAGTCTAACCCTTTCCTCGTCTATCCAAAACTAGAAAAAAAGTTTGCCCCGACATACACATCTGTAACATAAACTAGCTCAAAGATTTGTAAATAATACAAATGGTCTCATCACCCCACCACTCCTACTACGCCAGATGGCTGGATAGCATAAAGAAGGCATCATTCTGTATAGTTAGCCACTGCCTGCCTCCAGCATGTTTTTTGGAATACTTAACAACCATCTCCACACTGGCCAACCCTGAACTCTCACCCTGCTAGCGGCTCCTTCCATTATTTCATCACTATACAGAAAAGAGAGCACTGTAAGCCAGATTACAACTTTCAGCTTGCTGGGTCTATTGAATCTGGAGACAGATTTGAAGAAATCACTTTGGCCGAGTTAAAAAATGATTCATTTACCCTGCCTCAAACATTTTTTCTCTTTATAGACTTGCCAGCCAGATTAACAGAACTGCTAATTGAATTTCTATTTGCATCTCAGGCAAGAGAAGGATTGCAAAGCCCTTATACATCCACTACCTCTAACAGGCTAATAAAAATATAAGGACTAAGCGCACAAAGAAAATGCCCCCTAACAGCAAATGATAAAAGGCTGTCATAGATCTCTGGCTATGTAATACCATCCAAACAAAACAAGAAAAAATAAATGTAAATCTACAGCAATAAGATCGTACAATTAATCAAACAGAGTATATATATATAATATCTTCCTTTTTTGTCTTTAAAGCCTTGCATCCAAGGCATCCAAAGGTATTAAAATTAAGTTCATTCACAGAACAAAAACAACTAATCTTGAATTGCTTGCAGATACTGCTAATTTTCATCTGTGTCTTTTTTTTAATATATATTTTTTGTATTCTGTATAATTTTTTTTATTAAAAAATGTGTTAATGTGAAAATATGTGCAGAGGTTGTTCTTGCTAGTGGTGTTTTCAATGCACATTTTATACGTAGCCTGTCATGCTTTGGAGGGGAGGGAACATAAGAGCAGGGTCACAGGTTTTAGCTATCTCTCACCCCCAAAAACGGGGTTATGTAAGCAAATCTTAAATATTAACTTTTTTTTTCTTTTTATACTCCCGATTGCTCTGAGCTCTCCCTCCAATATATTTATATATATATTTATAAAATAAAAAACACAAAAAAAAAAAAAATCCTCCGTTTCATTTCTATATACTTTCCTCCTAGACAAAACACTTTCAGATGCAAAAAAAAAAAAATTATGCAGAAAAGCCCTTTTTTCTACGGAGCTGTGGAGGAGTTGACGCCAGTTCTCAGGGCCTCTGTTTTGTCACCGCCAACATGGGAATCTTCAGAAAGAGTTAGTGAAGAAGTCTTTCCAGAAAGCATGGTGATGTCTTGGGCCAAGCTTGATCCATTTGGCACCTCACTGCTGTAAAAATAAATGAGTGGTTTATCTTTACGTGACACAATCATCAGCAAAAGCATTTTTCAAAATGGTTTAATTCTCCTAAAAGACAATTTATTTAAATTAAAACAAAAAATGTGTATTGTACTACTATGAATGCAGACTAGATCCTGGATATCTGAATGAAAATCATAAAACAAAACACTCCCAAGAAACAACCCGTCTAATCCCACCAAGTCCATTAAGGGACACAGGAAGTCTTAAAGAAGATTGGACACTGCCATAAAAAAAAACAAAAAAAAAAAAAACACACACAACATACTGTGGGCCAGCCCAATGTATTACCCCTCCTAGTACCAGCATGTCTCCAATTTATAGAAAAGCAATACCAGGAACATTGTCATAAACAGAGGCAAGGGAAATGTGTCCCCTCAGTGGACTTAAAGTGTTACTAAACCCACAACAGTAAAATCAGTCTGTATATGCAGTAAAGCATGCTTGTTGCACTCACTGTGGAACCTAAGGGGTTAAAGCCTCCGCATTGTGTAAAAAGGCTGTTTAAATAGTTTCTTCGCTGATCCTCCCCTTCTTCCACTGTCCCCAATCCATCTCCCGATTGTACAGAGTCTGGGAGGCACACTGCACATGCTCAGTTTGGTGTGCATTGCTAAGAGTTTTCTAAGAGTTTTTTTTTTCCTGGGAGGGTGCATGCGATTAGCATAGGGCCAATCAGGACTGTCCAGAGAGTCAGTGGTCACTCAGCATCATAGGACAGTCAGAGGAGAATGAAAACTCCCCCTACAAGCTTTAACCAGACACTGATAGAAGTCACAAGACTGATATACTGCCGATTAGAAAATGAATTTAGCAGTTTATAGCTACTAAAATAATTGCATTTTCATGTTCTGTGTACTGTGGGAAACTAAGATATAAATGAATGCAGGGTCCTGGGTTTAGTAACACATTAAGGAAAAGGTTCTACGGTATGTACAAGAATCACATTTTCTCTCTCATCAATTGAGGGACACATGAATTCCTTTAGTGGTTCTAAAGCCTATACGTTTCTAACCCAATTCTTTTTATTGCAATAAAGTAAAAAATATTTGGCGCCACACAATCCCCACGACCCCTGATCCTCCTTGTACTTACCTGAGCCCGATCTCGATCCACTTCTGTGCATGAGAGCAGAAGCTATTCCCACTTTCTCTCTCCTCACAGGGCAGAATGATAGTAGCGGGTCAATCAAATTCTGTGATGAAGGAGAGGAGGCTGACCCATACCGTCTTTGTCAATAGATGCAGACAGGGGCCACATAAAGTGCCTCCATAGAAAGCAGCTAAGAGCGCACTCGCCAAAGAGAAGGAGCCAGGAGCATTGGCAGGGGAACCCAGAAGAGGAAGATCAGGGCTGCTCTGTGCAAAAAAAAAAACTCCACAGAGCAGGTTTGACTTTTTTAAATTATTTTATCTGGTAGGATTGTTTATACAGAGGAAACCTACGATGTTCCTTCCGTATGAAAGTTTCTTACCTGCCTGTCTGCACTGAATACAGAGTTTCGCACGCAAAGCTCAAAAAGGTACAATTTTGCCAATGCAAAGATGAACTCCTGCGCATGTGCGAGAGTAACGCCATCTTGGCCCAGCCAAAAAAAAACAGTCAGAGATTGATAACCAGAAGCATAACCGAGCGAAGTCAGAGGCAGGCAGGGAGCTCCAGGACACTACAGTGTTGGAGAGAAGGCGAGTATAGTTTCGCTTTAAAGGAAACAATCAAGGCAACAGCACCCTGCATTTGAGTGTTAACTGGTCTGGACGTATTCTTATGGTGACACCACAGGCTGTGTCATAGCCTTGGACACGTAAAGTGCTTTGTGGCTAACAAACCAGTACAATAAAATTTATTGTGTGTTCCACAAGCAGAGCCCAGTGTTCAAGGGTCAGATTACGTGAAGGCCACGCAACTTCTGGTCCATTGGGATCTAGAATACTGTGTCCAAGGTTTAGCCAATCTAGATAACTGCAGAGAAAGCAGAGCTCTGTGGTGTTAAAGATGTCCATCCTCCAAGTACACTAGCAAAAAACTGAAGCATGATGAAAATGGGAAGGGTAATACCTGACCGGCAAACTGATGTTCCCCCTGTAATCATCAGTATAGTCCAGTACCTCCTGTAAACATCAGTATAGTCCAGTTCCTCCTGTGAACATCAGTTGCTTTTTATTTACTTCTGATCTGGTGTTCCTTAATAAATAAGGAAAACTTATTTGTGTATTATAAGGTGCACAATACAACTAAAGTAAGGAACCATTCAAGAAGAATCCAGCCAGACAGTCCTGTGTAAATGTTAATCATCCAACAAAACACATATGATCCCAGACTGCAGTCTGGTCCGCTCTCCAAGTCAAAATTCTTCTCCAGGTGCTATGCCCTCACAATCAGCTGTCAATAGCCACAGCCACCAGAAATACAGTATGTCACAAAAGTGAGTACACCCCCCACATTGTTGTAAATATTTTATAACTTTTCTTGTGACAACACTGAAGAAATGACACTTTGCTACAATGTAAAGTATTGAGTGTACAGCTTGTATAACAGTGTAAATTTGCTGTCCCCTAAAAACAACAACACACAGCCATTAATGTCTAAATCACTGGCAACTAAAGTGAGTACACCCCTAAGTAAAAATGTCCAAATTGGGCTCAAAGTGTCAACATTGTGTGTGGCCACCATTATTTTCCAGCACTGCCTTAACCCTCTTGGGCATGGAGTTAACCAGAGCTTCACAGGATGCCACTGGAGTCCTCTTCCACTCCTCCATGAAGACATCACGGATCTGGTAGATGTTAGAGACCTTGCGCTCCTCCACCTTCCATTTGAGGATGTCCCACAGATGCTCAATAGGGTTTAGGACTGAAGACATTTTGGGCAGCCCATCACCTTTACACTCAGCTTATTTAGCAAGGCAGTGGTCATCTTGGAGGTGTGTTTGGGGTCATTATGTTGGAATACTGCCCTGCGGCCCACTCTCCGAGGGAAGAGGATCATGCTCTGCTTCAGTATGACACAGTATATGTTGGCATTCATTGTTCCCTCAATGTTTTGAGTGGAACTGGTCCTGATAAACTGCTGCATGGCCTTGGCCACCGTGCTGCAGCTCAGTTTCAGGGTCTTGGCAATCTTCTTATAGCCTAGGCCATCTTTATGTAGAGCAATACTTATTTTTTTCAGATTCTCAGAGAGTTCTTTGCCATGAGGGGTCATGTTGAACTTCCAGGGACCAGTAAGAGAGTGATGGCAATAACACCAAATTTAACACACCTGCTCCCCATTCACACCATTGAGACCTTGTAACACTAACGAGTCACATGACACCCGGGAGGGAAAATGGCTAATTGGGCCCACTTTGGACATTTTCACTTAGGGGTGTACTCACTTTTGTTGCCAGCAGTTTAGACAGTAATAGCTGTATGGAGTTATTTTGAGGGTACAGTAAATTTATGTTATACAAGCTGTACACTCACTACATTACATTGTAGCAAAGTGTCATTTCTTCAGTGTTGTCACATGAAAAGATATAATAAAATATTTACAAAAATGTGAGAGGTGTACTCACTTTTGTGAGATACTGTATGGTCTTTCAACAGCTGAATGGCCAAGTGCTGAATAAATACTGGGAATGGCAAAGCCTAATATTAATTTGCAGAGCAGCCGAGATTCTTCTTGCACATAGGAATTTTTAGTATACAAGCAAGAAACTGGACACATCAGAAATAAATAATTAAAAAAATAAGGAGTAAAAGATTTTTCAGTAAAAAAAACTTACTCCAAGATGGCATTTCATCTTAAAGCAGAATTTCATTACTAAAGGAAGTTCTACCGATTGTCTCTCTCCCCTACTCCTGGGCGTATACAGATTTATTTTTTTTTCCCTTTAGGGAGCGGGTAGGTACCTAGTTTCGATAGGTATTCCTCCCCACTTCCTCTTGGATTGCCAAGGTGATCAGAGCAGAAGTTCATCTCCATCCCCCCCCCAACCCACCTGAAACCTCCTGGGACATGTCACAAGTCCCAGGAGACAGCAGGATAATTAACAGAGCTCAACATGGTGCCACCTGGGACTCAAAGACTGGCGAAGAACCAGTCAGCGCTAGGTCCCTGGGCTGGCAATTGTATTTTTTTTTTAAAGTGGAAGTTAACTTCCATACATGAATTTTACCTATAGGTAAGCCTACAATAAGGCTTACCTATAGGTAATGTAAACATCTCCTAAACGTGCACTGTTTAGGCGATATTTACTGTACATGCAGCCAGTGACATCACTGGCACATGCGCTTTGAAGGAACGGCCACCCGTGCGGTTTCTTCAGAGCCTCATGCCGTGACCGGTGGCTCACGTGCACATGCACGAGAGCGAAGTCATCGCGGCTCCGACCAGTCACCGAGCGGGAGTCGGCAAACCCGGAAGCAAGACGGGTGAAGATGGAAGCAGCCTCCAGATCTGACATCTCGGCGTGGGAGGGCTTAGTTTTAAAGGCAAGTTTAACAAAATGTGATAGTGTGCGATGCCTACTAGCACATTATGCCTTTACCTTGCAGGGTTAAAAAAAAAAAAAAAAAAAAACGTCCAGCGATTTACAACTGCTTTAAAAGTCAGCAGCTACAGTATTTATAGTTGCTGACTTTATTTACTTATGTATTTTAACTTAAGTTCCTCTTTAAGGAAAGACTGAAAGAGCAGAAAAATATACTGAGGCTGGAATGTAGGCAGATTGTACAAGAGGTACATATATTACTTCTTTGTAGCAGAACAAATAAGCAGAATGTCCCTCTATACCTGAATAGTGGGAGATCATGCGACAGAACCTTGCTCTGTGGCTCTATTTGCCCATTCTCAACTTTGATGACATCTGGTTTACTCTTCACACCCATAGAGTGACCCTCCTACAAATACAAAAAAGTCAGATGGTGATCTGGCCGTTTATGGCAACATTTAAAAAAAAAAGAAAAAAAGCTGTATAGCTTACAACAACCTATGTCTAATCTGGTAAAACTGCTCTTCCAAGCAATTAAATTTTAAAAGGAAACTGTCATGAAAGAAATATATGAGGTGCTATTGCATAGATATTTTGAAGGTGCAGGCTCCACGTTTCCAATTTTATTCTTCCTTCACTGTTTAGATTTAAGTGATTTAAGTCCCAACACTGGATTATGCACGTCTTTGATCTTGGATAGAGATTTAAAAGGTCATGAAGGAGAGTTGGGGATGGCAGCCCTGCAGCCTGCACCTTCAAAAACAAGTCAGCAATGGCAGCTCCTATTTTTTTCCCCTTTCAGTACCATCAATGCAGTTGGGACTCACCATACTAAGTTCACGTGTTCTCTTCCCAATCTCACGCTCCACCTGATGTAGCTCGAGGCTTAGTTGTTCATTGGACAACATGCTGGACCACTTAGCTGGTGGAGGTGGAGGTGGCTGCTGCTGACCTCCTAGCGCAGGGGGGTCCCTCTGTACTAGCAGACGGTTACTAGGGACCTATAAAATATTTAGGTGATAAAGGTTCAGTTTTATCTATGGAGTGTGTTGAATAACTGTGTAACATATACTTTGTCAAAACTAGCGATACATTTTTCAAAAAAGCCACTTTCCTGACACGTCTGTCGCATTCTGGACTATAAGTGAATAGCAACATCAGACTGGTGATGCCCACCCATACCACCCTGCTGCAAACCTGCATATTCAACCCCTTTCCCATTAAAATAGACCCTGCTAACAGAATAATCCTAACAAAATGGAAAAAAAAAAAAAAATGGACTTGCCTGTAGATTCGATATCTTGGGAGTACAGTACAGAACAAAGGCAAAGTATTCATAAACTATGGGTTATAAGCTCATACCTTTAGGTGATTGGTCACTGGCATGCTTTCGAGGACATGCCCACTGGACACCTCCCCTATAACCCTACCCCACTTCGTGAATCCTCAGTTTTGTAGCAAGCAACACAGTAACCAAAGAACGGAGAGGAGGGTGGTCTGTATTCTGTACACCAAGATATGAACATTTATGGGTAGGACAAAATTGCTCTTATTTCAGTAGTATAATAAAGTACAGGCAAAAAGTATTCATTGACCCTGGGATGCCTCCAAGCAATGAGTTACAAGGGTGGGCAACTAGGCCAACAAGTCAAATAATAAGGGGTGAAAAAATAACTTTAGAGTACCACTGCAAGAACCTTGCGGCCAAAAGCGTACATCTAGATGAAAGACCCAGGCAGCTGAGATAGTATTTTTTCAAGTTGTAAACTCTTAGAGTGTGGACTGCAGAGATTATTGAACAGTGAGTTTCTGTCCATGAGATGATCAGGTTTCCTTCTTTCAAGGCAAACAGACTCCTGGTGAACCTCTGATGGTTGATGTAGATAACTGCCTTGGCAAAAAGTCTATGCTTTGCCCATCACAATGGTAATACCCCCGAAGAGATCTTTAGCGACTGGGTTCCAAAGTAATGGACTATGACCCTAGAACTGTAAAGCACCCTGCGGTTAACTCAATCTAACTGCACCAAGTTCCATGGGAAACATGCAGTGCCCCAAGCAACACTACAGGCTGTCCTCACAGCCCGTGGTTAGAGTACAGCTTTCAAGGTTTTACTGAGGTTGCTCCACTCCAGATACACTAAATCAATGTTGGCATTAGAAGAAAATAATAAACTAATTAAGCTAAGGGTGAGTTTCTCTGTGAAGGAGACAAGGTCCATCACCATCAGACACTAGCACAAACCTGGAGACTCGCTAAGAAAGGTAGGGTTATACAGGAGACACCCAGGGCTCATGTCCTCTAAAAAAATTTCACAGTATCCAATCACCTGCCCATGTCCTGTACTGTATGATTAAGATAACTAATTTGCAATCATGCACAATGTTACCTCCATTCCTCTCATCTGGGTCTGCTGGCTGATCTGCTGGTTCAGCTGCTGTAACTCCATCCTGAGCTGCTTCTCAGATGTAGGCTGAGGCTTTGTCATCCGATCTCTGCAAACAAGAAATCACAAGTGGTCATTTCAAGCCGAGAAAGAGGGGGTAGAAAGCACCCCCAGAGGCTGACAGAAACACTAAGTGTAGCTCAAAGAGCAAAGTCTAGCGTTGCAAGCCACACTATTATTTCCCATTCCTTTTTCTGAAAAACTGGATCCTAGGTAGGGCTGCAACTAACGATTATTTTCATAATCGATTAGTTGGCCAATTATTGTTTCGATTAATCGATTAATCGGTTAATAACCTTAAAAAAAAAGTGTGGTGAAAAATTTAGTTAATATGTAAAGTTTAAAAAAAGGCAATTTATTCCTAAATATCTTAATACGCAGGGGTAAATATAAATAACCAACTACATGGTTAGGGAGTAAAATATTTAATCCTCTCTGAGAATAACAGACATAAAAGATATACTGTATATACTATTAGAGGTTGAATCTGGTAAATATCAGACTCAGATCAAATTTTTTTATTTAAAGAAAAAAAAAATTCTAGACTGTTTTGCAGATTTTCAAACCGAACTGTAAAATTACATGCTTTTCTGCAGCTTCTCCATTGAAGTATATTGAACCAAAAAAGCACTGTTTTGCATTGAAAAAGGTCCTTGACCCTTTCCAAATACACAGCAGCTGAAAAAAGCATAGATGTGAACGTTAAATGAACTGTAGTGCATTTCTGTAAAAAGCACCAAAAACACATGGGTGGGAACCAAGCCAAAGGCTGGATTCACACTTATGCAGTTTTAGTGCTTTTTGCATTTTACAGATTTGCACTATAGTCCATTTAACATGGTTTCTTATGGAACACGTTCTGTAGTGCAAATCTGCAAAATGCAAAAAGCACTAAAAATGCCATAGGTGTGAATCCAGCCTAAGAAAATTAGTAACATAATGGAGTTTAAAAAAAATAAAAATGTTTTTTTACTGTGCAACAGTGAAAGTAATATTTACAGTAGAGATTATTTGCTCTTTTTGTACTATATAGGGCTAATTTTAGCTTTTTTAACCCCATTATGTTACTGGCCGATTAATCGATTATGAAAATAGTAATCGATTAATTTCATAATCGATTAGTTGTCGATTAATCGATTAGTTGTTTCAGCCCTAATCCTAGGTCTTTTTTTTTTTTAATGGGTCAGGTATGGTGGGATGAACTGGTCAGTGTGATAGGTCGGGACATAAGAAACAGGACAGGTCTCGCTCCATAGGGCAGGGATCTAAACGCAAGTCAGAAAAGTTATAGGTTAATTGTAGGAGGGTAGGATTTCCCAAATGTCTTAATCAGGAAGTGTTTTGCTTGCATGGCTTACCAGAGTTAATGTGGGTCTGTCATATTTTGAATTTAAGATATTGACTTATATCCTGAGCTTGTTTGGAAACCTTCAAGGTGAGTGTTACCGTGCTCTGCTTCGGAAAGGCCTTATCCACTAAACATAGTTGGATTTGATTGGAATCAGGATTATGCACAAAGGGCAAAAATCCTGGATAATTTATTGTTGGCCATTGAAAAATAGTTTAGGGGTGACTCCTAGCAGAGGGCGACTTCTGATGTGTTGGGCAGGCATTTTTTATTGCAGAAAAAACTCAGGTGAATCCAATATAGCCCTAATGGGCACTTTTCTGGCAGCAGTTACCTTAACCACCTCAACTAATTCAGGCAAGCATTTGCAGCAGTATCAGTAACATTACAGACACATGTTGTAAAGTTCTTACTGCAACCACATTAAGAATCTGTTACTATGGCAGCAACCACTTCTTAAAGAATTCCAACCAGTTTGCAGATTAGTAAACGGTCAGTTATTAAGACCAACTCATTACTCAAAGCAGGCCATGCCCGTGCTGGGAAGCTGTCATGTATGTGATGCTGTATCCCTCAGCCCAATTCAGTTGTCTGCCGGGTGATTCCCCAGGCAAAAGCTAAATGTAAATGGGGAAAAAGGTGATATCATCCAAAAATGGCCAATGCCCATATTTGTGAATCAACTTGTCACTGGGTTGGTGCAGCCTGATGGGGAATTGACAGACTATTTTCCCATAAGGTCTGCTTTATTTTTGACAGCGCACTGCAGTGGGCAAATTCAAAAGCTGCTACTGGACCAATTAGCAGTTGTGGATCCGACAACTGCTGTGTATATAATGTAAAGCGGACCCGATAAAGAACTAGTTTCCCATTGGGCTTCGTTCACCCCAGTACAAAACTCCTTGGCCATGTCAGTGTGACAGGTGCAGTGGCTGGAGAGGGAAGGAGAGAGTAAACTGAGGAAGGAGTGTCGTGTGTGGACACTCCTCCCTCGGTTCAGACACGGACAGATTAATATACCTGTCTCTAACAGGTACGTGAATCGGGGCGTAAGCACCGACACTTTCAGTGCTGCGGCCCAACAGAATTTTAAAGGGTATCTATGACACCCTTTATGAATTCCCCTCTCAGTGTATGGAGGGGAAAAAAATAAAAATTACCTGCCTACAGCTCAGTGTACAATCTTGGCATCTGCCAGGATGGATTAACATTCATGCAGAGGAGTTAAGATATTATAGACAAGCCAATCAAGGTGGCAGCAGATACCAAACCTGGAAGAAACATGGGTGAGGAGGTCAGCAGCAGCAGAACGTAGAGGCTGTTGCTGATATGGGTTGCTTTGACAGACTGCAAAAATGCTGTGCATACTTGAACATTATGGCAAAAACCGTGGGCTCTGCCAGGGGAGTGTAATTTTGCTTTATTGTAGGGCATAGTACAGCTTGCACACAGATGAAGTTTGTACTTACCTCTCACTCAAATGTCCCTGAGAAGGAAGGTTTTGATGGGGTGGGTAAGGAGGGCCTCCCAGGTTGTTGTGACTATACAGACTGTAATCTGGGAAAGAGAAAAAAAATTTACCAGATGAAGTATTTTTTGCAAAGGGTACTATATAAAATCTAAACAACAAAAAAAAAGAAGCAAATTAAGACAAAGACTGACCTACTCGATAAAACTACAGCAAGAATGCACACGGTGACCATAACAACTAATATGTTAGTATAATTAGCCTCAAGAAAGAAATCTGAAATCCAATTGGTTACTTAAGACAATTTTGTTTAATTTTTCCCACATACACTTGTAGTATGGCTTTCATTTAGTAAAAAGTAGTACAGTAAGCTATTGTAACCAGACTGATCGTCTATTCGGTATTAAAAGCTGATGACTGGCAATTTGTGATTGGTTGCCAACAGAGTATCATAGCTTTTTGCATTCTGTTACAATAGAAAACCAATTGGCTACGAGCATATTTAATTCATAAATGTTGTGCAATAAATACTTTTATGTTTATTTTTTTTAAATAAACATGCAAGGTATGTTTTATATTAAGTAGATGTTTACCCTAACTGGAACCAATTTAATTTTCTAAGTACGGTACATCAAACAATTGCTTTGTTCTTTTATCAAAATACTGTTTATACCTACATTTTATCATTTTATTGCATCTCAGTGCTTCAGATCTCCTTCAGTCCCTTTCAGTCATTTTGTTTACATGCATATTTGCTCCAGCAGTGGCTGCATGTCATTGCTCAGGGCAGGCTTCCCCATAAGCATCAGTACATCTGCAAATAGCCTCTACTTGAGGAGCATATGACAGGTAGACAACCCAGGAGAGAAATTGAGAGAAAGGGACAGTGTTGTCACCCCATGAGAGAAAGTGCCTTAACAAAAGGCCTTCATGCAAGATCAACAAGCATTTTTTATGAAAATGTAAAAAAAATATATACATTAAAAACATTAGCATGTAAAAATGATATTTTAGTGACTGGGTTTAGATTTAACTTAATATAAAATAACTGCAATGTGTCTAACTTCCCCTGAAAACCCACCAGAAACGCTGGATTTTGTGGCCACACCTTGAGTTGCCAATGCTGGCTGCATAGGGCCTGAAGGCTGGTACAAGGCCTTGGAGGTGCGAGAAATGGCACCAAAACGAGATACTGTAGGCCGGTCGCCAAACGGAATGAGATCGTCCTCTCCTGCTTCAGTGGCTCTGCGTTGCAGCTCAAGGCGCTGATCTCTCAAGGATTTGCTGTCAACATTCTATAGGAAATACAAAAAATAAATAAATTACGCAAAAAGATCTAGGAGAGCCTAAATCATGAGCAGAGAGGTCTGCCTTAATGGCAAATGACAGACCTGCTGGTTTAGGCTTGGTTTATATGCATGAAATGACTATAAAAATACTGAGGCAGTGTATGAGATAGTGCTTTAATTATTTTGGTAATTTGAAAGTACATGTACATCTTTTACATGAAATTCCCTCATCCCCCCCCCCCCCCCCCGCTTACCTTCTGTGAAAGCTGTGAGCACCTTTGCTGTCTGCACCCAAAAGCCACAGCCAACATGGAGCAAAATAAAAGCATCACATTCCTCCAATAGATCCTCTATAATGCAGACTAATGTTTAACCTCTTTTGGACCGTCCCACACAGATATATTGCAGCAGGGCAGCCCTCCTGCACAAAATCATGTACCTGTATGTGATTTCGTGCACTAGGTCTGGGGCATGTGCCGGCGGTCCGTTCCCGCTGTGATTGGACACAGTGGGAGCCAATCAGCGGATCCGATGTTCATAGGCTCCCTGCGATCGTTCTCAGAAGAGGCAGAACAGCAGTCTGCCTGCGTAAACAAGCCAGACCGCCATTCTGTGAGAGGGGAAGATGGAGATCTTGTGTTTCTGCTAAGCAGGAACACAGATCTCTGTCTTCCCCCGGTCAAAGCATCTTCCACACAGTTAACAAGCCCGCCCTAGGAGCACATTTAACTCTTTGATCGCCCCCTGATGCTGAAGTGGAAGTCCATGCTAAAACTAAAATCCCTGCATCTATAGTCACCAACATTGTAACACTAACCCAACTCTGTAAAGAAAAAAAAAAAAATCAGTGTACATACCTTCTGCAGGCAGGCCGACCCAATATCCAGAGGCAGAAGCTCTGCAGAGGACACGGCTGACAACAGCTGTGAAATGAATGGGGCGTGGGGTCACCCATAGGGTTAGTTTACACTTGCTTTAAAACATGGCTTCAGACACACTTTATTAAAACTCTCTGAATGCCAGTCAAAGCTCCTGTCGCTAAATAAAATCGTTTGCTTACAGTCCTGTTTACATCTTGCTTTTGCTTGGTTTCGATTGGCTTCGGTGGGGCTTCGATAAAGCTTTGGTGGGGCTTCGATCAGCAATTGGTGGGGCATCAAGCGAGCTTTGCCATAGACTTCTAAATGGGCTTTGAAGACGCTTTGAAGCGCAACCAACGCGTCATGGGGTATAATTTTTGAAGAGAAGCCAAAGCAAAGTATAAACAGGACTGTAAGTTAACCATTTTATTTACTGACAGAGGCTTTGACTGGCGTTCAGACAGCTTTAACAAAGCATGTCCAAAGCCTTGCTTTGAAGCAAGTGTAAACTAGCTGTTAATGTGTGTTGAAGCTGAAACAAGTGTAAATAAGCTTATAGAGTTACTATGGGACTTCCCTTGTCGGATGTGTCCTCTGCACCCGCCTCCACAGCGAGGCCACGGCTGATGGCTCAGCATGGGATCTGAGCTTCCGCAGCTGGAGATCGGGTCGGATCGCCTGCAGAAAAAAGTATGTACACAGATTTTTTTCTTTATAGGGCTGGAGAGGTTAATGTTAGAATGTTGGTGGCTATAGATGCAGGGATTTTAGTTTTAGCATGGACTTCCACTTTAACCCCTTCCCTGGCAGTGTCATTAGTACAATGACAGTGTATTTTTTCAGCACTGATCACTGTATTAATGTCACTGGTCCCCAAAAAATGTCACAGTGTCAGATGTGTTCACAACAATGTCTCAGTCCTGCTAAAAATTGTTGATTGCCACCATTACTAATAAAAAAAAAATTCATAAATAACGCCAATCAATATACGCTTATTGGGATTTTTTTTTTTTTACCAAAGACATGTAGCAGAATACATATTGGCCTAAATTGATGAATAAATTTGATTGTTTACATTCTATTGGATATGTTTTATAGCATAAAGTAAAAAAATACTTTTTTTTTTCAAAATGGTCATTCTTTTTTTGTTTATAGCGCATAAAATAAAAACCGCAGAGGCGATCAAATACCACCCAAAGACAGCTGCTCTATGTGGGGGGAAAAAAGGACATCAATTTTATTTATTTGGGTACAGTATTGCACGGTTGTCAGTTCAAGTGACGCAGACGAATAGAGGAAGTGACGCAGTGCCATTTTGTAAAAAATGGCCTGGTCATGAAAGGGGGGTAAACCTTCTGAGGCTGAAGTGGTTAAAGAGGCTGGACATTTTTAACCCTAATGCATTCCCTGCACTAAGGTAAAAAATGTATCTGTATTTGCATCGCCCCCTCACCTCATGTATCCATACTGCAAGCAGTCTCAATCCAGAGCTATGACTCTTTCCTCTCTATTTTCTTGCTCCTGCCGTCAACAACAAAATCCTGAGAGCAGAGAGTGAGGTTTGCAGGCTGAGCCACGCTGTGTGTTTCAATGGATGCAAACAGCCTGGCTTGGGAGCGAGCCCACAGGTGTGGATCCCATAGGCGAGAAGAGGTGGAGCCCAGAATGCCAGCGGGGTGACTCGAGAAGAGGCGGTTCGAGGGCCACTCTGTGCAATACCATTGCATAGAGAAGAAGCATAACATTTGCGTTAAAAAAAAAAAAAAAAAAAAAAAAGCTTTACAATCACTAAGTTGTTTTACCAACAGCTCCACTGCCTACCAAAGCACAGCAGCAGAATCTTTCCAATCCCGAGTCAACACCTGCTGCATTTGGGAATCTCTATGCTGGTGAATCCCGTGAGGAAGAAGCAATCCTTTCTGTCTAAGAGGTAAATGTTGATCTTACTGAAATACAAAATGATCGATAGCAAAGTAAAAAAACAATGAAGATGAACTTACTGCTACTTCGACACTGCCTCCAGCAGAAACGTCTTTGGGTTTGGCATCTTTGCTTCCAATGTAGGAACCGATTGTGTCACAGGACCAGGGTGAATACTGGCTGTAATCATTCCCTTTGTACTTCCCAGAGATTTTTAGTTCTTCATCAAGGTACTAAGAGTAATAAAAAATTGCAAAGTAAAATATAAATCTGTAGTTAAAAAACATGCAAAGTAAGGAACATTTCAGGGACCAATCTCACCTCCTCTTGATGGAAAGGGTGTGTCAGCGTGGGTGAAGGAGCAAATGGTGGGGGAGAAATCACTTTTCTCTCTTCTAGCTGAGCCATGATCTCCTTTCGGCGGCGGTGAAGATCATCCAGGCTGGGGTGAGGCTGTGATGGATGCTGGGGAGGCAAACGACCATAGTGTTCCTATAGCATGAAAGAAAATGAAAGGAGATTACAAACAATGGACACACAATATTCTGAGCTAAAACAAAACAAATTATTTACTTTAGATAAAATCATTATTAGACTTCTAAAGATATACGTCTGAAATAAAAAAAAATATTAATACACAAAAAAACCAAAAGGATTATTGTACATGACATAGTTTAGCGGGATACATACAAGATCACTATTGCAATCCTAAACACCCCATTCACACCATGTGCGACTTTGTACATCAAAGTCACATGACAAGTCGTACCCCATGTTTTCCAATGATATCCATTCATAGATGTGAGACTTAAAGTAGCAGCGACTTCAAAGTAGTTCATGTACTACTTTGGTCTGAGTTTCAAGCAACTTGAGGGCCACAGACATTAATGCCAACCCTCCAAAGTCATATGAAAGTCATACCCGAATGTTTTACGTGCAACAGTGGGTCTAACTTTTCAGAGGGACAAGTCACATCTAAGTCTTATTCATCAAAAGTTGTTTTAAAGTTGCACTCCAAAGTCGGTCGAGTTTGAAGTTGTACAAGTGCGAATGGACCCTCAAAAAGCATTGGCACATGTTACAAGCAGAGAAATCCTCAATTGTCCTGCATCAGGGGATGCACAAAAATATTTTGCGCTTTATGTGAAGTGGAAAATAAATTTTGAAAAGTTTAGGAAAAAGCGGGGAAGAGTTAAAGTGTTTGTGAACCCAAAAGAATAAATTACTGCCAGCACCCATATTTTAGTTAGGCATGCCACACCGTATAAGTCTTTTATTAAAACGAGGCAAGCAAATACTTTTTTAGAGCGATCTTAAGACTCATGGCCGCTTTACACCTCCGACACATGGCTACTGTAGGAGGGGCCGAGATCTCCCTCTGATGTCAGCCGGGGAGGTCACATGGTCGCTCAGCACCTCTCACAGTAGCCCTGAAGACCGCTTCAAAAAAGCTAATTACATGCCTTGTTTCAATAAAAGACTTATACAGTGTGGTATGCCTAACTATAATAGAGGGGCTGGCAGTGACCATTTGTAAAATTTTATTTCTAATAATAGCGGCAGGGGTGGAGACAGACACAGAACACTGAGCTGACAGGTAGGGGGTGAGGGGAGAGGAGAGCTGCGGATGATGGAGGGACGTACGCTGAACACTGTAGTCAGGGCTCAGCAGCCCTGATTATCATGGTCAGCTCACAGAGGAGGCACACAAGAAGTGGCAGGATCGGCCAGGTTTTTTACAGTTTAGAGAGGGGCAGATTACACAGCACAATCACTGTCCTGTAGAACATGCTTTAATGGAACAAGATCTCTTTTTTTGTTTTTTTTTTTAAAGGTCAACAAACACTTTAAAACACCTGGCAGGTTTTTACTGCTATTTAGGGATCATTTAGATTCATTTCTTTTTTTTTTTTTAAATCAAATAATTTTTATTTATTTTTTGTTGTAATACATATAATCAAAATATACCATACCATAAAGGAAATTTACCCCATGTTTTACCCAATTGTCTAAATTTAAACAATAAGAGGGAGTATATTCCTGTCCATATATTCTAAAACATTCGGTGTAATTACTACTCCCAAATATTTACACGATGTAACCAGGGACATCTGATGAATCTGGCCCGGGTGTCCCCTATGCACAGAGTCCACAAGCAGTACCACAGATTTAACGCAATTAATTTCAAATTCTGAAAAGGAACCATACAAGTTTATCACGGACATAACTGCTGACATAGATGAACCCGTATCCCCTAAAAACACTAAGGCCCCTTTCACACTGGGGCAGTTTGCAGGCGCAATTGCCACTGTCTCCCCAGTGTGAAAGCCCGAGGGCCATCACACTGGAGCGGTGTGCTGGCAGGAGGGAAAAAAAAATCCTGCAAACAGCATCTTTGGAGCGGTGTATACACTGCTCCTGCGCATTGAAATAAATGGGGCAGTGCGGCTATACTGCCGGCATAGCGCCACTACGGCACTTTGCGGGTGGTTTTAACCCTTTTTCGGCCGCTAGCGGGGGGGTAAAGCTGTCCCGCTAGCGGCCGAATACTGCCGCTAAAGCGCAGCTAATAGCTGTGCTTTACCGCCAACGCACCTCCCGCCCCACTGTGAAAGGGGCCTAAAGCATCATCCGCATAGAGTGCTGTCAACAGTCCATCAATATATGGAAATATCCAGTTTCAAAAAGAGAAAAAAAAAAGACAAAGTAAAGATTTCCCAAAATAAAAAAAATATGTTCCACACATACCCGGTTATAAGATGGTCTTATCTGTCCTGAATGCGTTGCAACAGGGTAGTAGCCCTCTACAGGCTGGTAACGATCTCTGGTTTCGGGAACATACGGAGAGCCAGCGTTAGGTGGCATGTCCAGTGGTACAGGACTAGCCCGAACCATTTCCTCTCTCTGGTAGGACTGGGGAGTAGAAGGGTACACACGTCGGGTATCGTAGTGTGCAGGGTACATGGGCTGGTTCATTGGAGAATATTGCTGGGTAGGGGTTCCATACTGTGTGCTAACAACTCTGTCTTGTAAATAGGGAGGGTACTGGTCGAGGTAGGTAGGGGTGGACTCATGAGCAGATGGCTGAGGTCTGACAAAGCGCGACACAGGCTGAGGTGGGTAATAAACATCTGCGGGGGGAAAAAAAAAAACAGTATTAGAAAAAGTACAGCTGAGAATGGGACAGTGGACTGACCAAAATGCATAACATTTAAAGTCTATGTAGACATGCGGCATTCATCAGTGTGGATATACAACAACCCCTACTTACCTACTTAACTTACAGGAATGAATGGAGTTAACAGTGTAAAGCCCTAGAAGTACTTCCCATCCCCTCTCACTTGCGATAAGTGGTTTTCTTTCCCATCTGTGGCCCACGTCACTTCATTCCCAAGAGAGCCAACAGGAAGTGAAAGAAAATCTCTACAAAGTCAGTGGGAGTCCCCTCTTAATAGACTGGACAATTTCCCTCCACTTTCTGACGACAAGATATTTCGATTTCTAATCACGTTCTGTCCAGTGATCATGTTGAACAGCACAACCACAGTGTAATCTCCGCAGAAAGGACACCCACAGCATTAAAAACCTGACAGAGTTTCTAATCTAAAACGGGAAAAAACATTTGTCTACAGCAGGGGTTCTCAACCTCAGTCCTCAAGTACCCCCAACAGGCCATATTTGCAGGTTTTTCTTTATCGTGCAAGGGTGCTTTAAATCAATCAATGGCTTGGTATTTTGGACAGCTGTTTTATCTAAGAGAAATTCCCAAAACATGGCCTGTTGGTGGTACTTGAGGACCAAGGTTGAGAACCACTGGTCTACAGATGTACATCAAGTGCATTTATATGAAGCGAATGCACACAAAAGCTAACTGACAAATTGCACTCAAGGTATAAAGAAAAACGTACAAAAACACATGTACAGGAAAATGCATACAGCATGAGCAAGCCAAACAGAATGAGAAAATGAAGCTAAAACTTACTTGGAGGATAGGTTACAGGTTCAAATGGAGGCCCTCCTCCCCTTGGATCAGGATAAAACATATCCGCCTGGGGAGAAGCATAAATCTGGGAACCTCGTGGTACCATCTGGATCTGTTTAGATACTGGCAATGGGGGAAGATCACCAGAAACGCGCTGTGGAGGTGGATGTGAGCTGACAGGTAAAGAGGAAATAGAAGATTTGGGGACAGAGTCCAGGCTGAAGAAAAACAAAACAAAATTACAAAATTGGCAATCAAAGTTTTATAATCATAATGCTACATTCTGTGACCTGTGCAATCAATCTACTAACACTGTTCGAGGAAATAACTACTGTAGGAGGAAAAAGAAAAAAGAAACATACAGCTCTGGAGGGGAGCCTGGGGCACTGTTGCTCAGATGATCCAGTTTCACTGGCTTCAGAACAGACTCGTAGCCAGAGTCCGTCCCACGGGAGATGAGCTGTGTCACAGAGCTTCCAGACACTATGCCATTGGGAAGGCCAGCTTGTTTCCGATTAGGTAGATCCATAGGACCCTCGTCTGAGTGTATAGCCCCGGTAGGCAGCCCAACCTCATTCAGCTGACCAAGAGAGGCACTCAGTGGGCGCCGAGGAACCAAGCGCTTGTTCATTTTTCGAAACCTATAAAAAAAATAAAAATGACTTAATATGAATTGCACATAGCTTGGCTGTATTACCCACATGCTTCTTAAAAGTATCTATGATCTAGATCTCGTATCGTGATCTAACAGCGAGATGAGCTTCACTGCAGGTCGTTCAATATGGTGCATGGCCTCTCTGGTCAAAGGAGGACAGAGCAGGCCAGAGGCGCTCTAAATAAAGGTCTAAATACATACTAAGCACTCCAGGTTTCATGGTTCCCGGGTCAGCAGTTTAGCTCTGCTGCCAGAGTTTATACACTTCTTGTTTACTAAAAAGGTACTTAATCATTTCCATGAATAATAAAATTCTTTTTTTTTAGATCACAGTTTAACTAGGAACGACTTTATTTTTGTGCCGAATACTGACTTGTCTGGAGGGTAGCTGATCAAAATCTTTAAACCTGCCAGCATGCGCTGCTGACACTCCTGGGTGTATCAAACCGTGTCCCCTCCATTATGCAGTATAGTTCCTCCCACCAGCTGCTACATCACAGCTTACAGTACATATAGCAACTGGCAGGAGGACCCACAACACCCAGCAGGAAAAATACTATCTAAGACACTTGGACGTCCTATAGCAAAGTGAAAGTAGGTCTGCAACAAAGTGAAAATTTGCCTAGCTGCCCACCAGATAGTTAAGTATAAAATTTCTTCTTTTATAGGGCGTGTCACTCTTAAACCTTCTATCTTAGCAAGAGAGACACGTTAAGGCTTTGTGACAATGACAATGATAACTCCTCTGGTTTAAGCATGATAATCTGAAGTCCAAAATAGGAGAATCCGTTTCTCACTGCATAACCATATTACCTGTAAAACAAAATACCTGACAAACTGTGAGTAAAGAAAGCAATTTAAAGTGTAAACCCCATTAATGACCATCTCTTGCTTGTTCTGCTCCCTTTTGGGTGTTAAATACACAGTGGGTTTAGAAAAGAATCACCGCCTTTAAAATATTTACATTTTGTTGCTTTGCAGCCAGAAATTTAAGAGACACAATTTTAGTTTTATTCAGCTGTATTTACTAGTGCAACTGATAACATCCAAGTGAAAGATATAACACCAATATGTCAGAAAAAAATTCCTGAAAAAATTCAAACACAGAATCACAGAGTTGGAAAAAGGATCACCCCCCCCCCCCCCTCCTAAAAATGACTTGTAAATTGTAGCCAAACACTTTCTTAATGGCACACAAAGCCATTTGACTTTCAACTGTGATCAGCTGAGGTAATTTTGATTAGCTCAGCATGAAAAGAGCTTTCCTGGTGCATTTCAGTCAATGGCAGTGCAACTGAAGCAAGCCATCAACTACGGGTGGCAAGGCACTGTCACCAGGATCTCGGGATACATTTGTGGACAGGAGATGGATATAAAACAATTTCAAAAGCTTTATCAATGCCTAGAAGCACAGTAAAGTCTATCATTAAGAATTGGAAGGTATTTGGTACAACACAGACCTGGTTCAGGATGTCGCTCCAAACTGGGTTAAAGAGCCAGGAATAAACTGGTCATAGAGGCTACCAAGAGGCTTACAGCCACTCTGAAGCAATTCCAGGAATTTATGACAAAGAGTGGTCATTATGTGTATGTGACAACAATAATCACAAATTCTCCACAAATGTGGCTTGTATGGAAGGGTTTCAAGAAAAAAGCCACGCCTCAAGAAAGGACACATGTGGCCACGACTGAGCTATGCCAAAACGCACCTTGAAGATTCAGACGCCACGTGGAAAATGGTGTTCTGGTCAGATGAGACCAAAATTGAATTATATGGCCTCAACACCAAACGATATGTCTGGCGGAAATCCAATACAACTCACCATTCAAATGGCACCATTCCTACAGTAAAGCATGGAGGTGGTAATATCCTGTTATGGGAGTGTTTCTCTGGGACTGGAGCACTTTTCAGGATAGAAAGAAAAATGGATGGGGCAAAATACAGTCAAATTCTTGAGGAAAATCTGCCAGAAAGTTGTCAATGAGAAGGTGGTTTACCTTCCAACATGACAATGACCCAAAGAACACAGCAAAAAATGTCCACACAGTGGTTGAAGGAGAAAAAGATGAATGTCCTTGCATGGCCTAGTCAGAGCCCAGACTTGAACCCAATTGAAAATCTGGGGAAAGACTCAGACTGCAGTCCACAAATGGTCACCATCAAAGTTAACTGAACCTGAGCAGTATTGCAAAGAAGACTGGGCAAATATTGCAAAGTCTAGGTGTGCAAAGATAGTAGAGACAAATTCCAACAGACTAAATTCTGTAATTAAAGCAAAAGGTGGTTCAACAAACTACAGACACAAGAGGGTGATCCTTTTTCCAAATCAGCGATTCTGTTTTTGAATTTTTATTTCTGACATGTTGGTGGGCGAAGGGGCAGGACCGATAAAGGTCTGCCAATTAGCAACAGATCAGCTCCTGGGGCCATCCCCAGTCATAACACAATAGCTCAGAGGGGGAGATTGTTGTACTTGCGGATCGAATTGTTACTACAGGATCTCATCCCGAGCTCTTCAGTTTTTTTTTTCGTTTGGCCCGCTGGGTTAAACAAAAAAAACCTGATAGTGTGTACGAGGCTTTACTGTAAATAGATGATGTACAGTAGATTTGATTATGTCTATTTTATGCAAAATCACCTTTAAAAAAAAAAGTACTTACTTTTCCAACTCTTCTTGTGAATGAGCAAAGGTGCAGCTAGCTCCTCGGGGACAGCCTCCCCTCTGTTTCATGTCCCTGCACATATAGGTTTTGTACTTGCTGTGCTGTGGAGGCTGTACAAATAGAAATACAATTGTTAGGGCTTTCTATACACGCAGTCATTTCTCAACAAAAACAATATATATATATATATATATATATATATATATATATATATATATATATATATATATATATATATATATAACCCAGCTAACTGTAAAGACTCTATCATTACATACTGTGCAAAACAATCTGTATTTCTAATTAAACCTCACACCACATGCAGTCCAGTGTGTTTTTTTTCTGCATCAAAAACACATAGAAAAGTAGGTTATATGGTTTCCAATGGCATAGTTTGCACCAGTGCAGTTAAGTTCCAGGTATTTCCAGTTCCAGAAAAATAATAAAAACATGCCACATTTTTCCTGTACTGGAACGCAGTAAATGCATCAAAAATGCACCGAAGCGCATCAATTACCCACTGGACCAAAGTACAGTGAAAAAGAAAATAAAACGGGGGAAAAAAGCATCTGGAATGCATCCGGAAACACATCAAAAACCCACCGGAACGTGAATATGGGAAGTAAACTACACTTGCAGTGGGGCACACCAAGACTGCAGGGATTTCTTTGCCCAGGGTACCTGTAAAAACAATTTATGACCTGCCTGAAAAATGATTTTCTTGAAAACAAAAAGTACAGGACACAGGATCTTTAGTCTTAACCATGGGCAATATGCATCTACGTTTAGGTGACTGGACACTAGAAAAAAAATAAAAAATAAAAAACACTGCAGGGATATGTCCTATAGAACCCCTCCCATTCCTACTCCCAGCAAGCAATAGGGAAATCATAAGGTGCAAGGAGGGACTTGTGCCCTGCACTGTACCTCAAGAAACTGATTTTGTAGGCAAGTCACACAGGATCTTAAAAATGGGATGTACAAAAGCAGCCCAACTGAGGGGTGGACAACAAGCAAATGCTAACAGGCCCGTGTAGCAATGGGTCACAGAAAATCTAGACAAAAAACTCAGAGCATCTTGAAGCACCCTACACTGGGAAAATGCCATCATATGAAGCTTGAAAGCCCTTCTGGTAAAAGAGATGTTCTGTGAACAGAAGACTAGAAACAGATGCCCGATCTTGAAAGGCCCATAAAGAACGAATGGATTTTGTGAAGTGCACCCAAGGGTGGAAACCTCTCATTTTACCTATAAAGCCTTGAATTATAGGACGACTTGTCTAATCCACCTAGTTAGGATGATGCAGAAAGCAGCTGAGCGGTACACTCTCTCAGTGCATACTGTAAGACAGTGGCGTGAGATTTTCTTAGGAGGTTTCAGAACAAGATATAGGAGAGAGGAACAAAGTTTCTGGTTAAAGTGGAAAGAGCAAATCACCTTGGGAAGAATAGGAGAAAAGCAGCCTTTTATTGAGCAGACTTCTTGTAACTGTTTTAAGGCGTTGTCCTCATGAATTCTGGTCAGGTGACCTCACAATCGAGAGGTCCAGAGTGGACAGCACAACTGAATTGCCCTGAATATCAGGATGTTGATGGGAAGTCGAGCTTCCTCTGACAAAGGAGTCACCTGCACTGAGAGAACATCTAGAATTTCTTGAAATCCAGATGCTGAGAAGGCTGGTAGACTACCCTTCCCTCCTCACTGAAACCCAGACTTGGCGAGTTTGGGGAGTCCATTGAAACTGCTCTTCCTGCCTCAGGAGCCTAAGGCCTTTGATTTGACCCACAGGATCCTTCTCATCTGAATAGAAAGAGGTATACCCAGGATTTCTGGTGAAGTCTATCTGCTAATCCATATTAACGGTAGTGCAAAGCAAGAAAGCTATAGGTGGTGGTAAATGAAGGGATCCATTAAAATAAAGCCAGGGTCTAGGGCCATCCAGGAAGCAGAGACTGGCGAATGGCCATAGATGCAACCATAGGTCCCATGTCGGGACAAACCAAAGCAAACAAGGCCTTCGACAGGGATTCCAACCTCTTATCCACTGGGTCCTTAAGGACAAAAAACATCCTCCACAGGAACCAACAAGGTCTTATTAGGGCAAGAAATGGTTGGGTCAACCAGAGGGACTGTCCATTTTGGAAGGAAACCTTCCTCAAAGTATCACTGAGCAGAACGCTTTGGAAGAATTAAGAAAAAGTATTTCAGAGTGGGGCCAGTCACTGAACAAGACAGGCTCTAAGAGTGAGCTTGTTTTTTTCCCTTGGATTTATCCTTGGCCTTGTTTAAACTCTAAGAATGAGTGAACTGGGAAGGTCTTAGCAGGTTTGGCCATTTTTAGGGGACTGTAGGCTGCTGGGACCCAGGAAGTTTGCAAGGATCCCAGTGCTGTACATTTGGGAACAGTGTTGGCAACTGGAGAAAACACACCATGAGAAATAAAATTGGTGTGCCACCACAGTAAGACCAGGGAGAACAAGACCAAGGCTGCACAGGTGCAAGGATGGACCCATGGGAAAGATCCTGCGACAGAAGTGCCTGAAAAGGGTGCCAAATTAACCACTTAAAGCGGAGCTCCACTGGCTATTTTTTTATTTATTTTTTGGTAAACATTAACATAATCACAAATAGACATTTGCAAACACACTTTTTTGTAGATTTAGTTTGCCCGATATCCGCTTTCATAGTACAGAAGAACTTAGAAAAAATCTGGACGGCCGTTTTCATCTTGCTTGTGGGCATGTGAAGCCCACAAGCATTTACTTCCTTCTTCCCTTGATGCTGAGCTACCAGCATGCCTTGCTCGTTCCTGCGCATGCTCAATAGTAACAATCTGGAGAGCCGTAAAGTTCATGGTTGCCATCACAACGGGCGGCGTCGCAGGACATTCCCGCCCCCTTGTGATGGCAAACAAAAAAAAAATAAAAATAAACTGTACACACAAAAAGCAGGAGGAAGCAAATACCATTACGAGGATAGAGCAGCAGAGGACAGATAAATCGCGTCACTTTCGATATTAAAACCCCACGATAACTCGCGGCAGACCTCCGCAATGAATCCTGGGAACAATGACACAAGCTCCCAGGAGCCAGTGCAGCTAAAAGGAAATTACGAAATAGCCGCAAAATACCTGCCCATATCCGCAGAATCCACAGACAGGAAATAGAGAGGAAGATCTGCAAAACACAGGTACAGTAAAAATAAAAAAATAAAAAAGTTCCGTTTATAAATTAGTACATGGATGTAATCTGATTGAGCTAATGTTATAAAATAGGGTGGAACTCTGCTTTAAGGACTAGCCTCGTTTTGAGATTTTGGTGTTTAAAAGTTTAACAGTTTTTTTTTTTTGCTAGAAAATTACTTAGAACCCCCAAACATTATAGATTGTTTTTTTTCTAACACCATAGAGAATAAAATGGCGGTCATTGCAATACTTTTTTTTTCACACCGTATTTGCGCAGCGGTCTTACAAGCGCACTTTTTTGGGGAAAAAATTCATTTTTTGAATAAAAAAATAAGACAACAGTAAAGTTAGCCCAAATTGTTTTATATTGTGAAAGATAATGTTACGCCAAGTAAATTGATACCAAACATGTCATGCTTCAAAATTGCACCGGCTCATGGAATGGCGTCAAACTTTTACCCTTAAAAAAAATCTCCATAGGCAACGTTTAAAAAAATTCTACAGGTTGCATGTTTTGAGTTAGAGGAGGTCTAGGGCTAGAATTATTGCTCTCGCTCTAACGATTGTGGCGATACCTCACATGTGTGGTTTGACCACAGTTTTCATATGCGGGCGCTACTCATGTATGAGTTCGCTTCTGCGCGCAAGATCGTTGGGATGGGGCTCTTTAAAAAACCGTTTTTTCTTATTTTACTTGATTTTTTTTTTCTTAAATAATAATTTGGCCCACTTTTATTCCTATTACAAGTAATGTAAACATTCCTTATCCTCAGATCTCATATTTGAACAAAAATGCAATGAAAAAAAAAAAAATTGTCATTTGAAAAAATGGCCCTTTAAGACGTATGGGCAGAAGTGATGTTGTGACATTGCTTCCGCCCTGTTATGGTATGGAGACAGGTGGGGGCCATCTGCCCCTCACTCCTCTCCATACCCTGACATGGACAGGTCCCGATCGCCTCCGCCGACGGCTCCGGTAAGCGGCGAAGGGCGCAGGAGAGTGGCGGGAGGGAGGGCCCCTCCCCCGCCACCGATAGCGGTGATCTCGCTGTGAATCTGCTGCAGAGACCACCATTATCGTAAACACGACAGGCAACTGAAGAGATGGATACCTCGGTTGTTTCAGCAGCTGCTGCCGTTACCGACATATCCATCTTCAAAGTGCTAACGTATATGTACAGAAGACGGTCGGCAAGTGGTTAAAACAGCCAGCATTTCTGCGCCATAGATGCAGCACCTTATTTACAGTGTGTTGAAGTCCGTGCTCCGCTAATAACACTAAGGAGATCAGAGCAACAGCATGCTGTGGACTAGGAAAGTGGTCCTCCTAGATGGGTATACCCACAAACAAGTCTTCAGGAACAGGGCTCCACTGGCTGATGAACCACGGTCCTAGCACCCTGTGACTAAAAAAAAAAAATGCACTAAAGTGCCCAAAGCAAGGTTACAGGCTGGCTCCCCATCATCTTTCAGACAGATACAGTCCCCATCAGGGCGCAGGTGAGGAATCAACCCTTCCAGAAAAGCTGAAGGAAGCTGCAGTGGCAACAGAGCAGTCAAAACTTGATAGCAGGAATCTTAAAGCATTTGGAAAGGTTTTTTTGTTTTTTTTTAAAAAAAGTAAGGTTTCCCAAGATTGAAGACAATCAGTGAAAAAAAAAAAGGCTTGTGTGAGAAGATAAAGATCTTGCAGCTTTTTGTTTTCTTTCTTTTAGCTACTGTCACCTAAAAGGTAGCTGCATATATACCAAGTTTATGACTAAAGATCCTGTGCCATATACAATTAAGAAAAGCACTTTTACCTAGCTTAATTTTGCTTGATCAATAGCTGGCACTTACTCCTCTCCAACACGCTTGTGGCGAGGGGCTCTCGGCATTCTAACATTGCAGGACAGATGGTCCTGCACTGTATGCGATGGCATAAAAGCTACAACCACCAGCCAGAGCGCTGAATAGAAGAGGCTGTGGGGGACTTGGCACATAGAAGGAAGGAGGAGCCTGATGAAGTGATGTATAAAGTTATGGGTTTTTTTTTTCAGTAGCCTAGGCAAACACGCATTTGGACCATGTACTGTATTAACCTTTTGATTTACCTGGGGTTTATTTATAAACCTTTACAAGTCCTGCTTAAGAGCAGAAACAGCAAAGCAGCTACAATTTCCTTTGAGAAAGTGGATCCAGTGGATATAAATGTAATGTATTACAATGTGACGATAAATACAACAAAATGGATAGCAAGCATTTCTTCGTCAAAAGTAGCCTAGGCAGATCGTTCCCCACCCCAGATACAGCTTGACAAATTTTATGTCATCTGGCTAGGTTTCTTCTTAAAATGGAAAAAACATATTTTCAGGTTTTATTTAGCATTCTATATACTGAGACCAGAAAAGGCCTCTGCTCAGAGATGCACGATTATAATACAGTGAGTACTTAAGAAAAGAAGCAATTGACTTACATGCAAATTCTATATTTGAGAATAGTACAGGACATAGGCTGGATATTCAGATATCCTGAGTTATAAGCTGGCACCTTCAAGTGATTGAACACTGTCAAAGCTTTAATAGGCACCCCACCTGGGAATACCCCTCTAACTCTACCCCACTGTATGAGACTTCAGTGTTTTTTTTTTAGCAAGCAATACAGGGAGAGGGAAGGTATCCTGTACTGTACGTCAAGAGATATGGAATTTACAGGCAAGTCAAAATTCCTCTCATCTTTATTGTACAGAACAGGACACAGACTGTATATTCAAAGACCCTTGTGCTTCCCCAAGCAATGAATAGGAACAACACGGCAAACATAACTGTGCCACAGAGGCCCAATACCAAGGGTCAACAGACCCAACAGTGCTGCTGCAAGAACCTTGTGGTCGAAAGCAGCATCTGCAGAAGCTTGGACGTCTACCAGGTAGAACTTGAAGATATGAACTAAAGAAAAGGTTGCAGCCTTGCAAAACTGAGCAAGAGATGTTGGAAGGCCCAAAAACACCCCCCAACTTAGCAATAGTAAATTTGAAGCAGGATGTCCCTTCCAAGGCCCTGGCAACACAACAAAGCGAGAATCCATTATTGTTATAGGAGCTGTGGCTTTTGAAAAAACTCTGTTGGCTCCGACAATGTCTGGAAATCTCTTTAGGGTGCTTAGAAGCAGAACACAAAGAGGGAAGGAATACGTTTTCATTAAGGAGCCAGTAAAGCTGGCCATACATGGGTCAAAATTTGGCCACGTCGGCAGGATTTTCAATTCAACTATGGCTGTTCCTGTTCATCCTGATCGACTCCTCATGAACGATACTGCTGGAAAATTTCCTTTTGTCCGAATTTTCAAACCATCACATGCAGCCTATGAGCTGCAGTGCCGATCAGTGTATTCTGGAGGCAGGGGAATCCTGCTATCAGAATACAATGACACAGGATTCCCACATCTACACAATGCTGGCTGAATGAAAAAACTGAATCATGTATGGCCTACTTTGTCTTTGTGAAGGATCAAGAATAGCTTCCTTCAAGAGGGAGACGCCATTTCAGAGACACATCTGACTAGAAAGGCCACTTTGCAGAAAAGATCATCCGAAGGGTTTCCCAATGAGTTCAGAGACCATGTTGCCTGAACTGTGAGGAAATAGAACCCTCCTTCCCAGCCTGTGAAGCCAGCATGTTATCACCCTCCATGGGTGTGGTAGCAACAACTTCACCATTGTCAAGACTTGGCTGGATATTTTACAAAGCTAGGGAGTTTCTTGCTTGGCTGGAGAGGCGCATAGGGAAATCCAAAGGAAGGAGTGTGCTTATTCCAGGCCAATAAGATGGTGCATTGGAAAGGCCTTGAATGGAATTGAGCAAAGGGTACGGCTTTGAATGAGGCTCAGAACTCTCATTTAGAATCTCACTGAAGGATGTCTCTGATCTTAAGATCTTAGCAAGTGAGGGAGAACCCAAAGTATTCGAGGTGAAGGAAATGTTGGAGAACAGTTTTGAAAGTTGATTATCCAAATGAAGGTCTGAAGCAGCTTAATAATCATCCAGACATTTGCAGATAGTTGAAAAGGAGGAGAGTCCTTCAGAAGAAGGTAGTCTAGGTACCCTGTTACCTGAATGCTCCAAGTTAAGAAGGCAAGAAGAGGTACAGCCAACTTTGTGAATACTCTAGACGCAGAAGTGCAGGAAGTACTGATGTGGTAAATAAATGGGAATATACAGATAAGCATCTACTGATGCCAAGTATTCACCTTGTCCCAGGGAGTCTACAGCCGACCTTGCGGTTGCCAAGTGAAATTTGGAAAGTGAAAATACGCCTTTTAGGTTTTTTTTGTTCTAGGATAGGACCAAGAGGACATTGGGTTTTGGAACTGTGCACGGGTTTGAATAGGAATAAAATCTTTTGAACCGGTCCTCCTGACGAACAGAAAAGACCACTACCCGAGACAAAAGTATTTAGGTGAGCTGCAGATTCAACAGTCCTGACAAAGATTTTAATTTGTTTCAGAAGGAAACAATGGGATATGGGGGGGGGGGGGGGGGGGGGAGAGAACAGAAAGTAGGGTCTACTACTGGATCAGACTGTTTTTTAGTGAACTCTTTTTGAACTGAATAGAGTTTGGCAATGTTTCACAGAGCGGTGAATATATTTACAAGGTAATCCAATCCTAAATTTTACATCCTATTTGTTCATGAATTGGGAATGTCATTTTTGGTTTATCAGTTCTTTTAGTACCCAAGTGGGCATGGCAAAACTAATGAGAATCGAGTGTGACAATGCCAAGGCTTTTGCGCAGAGCAGAAGTGGGCATACCTACACTGGCAAGCATATTACGTGAAGTCAAAACATCAAGTGTACGAGAAGCCGGGGGGAGAAATCTTCAGCGGTCTCCTCTAACACTGCCTCTGGGTCCTTTTTATTCCCTCAAATATCTACATTCTCAATAGAGTGTTTTGCAGGCCTACAGCAAAGCGAATGTTCACCTGAACTGTTGACGTGGTTCCCCTATGCCTGGTTTCTGAAAATGGTGAGGGTATTCCCTTATGGGGGTGACCACAGAGAGGGATGCAAAATTGGGGTAAGCATGTCTGTGAAGAAGTACGCAGTAACCCAGGTGCAGATTGTCCTGCAGGAAGTCCCGATGGTAAAAGTACATTGGGAAGTGCCAAAATATCTTATAAATGGCTTTAGGTGGAAGTGGTGGTAGAAGTGCGATCTATGATGCGATTTACCACCAGGCCATCTGCACAAGGCTATGCTCTGAATGATGGATTAAGCAAAAATATACTAACAAGGCCGCTCATGAGAAGTCTATCGATAGATGGACTTCTCATAAATGGGAACAGCCATACGTGGATCGAAATTTGGCCAGCTCCTGCTGAACTGGTCCCAATTTTGATCACTGGATGGCCAGCTTTACTGGTCTGTATTGCTGGTCCCCTAATCCGGGTGCAGGCTTCACCCGTCAAGGTGGAGCAGCTTCAGGGTCTGGTTTCCATAGGGAGCCAGTGGCCTTGGACCTGTATAGCACCCTGCAGCTAACTACAAGTGCCAAGGTGAGCACCCAAGCAGGATTTAGTACCTGAAGCAACATTATAGGCGATCCCCACAGCGTGAGGGCTGGGAACAGCTCCCAAGGTTTTACCAATCCAGATGCACTGCTCCCATTGTTGAATTAAAAGACAGTGAGGAGTTGACAGAAGAGTTCACTGAAGAATCCGAAGGAAATTAATAGACTAGTGAAGCAAATGATCATTTTGTAGGGGAGAACATGTCAACCGTATCAGGACACTAGCAAAAAATTGAGGTGTTGCAGAGTGGGCAGGGATATAGGAGTGCGCCAAGGGTCTAGCAAAGCCTTGCCAGTGTTCAATCACCTGAAGGTCCCAGCCTATAACCCATTAGTATTTAGAAAAACTCTTTTCTTGTAGGACTATATAGGCGTGGGCTGAGACAGCGCGTTTTTATATAAGAGAATAAAAATACTTTTATTTATACAAAAATATTTAAAAAGCAACACATGTACATCAAAAGCGGCTTTGCATTCAATAGTACATCTCCTCACAGCGTGGAACACAAATAAAAGGTACAGTATGCAAAAGCAGATGAGGAAGACCTCTTTTGATGTACATGTAATTCCTTTTAAATATTTTGTGTAAATAAAAGTCTTTTTATTCTCTTTTATGAAAATACACTGTCTCAGCCTAAGCCTATACAGTCCAACAAAAAAGATGATTTCTAAATACTATTAGTTATTGGGATGATGGCACATTCAAAAACCTTATCACTATCTATTACAGCCTATAACCCAGTGTCTATGAATAGCCAGCTGGTGCCCTGTATTGTATGATTGATATAATACATTTCTATTGCCTTACACAAATACTGACAGCATTCTTGGTCCATTTTGCTGAATTACGTATGCATTACACTAGTGCAAACATCATAAAATATACAGCACCAGAGGGAAATCCAGGATTGCAGGTTTACTTAAGATGCAGGCACTTCATCTACACCAATGACAACCACAATTCGGAAGGTACCCAGAAATCTGTCAGCTCACAGGCCTTAGGTAAGGTAAATTAAGCTAATCAGTCAAATATTGATTATGGGATTAGATACCGCTAACCCAATAAGCAACAGCATGCATGTTTAATAGCTTTTATTGATCTATAAGCATCAATGTGCAGTAAATAAAGGCACAAAGTTCCATATACAATATAGTGTTGCATACCTTGCAGTCATATAGACAAAAAGCACTAGGTGCAGTGGCCAGCATCACATAGCATATGACCATGTAACACAGAACCTAACTATGTATGTATAGGAATGCCAAGCAACTGAAAAATTCAGCACCATACTATGCATGGCACCAGAAACCTCATAAGCACTTACATAAAAAATATCCAAAACATAAAAAATACAGGCAGATTAACATTGTGCTAGATACTTCAGAAGATTACTGCAGTGGGCAGGGCGGAAAACTAAGCTACATGGGGCTGAAATGGATGGGTCTTTTGTAGGGGTCAACCGATTATCAGAACGGCCAATTATTGGGGGCCGATATTCACATTTTTCAAATAATCGGTATCGGTCAGAAAGTTACTGATATTGGTCAGACCTCCTCCCCATCTCTACCAATCTATGTTAGCGGTGGGGCCAGCAACAGAGAGATGACATCTCTCACTGACCACCTTGCATCAACGCTGTTCTGCCCCTACAGTAGGGCAGCGAAGGCTGCTCTTGACAGAGCTGCAGCCGTGAGCGAGCAGATAGTTACGTCATCTCTCACCACCTGCCTGCATGTGGAAGTTTACCCGCTCGGACACCGCTGGGGAGATGCTGCCAGAAGTAGTGTAAGAAGTGACACGCAGCATCTGGGTGACAGTGGCAAGTGACACGCAGCATCTGGGTGACAGTGGCAAGTGACACGCAGCATCTGGGTGACAGTGGCAAGTGACACGCAGCATCTGGGTGACAGTGGCAAGTGACACGCAGCATCTGGGTGACAGTGGCAAGTGACACGCAGCATCTGGGTGACAGTGGCAAGTGACACGCAGCATCTGGGTGACAGTGGCAAGTGACACGCAGCATCTGGGTGACAGTGGCAAGTGACACGCAGCATCTGGGTGACAGTGGCAAGTGACACGCAGCATCTGGGTGACAGTGGCAAGTGACACGCAGCATCTGGGTGACAGTGGCAAGTGACACGCAGCATCTGGGTGACAGTGGCAAGTGACACGCAGCATCTGGGTGACAGTGGCAAGTGACACGCAGCATCTGGGTGACAGTGGCAAGTGACACGCAGCATCTGGGTGACAGTGGCAAGTGACACGCAGCATCTGGGTGACAGTGGCAAGTGACACGCAGCATCTGGGTGACAGTGGCAAGTGACACGCAGCATCTGGGTGACAGTGGCAAGTGACACGCAGCATCTGGGTGACAGTGGCAAGTGACACGCAGCATCTGGGTGACAGTGGCAAGTGACACGCAGCATCTGGGTGACAGTGGCAAGTGACACGCAGCATCTGGGTGACAGTGGCAAGTGACACGCAGCATCTGGGTGACAGTGGCAAGTGACACGCAGCATCTGGGTGACAGTGGCAAGTGACACGCAGCATCTGGGTGACAGTGGCAAGTGACACGCAGCATCTGGGTGACAGTGGCAAGTGACACGCAGCATCTGGGTGACAGTGGCAAGTGACACGCAGCATCTGGGTGACAGTGGCAAGTGACACGCAGCATCTGGGTGACAGTGGCAAGTGACACGCAGCATCTGGGTGACAGTGGCAAGTGACACGCAGCATCTGGGTGACAGTGGCAAGTGACACGCAGCATCTGGGTGACAGTGGCAAGTGACACGCAGCATCTGGGTGACAGTGGCAAGTGACACGCAGCATCTGGGTGACAGTGGCAAGTGACACGCAGCATCTGGGTGACAGTGGCAAGTGACACGCAGCATCTGGGTGACAGTGGCAAGTGACACGCAGCATCTGGGTGACAGTGGCAAGTGACACGCAGCATCTGGGTGACAGTGGCAAGTGACAAGCAGCATCTGGGTGACAGTGGCAAGTGACAAGCAGCATCTGGGTGACAGTGGCAAGTGACACCGATGGACAGAATATCGACACCTGATGTCAGATATCGTCCTTAAAGGCCGCCGAAAAATTGGTATTGGTATCGGCCCTGAAAAAACGATATCGGTCAACCCCTAGTCTTTTGTGTCCATGCTGAGAATGAAGGTGGAGTGCAGTACTGGTGCTACACTGATTATAATTTACCATACTATTCTGTATTCTCTGCCTCCCACCCTTCTGTGGATATCTAATTCAGTTGGGGAAGGAGATGGTTAAACACGGAATATCATGTGCACTAGACCCTTATATAAAATGTTCTGTCTATCTTCCCTTATTTACCATATGCATTCACAGCGAGACTGTCTAGCACCCTGGAAGCAAAACAATTTTACTTGGATTTCCCAAAAAAGCAACTGGTTGGAGACAATTTTGTAGCTCTAAAGCGGTACCTGAATCATGCAGTAGCTCCGCGCCTCGCTCACCTGCTGCTGATCAGTCCCCTTCTTGCTGTGGTTCTGGATGTAATCCACCAGCCCATGAACAACAGTCTTCACGGCCACAAGACCGTTCTCTAGTTGTTCCCATGTTGGAGGTGGAGCATCTAGAAAAGGATAAACAAAATAAATCTCTTCAATTGTCAAGATGATGCTAGAAAAACTCATTTTTACACACTTTAAAAGAGAAGTAATTTTTTAATTTTTTTTAGATTCATACTTACCTAGGTCCAATGTTGCACCTGTCCCTCTGCCCCTCTAACACCGCCAATCGCTTAGTTCTCTCAGCTCCCTGAGCAGAGAGCTGGTGCCTGTCAATCAGCAGCTCTCTGCTCAGCCCCCTCCGCGCTCACTGGAGCGCTGGGCTGAGGAGGGGGTGGAAGCGGCCAGATCCAGAGACCCTATGGTCGTGATGACGCCCGAGCCTGGATCGACTGACGTCGGCAGACAGCGGACTTCAGCCCGCTCTCTGCTGAAAATGGGTCGCAGGAGTGCAAAACAAACTGCACTCCTGTGACTCACAGGAGAGGGTATAGCAAAATGAGCTTTGGCTGTACTACTCCTTTAATCTCAGGAACCTAAAGCATTGTCATAAAAGAGTATTTCTCTGCATACTTAATTAAGTTTGATGTATTTGAATATTAAAGTAAAACTCCTGCCAAAAACAAATAAAATCAAAATCAAATTAAAAGATAAAATAAAACCAGTATAACTGGACAATTAAAGGAGAAACAGCACAGTGATCATCTCATCTCACATTCACTCTGCTTTCTCCTCTTATCATACTTCTAGTCTGCAAAAACTGATAGCTCCTTGTACTGCTTCTTCCCTTTACACTCCAGCTCTGTTATACAGACAGCAAGAGGCTAATACAGGTCAAATTCAGTTATTTACACTGCTTGCATTTAAAATGCATTAAGGACTACAGAGATGCCATAATTTGTGTCTTTTAGATTTGCCTACAGTTTATCTTTAATTCTGGTATAAGTAGAGTAAGGCTAAGTATTCATGAATGAAAAAAGCAATGTACAGTAGGTGTTGCTAAACGACTCCCTGAATAAATCTGTAGTATAACAAACTGGTTAGTACAAATACCAATGTTGCTAGGTGGAAGCAGTCGCAGTCACCTGCAACATCGATTTGTGCTAGTCAGCCATGTAATATCTGACTTAAAACAAACTCCTTCATTATAAATATTGAGTAGGGTCACTAGGAATTTATTAGGTGGTTTCCAAACAAAAAAGGTGCCTACGGAAATTAGACAGAATGCCCAGTCCCACCATTTACAGTCCGATTGGTAAAACTCTGTATGTTTGTAGGCAACTCCACAACTATAGCTGAGCCTGCTTAAGGGAGAGTTGATTCGCCACAATTGATTTTCCCAGCCAATTACTATTTGTATAAGTGCTGTAACTAAGGCTGTAACAATCCTATGCAATCCAAACTAAACCATTAATGCATGTATGCATATTTTCATCATGTGCACAACGAATTCCGTAAGTTCAAATTCTTGTAAGACAGACTACAAATTCAGAAGTGATGTCATGTATTCTATTGTATTGCATGTATTCTACTGTTTCCGAGCATGCGTGGTCCTGGTCACATGATTTATTTTGAACAAATATTAAACAAAAAAAAAAAAAATCGGTTGTTTCATTATCGTATGAGAACATTTTTTTGTGCTTCTCCCTTGTGCTTCTCCCTTCATGACTGTTCATGCGAAAATATCTGAACGGCTCTCAAAAGCTGTGTACTAATGATCAGAACATCTGAAAGCAGTATTTTTCATCAGATTTTCTCATCATGCGTACTAGTCATTCAATTCCAGGTTTCTGTCAGGTTTACAAAACACTTACCGGGGCTTGGATCTATATTTGCCAGCAGCTCTAGATGGGGACGTAATCTGTTCAGATTGGCAGGGTCTCCAGTCCTCTGTAGAGCAATGGTCAGTTCCTGGACACTCTGAGCAAACGAGGCCGGGGTCTGCAACTTAACAAAAACTTTCTTGTAATAAATGAACTAGCTTGACTTTCAAACTATCAAATTAGAAAAATACACAGGGTAAGGATAGGAACACAGAACCAAAAAGGTTATGGAATAAAGATGGAGCCCAATCATTATGCAAGGTAGGTACATTGTAGAAAACAGTCAGGGTATAGGGAGAACAAGACAAACAGACAAAAAAAATTGGCTGGGGCAGGAATGAGGCGGTTACCTTGTCAATTATGGATTGCATATGGGATTTGTGAGACTGATCCCCATACAAAAGAGAGGACCATTGATCAGGAGCAATGCGCAGGCCAGCCTCCATAGCAATCTGCACAATCTGAGAATCATGCTCTCTGCGCAATGCTTCATAAGTGCGAAACTCCTCCTTTAACTGCATCAGGGAGGAATCTTCATCACGCTTTGTGACCTGAAATTGTAAAATACTCTGTTAAGTCTTACACAGTTGTGCGAAAACAGTTTTTGTCTGCTTTCACTGCATGATGTGAGCTTCCCACAGCAACTTCCCCTCTCATGTTGCAGATTACATATATTTACTTTTTTTTTTTTTATTATTTCACCTTTGTACGTGTTTACCCAGCTAATCCTGAAAAGCCTAAAACCCAGGCTGGTACATTGAACAATTTCCTTTGCTAAATGATGCAGCTGCTGAGAGCTCATACTGTGTCTTAATGCATGTTGTTGGGCTTGAGCACTTCTCAGCCATTCAGAGGAAGTCTTGTATTGTTATTGTCGAATACAAGGTTTCCCCTGATTGGCTATGGACATCATGACATGCACCCACCTCAGCCAATCAGAGGAAGTCTTGAATAAATTGATAAAAATATCAGGCATCTTCTGAATGGTCGAGAAGCATTTAGCCCAACTTGATTATGTTCCAGCAGTGGAAAGTCTCTGCCGGAACACAGTGCTGCATACTGTATGTAGCTAATGTTACATACAGTGTGATTCAGCGCTCACAGCAGCCTCATCACTTAGTAAAGGAAACTGTTTGGCCCAGATGAACTATTTAAAAATATCAAACTGCTTAACTGCTCTGCTGAAGAAAAAAAAGCAAATATAAAGCAGAAATTCACCCAAAAGTCCACTGACATACTTAACACTATCGGGGGGGGGGGGGGGGTACCTGGTTTTGACAAGTACCTGCACTCACTTCCAGTCAGATGCGCCGCGGCGATCTGAGCAGGAGGTTCACCCCCAACCTCCATCACACATTACAGGTCCCAGGAGACCGCGGGACCATTCACAAAACTCACTGCGCTTTGCGCAGTAGGTGATCAGCTGCAAAGCCGCAAGGCTTCACTGCCAGATTTCCCTTAGTTAAAATGCCTGACGAAGGGGTCCTACGCAGCTCCAAAACATTGCACTAAGTCTTCTGTGATGTGATCATTCTTAACCACTAGCCTACCGCCCACCGTCATATGACGGCCGGACGGTAAGCCTATTGTTCTGACTGGGCGTCATATGACGTCCTCGCCCTCCCGAGCCGCTAGGGGGCGCGCGCGCGCGCCCGCTGCGTCACTCGGGACCCGGTGCGCGTGCCCGGCGGCCGCGATGTCCGCCGGGCACCCGCGATTGCCGGGTAACAGAGCAGGAGCGTGGATCTGTGAATGTAAACACAGATCCACGTCCTGTCAGAGAGGAGAGGAGACCGATGGCGTGTCCCTTGTACATAGGGACAGCGATCGGTCACCTCCCCCAGTCAGTCCCCTCCCCCCACAGTTAGAATCACCTCCTTAGGTCATACATTAACCCCTCGAGCGCCCCCTAGTGTTAACCCCTTCCCTGCCAGTCACATTTACACAGTAATCAATGCAATTTTATAGCATTGATCGCTGTATAAATGTGAATGGTCCCAAAAATGTGTCAAAAGTGTCCGATGTGTCCGCCGCAATATCGTAGTCACAATAAAAATTGCAGATCGCCGCCATTACTAGTAAAAAATAAATAAATAATAAAAATGCTATAAATCTATCCCGTATTTTGTAGACGCTATAACTTTTGCGCAAACCAATCAATATACGCTTATCGCAATTTTTTTTTACCAAAAATATGTAGAAGAATACGTATCGGCCTAAACTGAGGAAAAAATTTGTTAAAAAAAAAAAAAAAAATGGATATTTATTATAGCAAAAAGTAAAAAATATTGTGTTTTTTCAAAATTGTCCCTCTTCTTTTGTTTATAGCGCAATAAATAAAAACCGCAGAGGTGATCAAATACCACCAAAAGAAAGCTCTATTTGTGGGGAAAAAATGCAAAAAATTTAATTAAGGTGCAGTGTAACATGACCGCGCAATTGTCATTCAAAGTGCGACAGCGCTGAAAACTGAAAAATGGCTTGGACAGGAAGGGGGTGTAAGTGCCCTGTATTGAGGTGGTTAAATAAAAGAATAGGATGTAATTGACGATCCGTGGTGTGCTGGCAAATATGTACATATGATTAGTTAAAACGCCAACGCCTGGATCCAAAGCCAATTGAAGAATCGGCTTGGTTGAGGACATCACTGGATTCCTGGACAAGCAAGTGTCCTATTAAAAGCCAGCAGCTACAGTATTTTTAGCTACTAACCTTTTAATATTTTTGAGGGGAGACATGAGCTCCTCTTAAAAGGGCTGAATAACTTATGTTCAGATTTTACATAAAACTCACTGAAAACCACTAGGGCCTTTTCACACTTGTTCATTTTCTTGCTGCAAAATACACAAAGTTTACTGTATGAAAATGCATTACAAATAAATAAAAATCCCTTTCAATCGTAAATAGCTGGTTCACATCAATTCACTGCAGTTTAGTGTGTTTTTAAAGGGAAATTATGTGGACCCATTCACACAATGCATGTGTGTTACTATGTGTGCTGAAATAAAAGTGCATAAATGTAAAATGTGCCCTTTTACTTTCCCTTAAACAATTTTGCCTCCATTTTGGATAAAGCTGTTTATAGGTAATTTGGATTTCCTAAACCATTCAATGAATATAAACCTTGTTTATCATTGGGGTGTCGCAGTCACAACTTTCAGTATGTCCACAACCATATAATCCTGCCAGATGCAGGTACCCTCTGCACATCCATTAAAATGGGCCTACTAAGCACAATTTAGCAGCCTGGGCGTTCACTGTGGTTGTCAAATGTTCACATTTTTAGACTATTTTTAAAAGAAAATGACTTTGCATTTATTAGGAAAGATCAGCACAATACAACTCTAAACTATTATGGTGTAAGAAAACAAACTCTATACCTTAAAGCAAGAGGCTCTGTACAACAACTGGACAACATGCCCAATGCTAGTTTTCGAGGCTTGAGGAAAGCGCGGTTCCAGTCTTTGCACCACAAACAAAACCAGAACCTTCCGGGAGAGTGCAGATCCGTCTTCCAGGGCCAGGAGGACAAGCTTGAGGGCTTCTTCCTGCATGGCTGCAACACAGATAGTTCATTAAAAGTCTTAAAGAGCCATTCCAGGAAAGTAAAAGTTAACAGTGAGGAACAACATCCAGCAAACACTGCAGCTATGCTATATTCAAGAGTTCATTAAAATTTACGATAAACTGATTTCTCTGTAGTTGACTACAGCAAGAACCAGAGCTGAAACAATTAATCAACATAATCTATTATAAAAATAGCTGTCAACTAATTTCATTATCGACTAGTTGGCCTGCATCGAGAATGCATTATTTGTTTACATGTCAGTATACATAGTGCAGCACACATACAGCTCGATACACCGTCAATACATGTCAGTAAACGCTGGGGAACTTGTGAATATGTGAGGAGTAATGCCTCATGGGAAATGTAGTCCTGGGTAGGAGAAGGAAGTGATGTAAAGGGCTCTGGGCAGGGAAGATCAGAATATGAACCCAGTGAAACTGGAGGTTGATAGGCTGGAGTTATAGAAAGGCATTACAATTAAATTTAAATAAACGTTTACCAGCATTGTTCATTGAAATAAAAAAGGACTACATTCACGTAAAAGAAAAACACATTTTTATAAAATATTTATATCTTCCGCACACCACCCTTCATGTAGCTTCATTTATGACTCCTAGTTAAAATAGACTGTGGGGTTAATTCATCAAAACGGGAGACTGCAAAATCTGGTGCAGCTGTGCACGGAAGCCAATGCAGCCATCGCATCTAAAGATTAATACACTGCAATAAATTACATTTTTGGTATTGGGTTTAAACCTTTAGATTTTAAATAAATGAAAAAATTGCATAGAGGTTTTTATCGGACTAATCAAATAAAAAATTATTGGTCAACCGATTATGAAAATAATCGTTACAGCCCTAGCAAGAACCTAGAAAGTGCCTCAAATGGTCACTTAAAATTCTGAATGCAGAGTTAATTTGGATGGCTTTAATGAAATAAGGCCTTTAAATCCATGAGTCAAGCAGTTTATAACTTGTACATCACCTGTAACTTTCACAATTGTAAGACATTGGTTAGGAATTGTAGATTAAAAAAAAATTGAATCTATGTTCTACCATACCTGGACCGAGGAATTGACAGCCACGGGCACGAACCGCTGCCCACAGGTTGGAGGAAAGTTGCTGGGGGTTCTGATGTTGCAGTATAAGCTCAGTGACCGTTCTTTCGCCCAGTGAACGAGCCGCTCGCATTGCTCGAATACGACCCTCTTCTTCCACCAGCTGACAATGAACAAGAGTCACCAATTTCCTCTGCATGGGGCGGCTTAGCACGCTTTGGGTGGTGCTATTTAGACCGACACCTGAAGGTGTGAAAAGATCAAAATAGTGCAGAAATGAAACCTTGGCCTTTTATTTATTATTTTTTATCAACCCTTTATAACATAACTGCTATTGGTTCCGAACAGGTAAGGAAGAATGCCAACACCACATCAGAAACCCTCACACATGAAAGTTTATTACAATAGATTATCCAACTCTAAACTGGCTCCTCTGGCTGACCATTTTCTTCCCTTATGATCCACTTGATCGCCAACTAGGGCAGGGCTTCAGACTCTGATAAAGCTTAGAAGTAGAGAATACTCTGTTAAGTTTTCTATCTGAAGTAAGGAAAATTGGGGCTAGTGCTCCAAGTGGCATTAAAGTGGTTGTATAGTCTTTTTTTTTTTTAACTTTTACCTACAGGTAAGCCTATAATAAGGCTTACCTGTAGGTAAAAAAAAATATCTCCTAATCCAGTACGGTTTAGGAGATATTCCCCTTGCTATGAGCCGCTGACTGCAGCGGCGCATGCGCACAGGGGATTCTCGGCTGAAGGCCCGGCAACTGTATGAAGGTAAAAAACTGTGTGCAGCTCCCTCCTTAGACCCCCTAAAGCCCCATACACACTATCAGATTTTCTGCTGATTTTTTCCTTCAGATTCACCAAAACCATATAATATGAGGTCAAACCTTAGGAGTTTCAATTTGTATGCAATCAGGCAGGCCCTTGCACTACATGGTTTTGGTAAATCTGAAGACAAAAAATCAGCAGAAAATCTGAGTGTGTATGGGGCTTAATACTTACCTGAGCCCGATCTCGATCCAGTGATGTGCACGAGAGCCTCGGCTCTCCGGGGACTCATACTCCTCTCATTGGCTGAGACAGCAGCAGGAGCCATTGGCTCTCACTGCAGTCAATCACAGCCAGTGAACCAATGAGGAGATAGAGGGTCGGAAGCAAGCCTATCTGGGTTACCCCAGAGCTGCTTGCTCTGGGGGCACTCGGGAGGGGCCAGGAGCTCTGGCGAGAGACCAGAGAAGATGAGGGCTGCTCTGCAAAACAGCAGGGGAGTATGACTTTTTTTTTTAAACCAAGCCTTTAAAGATCATCTTAACTCTACTAAAGCCCTTAAATGTACAACGTTAACCAATAGATTTATTTCTTCAACGAAAGTGGGAGTTTCACTTTAGTGTGGAAAAGAACAGAAAAAAGCACATAAGCTTAAGAACAGGACCTAGCCTGCATCAGCACTAAAAAAATTCAATATGGGAAAAAAAAAAAAAAAAAAAAAAGTAATTCCACATTAACTTCAACCTTGTTAGAGTTTCTGTTAACAGTAGATACATCTCTAGTGGGTGACAAAAAGTGTGAATAGGAACAGAGAATTTCTTTACAACCTAATTTGCAAGTTTGCTGTGATAAGAATCACATCAAAACTAATTTTAGTTCCTGGCAAGGCTCTCTTTTAAAGCATCACGGTTATACAGTTCTGAAAACAGTCCTTAGGGAGTTGACACAAATCTGTGAGAAGGAAGTGTAAATTCTCATCATTACTCGTCCTGTAAAGAGTAACACAAAGCTTTCAAGTCTAAAGCCTGCTTCTGTAGGCATCACGTCAGTGTTTCGGGACACTCCTAAAAAAGTAAGCAAGCTAAGATGTAGCATGTTCTAGAGATCAGAGTTAGCCCCCATATACACTATTAGATTTTCTGCAGATTTTTGTCTTCAGATTTACCAAAACCATATAATGAGGTCAAACATTAGGAGTTTCAATTTTTATGCAATCAGGCAGGCCCTTGCACTACATGGTTTTAGTAAATCTGAAGCCAAAAATCTGCAGAAAATCTAATAGTGTGTAAGGGGCCTTAGTTTGCTGTATTATATTGAACGTGCCATTACTACATGAAATACTAGGTCTGGCACCCGATGATCAATTCCAGTCACATAAAAAGCAAAGCTTTCATAGCGCATCTAGACAGACGTGCCGATCTTGACCTCAATTCCATGCTGCATGATTCAACTCTCCGTGAACACCAGCACCTTCCGCACGGCGAGCAAATGGTGTAAACTGCCCCAGCTACCACAAAGGATTTTGTTCAATTGAATAAAAAATAAATAAAAACCAGTAAAGACTTTAAAAAGCGTCACCTGTGGAGATTTTTAGGTTTCATATTTTGTTGCCATTGCACAGTAGGGGTGTGGAATTTAATTGCTGCATCGCGATTCGGGGGTCCCCGATGCGGCATCGATGCAAGCCCCCCGTGAAAAATCGATGTCGGGTGTGACGCCATCCCTACTTGCCCCGCCCCTCCCGGAAGTGTACTCAGAGCGTTTTTTGTCAAAATGGCTTTTGCTATTAAATGCAATAGTAATCCATTCAGTGGTGATCGCTGTATGTGTTTTTTTTTTTTTAAATATATGTAGCTTCATACCTCATTTTTAGTTGTGTATATAACTGTATATCCCGGCGCTCAGTCCGGCCAGCCCCTCTCCTCTCTGTCTCTCCTGACGTCAGCCCTGCCCGCCTCTCTTCTGATCTAATAGCTACAGTTGGTGGGCGGGACTGAGAACTCCCACTGATGTCAGGAGAGTCAGAGAGATCTGAGACAGAGGAGAAAGATGCGGGCTGGACTGAGGAGTCACATGACCGGCTTATACAGTTTTACACACAGACTAAAAAAAACGAGGTATGAAGATGCATATATTTAAAAAAAAAAAAAAACAAAACAACAACACACAGCGATCACCACTTAATGGATTACAATTGTATTTATTAACAAAAGCCATTTTGACAAAAACACAGTTATATATATTTACACAGACAGAAAAAGAAGATTCGAAGCTGCATATATTTTAAAATGCAGATACAGCGGTGGGCACTTAGTGGATTTTAACTGCATTTTTTTACCACACAGGTATTTTAACAGCTGTATGTAGAGTACAAGTGTGTTTGTATACTACTTACACTGTCTCCTACATGTGCTGTGTGACATTATTTCTCTGCCCCCCCCCCCCCAGTTTGCACATTCCACTGTGTTAACTCCTAGTGTGCTGGAAGGTGCAAACGAGGGAGCCCAGAGAAATGCTATCACAGAGACAGTACAGGAACTTCACAGGGCTGTTTGTCAGTTGTGGATTCTAATCCCTCCTGACCTCCCAGTAGCCATGTGTGTGAATTCCTGTACCTCGTAGTGCACTACGTAAAGTGGAGTTCCACGCGTCTTTTTAGTTTAATCAGACATTCACCTATCCCACGGTCCATCGATGCAGCCGCACGGAACCTCACTCCTCTCCCTCTCCTCTGCGCCTTCATATCTACTGTGGACAGTGACACCTGCCCGTGACAGCTTATGGCTTCACAGCCGGGCGCAGACTGCAGGAGCCGCACTGTGCTCTGCCATTGGCCAGCCAATCTTCTGGGACCCAGAAGATCGCTGGCAGGGAGGGGCCGCCTAGTAAATTTTTTGTTTATTAAAAGTCAGCAGCTACCCAGCGACGTGGCCACCCAAACCCTCCATTCTCTCCCCTGACTGTCCACGGCGCTGGCAATACTACTGTGGGCATCCAGCTGTGACAGCTTGCAGCTTCACAGCCAGGTGCGCATGTCTCACTGCGCTGTCCTGCACAGCCGGGCAATCTTCTGGGAACCAGAAGATTGCAGGGAAGAAGGGCCGCCTAGGCAGCCCAAGCTGGAAGTGGGAGCTCTTCGGTAATCGTGATGCATCGTGGAATCGAATCGTTGACCAGATAATCGTAATCAAATCGAATCGTGAGACCAGTGAAGATGCATACCCCTATTGCACAGGTATCCAAAATTTTAAATCTTGACATGCTTGGAATCAATTTATTTGGTGAAACATCATCTTATAGGATACCAACAACTTGAGTAGTATATTGTGTTTGTGCGCACTAAAATTCTATATTCCTAGGTTATCAGACAATGTTTTGAGAACAGGGAATTTGATAAGATTTTTCCAGAGATCATGCATATCGATAAGCAAAGTGAAATAAAATTATAAGCACTGCGGGCAGACTATGTAAGCCTGTTTAACGCGTTAAAGGGGGGAAAAGTTTTTTTTTTTTTTTTCAATAACATGGTAAACTTACTTCCTCTGTATACGGGTTTTGCACAGATTGGCCCCAATCCTCCTGTTCTGAGGTCCTGGCACCTCCCTGCATCGGGCGCCCCCTCAGTGACCCGCATTCCAAGGGGGCACCTGTGGGTGCACGCTCCCGAGTTCTGCTGCTGCGTCCATTGACAGACAGAAGGACTTGGTGCCCCCCGTGACTGGATTTGATTGACAGCAGCGGGAGCCAATGGCTGCTGCTGTTATTCTATCCAATGAGGACCCGAGACAGCGTCTGGAGCTGCTGGGCTCGTTCTCTTCGCTGTATAGATCGGGTTCAGGTAAGTAAAGGGGGGCTCTGGGGGGCTGCTGCACTACAAAAGGTTTTTCACCTTAATACATAGAATGCATTAAGGTGAAAAACCTTGAATATTTTTAACCCCATTAAAGCTAATTTTGATGTAAGAACAGTGCCTTTAAAGTGAACATGCAATATCCATCGTAGTGTATAAATATTACGAGTAAAAGTGTAAAAAGCTTGCTACACCTTCAATTTATCTTCAAATCTATTTCCCTGTGCAAAGTGGAAACCCTGGACACCAGACCCAGGCTGTATACATGGGGCTTTACTTCTCAAGTCAAAATTATATGCCAAAACCTCTCTACAGGCAGCTGTTCTAGCCTTTTACTGAGGATGCAGATAGATCATGGCTTGTACACAAAGTCAAGACTTAGACAACCAGGATCCTCCTCCACTCCAAGAGGGGAGTTGAACCTAAGCGCAGCTGTGGTGCCTGGATTATACCAGCATTTTGATGGACATGACTGGTTCAGTTTACTAGTCACTTGTAGTGAACCCTTCCTTTGTTCACAGCAGCATCCCAACTCCAAGCAATATGTTTTCTATTTTCCTTGCTTCCATCAGTTGAATAACCAAAGGAAAGGTTTACTTCAATTATTTACTTTATTTTACCAAGAGTGATCTTACCCCTTGCAGTACTGAGGGGCTTCAGGTAAAGTGCCAGCTCTTCCACACACTTTCTGGCCTCCTCATAGTGTTTGGTGTCTTCAGCCCCGCTGCACAGAGTGATAGGCTGCTGCTCGGGTACCTGCAGAGGAAGAACAAGTAGAGAGATGAGAAGAAGGTACATGCAAATAAAAAATAAAAGCCCACTCTATGACCCTTACTAATTATCCTTGGCTTCTATGTGCAGAAAAAATAACAGTGACCTTTGCAAAAAAAAAAAAACTACATGCAAAACTCTCTACCTTGGATTACATAAGAAATGAAAACGAAGTGACAGCAGTTTGATTTAAAGTGGTTGTAAAGTAGAAATATTTTTTTTAAATCACAAACAAAAGAATTGCACAGATTGGCCCGGATCCTCCTCTTCTGGGATCCCCCGTTGGCACTCCTGGCTTCTCCTCTTCTCGGTGTGCTACCACAGGAAGCCGCTTCCCCATCGTGGCACACCTGCAGGCTCAAACCTGAGCCGTGCTGCCTGTGTCCATAGACAGACAGCCTGGCCCCGCTCACCAGTCACAGGATTTCACTAACAGCAGCAAGGGGCAATGGCTCCCACTGCCTCAGCCAAGCTTGTGAGAGCCACTACAGATGGGAACAGCGCTGGATCAAGTGAGGTCTCAGGTAAATATAAGGTGGGTGAAGGGGCAATACTAATACCTAAACATTTTGTACCTTAATGCAAGGAATGCATTAAAGTGGTTCTAAAGCCACAAAGTTTTTTTTTGTTTTTTTTTTTTTTTTTTTTTTAGGAGCCAGTGGCTCCTGCTGCTGTTAATCAACTGCTGAGACGAGGGAGCGGGGGGTTGTTGCTCGGTCTGTGTCAATATATGCAGACTGGGCAACTCGGGAGTGAGCACGCATGGGTGCCTCCAATGAAAGTGGCTTTCCCTGGGGCCACCCACCAAAAGGAGAAGGGGTCTGGATTGCCGGCAGGGGACACCAGAGAAGGATGATCGGGGCTGCTGTGTGCAAAGCCATTGCACGGAGCAGGTAAGTATAACATGTTTATTTTAGTTTAAAAAAAAAAATCCCTGAAAGGTTTAAATGTCACTTTAAAGGTAAAAAATGTTTAGGCTTTGGAACAACTAAAAATGCATCTGTAGAGAAAAAGACAGTTGCAACAGGCAAGATCTGCTTCCGTTCTCTACTTTTATCCAAACTGTACATTTCAGTACAACTGTCCATCATTTAGCTTACCAAAATTAAGAATGAAAAGATAGCATAATTATTGTATGAAGCCCAAACAAGGTATGGTTCAAAGCCAAATTTTCCCTTTCCTTTAGTTTAGAGTGGGAAAGGGTTAGAACTTCAGGCAGATTTGCTTTTGCTGCTGGTGTTCCTCTTTTAGTGACATTCACCACAAACAGAGGAAGAAAGGTAAAATCTCTTCAACAGGTATGCAGTATTAAAATCCTAACAAAACTATAAAACCCATTTGTTAAACACGCTATAATCTTGGCTTCCAAATCAGAGGTGTGCAAAACAGGGCTTAAAAAGAAACACATGCAACAAATAAAACCTGAAAGAGCCTACCATGGCCCCCTCAATCTACTAACAACAACAACAAAAAAAGACAAATTTGACTTGCCTGTAAATGCCTCATCTTGTAATATAGTACAGGACCCAGGCTGGATATCCATAGACCCTGGGTTATAAACTTATCTTTTACCATCATCAGGTAGAGCTGCCCGATTCTGGATAAAATGAGAATCACAATTTTTTTTGCATAGAATAAAGATTGCGGTTCTCTCACGATTCTCGCGGTGTAACATCTTTCACAATATAAAAAAAAAACTTTACGGTTTTGTTTTTTTTTATTTAATTGAAGTGTATTTTTTCCCAAAAAATTGCGCTGGAAAGACTGCTGTGTAAAAACGGTGTGACATAAAATATTGCAATGACCGCCATTTTATTCTATAGGGTCTCTGCTAAAAAAAAAAATCTAATGTTTGGGGGTTCTAAGTAATTTTCTAGCAAAAATTACCGATTTTAAATAGTAAGCAAAAAATGTCAGAAAAAGGTTTGGTCTTGAAGTGGTAAACTGACTTCATTTACAGATCGAAGTTCATCCTTCTGATTAGGATCATTGGGAGGGGGTTGAATCGAGATTGTGATTTTTAACAATTAATCGTGCCGCTCTACCATCGGGTGATTGGACACTGACACGCGCGCCCCCTCCCCCCCTGGACGTAGCAATATTAAACTACCCTATTCTGTAAGTTTCACTTTTTCTTACAGAGTAACAAAGGAACAGAAGGGAGGGGATGTCTTTTCTGTACTTTACGATAAAAGGAATTTTGACTTGCCTCTAAATTCTATATCTTTAAGAACAGAAAAGACTTCCCCTCCCTTCTGTTCCTTTGTTACTCTTTTGGAGCGTGTCCAAAAGCTTTGCCAGTGTCCAATCACCTGATGGTGGTAAAAGGTAACAGTTTAAAACCCAGGATCTATGGATATCTAGCCCGTGTCCTGTACTGTACGATTACGATAAAAGGAATTTTGACTTGCCTCTAAATTCCATCTTTTTATTAAGCAGTACAGGACACAGACAGGATATTCATAGACCCTGGGATGTCCCCAAGTAACGAATCAAAAGGGCCTGAGCAACAGGCGGTTGATGTCAGAATGCCCATTAAAACCCCCACCAATCTGGTGGAGTGAGCATTTAAGGGTACTGGAGGTAACATATCCTTCAGGGTATAATCTCTAGCAAGGAGTCATCTTATCCACCTGGCAAAAGTGGACTTAGAAGCAGGACGCCCCTGTTGGCAAGAGAAAAAGCCAGTTTTTGCTAGAAAGGCTATGGCTTTTAGATAGACTAACAGCTCTATGTCCAGACCATGGAGGGAATTTCCTTGAGATGCTTAGGGAGCAGTGCACAAAAGGAGGAAGTACAAGGTCTTCAATAATGTGAAAGGCTGACACCAGCTTAGGGTGAAAGTAGGGTTTTGGACTCAGACCACTTCCATTCATGTGAAGAATTAGGAAGGGATCAATTGGCTGTGGCTTGACAAGCTGCAGCAATTGCCAATTGCAGGGTTGGACCTGCAAATTAGAACCTTTAAAAGCATCTCAAATTTTCTGTCTGCACATTCCTTAAATAAAGGAACAACTTCCATAGGCACAGAAAGATGCTTAAAACTGTGCCAAAAGGATCTACTACTGGAACAGTTTACAGTTAGTAAATTCTCCCACTGGATATAGTTCAGCAAGGATTCTTAGAGAAGTGAACACCTTGTCAGGTGAAACCCAGTCATCATAAAATTACCCGTTCTATTTCTTCATGAATGACAAATGTCTTTTTAGACTTTGCAGGTCTCTTAGTACCCAGAGGGGCCAGGTGAGACTGGGGAGGATCAAATGCAGAAGTGAGCATAGCTACATTAAAAAGCATACTGTGTGAACCTATAGTATCAGGAGTATGAGAGGCTGGGGGTGAGAAATCTGCCTAGTCCTCCTCTAACAATGCCTCTGAGTCTTCTTCAAAGTTTTCAATGTCTATCTCTTCTCCAGGAGGTAGTTTCATTTTCCACTCAGGCAGAGAAGGTGGTGGCGGAGAAGCAGTCTGGTGCTTTTGGGCTCTGGACAGTGATGACTGAATTAAGGCCATTAGCTGTCCAAGAATTCTACCGAGAAATCTGCATTCATCAGATAGGCTGCTTGTTACATACCTGAGCTATAGCTAGAATCAGATGCATAGACAGTTGTTAAAATAAGGTCCTGGTCTGATGCAAAAGAAACAGTCACTGAGTGTTTCGCAGACCATCGGCAGAGTAAATTCTTGCTTGAGCTTTTCCCACAGTTCCCTCGGTCTGATTTCCATTGAGTGAGGGTATTCCCCTGTGCGGTACGCACGGAGTAGGGTGCAAAACTGGGGTTAATGTGTCCGGAAAGGAATACAAAGCAACCCTAGTGTCAACCGTCTTGTAGCCAAGTCCTCATGGCAAAAGGGCGGCTAATCCACATCGGTTCAGTGTCCGGCAGCTGTCTCCTCTGACTGCAGTGAGCTGGCAGTAGGGAGCGGTGTGGTGCGTGTCAACAGATCACATACAGATTATTTTGTAGGAACTAATGATGCTTCACTCATGTCGCTGTACAGCAGCGCAGTGCACTGCACTGCTGTAAAGTGACAAGCAAACCTGTGAAGTGCACTGCAATAAAATACAGCATGTCTTCAATTCACACTGCAATGCACCCCAGAGGTGTGGTGCAGTGAGCTGCGAACAGGCAGAAAGCAATAGTTTTCTGTGTGTCCCAGCAGTGACCTGCATTCTTCTAGTGCAGTAAAACACAGGTCACCAAAATATGTGTGAACAGGGCCTAAGTCTCATACTTGCAATAAGACATCCTTCATCGTCCTATAAAAAGGACAAATCTATTTTACCTTTTTACATCGTTGGTACCTGCATGAGTCCAGGCTTTGCCCGTCATGGTGGGTATACATTGGAGGGGTGTTCAGGAACAGAGAACCATAGGATCTATATAGCACCCTGTGACTAACTGCGCGCATTGCATCAAATGCTAAGGTTAGCGCCCAAGCAAGATCCAGTGCTCAAAAGCAACAGGCCATCCCCACAGTGTATGAATGCAGTTCCTGAGGTATAACAGAGGTTGCACCAATTTGAATGCACTGCTTCTATCGTTATAGTAGAAGGCAGTGAAGAGCTGACTGAATTAACTACCGTAGTTAAGTGTAGAGACGTCTTCCTAAGGGAGAAGAAGTCCATCACCAACAGGACGCTAAAAAAAAAAAAAAGTCTGAAGAAGTTGGGTGGCGTTATGGACATACACCCAAAGGGTACATGTCCAAAAGCTCTGCCAGTGTCCAGACACCTGAAGGTAGCACCCTTTAACCCAGGGTCTATGAACATCACGCCTGTGGCCTATACTGTACAATCAGAACAGTAGGGCTTAAATATCTGAATTACAGTGAAAACCTTCATACAAGTACACAACACAAGGCTTTACACTTAAATAGTTGGTGTAGTTCTGTCATCTTAGGACTCGCCACCAGATACAATTGATAAAGTATGCTGTATAGTGTGATTTCACAGGCACAGCAATGCAATGCAATTTTAAAGATCTTCATTTAATTGCCTTGAAAGAAGAATGGCAGGCAAACAATGTACCCAATTTGCAGCATTTCCAAATGAACAGTTTTGCATAGCTCTAGAGGAAACAAACTTCACTGACTAATTTTTTGGATTACCAAATGCAGCAAACTGCAAAGCAACACGTCTGGTGTTAATAAGCCCTTGTCTACTACCAATTCCAGAACAGTCAAGTAATTTCACAGAGTTTACCTGCAGAAGAGTGTCAGTATGTTTACTTCAAGATTTCAACAGACTGTCCAAGTAGTGAAACCAACTGACTACTGCTTAGGAATTCATGTGGCTTATATTAAAGTTGTTGTAAAGGCAGATTTCTTTATCCTCACGCATTCTATGCATGAAGATAAAAAACCATCTGTGTGCAGCAGCCCCCCACAGTCCTCCTAATACTTACCTGAACCCCATTTCTATCCAGTGGTGTCCATGAGTGCCTTGGCCATCCGGGACTCTTCCCCCCCACCCCTCGCCCGATTGGCTGAATGGACACAGGGAGCTGCGGCTCAGCTGCTCCCATAGCAAGCTGCTTGCTGTAGGGGCACTCGACAGGAGGGTGGGGCCAAGAGCACCGTAGAGGGACCCGAGAAGAGGAGGATCTGGACTGCTCTATGCAAAAACACAATTGTTAAATGTTCTAAGGACGGTGGCATTTTTGTCTTTTTTCTGAGCACAACATTCGATTTAAAATCTGGGATTCTAGCATGCCAATATCGTGTCAAGAATTCTGCTGACCACTTTAGCTTAACTCTGATCATACACAAAGAAACATGGGACAGCTTTGTTTTGGCATGTGGTACAATCATAGCTATAGGAGAGCCAGGACAGAAAGCTACATCCAGGATAAAGCTTGGTACACACCACTAGTTTTTTTTTTTACCTTCAACCCAACGAATGAAAACCCGACAGCTATGGTCAGAGCCGCTATACTAACAGTCCAACCCCCAAAAAAAACAAAAAACTATTACATACAGTATGTTTTTTTTTTTTTCAGCGCAGTGGGTTTGCTTTAGAAGCCAACACATCCCAAAACTGCCATGTGAATAGAGCCTAGTGAAAATCCACTTTTGTCATTTCAATATAGTTCTAATAAATAAATAATACTGTGTGACTTCACAGGGAAGGTTTTGCAGCTCAGTGCCTCCTTCACAGCTTTAAATTAGTCTCTCAGACTATAGAATATTCTAGGGATGCAACAAAATTTCAGCCAAAAATGTTGTTTTGCCATTTTGCCAATAAAGAAAAAGGTGACAATGGCGCTGAAAATGCATGCGATTTTGCTGTGCTTATGGTGTGTTTTTCACAGGTCGCGTGACTCAAAAACCGAATCAAAAACAAATCACGGGTGCGTTACTGATACATTCTTGCTGCTTTTACAATGCGAAGGTACAGTTTTTTTTTTACTGACCAAAAATGCAAGATTTTTAACACCACAATGAAAGCACAACGGACCAGTGTGAAGACAGACAGCATTTAAAAGGGATGCATTTTTCTTGAGCTTTTCCTACGCCAAAGGTGCCGATAATGGGCGACAATAAATGAATGATATTAATTAAGTAGTCGAATATAATACAATTATAAAGATATATATTTTTGTTTTTTAAACTGTCATTTTCAGTTTCGGTCAAATGCATCCTGTATTTCCAATTTAGGTTTCGGCGCCAAAAAAAATGTCAATTCGGTACACCTCTAGAATATTCAAGAGATAAAGACATAAATATTACTCAGTGATTCCGCACAGGAAACAAGGAATATAGGCGATGGGCAAGCAAGAAAACCTCTGCACATATGTAGTTGGCAATGAATAAGTTTTGCTTTTGCACAGCAGGCACCTCGGAGTTGTCTGCATATATCTTTACCTTCCCTTGTGTCAGGGATTCCCTGAAATTCGGGTTGTAAGCTATAAATATGAAATTTCATATTTAGTGGATTAAAGAAATTTACAGGATTTTCTATTTTTGTGCAGCACAAAAAAATAAAAAATAAAAACACCACCAAAACTAGTTGTTGAAGCGCATTCTTACAGTGCCATGAGTCAGGATATCTCATTGAAACCTAGGAAGGCCTACCCTCCCTGTGACACAAAGCTGTATTCCAGGGCGCAGACACACAAATTGCAGTTTCAAGGGTGATTAATCCACAAAAAACTCAGGAGACATCCTTCCTCATACAGATAAATGATGAGCTGTGGATCTATCCCATCCAAGGAGGTGGCTCACTAATGTATAACTGCCCAATGATCGGTATTTATGGAAAGCAATGGTAAATATAAACCGAGGCTTGGCTCAGTACAAAATATGTGAATGATGCACAAAAAATAAATGAGGCAGTATTTAAAGTGGATGTAAACCCGAATTTATATATATATATATATATATATATATATATATATATATATATATATATATATATATATATATATATATTTAAAAGTGTGAGTGACAGGTGATTTACATATCTCGTGCACTAGCCTAAGAGACATGCAGTATTTTTTTTAATTCCCTCCCCCACTCCTTTCTTCAGCAGCTCGGCAAGGATTGGCTGTTCCACACCTCGGCATGATTTGGCATGCTGAAGTCATGTGGTTACTTTCCTGTCTTTTCACTGGATGTTAGAGATCATAGCAGCAGTTCAGTGTAAGAAAAATGCATATTGACAAGGGGCGTGTAGAGGTGGGCGGGGAGTCTACTGACATCACGACTCCACCCACCGAGCTCCAGACAACAGACCCGCCCACAGAATCTGCAGTTTTTCGGGTCTAATAACAGAGAGAGGGGAGACATTTGACAGGAGGCATGTATATCCTTATAGATAACCCATTTGGCAGTAGTTTAGAAAGGATGACATTGGGTTTACATCCACTTTAATGTATTCCAAAAGGTCCATTTTTTTAAAAGAAAATATGGAAAAAACTCAAGTCCTTTGTATCTGTGCTGGCCACAACAATCAGGTTTAAATTTGGTGCAAAAAAAAAATTACACACATAGACTGATAACTCTAGCCATCATGTAAACTGTCCATATCTCTTAGAAGTAAAAACATCAAAAATAAATTAAAGAGCATGCCCAGGTGGTGTTTAGGTCATGCAATTTTGTAAACCGTAGAGAATAGTCACAACCTCAGGTTCTTATTGCCATTAATGTCCACTATAGTCCATTTGTCCTGAAGACGACTGTCAGCGGAACAGGGTGTGAAATCTTCCATTTGGAACACCTGTTGTGCCTCCAGGACAGGAAGTAAAAGGATATCTAAAGTCAAATCATAAACTTGTTTGTTCTCATACCAACACTATCAGCTAATAAAATGCTAGGCATACTGTATTTTACATAAATATATTTCTTCTATGTCTCTCCATGACGCATGTCTCTTTCGCTTGTGTCCTGTAATCTCTGCATGCTAATGCAGTGCCTTTCCACTCCTTTTGAGAACTACATGACCCACTTTACATTGCGGTCAACAAGCTTTGATAAGGTGTTGTGCAGGGGTGTTTCCTATAATCACTCCTCTTCCTTACCATTCTCATCTTCAGCACATTTGATGGACAAATACTGCTGCTGTCACTGATGAACGTCCAGACATAACTTGAAGCTTCATAGAAAAGCTTGCTGTAAGGCCCCTTTCACACTGGGGCGGTTTGCAGGCGTTATTGCGCTAAAAATAGCGCCTGCAAACCAACCTAAAACTGCCGCTGCTGTTTCTCCAGTGTGAAAGTCCGAGGGCTTTCACACTGAAGCGGTGCGCTGGCAGGAGAGAAAACCCCCCCCCCCCGCAAACAGCATCTTTGGAGCGCTCCTAAACCGCCCCTGCCCATTGAAATCAATGGGGCAGCGCGGCAATACCGCCGCTGTAGTGTCGCTATGCGAGCGGTTTTAACCTTTTTTCGGCCGCCAGCAGGGGTTAAAACTGCACTGCTAGCGGTTGAATACCGCCGCTAAAACGACGGTAAAGCGGCGCTAAAAATCTCTTCTACCGAGCGAGGCCAAGAGAAATAAAGGAAAGGTAATGTCCTGTTTTAAATAAAAGGCCGACACCACTTTTGGCAAAAAGGATGGAACAGGTCTTAACACGACCCTGTCGTGGTGAAGGATCAAGTCTAGTTTCCTGCACGACTGTAGAAAAGAGAGAATTCTCCCAATCACGTATTTCAGAGGATGCCATTTTCTGGCTTAACATCAAGCAATACAAGTCTTCCAGACCTTATGATAAATTTTCCTAGTGACACCTTTTCTAGCATTTACTAGGACAGACACTACTGATCCCGAAATGCCACGGTCCTTTAATGCCATGGCTTCAATAGCCATGCCATAAAATTTAGAGACTGTACACTGGGGTGGAATATAGGACCCAGACAGTAGATCGGGGCGACATGGAAGCGTCCATGGCCTGTCTATTGTCAGTCCCACAATCTCCGGGAACCAGGGCCTTCTGGGCCAGGCTGGAGTCACCAGAATGACTGGAACCCCATCTTTCCAAATCCTGAGCAACAAATGTGGAAGAAGAGGGATCGGAGGGAAAGCATAAACCAGGGAGTACTGTCTCCACTGCCTCCATCAGAGCATCTGCTCCAATTGCCAGAGGATCCCTTGTTCGGGACACAAATTGCGAGCCAAGCCCCTATGTAAGGTGAAATTGATGAAAAAGAAAAAAAGTGAGTTCAGTGTCACTTTAATCCTATTACAACATGCAAATGTTTTCAAAGCAATTTCTATGTATATTTAGTGCTTATATATGTACACAGGTCAGCCATATTTCCTCGTTACATATAAAGACTGCTTCCTGGTTGTGCAACTGACCTCATCTCACTGCAAGCCTACCAGGCAAACTCTGAAGTTTCTAATTACGCGGAAGATACACAATTGATGGGCAGAAACCGAAGTAACTTTGCCTGGGTTTTAGGTCATACAAAATTACTCAAGACAAGCTCCTTCTACCAGTGTCAACAAAGATACATTTTTACACACAAAAAAGCTAATAAATGCCCTACTAATTTTTGTGACTTGATGACAGATCCATTTAGGAGATTATAAAGAATGCAATACTCTGGGGTGACTGGTTTGATCAACTGAATCACAATTAAGATGTACTCACCTGAGCTCCCACCAGCTGCAGCAAGGCAGAGTTGACAGGCAGCAGTTCAATGTCTGTGTTTATGGTGGTCTGGTCAAACGGACAAGCCTTGCGGTGAAGCTTGTTCAGGCACATCTTGCAGACGGTGTGCCCACAACCCAGGCTGATGGGCTTCCGGATAGTTTCGTCGAATGTCTGTGTGCAAATAGGACAGGACAGAAAGTCGGTCCATTGTGGAGCTTGTACAGGCATGTTGTCCCACTTGAAAATAGGAGCTTGCAAAGCAAAGGGTAGGGAGCTTAAGCACAGATTCCACTGGAATCAAAAAACCTTTCCAAAATAAAGTTTGTCTTTCTTATATATCTTCTGTAAATACAGACAGTCAGCACATAGTGGAAGATGTGACCTAAAAGAGAGAAATAAAAAAAAGGAAGAGAATTAGATCAAAATGACAGACTAAGGAAGAACTCTGATGATCAAAAACACTTGTATAGGTTATACTGACAGAGCCGTTTACATTTCTAAATATAACCTATCAAAGCAACCAATTTGCTCATTCCTCTGATTTTTGCTGTCTTGTGACCTCTTCAAATCTGACATTTCCAGGTGTGTCAGCTGCCTGGTCCACTGCTAATGCTGTGGTTCCTCCCACCCACCCCTACATCCCCACAGGATACAGTAGTGACAGATTTCTAACACGGGCTGCTGTTTTTGAGCTTAGTGAAAAACATTAAAGTAAAGCATACTTTTTTACATATTTTTTTATTGTTTATTTTTATGTTAACCTGTGCCTTCTACACATGGAGCATGTAGGCCTGTGTGTCCAACCAATGCCAAGGTTTTAGTGTGCCCAGGAAACAAAGGTGCAGTGTCCAGCCCCACTGCCTGCAGCCTGTCAAAGTCTATGGCTAAGTTGAAATACTCTGCATTTAGAGGGGGCTGAATGCTGTACCCAGCGGTGTTTAGTGATAGTGATGTTTAGAAACTAAACTAGAACAAATGAATTAATCAAAACTGTTTAGAAACCAAGCTGGTACAATAAACAAATAAATAGTGGACAAACGGCATCGGCAATGAAAAAACTAACCCTTTGAAAAACAAACATTTGGTCTGAATGTACATTTTTATTGTCTCAATTGTTCCCAATTTGCTTAAACATAGTCTTAAATTTTGAATAGTTTGTTCTAACATATCAAGTAGCACATCTGAGACTCAATCTCACACAAAATTAGTTTTCCAGGGTTGAATGAATGCATTCTTTGTACTCATGCCACTTTAACTGCATTAATTCATAAAACTGTATGTATATTTTATATTTATTATAAATACCGCATGCTTCCTAGGACATTGCAAACAAATCAGCTGTAGAAAGGAGCAGGCTAGAAGGCTAAAGGCACTGTAGGCTCAACAATATTTATATTAGCTAGAATCCCACCCTCTGTACTCATCTGATCCTAGTTTTACATGACTGTTAATAGCCCAATCTTCCTGAACTCTGAGCTAATCATCAATAAAAGGTATTGGAAGGCACTTTGTGGTGCATGGAATTTTGACAGCCTTGTAGTTCTAAACACCTAAAATGTTGCTGTTGTAATCACTATAATAACCACATAACTACTAGCAGAAATATTATAAGAGGTGGGTCTGTATCTCAGATGTAAATAAAAGTGTGAAAACACTTATGAAGGATAAAGTCGGCAGATGTTTCTACTAAAGAGGCAGATGAAAGTTCGGTCTTTTACACAACCAGAGCAAAGTTGGTTTTATTGGTCTATAAGAATATTCAACACATGAACTGTACGTTTTATGATAAAGCACTGATGACTACATATTACAAAACTTTACTGTGCAAGTTAATGTGCTCATCGGGTTGCTAATCCTATTGCAAGTCACAGATGATACATATAGTTATTAATGCAGAGATCCACATTACGTTTCATCTCAAAATAAGATGGCAATAATAATAAGCAGGAAATAAGCACCCTGTGTTGCTTGCTTTCAATAGCCTGACGTAATATCACTTCCGCAGTATCATTTAAAGCTATAGTACAAAATTGTAACACAAAACAGACTTCTGAACACAATAGAACTACAATACCAATACCTAAGTCATTAAAACAACGTCACATGTGCCCCCATAGGACAGAGCTTTCGGGGGGGGGGGGGGGGGGGGGGGAGGAGGAGGAGCACACAGCACTAGAGGGGCACCCAAGAACAGGGGGTTCGGGGCTGCTCTGTGCAATACAATTTATTGGAGCAGGTAAGTATATCACATTGATTATTTTCTGAAAAAAATTAAGCCTTTACAACCACTCCAAGCTGCCACAATTGCTAGTGTGACATGGATGGGCCTTAGGGGTAATTCTAAATCTCATCTTCAACTAAGCTAATAAACCAAAGATAATGACAAAGCCAATGAGGTTGTGCATGCTCAAGACAGATCTACACTCGCTCTCTGTAGAACTAAGCCTTATGGCCCGTACACACGATCAGAAAATCAGCAGTAAAATTTTGTCCGATGAACGATCTGCTGATTTTCTGATCGTTGGTATGGTGCGTTCCATAGCCGATCACAACGTTTCGGAGGACAAAAACTGGATGTGTAGGCTCTAAAACCTTTGATGTGAACACGTCGTCTGATTTTTGTTCAATTAGTACAATTTTCGGCCGAAAAAAAAAAAAAAGAAATCTTAAGAGCAAGACTACACATGCTCAGAAACAAAAGAACCAGGGTGGATGAAAATCAATGATTTTCTTTTTTTAAATTAAATTTATAGTAAAAAAAAATCTATCTAAAAGATAGGATTTCTATTTAAGATACATTAATTTAGTTTATTCAGCATGAAATGGAGTTTAGTTATGTAGCATGAGGCTGTATATTCTGCAATATTTACATTTTTGGTAAACTCATTCAATGAATCCAAGCTCTGTGAGCTGAGATAACATGTGCTGCATTGATGTGTCATTCACACAATTTCACAGTAACCATGAGATAAAACAAAGTTCAGGAATATTTATTTTCCCGTTGTTTTGCAAATCTATGTACACTACAAACTGTATGATTGAATCGGTTCTGATATCGCTGTTATACTAACTCGACAACTTATTATTCTAAATAGGAAACCTTCATTTTGTTTGCAAATATTAAAATGATTCTAACTACCAGTAAGAATAAGTCCTTACATTTAAAAGAGAACCTGTCATTTCAGATCCATCATGGCAGTGCCTGTTAGCGGGCATCCACTCACCTGCTGCCGCCACGTCCCTCACCTTGTTGTGTCATTTCCACATCACCAGCCGTCCCAATAAAACGAATTGGGACGGCCGGTGACTCAACAGCGGGTCAGAGGAGGAGCGGCTGCGGGACGGAGATGACAGTTGCTCTTTAAAAATCATGATTTAAATCAAGCCTTTTTACTAGCGATTTAAATCAAATCCACCCTGAAAAGAACACATACAAAACAATTCAACACATTATGTCACCGACGTTGAATTCTGATGTACAAAAATGTTCTTATGATGAGTAACCTCTTAATTTTCTATATGAATTTATATACACATAAAAAACATTAAAAAAGGACCATGAAAATGAAAAGGTAGCTTGTTCTGCAACTCCCCTAGCTAATATTAAGTGAAACCAAAAAATTTAAGGAAAAAAAGTCGTTGTCCCCGCCCCTTCCCTTACACCCGTACTTTCAGACACTTCCTGTAGGCAATGATGACATCACTGAGCATTCTCCAGGAATCCTGGCAACTCTGAAGAGAACGAAATACACAAGACTTTGCTCCACCAATCTTCAACAACGACTTTTTGTTAAGCTTTTCAAGAATTCAAGAAGGTTCGGTGAAGTCACCCTCCCCTTGGCATGCTTGCTAAAAGCTGGGGTGTAAAGTAAGGATGTTACTTTTTCTTTTGTTTTATTTTTTTCTGTTGGCTTTTCCTAATGGGGGATGCAAAATAAACGGACCTTGCCATTTCATGCAAAGTCTGCTTTCAACTGCTATACCACATTGAGCAGAAATTGCGAGGGGATTTCCTAGATATTAGCTGCTCCCAAGCTTGCCTACAATTAAGCTTACGAAATGAGAAGAGCAATGATTCACTAGCATCCAAATGCCCAGGTTTCTATGTTGAGGGAGGAGGTGCAGTTTTCCTACCACATTAACCTGGTTTGTTTTGGCCATGTCATTCACGCTATTTTGTATTTGCAGTCTACGAAATGAGTCATAGAAACAGGAAGACAGCAGAAAAAGATAAGAATAAATAAAAGGTTTCACGTGTTTAGTCTTACTCATATGAGGAAGTTCTCACTAGTAAAGAGCTGCAGATAGCTACACTTGCCTACAGACTTATGACCCCGTGGGTAGTAAAGGTCGCCTCACACATGGTTAAGAATAGAGCGCTAGTGACACCGAGTGGCACGTGGGGGGTCCAAATATAGAAGTCACTGGCTGAGCAGCACACGGCCTGAGCTGTCGTTTCATATGTACTGCACTTTGTCCTGTGCATTCCACTTCAAAATTATCAGAGAACATTCAATACCCACAGAATACAGGGAAATTAACATAATTTTAAAGAGCCTAGAGATAAATCTGTATATCTAGAAAAGATAATAAACCTACTTTAGCTTAACCACTTGCTTACTGGGCACTTAAACCCCCTTCCTGCCCAGACCAATTTTCAGCGCTGTCACTATTTGAATGACAATTGCGCGGTCATGCAACAATGTACCCAAATGAAATTTTTATCATTTTTTCACACAAGTATAGCTTTATTTTGGTGGCATTTAATCACCACTTGGGTTTTTATTTTTTGCTAAACAAAAAAGGACATTTTTTGGAAAAAAAAAAAAAAAAGATGTTTCATAGTTTGTTATAAAAGTTTGCAAACAGGTAATTTTTCTCCTTCATTGATATGCGCTGATGAGGCGGCACTGGTGGGCACTGATAGGCACAGATAAGGTGGCACTGATGGGGACCATTGATAGATGGCACTTTTAGGTTACACTGATGGGCAGCACTGTTGATGAGGCACTGAATGGTGACATTGTTAGGTGGCACTGTGGGCACACATAGCTGGCACTGTGGGCACTGGTAAGTGGCACAGATGAGCTGGCGGCTGCTCTCCTTGATCAGGACTGATGTCCCTCTGACAACCACCGGTGATCGGCTTTATTTTTCTCCTCACACTATCAGTGTGAGGAGAAAAAAATAGCCAATTACCGCCTCGTTTACATCACATGATCAGCTGCCATTGGCTGACAGCTGATCATGTGTTAAGGGGTCTAGGTCGATCCCTTACTTCGATCTGTGACTTAGCGAGTCTGACTCGCTGATCACAGAGCGTGACGCACACACCCTGCAGGGGGTGCACAGGCCGCTCAAGCACAGGAGGACATCTATCAACGCCCCCCCCTGGTAAAGTAGGTCCGCGCTGTAGCTGTCATTCGGCTATAGCACCGATCTGAAGAAAGGCACACTATTTGTTTGCCTTTCCCAATAAACTGTCTATGCAGGTAAGGGGTACCTGTAGAAGAAAGCTAACTGCGCAGATTTGATTAAAGTGCATTTTCATTTTCAATTCAGTCAAATTTTTATAGGTGATCACATAACCTCTGTTCTCAGCTGCATAAGGGGCTGAGAGGTGGGGTGGAGAAGCACCAGCACAATGCTCTTCCCAATGAATGGCTGTGCAGCGAGGAAATGGGTGAGCACAAGTCTGATAATTGGAGGATGACAGGCAGGCTGTTCCCTCAGCACAGCCAGAAAACTGACGACGCTGGGAGGAATGTGCTCTCAAGCTTAGTGAGGTCAGTTTTTAAAAAGGAAAGCAGAGGAACTGGCAGGATTCACCAGGAATTTCCCAAAAAAGAAATACAAAGACAAAAGTATACTTTTTAACACAAGGTACGACAGACTATATTGTCAAAAGTATTGTGACACCTGCCTTTACACGCACATTGACTTTAATGGCCCACACTTTGCCACTATAACAGCTTCAAATCTTCTGGGAGTGTGTCTCTGGGAATCTTTGACCAAACTTTACAGAAGGGCATTTGTGAGGCCAGGCACCGATGTTGGACAAGGCGGCTCTCGGCTCTAATACATCCCAAAGGTGTTCTATCACGTTGAGATCATGACTCTCAAGCTTCTCCACCCCAAAAAATCTCTCATCCATGTCTTTATGGACCTTGCTTTGTGCACTGGTGCGCAGTCATGTTGGAACAGGAAGGCGTCATCCCCAAACTGTTCCCACAAAGTTGGGAGCCAACACCTTAAGAGTTCCCTTCATTGGAACTAAGGGGCCAAGCCCGACCCCTGAAAAAAACAAAACCATAATCCTCCCTCCACCAAATGATTTGGACCAGTGCACAAAGCAAGGTCCATAAAGACATGGATGAGCAAGCTTGGGGTGGAGGAACTTGACTGGCCTGCACAAAGTCCTGACCTCAACCCGATAGAACACTTTGGGATGAACTAGAGCGGAGAGCCTTCTCGTCCAACATCAGTGCCTGACCTCACCAATGCCCTTCTGGAAGAATGGTCATAGACACACTCCTAAACCTTGTGGACATCCTTCCCAGAAGAGTTGAAGCTGTTAAAGCTGCAAACGTGGGCCAACTCAATATTGAACCCTGCGGACTAGGACAGGGATGCCATTAAAGTTGTAGGGGCTGGCATCCCAATACTTTTGGTAATATAGTCTATCAGCAATAGGAAATGCTGGGGTAAGATACACTATATACTTTAATTATGACAAAAAACGCCTTCCTCGTAAGAAAACTAAAGAGGATTTTCACTGAAGTTATCAGAAAAGAGCATCTAAAATGGTAAAGAGAATTTTTTTTTTTTTTTTAATTATGCTATGCGAGTGAGAGCATGTAACAAATGGGTGTTCTCCTAATATGCCTGCAAATGTTAAATACATAAGTTACAGTGCATACCACCTCAACCCTAACTGCCCAAAAAGCCTACTTGCTAGCTCCGTCAAAGCAAGTAGGCTCCAAATTAAAAGCCTTCTAAAGCACAAGTAAATCCATTACACACTGCTAGCCTGTTGGAAGGCCTAGTAAATACTGTGACGATTACCGGTATGTAGTGTGTAATGTAGAGCACAGTGCTAAGAGTGGTATGGAATATGAAATGTATAGCACAGTGAATATAGAACCATGCACCCCTATTTACTCATTACCAATTGCATCCAAATTGGTCTAGTATTAAATCGACTCCAGTACAGTACAGCCAGCGTGTTTGTTTTTTTTCCATCTGATCACTGCTGGAGGCTATCTACAATCAATAATCATTGTCAGAATACAATAGTGCAGCAGGAGGGATTTCCACATCAACACTGTCTGTTGATGCGAGAGTCAAGCAATTTTCTTACCTTCAACAAGCAGTAGAAGGAAAGAAAATTGCACAATGTATGGTCTGCCGAAGCAGTCTGTTTTTGAGGTCTGCATAATACAGTGCCTTGAAAAAGTATTTATACTCCCTTGAAATGTTCCACATTTTGTCATGTTACAACCAAAAAGCATAAATGTATTTTATTCGGATTCCATGTGATAGACCAACACAAAGTGGCACATAATTGTGAACTGGAAGGAAAATGAGAATTGGTTTTCAAATTTATTACAAATAAATATGTGAAAAGTGTGGTGTGCATTTGTATTTAACCCCAATATTCAACCTCAATACTTTGTAGAACCGCCTTTCACTGCAATTACAGCTACAAGTCTTTTTGGGGATGTCTCTACCAGCTTTGCACATCTAGAGTAAAATTTTTGCCCATTCTTTGCAAAATAGGTCAACTCTGTCAGATTGGATGGAGAGCATCAGAACAGCAATTTTCAAGTCGTGCCACAGATTCTCAATTGGATTTAGGACTGGACTTTGACTGGGCCATTCTAACATACGAATATGCTTTGAGCTAAACCATTCCATTGTAGCGCTGGCTGTATGTTTAGGGTTGTTGTCCTGCTGTGAGGTGAACCTCCGCCCCAGTCATTTGCAGACTTTTAACAGGTTTTCTTCTAAGATTGCCCTGTATTTGGCTCCAACAATCTTCCATTGAACTCTGACCAGCTTCCCTGTCCCTGCTGCTGAAAAGCATCCCCACAACATGATGCTGCCACCACCATGTTTCACGGTGGGGATGGTGTGTTCAGGGCGATGTGCCGTGTTAGCTTTATGCCACACATAGCATTTTGTTTTTAGGCCAAAAAGTTCAATTTTGGTCTCATCTGACCAGAGCACCTTCTTATACATTTGCTGTGTTCCCACCATGTCTTCTCGCAAACTGCAAACAGGACTTCTTATGGCTTTCTTTCAACAATGGCTTTCTTCTTGCCACACTTCCATAAAAGGCAAAAGTTGAAGTGCGCGACTAATAGTTATCCTGTGGACAGATTCTCCCACCTGAGCTGTGGATCTCTGCAGCTCCTCTAGAGTCACCATGGGCCTCTTTGCTGCTTCTCTGATTAATGCTCTCCTTGCCCGGCCTGTCAGTTTAGGTGGACGGCCAGGTCTTGGTTGGTTTGCAGTTGTGCCATACTCTTTCCATTTTCGGATGATGGATTGAACAGTGCTCCGTGACAACCTAACTCTGCTTTAAACTTCTCCACAACCTTATCACTGACCTGTCTGGTTCGTTCCTTGGTTTTTATGACGCGGTTTGTTCACTAAGATTCCCTAACAAACCTCTGAGAGCTTCACAGAACAGTTGTATTTATACTGCGATTACACACAGGTGGACTATATATTAATTAGGCGACTTCTGAAGGCAATTGATCCCACTTGGTTTTAGTTAGGGGTATCAGAGTAAAGAGGGCTGAACACAAATGCATCCCACACTTTTCAGATATTTGTAAAAAATCTTGAAATCCCTTCTACTTCACAATTCTGTGCCACTTTGTGTTGGTCTATCACATAAAATACATTTACGTTTTTGGTTGTAAAATGACAAAATGTGGACAATTTCAAGGGGTATGAATACTTTTTCAAGGCACTGTATATGCCCATCATAATAAGCAGGGTGGCACAGGTGGAATTTATTTTAAACATGCAGTTATCCTTTATAGCGTTTTTTTTCTTCTATGAAATGAAATTTGTATAAATTAATTCAGAACAAAATGGGTTTAAATTTATGTTTTATAACAGCCGCAGCCTCAAGGTCCTGTATACAGCTCCAGAATGGCTACAGCCAACTAATTACCCTCCTCAGGACTACACGTCTCAATTATTAGTTCGATCGTGCATGCATGGTGCTTACGAGCCATCTTACGCAATGCTCTCAGGATGCTTGTGCCTGTAAGCATGCAGGCATTGCCATTTCACCAGGCTGTAGTTTCTCATGGGCGCAATAATGAACAGGCTCCATAGAACGCTTCATGTGAAGTTGTCACCCATATACAGGAAAGCAAGAACCAGTGCTGTGGGTATCAAACAATTCAGGAGGAAAGGAAAATTTCAGCACATTGAGAAGTAGAACTGAAGGTCAGTGTTCACATCAGAATGAAACAAAATTTAGACTTTAAAGCGGTATTAAATCAAAAATAATATATTACAGCTTTACCAATCAGATGTGGCTGCTGCATTTAATCTCCTTTTTTGGGGGGCTTATCGCCCTTTTTACCTGGTGATCTGGCTAGTAACACACCTCCTGTATTAGAGTGCCTCCACTCTGGATGAAGGGGCACAGGTGCAACTCTGGACAGCAGCATTGTTAATATGGGGAGAGTGTTAGATGTAATGGGCAGATTTAATTAAACAAATTGAAGCTGAATTCCAGCTAACACTTTATAAGCAGTTACAGCAAACAGTGTTTTTTTTTCTTTTGGGATAATGGTTTAATTTAAATAAAATCCGACTATTGTAAGTAGGGATTGACCGATATTGCAGATACGACACTGATATTCTGGCCATCTCAGGTCGATAGCCGATATTATGAACATTAGAAAAAAAATTACTTTTTTTTAAATTTTTTATCATATCTTATTGCTTTCACAAGGAGTGTAAACATCCCTTGTGACAGTAATAGGCAGGGACAGGCACTCTTTATGGAGGGATCAGGGGTCTATAAGACCCCAAACCCCTTCTCTGCAAGTATTCAAAGAGTCAAGATCAGCATTTTTGAACACTTTATATTAAAACTGGCGCCTTTAACATACCAGTAATCTGGGAAGTGATGACAAAACTTTGCGCTTCCGGGTTACTAGATTCAAAGCCCGAACGAAGCTTTGTTCAGGTCTTCAGCCAGCCTGTGGAAGTGCCTGCTGGCTGCTCGGGCCCCCCGGTGGAATGGGGGAACCTGGGCGAGCGACGGAAAGCGGGACGACCCTCCCGCTGTTTATAACAACAGCTGAGCGGCTGCTGAGATGTGTTGGTTGTTATTATAAAAAAGCCAACCGCCCGCTCTAAAGAACAGTACTGGGGTGATGCCTGCAGCTGCAAGCATCACCCCAGTAAAACCTCTTGAAGCAATAATCGGTAATATCGGGTACGTTTGTGCCCGATACTTCAAAAAAAAAAGTCTCACTGATAATCAGTCGATCCCCAATTGTAAGCATCCCTGTCTCAACTCTGTAACTGATACATTTCCAGACCAGTTTGTTCTGTTGAAAAAACAGACTTACTGGCCAGATCACCAGATGAAATTAAAGGAGAGAAAACCTTAAAAAATAAAAAAAAAAACTAATGCAGCCATCCTATCTAGGAATTTGTAATTTGCTATATAATAAATGGTTGATTTTTGGTGTAATATCACTTTGAGGGCTGGTCCATACCAGAAATTTCACAGTAATGCACTCAAGTTCCTGTACGATATGAGTACAGTGCACCAAAAATAACGCATGCGCTACTTTAAAAAATGCACTGCAACAGGATTGCATGGTACTTCTGTACCATACGATACAGTGCAGACAAACGCCCTGCATTTGGGGCATCGTTAGCATTGCAAGGACACCCGCTGCAGATCTCAAGTGCAGTGCGTTTGGAACATAGTCCAGGGAAACACGCAGGAAACATGGGTTTTCCATAACGTGTCCTGGTGTTAACAGGCCCGTAGTGTAGACTGACAAAATCTAAATATCCTTTAGAGCCAGGATATGCAATTAGCGGACCTCCAGCTGTTGCAGAACTACAAGTTCCATGAGGCATAGCAAGACTGACAGCCAAAAGCATGACACCCAGAGGCAGAGACATGATGGGACAGCTGGAGGTCCGCTAATTGCATATCCCAGCTTTAGATTAATTGGTCTTTTTTTTTTTTTCACCACAATACAAAGAATTCAGGCTGACAATGTATGCTGTAGGGTATCTAGCACTCTTAACAAAGTTGCCACCCATAACTGCTGCAGTCAAAGCTTTATCTAATACTTGTGTTTCCTACCCAACTGAACTTTAGGAATAAAAAGAACTGCGAGCCCGTCTCCACTCTTCTCTGTAGGCAACCCAAGGCTAACCTCTGAAGAGCCTAGTCAAAAGAACATATAACCAATTACCAGCTGCCACTGGAAATGAATAAGAGGTCTCAGATTATATGTGAAGTTTTGCCTGAGGTGGGCTACCGTCTCAGTCACATGCAGTCAGCATGATGCATCAAGCCATTTCAAAGTAGAAAGTAATTTCCAACCCACGCCTACCTACTACTCCCATTCAAACAGAAACCTCAGGAAAGCTCAGAGAAATATAATCAAAAACAGGTAAAACCACCTCATTTGCCATCACAGCTGAGCAGTCGTTATTTATATGAATGTTCTGTGTAACTGAAATGGTTTACATGCAATATAATGCAAATGTTACTATATTATCCCACATTAGATGCCTGGATCAGGTCCTAGCAACATCTTCTAATTCTAGAGGGTGATATCACCACTATGCACAGGGGAGTACTTGAGAACAGATATCACACATGTGCCTCACTTTGATTAAAAGCAATGATGTAACATTTCCTAGCAAAGCATGGTCTATATACCTACAAAAGAAATAGAAGTGTGGGCTCAGGTTCACACTGATAGCGGGAATGAAATTGTGCAAGTTCAGCTGAACTCACACGACTTCATTCCCGCATGTCAGTCCCGACTTCGGGGCGATCTCGGAGACATCTGTGCATGTTTCTGCACAGAGGTCTATTGAAATCTCACCCCGAAGTCACCAAAAGTAGTACAGAAACTACTTTTGGGAAAAGTTGTGGCTCCGCAAATGCGGGGTAGCACAGTTTCGGATGGTGCCATTGCCGGCAATAGCCGCAAATTTGGCATGCGATTTGACATGTGCACCGTTTAGGAGATATTTACATGTGCAGCAGCTGGTGACGCCACCGGCGCATGCGCACTTGCGCTCTCAGTGGAGGGGTGAAGATGAATTATGTGACAGTGAGCCGCTGGAGGGATCCGTTTTTTATTCAAGTCTGTCATAATGCGCTAGTATGCAGTGTATACTAGCACATTATGACATTACACTTCAGGGAGACCATTTTTTTTTTTTTTTTTTAAGGAGTTGTAAAGGCAGAAGGTTTTTTTTTTATCTTAAAGCGGAGTTCCACCCATTTAAAAGTCAGCAGCTACAAAAAGTGTAGCTGCTGACATTTACTAATCATGCACTCACCTTGTCCCAGGTTCCAGCGATGCGGGCACACGAAGCCTCGCTCCTCTCCACGGCGCCGGTATTTTAACTGTGGGCGCCCGGCTGTGGCTTCACAGCCAGGCGCTCACTGCACATGCACGAGCCGCACTAGGCACTGTGAATGGCCAGGCAATCTTCTGGGACCTGTGACGTGTCCCAGAAGATTGAGGGGGGGGGGGGGGTGAGCTTCCTTCTGGTGCCGCGGAGTCAAAAGGAGGAAGTGGGAGCTTGGTGCCCTTAAAAATTGGGTACCCGCCCCCCCCAAAAAAAAGACATGCCAAATGTAGCATGTCAGGGGGTCACCATCACTTAAAGCGTAAGTTCCATTTTTGGGTGGAACTCGGCATTAATGCATTAAGATAAAAAACATTTTGTGTGTAGCAGTCACCCCAGGGCCCCATCTCTCTCCAGCGATGTCCAGGAATGTCTAAGCGATCCGGGACACTCCTCCTGATTGGCTGAGACACAGCGGCGGCGCCACTGGCTCCTGTGGCTGTCAAAGTCAGTCAGCCAATTAGGGGGGAGAGAGGGGACCAGGTCAGGGCATCCGTGTCTGAATGGACACAGTGAGCTGTGACTCGGCTCCAGTGCACCCATTGGAAGCTGCTGGCTGTGGGGGCACTCGATAGGAGTGATGGACCAGGAGCAGCAAAGAGGGACCCACAAAGAGAAGGATCCAGGCTACTCTGTACAAAACCAACTACACAGAGGAGGTAAGTATAACAGGTTTGTTATTAAAAGAAAAAAAACAGACTTTATCATCACTTTAAGTGGTTTACTTTCACTTTATGCTGCCTATGGCAGTGGACGAAGTTGTTCAAATGATGGGGTTGTTTACATGTCATGGTTGCAGTGCGTTTGTCGACAAAAGTGGGGTTAAAATAGATGGTGAGGAAGCATCACATTGCCTCTTCGCCGCCTATCAATCGACTCAGAAAATCAATCGAAGCACGGAACGCTCTTCAGAGGAGTGATGGATTTAGATGCACGTCTAAATCCAACATAAGGCAGTATTTAAACTCCTGAACCTCTATTAGGTTTATATTGAAGAGATTTGTCTTGAGGACCACTGCCTTTCATACTGCCGTTGTCTCTCTGGGACCATAAAAATTATTTTCCTTAAGGGACACAGGCAAAAAAAAAAAAAACGACAGGGGTCTTAATTTTGCTTTGCTAGTTCAGTCTGCAAACACATTAGGGCTCAGGCACATAACATAAAAAAAAATGCAGCTTTATTTAGGCACCTGGGAGCCACAGGTGTTGCATACAGTCGCTGATACAAATTATACAGCAGTGCGAGGGTATACGCAGCTCTAAACGATGTGTAAACAGATTAATGCCCCCGGATGCATACTGTGTGCCCAGGGGAATTTGTCTGTACGCATGTCTACACTCAGAGGTGCTTATACTATTGTACAGCTGTATCCTAGAATTCATTTGTAAAAGGTGGCTGTACACAACACCTGTGGCTCCTTAGCGTCAAAATCCAGCCGTATTTTACATTATATGCCCCAATATGCTGATAAGCCTGAGCCCTTAAAGTATAACTGAAGGCAAAAGTTTTTTTAGTTTTAGTACAAGTAGAGATGGATTACAACACCCATCAGGAATTTATTGTATGTCCCTATTACGGAGATGCACCCTCTCAATTTGCCTTGGTGACCATTATCGCCGAAGTGAAATTGGAAGGAAGGCCCCAAATTTAGGATGGTTACCAGAACAGTAATAAAGGGGATATCTTCCAATGGGCACTAGTTTTGGTGACACTGATTACTACCAGTCATTTCCCTCACTTTGGAGGGATATCCTCTCACTTCCCGTTTTGGCTTTGGGAAATCTTCACAATGGGCCACAGATGGCAAAACAAAACCCTGACAGAAGCTATAGCCCTCCCTTGCTCTATCCAAACTGGTAAAAAAAAAAACAAAAAAACAAGTGTTGATTCTACCTAAATAAGTTAATGGGTCAAATGTAAAATTAGATCAAAATGTCAGAGTATACTATAATCATGTAGATTTTTTTTACTTTCATACTACTAATGTAGTTTCAGAGGTCATATGGTCCTGTTCCTTTTCTTCTGTGCGGATTATTGCACAGAGCCAAGAGCTTTACACATTACTTCACACCTGGACAGAGCAGATAATTATTTAGTATGGCCCCACTCACAATTAGCTTTTATTTATTTCATAGATTTGCAATTATGACCAAAAATAATGTGCGACTGAAATATCTGCCCACCCTCATATTAGCACAGGAACCTGTCATGATCCTCATCCGACCCCTACGTTCATGTAATATGTTTTGGAGCTTTCAGTGTTTTACACAGAAGAGCAAAGAACAGGGATTAAGTCTTCAGAGTTTCCAATAGCCTCCATTACGTTAAAGAGCACTTCTATTAGCCTCAGCAATTGTTACAACTCAAATGCAGATCAACAACAGACTGATAGTTGCAAGCAATGCTTTCAATTGTGAACCTCACTTCATGGGTTCATTTAACCAACCTGAATTTGAGAAAGATGGATGGCCAAGAGTGTTTTTCCCTTTAGGTCCACTTTAGGGCAAAACATCTGGATTGCCTTTATCCCCCACCCCTCACTAGCAAAGATTCACTTTTCCCCCCAGCTCCAGGAATCAAAGGAAAGATGCAATTGCAGCTGCTTTACAGAAGTCACACAGTAAGTTCCATAGTACTGGGTAAGCTTCAACTCCAGCAGCTCGTATCGGACACAGGACGTTCACTCATGGCCGCTGAATGGATCAGCAATGGAGTGAAAGGAAGACAAGTATATGCGGTTGGGGGTAGCCAAGTTAGAGGTAAACTGTTACTTTACCTTTAGGGCCCTTTCACACTGAAGCACTTTTGAGGTGTTACTATTGACTTGCAATGCACCTGCCTGTCCAAAGAATCCCCTTGGACAGGCAGGAGTAAATGGAATTGTGTCTGTTTGGCCCGCCTACCAAATCCGATTAGGTCTCCTAAAAAATAGTCTTTTTCCATTTAGGTGGTATGAATCGGAGGTAGCTGGGTGTAAACAGACAAGGGAGTGTGCACGAGTGTGAAAGGGACCTTATTGTGCAAAGCACTCGTTCATTTTGAGTAATGTTCAGTTTTGAGTTTAATATTGAATAACTAGCTTCTAGCAAAGGGATTTCTTTCCATTGTACAAAATAGGTCTCTCCTGTCAATTTCCCCATCTTATGATAACACAATATACATGGGTATCTCCTGAACCTGGAAGCATCATTCTGGTATTACCTGGCACAGTATTGTGCAAAGGGCTGGGAGATTTTCCAAAAAATAAAAAAAATTCTGCGATTTTCTTAAAAAAAAAAAAAAAACCCTCGATTCACGGTCCGAATCGAGTTTGTTTTTTGTTTTTTTGGACACCACGCCAGTCCTGAGGAGCTGCAGGCAGAAGTTTTTGGGCCTAGTCTGCAGCGTCCGGCCTCGCGGACTAGGCCGAAGCCGCGGCCTCACCTAAAAACTCCTGCCCACAGCTCCTCAGGACCGGCGCGGTGAAAAAAAAAAAATCTAAAAAAATAAATTTGCTTAAATTTTTAATAGATTTGACCTCTCAACTCGATTCAAGATTTAAATCGATTTTTTTTCCCCAGCCCTAACTGTGTGCATTTGACAAACACTTGACTTGCTCTATATGCATAGTTTTCAGTGTATATCAAACATGGCCTCATACAGAAGACCATGGAACTGGTCATAGGAGCACTGTCTAGCTATGTTCACATCTCTGCGGGCGATTCCTGCTTTGTGTCTGCACCTGTTCCTGCAGCCACAACCAACTGCACAGATAAATGCGCTAATCCTAATGGCACTCTGCACGCACTAGAAATTGCACTGGAAATGCACTTGTATATCCAATGTGGGCTGTGATTTCTCAAATGCTGCAGGGACCTTTTCCTTTCATTTCAGAAGTCACAGCAGCCCATTCAAAATGCAGCGCACATAGCCGCATATGTGTGAACCTAGCCTAGGATCTATGGGTAGCTCAAGGCTAAACTCCAGGCAGATTGAAATAAACAAATTGTTCATGCAGGTATGTGTTAGTGATAAAAATCATCAAGTGTAATTTTAAAAACAACTAAATGAAGCAAGCTTAGACCAGGAGACTAAAGCTGAGTACAAACAAACCGAATGTTCAACAGAAACTGGCCAACATTCGGACCGTGTATACTGCAGCCGGTCCAACAGAAGCAGGTCATTCGGCAGCTTCTCTCAAAAGGGGCATGACCCGAAATGGTCTGCCAATCGGCTCCCAATGGCTGAGAGTGCTGACCGGAGTGCTTGGGGGGGGGGGGGGGGCTCCAACTTTGGCAGTCAGTTTTTTTTTCATTCAGCACACTGATTTGAAGGAAAAAACTGTTTGTGTGTAGGAGGCTTAGGAAGAAATACAAACAGTCAATCAGTTGTGCTGGTAGGAGAGAGCAGAGTGATAAAGAGAAGATAAAGTGATTGGCTCATCAGACTGCTGAGGCAGGGACAAGACCTAGTTGTATTACTTAAAGCGTTTGTTAACATGAAAAAAAAGGGGGGGGGGGGGGATCCAGTGGTTCTCAACCCCTGTCCTCGGGACCCGCTAACAGGCCAGATTTTAACCACTTCAGCCCCGGAAGATTTGGCTGCTGAATGACCAGGTGTTTTTTTGCGATTCGACACTGCGTCGCTTTAACTGACAATTGCAGCGCTGCACCCAAAACTGATGTCCTTTTTTCCCCACAAATAGAGCTTTCTTTTGGTGGTATTTGATCAACTCTGCGTTTTTTATTTTTTGCACTATAAAGAAAAAAGAGCAACAATTTTGAAGAAAAAAAAAAAAAAAAAGAAACTACACACAATATTTTGTACTTTTTGCTATAATAGATATCCCCTTTTTTTTTTTTTTTTTTTTTAAACTATTTTTTTCTGAGTTTAGGCAGATATGTATTTTTCTACATATTTTAGTCATTAAAAATCGCAATAAGCGTATATTGATTAGTTTGCACAAAAGTTATAGCGTCTACAAAATATGGGATAGATTTATAGCATTTTTGTTATTTTTTTTTATTTTACTAGTAACGGCAGCGATCCGCAATTTTTAATCGGGACTGCTACATTATGGCGGACACTTGACACATTTTTGGGACCATTGCTATTTACACAGCGATCAGTGCTATAAAAATGCACTGATTATTGTAAAAATGTCACTGGCAGGGAAGGGGTTAACACTAGGGGGCGATCAAGGGGTCGTGTTCCCTCTCTGTGTTTTAACTGAAGGGGGGATGGGACTGTCTAGGGGAGATGACAGATCGCTGCTCATACTTTGTATGAACAGACATTAAGTCTCTTCTCCCCTCAGAGAACCGGGATCTGTGCGTTTACACACACAGATCCCGGTACTCGGTGTGTCACGTGCGATCGTGGGAGCCCGGCAGTCTTTGCGACCACCAGGCACTCGCATCGGCTCCGGGGGCAAGCAGCAGGCGCGCGCCCCCCTAGTGGCCACAAGGTGAAGCGACGTTACATAACGTCGTTTCGCCCAGCCGCTCCATTCTGCCGCAGTAAAACTTTAGAGAGCTGACGGGTCACATGATCGCGGGAAGCCGCTCTGAAATAGGTAAATAATGACTTTTTTAATATATATAAAACACAGAGACAGGAGCTCCTGTTATAAAAGAAACAAGCAGGATTATATAAGCTTATAGGAGTGAGATAACAACCACTTTAAAGTAGAACTATAAACGGCAAAACTTTTTTTTTTTTTTGCTTTGGATAGAGCGGGGAGGAATTTGAACTCCTGTCAGTGTTTATTGCGGTCTGTGTCACCGTTACAGAAAGTCACCCTCTCTATTTGTCCTGTTTACCATTTTCATTGAAAATGAAAGTAAAAGAAAATCCCAAATTTAGGGTGGTCTCCAGAAAAGTAAGAGGGGATACCTTCCACTTGGATACTAGTTCTGGGGACCTGGGGGTCACCACAAAATATTTCCTGGCACTTCCTGTTTGGCTATGGGACAGGAAGGGAAACCTCTGCAATTTTTGACTATAGTTCTACTTGAACTGCAGTAGATAAAACTCGGGTCTGTAGGGAAGCTGTGTTGTTTGGTAGGGTGAAATTCAACTTTAATCATTTTTGTAGGTGAAACAGGTGTATGATAAGAATAAAAGCAAGTAGGTTTCTCTTCTACTACAAGAAAAGTAAGCAAATTAGATGAATTGCTATATTTAAAGTATATCTTAAATCCAAAAAAAAACAAAAAAACACTGGTGTTTTGTTAGGTGTCAAAGGCAATTCAACACCCTTATATTTTGGAAAATGAAAATATCAGAACATCTGTAGGAAACTATATGCATAGCGAGAATGTTAGGAAAAACAAACAATACAGACATTTTTGATAACTGGTTTCTTGATGATATACGATCATCTCAGATAATGCGTCAGCACAACATCGCTATCAGATGAGTCCATTGGTTGGATAATGTCAGACATTCTATTTACCTATTCCAGAAATAGAAATGCTCCTGTGCTCTGTATTGTAGCCTCATAAGCGGTAAAGACTGCTTCAACAGTGTACAAGTACAGAAGAAAAGAAGCTCATCCAAAAAAAAAAAAAAAAAAAACACAGTGGTTTGTAACCAAACATTGACATTTCATAACGTGTGACCAATTTAAAGGAAACGTCCATTGTGAAAAACCCAGAGACCTGCATTGCTGACAACTTTCCAAGGTTGTCATGCTTGTTTTTCTCTGGCTGCAATACTGTCCCAATCACTGGCTTGCATTCGACATGTAAAAAGCGGAGTCAGGACACCTAGTCCTTATTTATAATAAACATTCATAAAGTTCTGTCAAGTTATGCAGCGCTTTACATACTGTAACTTTACATCAGTCCCTGCCCTCAAGTAGCTTACAATCTAAGGTCAATATGCACATACAATTATGCTAACAGCATGTCTTTGGAACGCTAGAAAAAAGCTATACAGAGGGAAACCAAGCAAACTCCATGCAGGTCGTGTCCTAGCTGGTATTTAAACTGAGGACCACCAAGCCACAGTGCTGGCCTATGTCAGAAAACTCAAACTGATTGAGGCAAGGACCAATTCAAATGGTTTATGCTTTCTGTAACAGAACTTCAGACTTATGAAGACACCAGCATAAAAAATTAATAATTCTGAGCTTTTTTAAAAAAACACCCATCAACCTACTCCCTAGAATAAGTTCACTTCCTCCAGCCTGCATGTTTAGGACCCCCTCCTGGGAACAGCCATGCTAAATGCATCACACTGGACAGAAATAAGCCCACCCCCAGCTCTTCCTGTCCTGAGGTTACACAATATCCCACACCCAGCGCTAGGGAATGGCAGCCAGCAACAGTGTGCAGAAACCCTCCGACAGCACACAGCGAAGGAGGCAGCTGTGATCACTTACCACTCTTCTAGTCCCTCCATCTAGCTGCTGCAGGCCGAGTGACCGAGAGCCGACTGGCCTGACCAGAAAGCCCAACAGCTCTGTGTGTCATAAACTTATTTCTTGTCAGCTATGCTTCCTCATTCCTTCAGCCTGCCTCTACTGAAAACTAAATGCAACGCCCTCCTTAAAGGCGCAGCTCACCCAGGAGAAAAACAAAAAAAAAAGAGGAAGCGAGCAGCTGAAATCTCGCACGGTGGGAAAAGGTTTATGCTTAGGGGAGGGGGGGAAGGTACATACCAAAGAAAACCTAATTGCTGTCACACATAAGAAAAGGATTGGTAAAGGCTGCAGGTAAAACGTTTACTTCACAGTAGGGACTTTGTGCTGCTCTTTGTTTTAGCTTGAAAGTCTGCTATTCATTTGTAAAAATACCAGTGCTGAACAGGGCTCCCCCTACCCCACACATTTCTGCTCTTCCTACTTTCCTCCCACCCCCTCAATAAGAGATCGTTTGAACATTTACTGCAATTATGTCACTTGCTTTGCATCTTCGTCATTGTGAAAACCACAATGTATGGAATGCATAATACATGAGATGTGCAACAAGACACTTTTATACAAAACAGTAGAAGACAAAGATGGGTACATACCAGTATGTGTCTCAAGTTTTGGGTAGTAGCCGAAGCGTAACTCAAGCCAAAACTTTTTTTTTTTTTTTTTAATAGGAGTTGAGAAATTTAGAACCCTGTCAGTTTCCTACTGCTATTCAGATCTTTGTTAAAGGCATAGTCCACCTTTTGTAAAAAAATAAAAAAATTAAATATAAAAGGCACCTATGATGATTAACAGAAAAAAAGGGGTCTATTATTTTTTCTGCATTGGATCCTGCAAAGAATTGCAACCATGGACTGTGGGTTAAATGCACTGGCTCCTAATGAATATTTATCCAATCTGCAGGTCCGTACCTTACTACAGACCTTGAGATACGGCTGCAGGAGGTATCAATGGACCACAAGCCCCACTGCCAAAGTGGTAGATGGGACACGTCGTTTTTTTCAGAGATCCCTGTGCTGGATGACAGGGCTGCACCAAATTCAAATCATGACAGAAGACAGACGGTGAAGAAGCCCTGGATTCCCCTGGCCAGGTTTCATGTTAAACCCTAAATATAAGTCTTTTAAATATATTTCCCCTGCACAAGGAAACAGAAAGCATTAAAAAAACAGGGAAAAAAAAAGTGTCCAAACCACCTAGCACCATACCCATCAGTTCAACGTTGGGGTGCTCAGCTTACAGGAGCACCATATTGTAGTTTAATTAAAAAAAAAAAAAAAAAAAAAACACCAGCACACAGCGGTCACAATATAAAGATGAAGAGGCATGTAGCATCCGCTGTATACATTCTTACACAAGCGTTTACAGGTGTAAAAGAAGAAAAGCATTTACAGGCTGAAAAAATAACAATAGAATTTTTGGAATCCATTAACACTCAAACACCTGGCGTGTCTAAACGTGTCCATATTCAATTTAGCGACATTTCCACCCCACCCCCCACTGCCCAAACCTAATGGGATGATTCTCTAGGTAGAAACTGCCCCTTCGACTAATCTGACTACTATGTGAAAAAGCCATCTGGAGGAAGGCTTAAAGCAAAGCTCCAACCCCCCCCAAAAAATTAAAAGTCAGCAGCTAGAAATACTGTAACTGCTGACTTACTATTATGCCACGTACACACGGTCGGACTTTTCAGCTACAAAAGTCCGACAGACTTTCGATGGACTTTCTAACGACCGGACTTGCCTGCACACCATCACACTAAAGTCCGACGGATTCGTACGTGATGACGCACACCGGACTAAAATAAGGAAGTTGATAGCCAGTAGCCAATAGCTGCCCTAGCGTCGTTTTTTTGTCCGTTGGACTAGCAAACAGACGAGCGGATTTCTGGGTCCGGCGGAGTTATGACGTAAAGGTTTGAAGCAAGTTCCAAATCTAAAGTCCGTCAGATTTGCGACTGGAAAAGTCCGCTGAAGCCCACACATGATCAGATTGTTCGCCGGATTTGGTCCGTTGGCGTCCGTCAGACAAATCCGGTCGAAAACACACGCACAAATCGCGCGGCATGGCACTCAATGGGCCGGCTACAGCGAGGGTGCCGAACTTCCAGGGGAGTTTGCTGCGGTGAAAAAAAAAATCATGCGATGCCAAAATCAGGTCCCCGCTTCCCCCCACAAGGTGACAAATGTGGCACCGGAGGCGGAAGGGAGGCAGACAAGCTGAGCTTCCCCTTTTGGGTGGAGCTAGGCTTTAAGATCATGTGATTGCACAATAGGTATAAAACAATTATATTTGGGGGGGGGGGGGGGTGTAATTATGCTAAGCATACTTCTTGTTTTACAATAGGTTTTTCATTACTTTAAGGCAGTCCATTAAATCTGTATGGATTCTCAACACACAGAAAACCATGTGTGTATTTTTTTTGACAACATACCATACTACAACACAGTATTTGCCTCTTTACTTTGTGGTGCACAATAGCACATATGCATTCCTTTTACCATGTATGTGCAATGCACATTTACCTGTGTGTTACCGGCTTTGGATCCAAACAGGAAAAAAATTACAGGAGCCAGACAGTCAATGCAACAAAAATAACCAATGTAGAAACATGACGATAGAATGGAAATGTCTGTTGTGTCATAAACTAGACTGACTACTATAGACACTAAAACTAAAACACCTTGCTTGACGCCCAGCGGCTGGGAAACAATTTAAAGGTTTTAGAGCCAAATACGGAAAACTCTTTGTGAGGAAAGTAACAATTCTACCTGAAGTCTGTTCATAGACTGTCATTTCCCAGAAATGTCTACTAAACCATAAAAGGTAGCAGGAAATGTCCTATGGTACTTCAGACAAGAAGCAACACCTGACTCTCAAACATCTGCACTCTACATTTTCTTTTCTGTAGTTTCCAATATCAGAATTTCTAAATGTAACCAACGAACAACGCGGTCTTAGTTCTAGCAGAGCAAATAAACGTGATCTTCGATGTCAGATTATTCGCCTATGACTATCCAGCTTTAAGGGCTCATCCACACCATTGTGTACATGAGTTAACATGCATTTTCGTGTGCTGATGCAAGTTGCGGTAAAGCAGCCTATTAGGTTTGAATAGGCCCTCAATCTAGGAAAACTCACATGTGTGCTCATTTTAGCAACGCAGAGAACTGCAATGTACAAAGCATTCATATTTGTGCATTGTGGTGTACTATGTACGTTTTCAATACCATACATATTTTTAAAGGTATATAGCGTCACTGAAATTTAGCAATTCGCAAAAGTCACTGTATACTGAATGTGTGTGTGCGCGCGCTCAATAAAATTATCTTTAGTCTATTTGTTTACTAAATATTCGCGTTTGCTTAACATGTGCACTAATATGACATTAAAACTTTCAACTGCCACCACTTTATTCTTCGGGGTCTTTGCTTTCAGAAAATATATAATTTTTGGGGGGGTTAGCTAATCTTCAGGCCTAAAATATATATTCTAACGTGTGGAAAAATGGCCTCGGCAGACAAGTGGTTAAGGAAAATAAATTCACTGATAGTTTAGGTGTAAACTATGAGCCCCATGTAATATAAAAAAAAAAGTTCTTAGTGATTTGCTCCTTGAACCCCTCCCCACTCCTTACCCCGATACCCCTGCACCAACATCTTGTTCTTTTCTCTCTTCTTCCTACTCAGACTACCCTTTTAACCTGTTGCCCACTACACCATCTAGAACAGTCCTCTATGTGGCCCCTGCTCTGTAGTTCTATGTAACCAGGGCAATAAGCAGAGCTGGATGCAGCCTCACATTCCACCATACTACTACTTCCCTACACAGGCACTTATCTCTTGAGTACTAAAGAAAGTCAATTTTCAAACTTAGCTACTACTTCGGCAAAGCTATGTACTTCTGTTCTGACGCTAGTTAAAGTAGTTAAGCCACTTCCATAAAATCATCTCATGCCATCCCCTCTAACATACCAATAAGTGTTCCTGTGCCTGAATAATATAAAAAACATGGCGATCTGTACCCATATTAGAGCGGCTACCGGCGATCACGTGACTCCTAGGCTCTCTTCTCTGCCCGGCTGACGTCACTCGGGGAGGAGGGGAAGAGAGGAGAGAGAAAGAGAGCCGAGGAGTCGTGTGATCGCCAGGACCGCTGTGATATAGGTACAGATCAGCATTATTTTTTATATAACACAGGGACACTTCTTGTTATATTACAGAGGGGATGGGAGGATTTTATATTAGATATGAGAGTAGGAGCAGAGGGGGCAGGCACTGACACAAGCAGACAGACAGGGAAGGAAGGGGGGACAGAAAAGGCCAGAGCAGGGCTGCGGATGACTGAGGCACGTAAACTGACCACGGTGTCAGAGCTCAGCAGCCATGATATACAGTGGTCAGTTTACAGGGTTTTTAGGCGTTCCGGGGGGCCAAATGATACAGCACAAGCACTGCGCTGTATAGCATGCTTTAAGGGAAAAGAATCTTTTTTTTTTTTTTTTTTTTTTTTTTTTTGGGTTAACAAACGCTTTAAACAACGGAGTTGAATAGATGAGAAGATTTACAGCTGCACGTCTTCATTTCTTGGCAGTGCAATACAATAAATACTTATGTTTTTGTACAATATAAAAGATAAGGTTGTGACAAGTAAATAGATAACCAATATGTGAAGCCTTAAAATGGTCCATGCCCATCGGTGTTAAAGTTGGGCACCACAGATTGTCTATAGATGTCTCTTTAAAAGCCTTTACAGGTTATTCATTTAGAGTTCACCATAAATGACAGCTCCCTATGTAACCGCATTTTCTCTGTGACAGATTGTCTTTGAGACATCAGGGATCCAACAGACCCTGGATGTATCCCTTGCCCTCCAAGTCCCAGCATCTCTGCCACCCAGGTTTCTACGCTGCCTGTGGAAGGAGGAGTGCTCCGAGTGTAGCCCACAGGTAGGGTCAGGCTGTGTGTAGCTCGGTGGTCCTGCAACACTCGCTTGAGAGCCCTGGGCTCTCTGCACTGTGCCGACTTTCTCCCTGGGCTCTCCTGGCTGCTCTTCCCTATAGCGTTTATTAGTGATCCAGACAGGAACCTTCTAAAGCCATCATGCAGACACAGTAAAATTACATGCAGCAGCTGGCCAACCAGATAGTTTGGAAGTGTATCGTCAGATGGCAGGGAGATGACACCCTGGGACTGGTACAGAATGTGTCCTGTCTCTATACCCCAAGCTCCCTTCTCCCCTGACTCACACAGAACTTTGAGTCTCCATCACTCTCCCTGCACTTTACCCTCAGTCTTTCTCTAGTCACTGTCTTCCTAATGGACTCCTGAGAGTTAGCTAAACCTCTATCCTGGCTAATGGCCCCCTTCCGGGCACATGCCCCATACTTAAACTGTCAATTATTGGAATAATTTGACACCCTTTAAACTTTTAACACCCTCTAACTTTTTTTCCTCCACTTTACACCTGCCTAAAAGGGGGCTCTCTACTTCAAGCAAAGGCTGTGTACACAGGTTTTAAAAAGGCAGCTAAGTGACCCATACACTTTTAAGCCCCTCCCTTTGTTAGCTCAACTTTGCTGCACCCACAGTTTGCAGCTGCGGGCTGTGCACACAGCCTTAGTCTTTTCCTCTGGGTGCCCCTAGTTTTATTCAAACCTGGGGATGTCAGCTGGATAACAACTTAGAGCCAATTTTAGCACATCTGCATAGTTTTCTATATAGCTTAAGCAGGTCACATACAGATTTAACTTATTTCCTGTAATTGCTTTTTAAATAAGACTATCCCGGAAGTAAAATGAGTATTAGTGGACTCATGATGCTGAACAAAGATATATAGATAGAGATGTGTGTGTGCGCATATGCGTGGCCAGCACAATGGGCCTATAGGGGGGAAAAAAAAAAAAAAAACTCTTTACAGCTAGTACACAATGTGTGTGAATAAACAAATATAAATGTCAGTGGAAAAATGTAATCTTGCGAATGTCATACAAGTAAATCTGGTCTGTTCTTCACCACAGCCCACTGAGAACTTCAACCGGTCACTACAATAAAATCATGAGTTAGCATGAGAAGTGCTTGTTAAATGTTGACAAACTAAAATTAGGGAACATTTGCTCATTTAAAAACAAGAAATGCAACTACCACGGTGATATTAGGTGATTTCTGCATGCACATCCCATATAATTTAAACCTAAATACCACTATACACAAACATTGCTTGTAACTGCAGGTGACCCACACATTATTCATTCAATAATATACTAAAACAGTACGGGTCTTATTTCACAGCAATACAGATCGCTTTTTGAGTCACTAAGAACAAGATCGCAGATCAGGAGTTCCACCTTTACTATGATTTTCATGATCTGCATACTTGTTCAAAAACAATAACCAAAAAAGTACCAAGGTCGCTAGACCAGCCCGACAGGCAGGAAACTAGGATTTTTAGGAGGGGCAAGAAATAACAGCCAAATACACCTCAAGGCAGGAAAATCCATGTACTGTAAGTCACTGCTTTCTACTGCAAATGGGATCAAAGTTTGCTAAAGCACTGCATATCAAACAACTGCCAACACTTGCTAAGTCAGCCGGCATTTAAGTTGTGGGTAGCCCTGTTGGCACCGCTTGGCTTGACAAAAGTGGATTTAACGGATACGCTGACCTTTTAACAAAAAATAATAAAATGCACATTTTTTTGCAGGTAGAAAAAAAAAAAAAAAAAAAAATGTGCATTTATGTTTTTTTTTGTTTCTAGAGCCTCAAGTTCTGCACCAGCCATCAACAGATCGCTGGTGCAATGCAGGTCTCCTGCAGATCTGTAAGTGTATCCGTTTGCCTGGCAAGCAGATACAATCTGACAAGATGAGAGAATGAACTACAACAGCGCTCCACAGCACCATGGTAGTACATTAAAAACTATAAAGCAAAAGCTGCAAAGTCTGCCGAACCTTGTAGTTTTCTATCCACAGAACAGTGTGAATGGGTGTCGCGGGCCGGCTGGGTGGAGCCCCGTTCGGCCATGTTTTTTTTTTAATCGGGTTGGGGGAGTGCAGGGGCAGTCCGTTCGTAACATGTTACACCCTGAATATGGGTATATTCTTTAAAAATCAACAAAGAAAGGTTGAAAATGTCAGCTGAACAGTGACTGCCCCCTATTACATGCAGTTACTGTTCAGGTATTTCGACAGCCATGGGCGCTGTCTAAATACAATAACTGTCAGGAGAGATTCCTCTAATGAAAACGATAGGTGAAAAATCACGCGACTTCTCTTGTTTGAGTCTGGATGAGAGGAATCTTAACTTGTATGGCTAGCCCTATCTTTTTTTTTTCACATTTTCCTTTTTTTCTATACATCTTATTGCTGCTTATTTCATACAGCCACTTTCTGTCTACACAAGGAAAATGTCTAAGGCTTTCTATTGATCATCGTGACTTCTGCAAACCTTGATTCTGCCCAACACCACAATGCTGCAAAAAAACAAAAACAAAAAAAAAAAAAAAAAAAAAACACAACTGTTAAGACAATGTAGCAGACAGTAAACTATAAAATGACACCTAAAAGTGGGTGTTAGACTAATTGATAATGGTACGGCTTAGCCATTACATATCAAGCAGACACCTGACACAGGAAATACGGTTCTAAATGTTCAAACAGTCCGTTTAGAAGCTGGTTGCTTAGTTACATGTTCTCACTCTGCCTTTTATTGTCAATGTGCACAGCAGACACTCACTGGCACACTACAAAGGGTATGGATGGCTGATTTTCAACCATTTACTACAGCTTAGGAAAATTTAAAAGGAGAGAAACTGAATGTTTACAAAATAAATTGAGATAATATATATATATATATATATATATATATATATATATATATATATATATATATATATATATATATATATATATATATATATATATATATATATATATATATGTATATGATATAGTTTATATATCAAGAAAATAGATGTAAACCCTTGAATGATATTACATTTTGCTTTAACAGGGTGTATTAAAATGTTTTGCAAGTTTTTGGAATTTTTTTTGCATCTCAGTGCTGCTTATCGCCACCAGCCATTTTGCAGCCACTTCACGTCAACATGTACCAACAACTAGCCTGAAGACATACAAAAAAGTAAATTATTCAAATAAAAAACATACTGCCGAGGATGACCCTGACTGGTGGAATAATGAGCAATGGCGTTTTAAGCTTTAAAGCCGAAAAACTGAGGCAAAGAAAGTATACTGTGGGGGACAACTCCAGAATGGAGAGGAATATTGCAGGCAGTGCTTTTTTCTTTTTAACCTCCAAGGAAACATTAGCCCAGAGTTAGGTTCAAAAGAAAGTGATTAAGGTAAGGCCCCTTTCACACTTGTGCAACTTGTCCTGCGACTTGGGACTGCAAAGTCACATGACAAGTCGTACCCCATGATTTCTAATGAGTACCATTCATATCTGTGCGACTTCAAAAGTGGTCTCTGTACTACTTTGGTCTGACTTGGATGCGAGTTGAGGTCCATGGATCTCAAGTTTACACAGGCATTGCCTGAAGTCGCGGCAAAATCGTGCCGCTTTCAAGACGCAGCCGTGTGAAGGGGGCCTAAATTTAAATTAAAAAAAAAACAAAACAACTACTACTTCTGATGCATTAGCCCTGGTTCACACCGATGCAAACCTGAAATCGCACGATTTGAAAGCCGCAGGTCAGTGCGCCTTGGCTGACATCTGTGCGACTTCGTGCACAGATGTCTATGCAAGTCGCACCTGAAATCGTCAAAAATAGTGGCAGGAACGACTTTGTTAAAATTGGAACGGCACTGCAAAGTCAGCGTTGCACTGATTTGAACAGTTCCATTGCTGACAATAGGGTGCGACTTGTCATGCGATTTGGACCGGTCAAATCACATGACAAGTCGCACCGGTTTAAACGGGGGCTTATTCTTACTGTAATTTTGTTTCATTAATACATTTAAGTTAGGTTATTGCCCATAAAGGATTTGGGGAGCAATATGGGAATTAAAAAGTACAGCTCTTTGCTTGGTTCCCCTCAGTTTCTAGTTGAACCCCAAAGCCGCCCATCGACTTCTCGTTCAGTTCAGCGGGGACCGACCGAGGTTCAAAACATGTATGGGCAAGGTTGAATGTACCCAAGTTAATTGATCGATAAATTTGGGTACAGCCTGTCATATTTTACATGAGATTATTGCTAGTGGGAGAACACATTTGGGGAGATTTACTTAAACTGGAGCACTCAGAATCTGGTGCAGCTGTGCATGGTACCCAATCACCTTATAACTTCAGCTTGTTCAATTAAGCTTTGGCAATAAAACCTGGAAGCCGATTGGTTTCTGTGCAGAGTTGCACCAGATTTTGCACTTTCCAGCTTTAGTAATGCCCCGTACACACAATCCGAAAATCGTACGAAAAATGCCGCATTCGAATCGATCGTACGATAATCAAAGCGTTAGTACAGAGCTTCTGAGAGCCGATCAGGACAGTTCATCAGATATTATTCTATCGGACATGCACGGAAATTTTTTCCGTACGATGCCAGATCGTACGATTTTTGTTTAATCAGTACAGCTATTGTTTGAAAAAGCAATACAAATGCATTGCAACACATGACATCACTTCCGTATTTTTATTCTGTCGTACGGGAATTTTTGGGACTTTAGTAAACTCATCAGAATCGACGTGAGATTAGCATGCAAACAAAAACGGACGATCATTCGCCCGATAATCGAATCGTGTGTACGGGGCTTAAATAACCCCCAATGGCTCTGCGGAAGGGATTTCCCCCCCATCAACACAGTCAGTGGTTGAAGGAATGAAAATCGATTCATCTATGGTCAGCTTTAGATATAGACATAGAAAGGGAGGTGGAGTCACCACTCTGACTAATTTATGTTTGTGAAAATTTCAAACTGAGTTGCTGAGCTTTGCAAACCAGCTACAGCAAAGCTTGTAAGAATTCCCAACAGATAGACTAGTGCTTCACCAAATACATTATTACCAAATATTAAATTTAGCCGACAAATTCTAATAGCTTCATTCTGTGGTATTAGTCATTAAGAAAAAAAGGTGAGAAAATATTCGCAAAAGCACTCTGCGCTCTCATTAAAAAAAGGAAAAACTGCTTTAAACTTATGGTTCTGAAGATGTAACAGGCAGCTTACATGTGTCTGCTTTGTTTACCGAGCCTGGCTGCTGACTACATCCCCGTGCCCACCCTTAGTCACCATGGTGAAGAGGAGGAGGAGCCTGTCCGTTAGGCCTTTGTCTTGGATGCATACAGTCTAACTGAACACCCATTTTCATCTCAAATATTGAAAGGCTTCCTCTTCGTAAGTTATCACAACAGTGCAGGAGGAAAGGCTGAGGGAGAGTTAGAGGACACAGGCGTATACTGTGTGTATATTGATCCGAATAACAGAGTGGAAGGGATGAGCCTGGGGTTTGCGGTTTTTAGAACTTTCTTCCTACAGGTTTCTGGTTGGATCAAATTCTCTCCTATGGTTCCACATCTCAGAACACCAAAGTGATAATCTCTCATAAAGACTGCTCAGAGAGGTCACTCCCCTGCCATGTATTAATATAAACACTGTCCTGTCACTCCCCCGCCATGTATGAATATAAACACTGTCCTGTCACTGTCCCCCGCCATGTATGAATATAAACACTGTCCTGTACTGCAGCCAATCAGACAGAAGCCAGCCGCACGTCCAGCTTCTGTCAAAGGGGCATGACCAACACAGCAGGGGAGATCGCTGTACTAACATCACATAGTACAGCGGCTCCTCCTAAACTGTCAGATTTTTTTTTTTCCATGCAGCCCTGCTGAATTGAACGGTAAAAAAAGTGTGTACTAATAGGTTAAGCAGCAGTGCCTTCCTTACCTATCCTCTTCTTCTGTAATAGGCATTGCTACCAAATTATAAGTGCAGTTGAAAGAAATCTAGGACTGGTTTTTAGGACCAGAGCTAAATCTACAGATAAAGTAGAACTATACAAAACCTTTTTTCTTTTCATTCGGATAGAGAGGGTTTTTTTGCCATCTTTGTTTTGCCATTAGAAAGATTTGCCTTCACTTCCTGTCCCATAGCTAAACATTGATAGAAAATCCCTGCAAATTATGACTCTCATGGGGACCCCCGGGTCACCAGAACTAGTCCCTGTTGGAAAATTTCCCCTCTATTACTTTTCTGGGGGGCAACCCAAACTTTGGGATTTTCTTTTACTTTCACGCTCAATGATAATGGTAAACAAGACAAATTGAGAGAGTGATTCTCTCTAACAGGAGCACAGACAGTAATAAAAACCAAAAGGTTTTCTAAACCATCTCCCATCTATCCAAAAACTGGGCCTGTTCCTTTTCCGCACTCACTTCAAAAATTTTCCTCCCCACTGGCTGCACCTGCTCAGTGAGTCCTCAATGCTGGCATTGTTTTGTATTCAAAGACTTGAGATAATTGAAAGGCAGCCCAATACAACTCCATGAGGATCACTGGACAAATGCAGCTGCTGGTGAAAAGGATTTCACCCCTAAGAGGACAAAAATGGGGAGTGGGCTATGCCAATCCTAATGAGTATTGCCTTCTGGCAGGTGATTTAGGAAGATTTCCTCCTGTAAAGCAGCTTCTTTCCGCAGTCCATAAGGTTTTTGAATGCTAGAGCCTTTTCAAGGGTTAAAATTTTACTAAACCCAGGAGCCTGCATTCACTATATCTGTTCTCCCACAGTACACAGAACATGAAAATGTAATCATTTTAGTGAATATAAACTGCTAAATACCTTTTCTCATCAGCAGTAAATAGCAGTCTTGTGACTTCTATCAGTGTCCAGCCAAGCACTGGTTATGGTTAAAGCTTGTAAGATGAGTTTTCATTCTCCTTTGATTGTCCTATGAGGCTGCATGACCCTCTGTCTGGACAGTGATGATTGGCCCTGTGCTGATCACACTCTCCCAAGCAAAAAAAAAAAAAAACTCTAACAATACACACCAAACTGAGCATGTACAGAGAGACTCCAAAGGCTCTGTGTTATCAGGAGGTGGTTTGGGGACTGTGGAAGAAGGGGAGGATCAGAGAAAACAGGATAAAATAATTAGGTTCCACATTGAGTATTAACAAGCTTGTTTTACTGCATATACAAACTGATTTTACTGTTGTGGGTTTAGTAACACTTTAAATTAAAAGCGCAGTATGTATTTATGTGATGTAGGTGGTGTTTTTATGAAGGTAGTGTTCCACGTGAGGTATGTGATCTTTGTGAGGAGGCTGCATCAGCATTTCATTTTGAGTTTGATTGTAAAAGAATGCATTTTTCAGATTCTGCTCAGGTAAATAAGAAGCTGGGGGTTTTAGGGTGGATTACTTTAGAAAGGCAAGGAACAGTGGTAAAGTGTAGATCATAATAAAAGCTATAGCTTTACCTCAAAGAGAAAACAGTTCTTTTGCATAGTTTATTAGTAATGGATTTTTACACTGTTTGGTAAATATAAAATGCTGCATATGTTGAAATTTAGCGATGTCAGTCAATTCGACTCTAAGCCCTGGTTCACATTGGTGCGATTTGACATGTCAAATTGGCGGCAATAGCACCATCCTAATCGGTGCGACGCTGCATTTGCGGCACTGCACAGATTTCAAAAAGCTCTACTTTGTACTACCTTTTGCGATTTCGGGGTGCACTTTCCATTGACATGTGTGCAGAAACCCGCACAGATGTCTCTGAAATCACCGCCCAAATCAGGACTGACATGAGGGAGTAAAATCGGCTGAACTCGCACGGCTTCATTCCCGCAGCTCAGTGTGAACCTGGGCTTAGACTCATTTTTCAGTTTGACATTAGGTCAAGTTAGAAGGTAGAACCAGGAATGCACATAGTTGCGTGCTCCTACTTTAACCCTGCAAGGTTCAGTTAAGTTCTCGCAGCAAGGGACATTTTTATATGGCTCTAAAAAGGCCCATTGTGAGTGGTCTTGAATGGGGTTAATGTGCATTACTGATGGAAATGCTTACTGGTCACAATAGACAGCAAGGGCAGCTTTTTCTAGATACCTGAAGTCACATACTCAATTGGGCTTATTTACGAATGAACTAGAGACTGCTCACTAATCTTGTGGGACAATTCACTTCAATTACCCAATCATGTAAAAAGCATCTGCTCCTGACTGGATAGTCAAAGGACGCAGAATTTTGTTATTGCATAAATGGACAACTGTATGAAGTGAAGATTCTCAATTTCCTTAGTAAATCGGGCTCAGTAAAGTCTGGTGCACAAACTGTCAGCTCAGGTCAGAAATGCTGTACTAACAATCTCCCCCGCTGAGGTATTGTGTTCTGACAGGGGGATGCCCCAGAACACTCCGATCAGTGCTCTCCGCTATTGGTTGAGAACGCTGACTGGCCGCTGGTTTTCCAGCATGCTCGCTTCTGTCAGACCAGCTGACATGCACACGGCCGAATGTATTGTACATACAGAATTAAATTGGCCAGTCCATCTCCTTTACCCTCCGCTTCTTTAGCAAGGTAGTGGTCGTCTTGGAGGTGTGTTTGTGGTCGTTATGTTTGGAGTCCTTCCCTGCAGCCCAGAAGGGAGGGGATCATGCTCTGTTTCGGTATGTCACAGTACATGTTGGCATTCATGGTTCCCTCAATGAACTGTAGCTCCCCAGTGCCGGCAGCACTCATGCAGCCCCAGACCATGACACTCCCATCACCATGTTTGACTGTAGGCAAACACACTTGTCTCTGTACTCCTCACCTGGTTGCCACCACACACGCTTGACACAATCTGAACCAAATAAGTGAATCTTGGTCTCACCAAGACATAAATCATAAGTCTATTTTCCAAAGACAACCTCTGGATATGACGCTAAGCACGTGCACTCAACTTCTTTGGTCAACCATGGTGAGGCCTATTCTGAGTGGAAACTGTCCTGTTAAACAGCTGTATGGTCTTGTCCACCGTGCTGCAGCTCAGATTCAGGGTCTTGGCAACCTTCTTATAGCCTAGGCCATCTTTATGTAGAGTAACAATTCTTTTTTTTCAGGTCCTCAGAGTTCTTTGCCATGAGGTGCAATGTTGATCTTCCAGTGATCAGTATGAGAGAGTGAGCGCGATAACACCAAATTGAACACACCTGCTCCCCATTCACAGCTGAGACCTTGTAACACTAACGAGACATGACATTGGGTGGGGTGGCTAATTGGGCCCAATTTGGACATTTTCACTTAGGGGTGTACTCACTTATGTTGCCAGGGGTTTTGACATTAATGGCTGTGGGGAGTTATTTTGAGGTGACAGCAAATTTACACTGTTATACAAGCTGTACACTCACTACTTTACATTGTAGCAAAGTGTCATTTCTTCAGTGTTGTCACATGAAAAGATATAATAAAATATTTACAAAAATGTGAGGGGTGTACTCACTTTTGTGAGATACTGTACATGTAGAAATCTGCATTTTTTGCTAGAAAAGTACTTTGACACTAAAAAATATTTATTTTTAAGCAGAGGCCCTGTAGAATAAAATAATGTTTTTTGCATTTTTTTTTTGTCACATGTGATGTGCGCAACAATTTTAACCACTTGCCGCCTGTAGGATGTCATATGACGTCCTTGAGTTTCAGTGGCTATACCAGGATGATGTCTGCAGCTTCAGGCTTTATGCCAGTATTAAAAATGTCAGCCAGCTATTCCCTCTATATAGCCACATAGCTACCTCAGGCTCTCCGGTATCATCAGGGAGCCCAGGATATTTCCGACCGATGGCATTTGGTGCAACAGAGAGAAAGAACTGATGTTGTTCCTTCCTCTCTGTGAGATCAGAAACCGGAAGCCACTTTCAGTTTTGGTTTGATATTTACAAGGCATTACCAGCCAAGATTGGTTTGATCAGATGCATTGGAGGCCAGAGAAGACATTTGGGGCCTAATAAACCCCAGATATCTCCATAAGGACTACCTGTCACAGCCCAGGCTATTACAAGGACTGCTGTGATTAATATACAGTGAAAATAAAATATATATATATATATATATATATATATATATATATATATATATATATATATATATATAATATATCTCATTTTTTATTTTAAGTGATTGTAAAGTTTTGATTTTTTTTTTTAGTTAAAAATAACAAACATGGTATACTTATTTCCTCTGTGCAGTGGTTCCCCTCCTCAGTGCTCCTGCCCCTACCTCCTGGTGAGTGCCCCCACAGCAAGCAGCTTGCTATGAGAAACACCCGAGCCGAGCCACAGCTCCCTGTGACCATTCAGACACGAAGCCGCGGCCCAGCCCCATCCACCTTTCTCTCCTCATTGGCCGACTAACTTTGACAGCAGTGGGAGCCAATGAGGAGGGGGGCCCCGGGCAGCCGAGACACTCCTGCAACATCGCTGGATCTAGATGGACCTCAGGTAAGTATTAGAGGGGCTGAGGGGGGCTGCTGCACAGAGAAGGCTTTTTATATTAAAGTGGTTGTTAACCTACTATATGATGATCATGCCATCCTCTCCGTTATAGAACGCTATGTGCCCCTGTGCTGTATAAAACAAAAATGCTCATTATACTATATATCAGGTGCTCACGTGACTACTCAGCTCTCTCCAGCTGACAGCTACAGTGGGCAAGCTGAGCACTGACGTCAGGCGGAGAGGAAAGTGATCCGAGGAGTCACGTGGGCACCTGGAGCCACTCTGATATACAGTATAATCTGCATCTTTTTAACACAGGCACAGGGGCACATAGCGATATATAATAGAGGGGTTGGCATGATCATAGTATAGATTGGATAGCAACAGGAGGGGAGGATCGTGGAATGGACAGAGCTGACAGGCAGAGAGGGGAGGAGGAGAGCAGAGAGCTGGGCTCCAGCTGATGGAGGCACGTAAAATGGACCAGGGTGTCAGAGCTCAGCAGCCATGATACTCCGTGGTCAGTTTACGGAGAGGAGGGCATAGCCAGGCAGGATCGGCCAGGTTTTTGTAAGCAATATGGGGGGCCAAGTTACACAGCACAAGCACTGTGCTGTATAACATGCTTTAAGGGAACAGGATCCATTTATTTATTTATTTTAGGTTAACAAACACTTTAATGCATAGAATGCAGTAAGATAAAAAAAACTTTCTGCCTTTCCAACCCCTTTAAATTCAACATTCTGCAGGCATGGCAATTGTAACGTGTAACATGTTAGGTATCTATTTACTTGGTGAAACATCATCTTTTATATTTTACCAACAAAATTGGTGTTATACTACTGTGCAAAAGTTTTAGGCAGGTGTGAAAAAAATGCCGTATGTTAAAAATTCTTTCATAAATAGAAGTGTTAATACTTTATTTTTATCATCAATTTAAAAAATATAAAGTAAATGGAACAGAAGAGAAATCCAAATCAATGGCTGTAGACATGCCATCAACTGTTTCACTAGCAGGTTTTATGTAACCTAGAGACGATCAGGGAAAGTAAGTCAATTCTTCATCTTTATGGTCAGCCGGTAGCAGCCCCAGGTTCTCCTGCCCCATCATCATCCAGAATGATATCTGGATAACAGTAGCTGCAGCCATTGAGATCTCTACCACTTCGAGGACATACATGCATACGTTGGTCGGGAAGTGGTTAACCCATAGTAAACCTCGCTGAATTCCTAGAGTTCTTCTTTAAAAGTAAACACTCACTACTCAAAGTGAACATTCACTGAGCTAAGCAAACAAAATTACTTTTTTTTCCCCCTCAATATCCTAGGCATGACTGGGTATTCAGCATAAAAGCCGAACGTTCCTTTTGTTTACTAACATTCACCAAAGTGAAGATACACACGAACATTCACTTAGCATCAAATGCTTGAGTAAGTTTCAAATATCTGACAAAAGGAAAAAAATAAAAAGGTTTCTTGCACATAACTATTTATTTAATGCACAAAAGTGCATGATCTTTTCTGTAGAACCACACAACCCCAAGGTATGCATGCATGCTATTTCATCACCAAGCAATTATAACTTCCCTATTTTATTTTTTCCTATGCTCTTTTAATTACCATAAACAGTTTTTCCCCCCAAAGGTCAACTTTGTGTCACCACAGTAACATTTGGCGCACAGAAGAAAGCATGCTTTATTCAACGCCCACTTCTTTTATGTGAAAATAGAGAGGGAAGAGTACTGGTAACTTTCATCATTCAAAAAGTTCCCTTCATAACTTTCCTGACATCCTGAGCACGTGCCCTAATCAACAGTACTGCGGTGTTAACATGACTCAGCATGCAAAACGGAAATCTCAGCACTTGCTTGATACAGATGATATTTCCATCAATAGAAAAAACCCTTAAAGGGGAACTCATTTGACTACAAAAGAACAACAGTATGGTCTACACTGCCCACTCAGCTTAACATAAATGAAATATGAAGAGTGTTACCTTAGTATGACCAGTGAGTGCCCTTTTGCACGCCAATGGCTGTGGCAATGAGAATGCCACATTAATAAGACAGTACGTTGTTTACAAAATTCCTGGTCTGCTCACCATATGACGACATCACAAGAGGTCTGCAATCCATCTGGTGGCAGAACATCATTTACACAGCGACTACAAACTGTCTATAGTACAGATCAGGGTTAACCTACAAGAAATGCGGGGCCTCAACTGTGGCCCTTGTTCTCAGAGTACCTATAAACCAAATCATTTTTTGATAGAAGGGTAAAGTTTAAAACCCCTGTTAGATTTCACTGCTAACCAGCGCTCTGTTAAAGGAGTGGTAAAAGGCAGAAGAAGGTTTTTTTTTATCTTAAAGTGGGGTTCCACCCCAAAAAAAAAAAAAAAATGAAAAATTAAAAAAAAAAAAAAAAAAAAAAAAAAAAACATTTGGATATTTTTTTTTTTTTACTTACCTCTAAATGCCTGTTGCTAGGTGGTCCCTCGTAGTCTGCTTCTTCCAGTGCCTAGGCTGGTGACATCACTTCCCCCTCGGCACAGGAAGGGCTTAGCTCTGCTCCCTCCCTCCTGTCAATCATCTGGGACCCATTACAGATCCCAAGTGACTGAGCGGCCAATCACGGCGCCGCTCGCGCATGAGCAGTGGGTGCCAAGCTGTGAAGCCACAGCCCGGCGCCCACAGTTGCAATGCCGGTGCCACTGAACGGAGGGGGAGACGAGCGGGGCTTCGATCCCCCGCATCGCTGGACCCTGGGACAGGTAAGTGTCCAATTAAAAGTCAGCAGCTGCAGTATTTGTAGCTGCTGACTTTTAATTTTTTTTTTTTTTTTTTAACTGGACCTCGGGTGGAACTCCTCTTTAATGCATTCTATGCATTAACCACTTGCCGCCTGCCATATAGCAGAATGATGGCGGCAAAGTGGTTGTGATATCCTGACCGGATGTCATATGACGTGCCTAGGGTAACACAGCCGGCGTGCAGCGTGGCGATACGAGGTGCTGTGTGTCAGTCTGACACACAGCAACTCCGATCGTGGTATGAAGCCTCTGACAGGATTCTTACAGCGTGATCAGCTGTGACCAATCACAGCTGATCGCGTGAACCAGGAAGTGCCAGTAAACAGCTTTCCTTGGTTCATGCTGACAGGGAGAGCCGATCAGGGGCTCTGTGCTGATAATCAGCACATTAATTATCAGCACAGTCCCCATCAAAAGGTGCCCATCAGCTGCCAATCAGTTCCCAACACCTGCCAGCCTGTCCCCATAAAAAAAAAAAAAAAAGGCATGTCAGTGCCCACAACAGTGCCAAAAAAAAGTGCCAATCAGTGCCACTCAGTAATGCCTGTCAGTAGCTCATCAGTACTGCCTATCCAGTGCCGCCCAGTTTTTTTTTGTTTTTGTTTTTCAATTGTGGCTTTTTTCATTTATAACGTAAAAATTTAAAACCGCAGAGGTGATCAAATACTACAAAAGAAAGCACTATTTGTGGGAAGAAAATTATACAAATTTAGTTTGGGTACAGTGTTGCATGACCATGCAATTGGCATTCAAAGTGGGACAGCGCTGAAAGCTAAAAATTGTCCTGGGCAGAAGGGGGGGGGGGGGGGTTGCCTGGTATGGAAGTGGTTAAGATAAATAAAAAAAAACCTTCTGTGTGTAGCAGTTTCCCCAGCACCCTCTAATAACTTACCTGAGCCCTAATCTCTCTTCAGCGATGTCCACAAGTGTCTTAGCTGTCCCAGAGACTCCTCCCGATTGGCTGAGGCACAGCAGCAGTGCCACTGGCTCCCGTGGCTGTCAGTCAATCAGGGGAGAGAAGGGGCGGGGCCAGATCAGGGCTCCGTGTCTGAATGGATACACAGAGCTGTGACTCGGCTCGGGTGTCCCCTGTAGCAAGCTGCTCACTGAGGGGCACTCGATAAAAGAAGGAGAAGCCAGGAAGAGCAAAGAGGGACCCAAGAAGGAGGAGGATCCAAGGCTGCTCTGTGCAAAACCAACTGCACAGAGGAGCAAGTATAAAAAAAATTTTTTTTCTTTAAAAATAAAAAACAAGAGCCTTTACAATCAGTTTAACCACTTCAAGCTCGGTTTCACCCCTTTCTTGCCCAGGCCATTTTTCTGTTCTGTCACACTTTGAATGACAATTATTCGGTCATGCAACACTGTACCCAAATGAATTTACTTCTATTTTTTTTAGACAGGTAGAGCTTCCTTTGTTGCCATTTATTCACTACTAGGTTTTTTTATTTTTTTACTAAATACAAAAAGGAAAAAAACTCATTTTTTATTTTTTTTTTAAAGTTCTTCTTAGTTTTTATAAATAACCTTCATAAAATGTAGGCCAAAATGTATTCTGCTACATTTCTTGGGTAAAAATAGCAAAATCAGTGTATACTATTTAGTCTGTATGAAAGCTATAGAGACTACAAACTATTTGAAAACTTTAACGATTCTGATACACTGACTCAGCCTCATTTCTTGAGGCCCTAAAATGCCAGGACAGTACAAATACCCCCCAAATGACCCCTTTTTGGAAAGTAGACAGTCCAAAGTATTTAGTAAGAGGAATGGTGCATTTTTTTCATTTCGTGCAATAGAAAGCGGGGGCGCACACCCCGATTGGCCAGAGGGGGAGCGAATCAGTGGGCCCGACAGACGTGATGTCCTAGGGACACACTTAACCCTTTGATCGCCCCTGGTGTTAACCCCTTCCATGCCAGTTTCATTAGTATCGAAGCAGTGCATATTTTTAGCACTGATCACTATAATAATGTCACTGGTTCCCCAAAAAAAAGTGTCAGGTGTCCGATGCAATGTCACAGTCCCGCTAAAAATCACGAATCGCTGCCATTACTAGTAAATATAAATACCATTAAAAAAATCCCATAGTTTGTAGATGTAATAACTTTTGCGCAAACCAATCAATATACGCTTATTGGGAATCCTTTTTACCAAAAATATGTAGCAGAATACACATTGGCCTAAATTGATGAAGAAATTTACTTTTTTTTTTTTATTGGATATGTTTTATAGCAGAAAGTAAAATATATATATTTTTTTTTCAAAATTGTCACTTTTTTATAACTCAAAAAATAAAAAAAAATGCAGAGATGATCAAATACCACCAAAAGAGAGCTCGATTTGAGGGGAAAAAAGGACATGAATTTTATTGAAGTACTGAGTCGCACAACCACACAATTGTTAATAATTAAAATAACGCAGTGCCATATCGCAAAAAATGGCCCAGTCATGAAGGGGGTAAAACCTTCTGGGGCTGAAGTGGTTAAGTTTTAATTTTTTGTAAAATGAAGGCATTAACCACTTCAGCTCCGGAAAGATTTTCCCCCTTCCTGACCAGAGCACTTTTTGCGATTCTGTACTGTGTCGCTTTAACTGACAATTGCGCGGTCGTGCGACGTTGCACCCAAGCAAAATTGACGTCTTTCATCACAAATAGAGATTTTTGGTGGTATTTGATCACCTCTGCCATTTTTTATTTTTTGCACTATAAACAAAAAATGAGCGACAATTTCGAAAGTTTAAAAAAAAAAAAAAAGCAATATTTTTTACTTTTTGCTATAATAAATATCCACAAAAAAATATGAAAAAACAAATTTTTTTTCTCAGTTTAGGTTGATTTGTATTGTTCTACATATATTTTTGGTAAAAAAAAAATATAAAAAAAAATAAATAAATAGCAATAAGCGTGTATTGATTGGTTTGCACAAAAAAGTTATAGCGTCTACAAAATAGGGGATAGATTTATGGCATTTTTATTAGAATTTTTTTTTTTTTTTATTAGTAATGGCAGCGATCTGTGATTTTTATCATGACTGCGATATTATGGCAGACACATCAGACACTTTTGACACTATTTTGGGACCATTGTTATTTATACAGCGATTGGTGCTATAAAAATGCACTGATTACTGTGTAAATGACACTAGCATGGAAGGGGGTTAAACGCTAGGGGGCGATCAAGGTGTTAAGTGTGTCCTAGGGAGTGATTCTAACTGTGGGGGGATTGTCTCACTAGAACATGACAGAGATCACTGCTCCCGATGACAGGGAGCAGTAGACCTGTCATGTTGCTAGGCAGAATAGGAAAATGCCTTGTTTACTTAGGCATTTCCCAGTTCTGCCGCTCCATGACACGATCGCAGGCCAGCGCGGACTCCACGCGCTGCGGGTGCACGCATGCTATGCCACCATATAAAGGGGACGTACCTGTATGCCCATTTGCCCAGCCGCGCCATTGTTCCGACATATATCGTCGTGCACTGGTCGGCAAGGGGGTAAATAAAAATATTGTATTCACAAAGTTGTCATTTTAACAAGTTATGTCTAACACAGCATAAGAATACTTACAATTATACCCCAAAACACATTCTGCTGCTATGCCTCCCAAGTATGGGGAATACCACATGTGAGAGACTTTCACAGCCTAAATGCATAAAGAGGCCCAAAATCCAAGAAGCACCTTTTGGCTTTCAAGGAGCATACATTACATGTCTAATTTCCTGACTACCTATCAGATTTCTTGCATCCCTGAAGTGTCAAGATTGGGTAACACTCACAAAATGACCGCAATTCGGAAAGCAAACACCCCAAAGTACTTTCTAAGAATAGATAGAGAAAAAAAATTGGAGTTGCAATCTCAGTTTCAGTTTAATTTCTTTTACTTCAAATCTTCATGCATATAAAACTTTTACAAGCCAAGTGACTGTTTCAGACAAACACGTGTCCTTTATCAAGCTGCAGCTTCGTATTTGTCCGAAGCTGTGCAGTCGATTGGCTTGTAAACCCTTATATGCATGAAGATTTGAAGTAAAAAGAAATTCAACTGAAACCGATTGCATCTTCAAATTTTTTGATACATGCCTGGTGGGAAATCAACCACATGGCAGGTGTCCCACCTTGGTAGAGAGTGTGTGTGTGTGTGTGTATGTGTATGTGTATGTGTATGTGTGTGTATATATATATATATATATATATATATATATATATATATATATATATATATATATATATATATATATATATATATATATATATATATATATATATATATATATAAAAGACGTGCACATTCGCAAGAGTATGAGGGGCTTTATTTCATTTAACTTTTTTTTTTTTTAACACTGTCGGGAAAAAAAAAAAAAATTAAAAAAAGCTATTTTCATCAATTTTATTTTTATCACAAGATCCCTTGTGATAGCCTGGGCCAGTGTTTCTCAACTCCAGTCCTCAAGGCGCCCCAACAGGTCATGTTTTCAGGATTTCCCTTAGATGAAACAGCTGTGGTAATTACTAAGGCAGTGAAACTGATCAAATCACCTGTGCAAAATAATGGGAAGCCTGAAAACATGACCTGTTGGGGCGCCTTGAGGACTGGAGTTGAGAAACACTGGCCTGGGCAGTGACAGGTATTCTCTACCAAGAGATTTTAGGTCTCTCCTCTACCCTCAAAGGCATCTGATCAAACAGATTGGTTTGCATAGATGCTTTATATCCATTTTCATCCAAGGACCTTAAAACTCTCCCAACAAACCCATCAAAAAATAAAAAAAGTTGGGAAGACAGAACTATATATTTAGCCTATAACTTGAAAGAACAGGAAACTGGTGTAACTAAGATGCTTTCCTGAGATACCATGTAAAGTTTGGGGAAAACAATGAGGTTATTTATCTGTTGACGAGAATTTCCAGATAAAGGCTAGATGTAAAAGTAAACAAAGGGAACACTGGTTTCACAAACAGAAGTCAATGAGGAATAAACCTTCAGGTAAATCAACAAAAACAGAAATAAAGTACTCCAGCCAATACAAAAAAAATAGTTAAAAATATAGTTAATAATGAAAACGTTGCTTAAATCCTTAACATACATTATAATTTTTCTTGAAGCTAGAAAGGTTGTTTTGGAGAGAAGCTCTGTAATTTAAGGTATGAAGCACACGCGCCATCCAGGCTCTGCCACCATGCAGTATGGTCAGTATTTGCATAGTATCTTGGTAGGGAGCCCACCATAACACAGTTTTTTGAAGGCAGAAGGTTTATCTTAAAGTAGAAGTCCATGCTAAAACTAAAATCCCTGCATCTAGAGACACCCACGATCTAACACTAACCTATCTAGCCTTGTTAAAAAAATAAAAAAAAAAAAAATATATACATACCTTTTCTGATCCGAACCGGTCTTCAGCGGCGGAAGCTCTGCAGAGGACACAGCCGACAATGGCTGTGAAAAGCATGGGAAGTGACATCACCCATAGAGTTACTATGGGGCTTCCATTGTCGGACGTGTCCTATGCAACCGCCTCCACAGTGAAGCCGTGGCCGACAGCTCTGCGTGGGATAGGGTCGGATCAGCTTCAGAAAAGGTATGTATACTCATTTTAATTTCCAGGGCTAGATAGGTTAGTGTTAGATCGTGGGTGTCTATAGATGCAGGGATTTTAGTTTTAGCATGGACTTCCACTTTAATGCATTCTATGCATTAAGATAAAAAACCTGTGTGTGTCGCAGCCTCCCCAGCACCCCCTAATTACTTACCTAAGCCCATCTCTCTCCAGCAAATCTGTCCACGAGTGTCTTAGTCGTCCTGAACACTCCTCCTGATTGGATGAGACACAGCCGCGGCGCCATTGGCTGTTAAATTCAGTTAGCCAATCAGAGGAGAGAGGGAGCAGGGCCAGGGCTCCGTGCCTGAATGGACACGGAGCTGTGACTCGGCTCGGGTGCCCCCATAGCAAGCTGCTTGCTGTGGGGGCACTCGACAAGAGGGAGGGGCCAGGAGCAGCAAAGAGGGACCCGAGAAGGAGGAGGATCCAGGCTGCTCTGTGCAAAACCACTGCACAAAAGGAGGCAAGTATTACATGTTAGTTATTTTTTTTTTTTTTTTGTACAAACAAGACTTTACACTCACTTTAAAGAGATTTACAAGAAAACTAACATTTCTGGCATATTGCCTTCTTAGATTTGCCTTTTTTCATGTTCTCATTACAACACCATAGAAAAAGGAGTGAAGCCGAGGACGTATGTTTGACATGTAGGAAATATTACACGATCTCAGGCTGCTGTAGTTGAACCACATTTAATGGTTGTACAGGAGCATCTCTAAAAATTTGAATATCAAAAAGTTTATTTATTTCAGTAATTGAATTCAAAAAGAGTGAAATATTTCAAGCATTAACTTCTTTTAATTTTGATGATTATGGCTTACAGCTAGCGAAAAACTAAAATTCAGTATCTCAGAAAATTTGAATAGTGAAAAAGTTCAATATTGTAGACTCATGGGGGTTAATTTACTAAAGGCAAATCCACTTTGCACTACAAGTGCACTTGGGAGTGCAGTCGATGTATATTTGAGGGGGACATGCAAGGAAAATAAAACAGCATTTTGCTTGTACGTGATTGGATGATAAAATCAGCAGAGCTTCCCCTCATTTCAGATCTTTCCCTCAGATCTAAAGCGACTGCACTTCCAAGTGCACATGTAGCGCAAAGTGGATTTGCCTTTAGTAAATCAATCCCCTAATGTCACAGTAGGTTACACAATCATGGAGAAGACTGCCGACTTGACAGTTGTCCAGTCATTGACACCCTCTACAAGGAGGGTACATCACAAAAAGGTCATTGCTAAAGAAGCTGACTGTTCAGAGTGCTGTATCCAAACATATTAATGGGAAGTTGAGCGGAAGGAAAGGGTGTGGTAGAAAAGGGTGCACAAGTAACAGGGATAACCGCAGCCTTGAGAGGATTGTGAAGCAAAGGCCATTCAAGAATTTAGGGGAGATTCACAAGGAGTGGACTACAGCTGGCGTCAGTGCTTCAAGAGCCACACACACACACACACACACACACACGTCAAGCCACTCCTGAGCCAGAGACGTTGGAAGCGTCTTAACTGGGCTTGGATTGGACTGTTGCCCAGTGGTCCAAAGTCCTTTTTTCGGATGAAAGTACAAGGTCCCAGAATCTGGAGGAAGAGTGGAGAGGTACAGAATCCAAGTTGCATTAGGTCCAGATTGAATTTGGGGAGCCATGTCATCTGATCCACTGTGGTCCTTTCATCAAGTCCAAAGTCAGCGCAGCCATCTACCAGGAAATTCTAGAGAACGTCATGCTTCCTTCTGCTGACCAGCTTAATGGAGATAGAGTAGTGCCACAGGCTGATTGCCTCCATGCCACAACCTATTGATGCAGTAATTCTTGCAAAAGGAGCCCCAACTAAGTATTGCGTGAATACCATACTGTACATGGACACACTTTTCAGTAAGCCAACATTTCTGTATTAAAAACCTTTTTTTTTATTGGTCTTATGTAATATTCTAATTCTCTGAGATACTGAATTTTGGGTTTTCACCAACTGTAAGCCATAATCGTCAACATTAAAAGAAAGAAATGCTTGAAATATATCGCTCTCTGTGTAATGAATCTATATAATAATATGAGTTGACTTTTTTAAATTTAATTACTTAAGTAAATTAACTTCTTGATGATATTCTAATTTTTTTGAGATGCACCTGTACTTTTAAGAAGACCCAATTTCACACACAAAGGTTCATGTGATTTTAGCCCTGCAGTTTCTACATGGAGGACAAGATTTTATTTAAGTAGTTGAACATACACAGCGCAAATTTCGGACGTTTATCGATTAACTGACCAGGATTCCAGCAGTGTGTGGCCTGTTGGCACCATCGCAATCTGAAAAATTGAAGGAGCCAGTGCAAATATGCCACCTGAACAGCAGATGCACCTAATCAGATGCCATCACTGTTCAAGGATTTTGGTGGGAGCTGGCAGAATTCAATAGCTGGCAGGGGAGATTCCTTCTTCCGCCCTGTTTATCATGGATGTGGGAATCAAGTGATTTTTCTTGATTGGTCCGCAGGGCTGAAAAAACAGACATCTCACAGTGTATGGCTAGCTTTAGAATTGAATATATATATATATATATATATATATATATATATATATATATATATATATATATATATATATATATATATATATATATATATAAATAAAAAATTTTTCTTATATTAGTGGACTGCAGTGCAATTGCTTATATCTAGATATGCAATGCCCCTCAATCATATTTTTAAACAGCCGTTTCAAGATAATGTAAAATCAGTCAAATTCCACTATAAAAGTAGTGTTTTCCCGCTACCAGTTCAAAAATCGTTTTTTTCCAAATAACCTAACTGCATTCATACAATCTGAATTTCAATATTCCAAGATAGTGAAGAGAAAAGGGAGATTACACAGCTTATTGAACTATAAAGAACATACTTTTCTATTATACTGTACTAAGAAAGGGAGTTGGGGAAGGAACTAGTATACTGTGCTTCATAGTAGTCAAGATAACCATAGATGGGGAAATCCCTCTCGCAGAGCCATTGTGGCAAACAGCGATTACTGCTAGCGGCTATGACAGCCGTTAAATCCAACAAGCTGATTGTGCCCACATTGATTGATGGATCAACTTGGGTACATTCAGCCTGCCCATATATGGTTTGAATCTTAGCTGGTCCCTGCTGAACCGGGCGAGATTCGAACGATCGATTGCTGGCTTTAAACGCTAAATTCACATAAAGATAAAGCAGCCCATTTTTTTTTCCCAACCAGCAGATTCAGGGGAAAAAAAAAATGGCTCCACTCCCCCCCATCCACACACTGAATGCAAATGTGGGAATCCTCCCAACTGAGCTATTGCATTCTGACAGCAGGGAGGCTTCACCACCATCAGAATACCCCCACCCCCTAGCAAAAACTTAAAAGACAATTATATAATTAACATGTTAATTGAACACAGCACTTAAGGCAGCCTAGGTGACCAGACAGTTAGTCTCCGCAGGTCAATGTGATCAGCTCTTTCAAGAATCATGTATTGTTCAGAATTAACAACCAAGAATAGTCCATGGACAAGTCCAAGAAAACAGTCTCTCAAAAATGTAACAAAAAAAAAGTAATATAGCAATACCAAATAACAGGGTGAATGTGGACAGAAAAAGGCCCTTGCAGCCAGTGTCTGCGACACAGACTACAGCCTGAAGCGCTGATTGAGAGGGAAAAATGTGACAGGGCAGTTGTACAAAAGTTGATTGGTAAATCAATTTCTCTACAACACCCTGCCTATACATGGATTGAAATGAAAAAACACAGTGGGTGCAGCGCTAATATTGATATAAATTAAATATGATATCCTTATGGTAAAAAATTATATAATAATCAACAAATTAGTGATACATACAATAGTGAGTGAAACCAAAAACCACTACGTAGAAAAAAGAAAAAAAAATATTCAAAAAAGAAAGAAAGAAAAAAAAAAAGGGAAAACTAAGGCAATGTCCCATAGCGAATAGAGACACCGCAGCTTTTATGTGACACAACCGCTTACGATGACACTTCGTTCCTGTAAGTGCAAATCTTTCTTTTAATAAATGAATCTGAATTGACATATTGCACTACGGGAGTGTCTATCTTTTATCTTTGAGCTACATTAGAAGATTGGCTGGTCCGGATGACCTTAGGTTAAGGTTTTGGGGAGACTTATAAATTCCCTGTGCTGGGCGAGACTGTTAGCAGCAGTCATGGCTTTTTGGCAAGGAAGCTACCTCACTTTTGGGCGTTGACCTGAACACACATTTGCTTTGGGAAGATTGGTGTCACAGCTTTTGTTTCCTGCAATTCATCTTTTCTCCTCTGGAGGCTTAATATACATGGTTTTTCTTATTTGATCACTATGGGACATTGCCTTAGTTTTCCCTTTTTTTCTTTTTTGAATATTTTTGTTCCTTTTGTCTACGTAGCGGTTTTTGGTTTCACTCACTATTGTATGTGTCACTAATTTGTTGATTATTATATAATTTTTTACCATAAGGATATCATATTTAATATATATCATTATCAGCGCTGCACCCTGTGTTTTTTATTCCGATGGAAGTTTTTTGGTATTGAACTTAGGTGCTGGCTGCTTTACAGTAATAATATTTTTATCATTTATTTGAGTTTTTATCTAGCGCAGCGTTGGCATTAGAGTATTTTTTATGGATTGAAATTAGGCTGGTCCATGCTGCACCAGTCGAATTTCAAACCAACTATGTCCGGCTTAAGTCCTTGCTTGTGCTCCCAACTATATCCTTAAGCTGGCCATACATGGATCGAAATTCGAATTTCAATCCATCTATGGCCATTCCCATTCATAATAAATCGATATAATCGACTGACTTCTCAAGAACTGGTTTGTTTGAAAATTTTGCTTTGATGGGGACATGCAAGGGCATGGGGGCTGCAACGCTGATCAGTGTATGCAGATGACGGGGGAGTCCCATTTGAATTCCCAGAATCTCAGCTATGAAAGTAATGAATATAAGCAATATTACACCGTTGTCAGAATACAATGACACAGCGGGGAGAATTCCCACATCCACCTTGAATGTGTGGATGGGGATATTAGTGCAAATTCCAGCGGCAAGATTCTTCAGATTCCTCAGATGGAATGACAGGTGTGTGGGAAAAGCTGCAATGACAGGCTGACAGCAGCCATAACTATTCGTGACTGTTATCATTGCCACCAATCATTGTTCCCTTACTGCGGGTAACTGCTGGCTGTGCAAACACTCACAATTACAGGTTGTGCATACCCCCAGTGTGAATGCAACGGAAAATGACTGCAGCTATCCCACTGGCAATCGCTGCAAAGTAAAAGCCTTCTTTAAAGCAGAACTTTACACTCCCTAACCCCCCCCCTCCACCCTTTTTTTTTTACCCCACTTAATTGGTTGAATGTCCTGTACATTTAAGGTATTCACCTGCCTAGCGGCTTCAGCGTTGTCCATCTGAGATCCGCTTCTTCTCTGCATCCCCCTCGGTCTTGCGCCGCAGTCTTCTTCTGCGACGTCATCGGTAAGCTGCAGGCTCTTCCGGGTTAAGCCAACGGCTTTACCAATGATGCACCGCCTGGCCCCTCCCCAATGAAGGACTATGCCTCCTGGGATACGAGATGTACATATCCCAAGGGGCGAAGCGGGCAAAGTGCATGTCATTCGCTTGTTTTTGGATACACATTGCTACATACATGTCAATGTCTTACCAATAATCACCCTCATCAGACTAAAACTGTCAATGCCATTTAGAGGCATATCCACAAAGGCAGTCTAACCAGATTTTAAAAATTGTGTTTTCACTTGTTTACACTCCTGACATTCAGAATAAATTAAAAGAAAAAAAAAAGGGGGAAGAGAATCCCTGTTACCTGCTTGACTTAACACTAAAACTTCCTATCGCATTAGACAGGATTACATGTGAGAACATAAAAAAGGCGCCGACTTCTATTTCTAGAAAGGTGTTCAGAACGGACAGCACCACCATGACTCATCGTTAAGGTAGAATAACCGGATCCCGATGTATCTGGTAAGCTTTGACCTAACAGCCGTTTCAGTAACCAGGTTTCACACAAAGAGCAGACACACCCCAGCCTGTGAGATGATAATGTCCTGGTGAGAAGCACAAAAAGAGGAATTGGACGCATTCCCTTTGCAAGGCCTTTGTTTTGGGTAAACAAAGCAACAGGGTTTTGAATGAAAGAGGGAAAAAAATAACTGTTTACACTTTTCACCAATGTATTTATTATTTTTTTCACAAGACTTTAAACTACTAGATGGAGATGCAGCATTAATTAAAGGTGTCTGTTTTTGCAGCAGCATTTTGTTTTGTTTTTTCTTTCCACCAGCTTGTTTGCTTTCAGCATTAAACCACTTGCTTACTGGGCACTTAAACTCCCCTCCTGCCCAGACCAATTTTGAGCTTTCAGCGCTGTCGCACTTTGAATGACAATTGCGCGGTCATACAACACTGTACCCAAATTAAATTTTTATCATTTTTTTCCCACAAATAGAGCTTTCTTTTGGTGGTATTTAATCACAGCTGGGATTTTTATTTTTTGCTAAACAAAAAAAGATGGAAATTTTTGAAAAAAAAAAAAAATCATGTTTAATAGTTTGTTATAAAATTTTGCAAACAGGTAATTTTTCTCCTTCATTGATATGCGCTGATGAGGCGGCACTGGTGGGCACGGATGGGCACAGATAAGGCGGCACTGATGGGCACAGATAAGGCGGCACTGATGGGCACAGATAAGGCGGCACTGATGGGCACAGATAAGGCGGCACTGATGGGCACAGATAAGGCGGCACTGATGGGCGTGCTGGTAGGCGACACTGATGTGGGTGCTGATGGGTGGCACTGTGGGCACTGATGGGTGGCATTGATTGATGGCACTGTGGGCACTGATGGTTGACTCTGGTGGGCACTTGTAGGCAGCACTGCTGCCTATTGCTTTGTGTTGTAAGAGCGCCGTGATCGGGACTGATGTCCCGATCACGGCCGCCGGTGATCGGGGTTTTTTTTCCTCCTCACACTGTCAGCGCGAGGAGGAAAAATAGCCGATTACCGGCTCTGTTTACATCACATGATTAGCTGTCATTGGCTGACAGCTGATCATGTGGTAAGGGGTCGGGACCAACCCCTTACTCTGATCTGTGATCAGGCGAGTCTCATAGACTCGCTGATCACCGAGCGCGCCGCGCGCACCCTGCAGGGGGCGCGCAGGCCACTTGTGCACGGGACGACGTCAATAGACGTAGTCCCGGCAATTTAGATCCGCGCTGTCGCTGTCATTTGGCAATGGCCCGGATCTGAAGCGGTTAAAGAGGAAGTAAACCCTCCTAGAAAAAAAAAAAAAAAAAACAAAAAAAAAAAACACACACCCTGCAAGATAAAGGCATAATGAGCTAGTATGCATAGCATACTAGCTCATTATGAATTACCCGAGAACGAAGCCCCCCGCAGCCATCCTCGTCTCCCCCTCAGGCAGCCGACATGTCGTCTGGGGCTTGCTTCTGGGTATCACAGCTCCGGCGCTGTGATTGGCCGGAGCTGCGACGACGTCACAGTACAAGTGAAGCAATGGCTCGTTTGTGCCATTACTTCAGTTGGCTTAAGTGCGCATGTGCTGCATGACGTCGGCACATGCATATACAGGGATATATTCTAAACCGTGCATGTTTAGGAGATATCCAGTGCAGCTACAGGCAAGCCTAATTATAGGATGGCCTGTAGTTTAAGGTGGTTGTAAAGGGTTTGCAACCACTTTAAGGCCAGATTCACATTAATGTACGTGTTACCACTACACATTTGGCATGCATCATGGTGCCACCTGCATTATAGCACCCTGCAATGCATGACAACACGTTAGTTTGTGTTAAGCCCCTTTAACATTGGCGATCTGATCAGGTCCGCCTGTCAACTTTTCAAGCAGACCTGTTTGGATGGTTCATTTATCTCTATGGACTGGTGGATATATACAGACTTGTGTTTGTTTACAGCCGTCTACCTCCAAACTGATCGGCAAAAAAACAAAAAAAAAAAAGAAAGGGTAGGGGATCTGTTCCCCTCCATCCAGGCAGATCAGAGAGAAGTGGTGTAAATAGACAGCCGTTTACACCAGACCGATAATAGAGCAGAGAGGGCTGTGTCCGTGTCCTCTGCAGAAACTGAGCAGTCACAGACCGGTCACCCACCCACTCTGCTCAGTCAGATCCCCTGCTGAAGAAAGCGGACCAGCACAGCGAAAAAAGGGGGCTTACAAAAACTATTCATGTGTGTTTTTAAAGCAAACTTCCATCCCTGATTTGTTCCTATAGGTAAGCCTATAAAATAGGGCTTATAGGTATTGTAAATATCTCCTAAATGCGTACTGTTTAGGAGATATTTACTATAAATGCGTCATTAGCACATGCGGGTGGCCGTTCCTTCAAAGCCCTGTGCCATAAATGGTGGCTCCCCAGCGCATGCACGGGAGTGATGTCATCGCGGCTCTGGCCAGTCACACAGCTGGCGTCTGTGGACCCGGAAGGAAGACGGGTGAAGATGGAAGCGGCCTCCAGCAACAACATGGTATCACTGGAATGCTTAGTTTTCAGGTAAGTTTAATATAATGTGCTAGTATGCAATGCATACTAGCACATGTGTTTACCTTGCAGGTAAGAGGAAAAAAAAAACCTGAACCAGTGGTTTACAACTGCTTTAAGCACATCGGGGTGTGCTGGCAGCCCATTCATTTTCAATGCAACTTATACTAACGTGTGAGATTATGGGTAACACATTTTGAATGGCAACCCAATGTAATACACCTGCTTTATTATAGTACACTACAATGCACATCAACGTATAGTAAAAAAAAAAAAGGAAGCACGTGGAGATGTGTTGGTAGCCAATTCATTCTGAATGTGTTGCCTTAACACAGCACACAATAGTAGATATAATGCGCGTTAACGCACTGCGCATAAGTAAATGGGCCAATAGTTGGTCAAATTATTTCAATATAAGCTGTGCATGTTACTAAATCACCGATTGGTGCTACAGGACATGGGTACATCAATTATGAACCCTCTTTGCAGGAAGCGCTTTGTTTTTCATTTTTATGCTAGAAAAGATTGCTTTGAAGCTTAAGTTACAATGCAGATTTTTTTGATTTTCTTTGAAAAAAAAAAAATCACGATTTATATCCACCCTGCTTGCCTGCTCTGCGCAGTGGTTTTGCACACAGCAGCCCCGATCCTCCTCTTCCCAGGTCCCCTGCCAGTACTCTTGGCTCCTGCCAAGTGCCCCCAAAGCAAGCAGCTTACTATTGGGGCACCCAAGCAGGCTCGCTCCTGAGCCGCAACTGCATGTCCATTCACACAGACACAGCTTGGCCCCGCCCCCTCTCCCTCCTCGTTGGCGCACTGGCTGTGATTGACAGCAGCGGGAGCCAATAGCATAGAGAAGGTTAGAATGCATAAAGGTAAAAGTACCTTCATGCCTTTACAAACACTAACTAAATGCTATAGTGCAGGGATATGCAATTAGAGGACCTCTAGCTGTTGCATAACTACAAGTCCCATGGGGCATAGCAAGACTGACCGCCACAAGCATGACATCCAGAGGCATGATGGGACTTGTAGTTTTGCAACAGCTGGAGGTCCATTAATTGCATATCCCTGCTACAGTCTAAGACGGAGGTGGTGTAGCAGTTCATCTTTAGATTGAAAGCTCTCACAGGACAGGGCTTTCCTACCCCTCCTCTTTTAAATAGTACCGTCTCCCTTTTTTTTTGTAAAGCGCTGCACAAACTGTTGGCGCTATATAAATCCTGTATAATAATCTAATGAGTGAAGGTCTGATCTGATTTAACCACTTCCGGACCGCCGCACGCCGATATACGTCCTAACCTTGAAGAGAAATATCGTTATGGCAGCAACTAGCTGCCATAACCCCAGTATCCTCTTCTTCGGCCAGCAGTCCGGTTTCCGATAATAGTGGTCTCTGCGGCGGATTCAGCGCAAGATCACTTATCAGCGGCGGGAGAGGGCCCCCCCCGCCGTGCTCCGGTGCCCTCCGCCACTTAATGGAGTTGCCGATCGGATGCTCTTCCTTGCTGGGTATGGAGACGAGTGAGGGGAAGATAGCCCCCACCAGTCTTCAAACATTGCAGGGCGGAAGCAACGTCAAAACTTCACATCCGCCCATAGCTCTTAAAAAAGTCTTTTTGACCCCAGATCTCATATTTAAGAGGTACTGTAATGCTTGTTTTCTATTACAAGGGATGTTTACTTAACTGTGGTCTTATTGTTTAATTAAAAAAAGTTCACTTGTAAGACCCCTGCGCAAATGCGGTGTGCCACAGTATTGCAATGACCACCATTTTATTCTCTAGGGTGTTAGAAAGATAAAATGTATAATGTTTGGGGGTTCTAAGTAATTTTCTAGCAAAAAAAAAAAAAAAAAAACTGCTTTTAACTTGTAAACAACAAATCTCAAAAAGAGGCTCAGTCTTTAAGTGGTTAAAACCTGCCTATGTTTATTGTTCTTTTCACACCTACCTCATGCATCTATACGTACAGTGCCCATGCAGTGAAAGAATGAATCATGGTCCCATAAAAGACTATAAATGCAGTTATATTTTTAGGACATTTTTCAAGTAGGCTGAGAGATCTCGCTCATTAGTTTCCTGCTCAGCCTCCATCATACCATACAGTTATGTGATAAACACAAGCCATGCTGCAGTTACAGCTTCTATGTTGAACATTGCATAGTCTGTAATCAACCTTACAAATAGCTAAGAAGCGTGTTTATTCTTCTGGTTACCTAGCAACAGCATCCCTTCTGAACACTACTGAAGTAAAAGTGGAGCTGTCTCCCACAGCAACCAACTGGCTTGGATCATCGATCACATGGGACTAGGGCTGCAACTAACGATTATTTTCATAATCGATTAGTTGGCCAATTATTGTTTCGATTAATCGATTAATCGGTTAATAACCTTAAGAAAAAGTGTGGTGAAAAATTTAGTTAATATGTAAAGTTTAAAAAAAGGCAATTTATTCCTAAATATCTTAATACGCAGGGGTAAATATAAATAACCAACTATATGGTTAGGGAGTAAAATATTTAATCCTCTCTGAGAATAACAGACAGAAGAGATATACTGTATATACTATTAGAGGTTGAATCTGGTAAATATCAGACTCAGATCAAATTTTTTTATTTAAAGAAAAAAAAAATTCTAGACTGTTTTGCAGATTTTCAAACCGAACTGTAAAATTACATGCTTTTCTGCAGCTTCTCCATTGAAGTATATTGAACCAAAAAAGCACTGTTTTGCATTGAAAAAGGTCCTTGACCCTTTCCAAATACACAGCGGCTGAAAAAAGCATAGATGTGAACGTTAAATGAACTGTAGTGCATTTCTGTAAAAAGCACCAAAAACACATGGGTGGGAACCAAGCCAAAAGGCTGGATTCACACTTATGCAGTTTTAGTGCTTTTTGCATTTTACAGATTTGCACTATAGTCCATTTAACATGGTTTCTTATGGAACACGTTCTGTAGTGCAAATCTGCAAAATGCAAAAAGCACTAAAAATGCCATAGGTGTGAATCCAGCCTAAGAAAATTAGTAACATAATGGAGTTTAAAAAAAAAAAATGTTTTTTTACTGTGCAACAGTGAAAGTAATATTTACAGTAGAGATTATTTGCTCTTTTTGTACTATATAGGGCTAATTTTAGCTTTTTTAACCCCATTATGTTACTGGCCGATTAATCGATTATGAAAATAGTAATCGATTAATTTCATAATCGATTAGTTGTCGATTAATCGATTAGTTGTTTCAGCCCTACATGGGACAATTTGGCAAACTCTGGGACACAGCTGGTGTTACCAGTAAATGAAAAATAAAACATGATTTGCTCTAACAGGTCAGCCAATGTATGAAGTTCTATAAATTTACCCCAAAGATGGCCCTACACATTACCGACGGCACAATCTCATATTTAACAAAGTGAAGGCTTAGCCGTTTAATATACTTAAAGGTATTCTGCATTTAAGCCTGGGCAGTAGTACAAGGTTAATAATAAATCATAAAAGAACAACCCCTCTCACCTATGTAGATGCTGCATCTGATGCTGTTGCTGTCCCCTACCATCTCTACACCGAGAACCGAGCAATCAAAGACCGCTGGACGCTTAGTTCTCGGGTCCGCTCTGAGCACAAACAGTGACTGTCAGTTACCACTCTGTTCTTTGCCCCTCCTGGAGTGCCAGGCTGTGCAGGCCGCTGGCTCAGGCTCGCAGTGGTCTGCTGAGAGGCTGACCCAACTGCCAGTCAGGCACATGGGCGGATGTAGACAATATTGTCAGAAACCCTGCAGAGTCTGGATCGGCTCTGATGTCAGCTGAATCTGGGTCACAGGAGCGCAGAACTAAGTGGACTCTTGTAATTCACAGAAGTATGGCCAATAAAGCTTAAACCATACTTATCTAACTGTAAATTCACACTGGTCTGGTCTATTGTGGTGCCTTAATGATTGTGCGATAACATGCACTGCATTAGAGCTTCTTCACCCTATTTCTAATGAACTGTGCTAATATGTACAGACTAATGCTTGACAAAACTGCACATAGAAAACAACTTTAGACACCAGAACACTGTTAAAACGGTATTCCACATTAAAAAAGGTAGTAAACCGCTGGGAGAAAAAAAAACCCTGCAAGACAATAGCACAATGTGCTAGTATGCATCGCATATTAGCATAATATGAAATACCTTAGAACGAAGCTCCCGCAGCGCTCCCGATCACTGCTGAGGGAGCTGACATGTTCCCTCTGTGTTTCTTTCAGGATCGCTGGCTCTGACGCTTTCAGTAGCCGGAGCCACGAAGATGCCACTCTCGCGTGCGGGAGCCCTTCGTTCTGGCAGGATAGGCCGGACCTGCAGGGAGCATGCGCCATGTACATCAGCGGCTGCATGCAGGGTCAATATCTCCTAAAATATATACTTTTTACCTACAGGTAAGCCCGATCATAGGAAAATCACCAATCAGGCAATACAACAGCTTCAACGGCTAATGCAGTACCTTGCATTACAATATAGACATTTTACACTTTTATTTGATGCAACTGCACCATGTCGCTGTAACATTCTACAACACTCTGAGGTGCAGAGACTTAAAAGAAGGGGCATTTTAGGACAGCTCAATAAAAAATTATCAGTAAAGCATCCAATCACCCCTACACATCACACACCAGCATGCATTTTAGCAAGTTACCCATCTCAAAAAAACACCCATTGTGTACCTTATTTCTACCTTTTCCGGCGTAGTCACACGACTGCAAATCATTTTGGCAAGTCTGAGGGATTGGTGGGCATAAAAGTATGCATCTAATTATATCACTGCTGGAAAGCCAATAGAAGTGAGGATGAAAAAAAGCAGTATGTGCACATTCAGAACGAGTGGTGCCAGAGCTCAGTCTGGATATTCCATTCCACAATGCAGCTGTATACTGTTCTTAGATTGTAAGAGGAAATGAGTCCATACACAGTGAGCTTCCAAAGCCCAAGTCTGTTTAACAGAACAAGCTCTTGCAGTTAAAGGGATGAGACAAACCATTTAGGACATCATGCACACAGGACATTTTTGCAGCTGTTCTTAAGGACGCCTGGAGTTTTTTTTTTTCCTGCTTAACCCCTGTATGTTAGCCTATATGACCATGCACACATAGGCTTTTAGCAGCATTTGGGAGCAGGGGAGAAAAATAACCCACTACCAATGCGCCCAGGAGCAGCAGAGTTTTGGCTGAAAAAATGCTTGACACATTCAATGGCAAAAAAAATATTATTCTGCCAATCAAAAAGAATTATTGCCCAAGCACCTGACTCCTGTAAACACATATAAACACTTGTATCGCCCGACGCAATGTCTATTCAGTTCCGGGCAGGTATTTTTTTTAATTTCTACATATAAACCTGCTGTGGGGAAGCAGCAGGGCTCATTTGTAAGGTTAAGTCACCACCAGTATGTATCCCAGGCTCTGCTTGCTCATCTGTGGCCTGGGACCATCCACAGATTGGCAAACGGAGCCAGGGACTGGCATAGCGGAGGGAGGAGAGCGATGAGAGTTCTCCTCATCTTGTTCTCGGAAGCGATGCATATGTCGTCACTTCCAGGTCCCCGTTGACAATTTCCCCGACCATCATGGCTGGGAAAGAGTGTAATGCAATGTGATCTGTACTGCATTACATTCAGTGGCGCACAGGGGAGACATGCAGTCAGTGTTTTAGAACCTGTCACCAAAAAATCATCCCATAGGGGACTTTTTGTCCCCTACAGGATTAAAAAAATTAAAAGTAAAAAAACATATTTTTTAAATTGTGAACAATTTAAAAGGGATTGTAATGTCACAATTTAAAAAAAAATAACAAACATGTTATACTTACCTCCTCTGTGCAGTTGGTTTTCTCGGGTTCCTCTTCGCTGCTCCTGGCCCTCCCTCATACAGAGTGCCCCCACAGCAAGCAGCTTGCTATGAGGGCACCTGAGCTGAGTCACAGCTCCCTGTGTCCATTCAGACATAAAGCTCCAACCCGGCCCCGCCCCCTGATTGGCTAACTGAGTTTGACTGACGGCCACGGGAGCCAATGGCATAGCTGCTCTGTCTCAGCCAATCAGGAGGAAAATTCGAACCCTTACAACCCCTTTAGGCTGGGTTCACATGGTTGGGAATTGGATGTGGGTTTCGCAGCATCCAATTCACATAGCAGGAGATTGTGACCGGCTCTCTATGGATCCAGTTCATACATCTCCGGAGCGGCTCCTGAGCGAATCGCAAAGGACTTCTGTACGTCATTTGGTCCGTTTCAGCCTAAGACTACGCCGCATCATTTTTGTGAATAAATGTACAAGTACAGACCATCCTTTGCAGCTGTCGGCTTCTAGTTCTCAATTAACTACCATGGCACTGTTGAGGGATCTGGTAGTTCATTGATTATTCCTGTCAGAGCAAAACTGTCCGCCTGTATGATGTACAGCTTACACTGACAGTCTGCAGGAATCCTGCAGGGCACCAGTGATCTACTGATCGCTGTTGCAAGGCTTTCCAGGCTCCTACAAAAAGTAAATGCACGTTTTTTTTTAAACTGCAAACAAATGTGCATTTTTATAAAAGATGAAATTATATCATGAATGCTGCTGCCAGACTCATCTTATCTACCTTAAGAATCACCACCCCTCTCCACCAATCCCTACACTGGCTCCCGATCGCCCAGCAAATTAAAATTCAATATACTAACCACAACATACAAAGCCATTCACAACTCTGCCCCGAGCTACATCACCAATCTTGTCTCCAAATATCACCCAAACCATCCTCTCCGCTCCTCTCAAGACCTCCTACTCTCAAGCAACCTTTTTCTACCACCTGCCCACCCCCTATTAGATTGTAAGCTCTTCTGAGCAGGGCCCTATTGTATATTATTGTATTGTTGTAGCTGTATTGTCTACCTTTTTATATTGTAAAACGCTGCATAAAATGTAGACGCTACGTAAATTCTGTATAATAATCCTTTAAAAATTTTTTTTTAAAAAAGAGCCTTTATAATCACTTCAGCTCTGGAATTTCTACCCTCCTTCATGACCAGGCCATTTTTTGCGATACGGCACTGCTTTACTTTAATTGACAGTTGCGCGGTCCTGCAACGCTGTACCCAAATAACATTTATGTCCTTTTTTTCCCAAAAACAGAGCTTTCTTTTGGTGGTATTTGATCAAACTCTGTGGTTTTTATTTGTTGCGCTATATACAAAAAAAACCCCGACAAATTTAAAAAATAAACAGTATTTTTTACTTTCTGCTATAAAACACATCCAATAAAATAAATGAAATCGAATTTCTTCATCAATTTAGGCCAATATGTATTCGGCTACATTTTATTGGTAAAAAGAAAAAAAACACCAAAATGTGTATATTGATTGGTTTGTGCAAATGTTATAGCGTCTACAAACTATGGGATAGATATCTCTATTTATTTATTTATTTTTACTAGCAATGGCAGCAAACAGTGATTTATAGCGGGACTGTGATATTGCGGCGGACAATTCAGATACTAAATGGCACTGTTGACACTTTTTGGGGACCAGTGACATTAATATAGTGATCAGTATTAAAAATTATGCACTGGTCACTGTACTAATGACACTGGCAGGTAAGGGGATAACATCAGGGACGATCAAAGGGTTAAAGCGGAGTTCCACCCAAAATTGCAACTTGCGCTTTAAGGGAAGGCGATTCCCCCCCCCACCTAACATGCCACATTTGGCATGTATTTTTTTTGGGGGGGGGAGCAGGGGCGGATACCCTCTTTTTTAGATACCCTTTCTTTTAACCACTTCCTCACGGCGCACCCCAGCACCGGAAAGGAGATCACCTCTCCCCCCCCCCTCCCACTTGGCAATCATCTGGGACACGTCACAGGTTCCAGATGATTGCCTGGCCAGTCATGGTGCGGCTGGCGCATGCGCAGTGCCTGCACGGCTGTGAAGTCACAGCCGGCTGCGCACAGTGACAATGCCGGCGCCGCAGAGAGGAGGGTGAGACACGATCGGGGCTTCATTTCCCTGCATCGCTGGACCCAGGGACAGGTAAGTGTCCGATTATTAAAAGTCAGCAGCTGCAGTATTTGTATAGTATTTGTATCTGCTGACTTTTAATTTTTGGTCTTTTTTTAAGCGGAACTCCGCTTAAAAATGTGTTCCCTGGGAGTGATTACTGTGTAGGGGTTCTTGTACTGTGGGAAGGCAGAGATCGGTGTTTCTGCTTAGCAGAAACACCGGTTGAACTGGATGGACTTGTGTCTTTTATTCAACCAGACTATGTAACTATCACAGCCTTCCTTTGTCACAGAACGGCGATCTGCCTTGTTTACATTGGCAGAATGGCGATCTGCCAGAGTCCCTTAACGATTAGCAGGTCCCAGTGGACATCGCGTCCGCCGGACCTGCTGATTGGCTCCCGCTGTGTCCAGTCACAGTGGGATTGCGTTGTCGGTGGCACGTGTGTGTGCGCGCCCTAGTAGTGCAGAATGCCACGCAGGTACGCAAGTCTGCCCAGAGCGGCTATCCTGCCGCAGTAAACGTATGTGGGGCGACCAGCATCTGTTTAATGCGCAACTAAACCCTCCTATCATTTCCAGCCATCTTAGCTTGTGTGTGTGATCTGCCACGGTGATCAGTTAAGACAACGACCAACAGTTTGAGGGCACAAGCCAAACATGACAGTTAATCACGGAATGGCTTGAAAAAAATAGTTATAATTGTTTTGTTTTTTTTGAACTGTTAAAGTCGATGGGTTTAGTTCCACTTTGTTGGTTCTATTTATGTCCGTTTTTAGGCGAATGATAATTCCTTTGTTTACACTTTTTTTTCCCCTCACCAATGGAGAGATTTCTTAAACAATTAGGAATAATAAAAAGGATGTAGACTGACGTAAATGGGATCCATATTTATCAGTATTATATTACAAAAACAGATGATGTCTGTGTGAGAGGATCTGCAAAAAAAATGTTGGATACTGACAAAGAACAAAAAAATAAATAAAAATGGAATACAACGTATAAAAAGAGATAAAATGGAAGCCAGTGCAATCCTTGTCCCCCAACACCCATCATGGGGGAGAGTGAACGCAGCCTGACGCTCGGACTGTGATATTGGGTTGCTATGGACAACATCACCCTGGTAACAGTATCCAGGGAACCCCTCCCCGGGATTGTTTACAAGGAGAGGCGATGATGAGGAGAATCTTCGGACACAATAACCGTTCTCTGTGCTCCCCCCCTCCTCATCCCTCCATTGTCCACATAGGACGACGGCTCGTCTCCCAGCCCGGCACACCATCACACAGAGCGGACACACTGGGCGGGGCAGTGCCGAGTCACCGCTCGGGGCCTCCTCCATCCCCACAGCCGGCCGCCTGCCTCACACCGTGCGGGCAAACACCAAACTCGAGCAGCCTGCGGCCTACGCCTAGTCATAGAACGACGACGGCGATTACCTCCCTCCCCCCCACCCACCCCTCCGGAGAGCGAAGCGCACACTCCCCGGAGCCCCCACACCCTTCCCCGCACTCACCGGCGATAGGTCTCAGCTATCCGTGTCCCGAGCATTTCTAACTGCCGGCGGGGGGCTCGCCTGGCGGAGAGCGGGGAGCATCGTGTCCTTCCGGCTGCTCAGCGCTTCTTCCTGCTCCCAGAATCCTCCGCGGCGACCGCCGCCGTCTCCCCTCCCCCAACCTGCCTCATTCCCCCCTCCCTCCTTCCCCCACAGCGTCCCTACAGGCGGCGCTCCCTCCCCACAACTGGCCTGTGTGTCACGTGACGTGGCCCCTCCCCTCCCTACTACACCCAGACAACCAAATGTGTCATCTACTACACCCCTCCCATCCCTACTACACCTAGAGAACCCCTTGTATGTTGTATCATCTACTACACCCAGAGAACCCCTCGTATCATCTACTACACCCCTCCCCTTTCACTGTTGTCAAGTCATCAGACAGTTGCAAATCAGTGGTCTTGCTATCAGACAAGTTAGCAAGACCACTGATTTGCAACTGTCTGATGGCTTGACTCCAGTGGGGAGGGGAGGTCACACACTCACCCGGTGTACACCCGGTGTGTTCTGGGGGGGAGGGGAGGTCACACACTCACTCACCCCATGTACATCCGGTGTGTTCTGGGGAGAAAGTTCCCCTCGGCGGATAAGGACCCCCTGTACTGGAACCACAACTCGCTCTGCACGCTCCCGCTTCCCTCATTGGCTGATCCCCTGCGCCGCTCATTGGTCCGCCCGCCTGTCCGTCACCCTCCAGAGCTACGTCACCCGCACGCCTGCTCTACACTTCCAATAGCAACCGCGGGAATAGGAACAACGCGAGGCCTGCCGGGAGAAAGGGGCGGGTCCGAGAAAAGAGCGCGCACCTGACTGACTGAACCAGTGAGCTACATCCCCTCACAAAGCGTCATTCACCGTATATAGCCAGAGCTAGAGCTGTGACGTGTGTACTCTATGTATATAGCTAGAGCTGTGACGTGTGTACTCTGTATATAGCCAGAGCTAGAGGTGTGACGTGTGTACTCTATGTATATACACCCCGATCTAGAGCTGTGACGTGTGTACTCTATGTATATATCCAGAGCTAGAGCTGTGACGTGTGTACTCTATGTATATACACCCCGATCTAGAGGTGTGACGTGTGTACTCTATGTATATATCCCGATCTAGAGGTGTGATGTGTGTACTCTATGTATATATCCAGAGCTAGAGGTGTGACATGTGTACTCTATGTATATACACCCCGATCTAGAGGTGTGACGTGTGTACTCTATGTATATATCCCGATCTAGAGCTGTGACGTGTGTACTCTATGTATATATCCAGAGCTAGAGCTGTGACGTGTGTACTCTATGTATTGACACCCCAATCTAGAGGTGTGACGTGTGTACTCTATGTATATATCCCGATCTAGAGGTGTGATGTTTGTACTCTATGTATATATCCAGAGCTAGAGGTGTGACGTGTGTACTCTATGTATATAGCTAGAGCTGTGACGTGTGTACTCTATGTATATAGCTAGAGCTGTGACGTGTGTACTCTATGTATATAGCTAGAGCTGTGACGTGTGTACTCTGTATATAGCCAGAGCTAGAGGTGTGACGTGTGTACTCTATGTATATACACCCCGATCTAGAGCTGTGACGTGTGTACTCTATGTATATATCCAGAGCTAGAGCTGTGACGTGTGTACTCTATGTATATACACCCCGATCTAGAGGTGTGACGTGTGTACTCTATGTATATATCCCGATCTAGAGGTGTGATGTGTGTACTCTATGTATATATCCAGAGCTAGAGGTGTGACATGTGTACTCTATGTATATACACCCCGATCTAGAGGTGTGACGTGTGTACTCTATGTATATATCCCGATCTAGAGCTGTGACGTGTGTACTCTATGTATATATCCAGAGCTAGAGCTGTGACGTGTGTACTCTATGTATTGACACCCCAATCTAGAGGTGTGACGTGTGTACTCTATGTATATATCCCGATCTAGAGGTGTGATGTTTGTACTCTATGTATATATCCAGAGCTAGAGGTGTGACGTGTGTACTCTATGTATATACACCCCGATCTAGAGGTGTGACGTGTGTACTCTATGTATATACCCCGATCTAGAGGTGTGACGTGTGTACTCTATGTATATACACCCCGATCTAGAGGTGTGATGTGTGTACTCTATGTATATACCCCAATCTAGAGGTGTGATGTGTGTACTCTATGTATATATCCCAATCTAGAGGTGTGATGTGTGTACTCTAAGTATATACACCCCGATCTAGAGCTGTGACGTGTGTACTCTATATACACCCCGATCTAGAGCTGTGACGTGTGTACTCTATGTATATATCCCGATCTAGAGGTGTGACGTGTGTACTCTATGTATATACACCCTGATCTAGAGGTGTGACGTGTGTACTCTATGTATATATCCAGAGCTAGAGGTGTGACGTGTGTACTCTATGTATATATACCCCGATCTAGAGGTGTGACGTGTGTACTCTATGTATATACTCCAATCTAGAGGTGTGATGTGTGTACTCTATGTATATATCCAGAGCTAGAGGTGTGACGTGTGTATCCTATGTATATACCCCGATCTAGAGCTGTGACTTGTGTACTCTATGTATATACCCCGATCTAGAGGTGTGACCTGTGTACTCTATGTATATATCCCGATCTATAAGTGTGATGTGTGTACTCTATGTATATACTATATACCACTGTCCTATATATGTCTCTATATACTATATCCACCGTATATACCCAGATATAGAAATGTGACCTGTATACTCTCTGTATATACTATATACCACTGTCCAATATATCTATATATACTATATCCCCCGTATATACCCAGATATGGAGGTGTGACATATGTACTCTGTATATACTATATATCCACTGTGCTATATATATCTTTATATACCCAGATATAGAGATGTGACGTGTGTACTCTCTGTATATACTATATATACTATATACCACTGTCCTATATATCTCTATATACTATATCCCCCGTATATACCCAGATATGGAGGTGTGAGGTATGTACTCTCTGTATATACTATATATCCACTGTCCTATATATATATATATATATATATATATATATATATATATATATTCTATTTCTTCATGTAGACTTGTAAAGTTGCTGAGAGGTCCACTTTAAGGTCTGCCTGGAGTCCTGCTATGAAGCCTTGATTGCTGAGCTCTTCTTGTCCAGGATAGGGACTCTTACGTCTTCCCTTCTTCTTGTCTCAGGAAGAATACCTCAGCTCCTTGTTAAGTGAATATCAAGAGAAAGATGAAGTGGAGCAACAAAGAGCGCTGTGTGCCAAAGCCTGCTGAAGATCCTCCAAGGGTAAGTACTAGCAGATAACAGCCCCTGCTTCACCACAGCGACACACATTATTTTCTATCAAAGCTGCTGCTAGAATGGAAATCACCTTGCCTTAAGTGTGGACCCCCGAGCAGAGGAAATATTTTGGCACTTACTGGGCATGTACACGCCGTGGCCTCCCCTTTCCATCCCTCTAACCACCCTATTGGTCTGTGTAGCTTCCTGTCATACATGTACTGCATTATGACCACTAGATTGAGCTGAGGATCATTCTTATTTTCTTATTCCTGCTGGGGGGGTGTCAGTGTCAGGATGGGGGGTGTCGGTGTAATATTCCTGGGGGGACGTCAGTGTCAGGATGGGGGGGTGTCGGTGTAATATTCCTGGGGGGGTGTCAGGATGGGGGGTGTCGGTGTAATATTCCTGAGGGGACTTCAGTGTCAGGATGGGGGGTGTCGGTGTAATATTCCTGGGGGGACGTCAGTGTCAGGATGGGGGGTGTCGGTGTAATATTCCTGCTGGGGGGACGTCATTGTCAGGATGGGGGGGTGTCGGTGTAATATTCCTGCTGGGGGGTATGGGTGTAATATTCATGTTGGGGGGGTATGGGTGTAATATTCCTGCTGGGGGGGTATGGGTGTAATATTTCTGCTGGGGGGGTATGTGTGTAATATTCCTGCTGGGAGGGTGTCGGTGTAATATTCATGTTGGGTGGGTATGGGTGTAATATTCATGTTGGGGCTTGTCGGTGTAATATTCCTGATGGGGGAGTATGGGTGTAATATTCATTTTGGGGGGGTATGGGTGTATTATTCATGTTGGGGGGACGTTTGTGCAGGAAGTTCTTGTCGTATGATGGACACGGCGAGGATTTGGTCACACCTAGGTGTTCTGGATTCCCGAATGAGTGCAAAACGCAGCACACGCTTGCGATCCCTTTACTTTCAATATCATCCCAATCAAGGCGTGATTTTGCCGCGATTGTTGCCTGACGGCCTATGGGAAATAGGCATCCCGCAATTTTTTTTGTGTGATTTGTCAGGTGACAATATTGTCCCATGATTTGGGGTGCCATTGAAAATAACTGGATCACAATCTGGAATCGCAGTAATTCCGCCCGCGATCCGGAAGGCCTAGGTGTGATCGCAGCCTAAGCGTCTTCTATCAGTTGCTGGGTTCACCTTCTATAGATTCTGGGGGAACATTTTCTTCCTCAAACATTCCACACATTCGCTTCATTCTTCATTCCACCCTTGTATAGCGCTTTTCTCTCTGAGGACTCCAAGTATTGGAGAAGGCGTTGGCCGGGAATCGAACCCAGGTCAGCTGCTTGAAAGGCAGCTATGCTCACCAGTGCACCACCAACACAAGGTAGCATGTCTTTGTAGTGTGGGAGGAAATCGGAGTACCCGGAGGAAACCCCCGCAAGCACAGGGAGAACATGCAAACTCCATGCAGATAGTGTCCTGGTCAGGATTTGAACCATGGACCCCAGTGCTGCAAGGCTAACCCCTAAGCCTCTGTGCTGCCTGTATGCGGCCTCTGTTCTCTAAGGCCCGCCCCCGCTGAACGGATTTCATCAATTATGTCCACTCAAAGCGCCTCCAGAAGAAATCCAAACTTATCCTAAACTGCAATCTATGTATATAACACTCCAAAACACACCCAAAGAATACCGGCCTCCAACCTCCCCTCAGCCGGTCCAACACACGCCCAAGGGGGAGGGGGAGTATGGAAGAGGGAGAGAGGGAGGAAAGGAGGGGGGGAGGGGAGGTTAGGGGTAAGGAAGGGGTGTGGGGGTTCCCCCCAACCCTCACCCCCTTCTTTCTCCAACCTTTCCTCCCCCCCCTTTTCCTCCCTCTCTCCCTCTTCCATACTCCCCCTTGTTCTTCAGGTGATTATGTTTTGGCGACGTATTGTCGAACCTTAAAGCTTCTGCAGAAGCTGCAGAAAGGTAAATAGAGGGCTGATGGGAAGACTCTCCGGTTACTGGAGTGGCAGCTCGCACCAGTGTAGGGACCTGTGTTGGTACAGCCGTACCTGGTCCCAGGGAGGCTTCCTCAGACTTTTTGTTGAGTCTTCTTCTAGGAACAGCCAATTGTCTTGTTTGTCCAGCTGCATTGATAGTTGGTGATTTTGAAGTTCCAAAAACGAAAATGGAGGGCTGATGGGAAAACCCTCTGGTTACTGAAGTGGCAGCCACCAGTGTAGGGACCTGTATTGGTACAGCCATACCTGGTCCCTCGGGAGGGTTCCTTAGAATTTTTGTTGAGTCTTCTTCTAAGAACAGTCAATCATCTTGTTTGTCCATTTACATTCATAGTTGGTGATTCAGAAGCTCCAAAAAGGGAAATAGAGGGCTGATGGGAAGGCCCTCTGGATACTGGAGTGGCAGCCGCCACCAGTGTAGGGACCTGTGTTGGTAAAGCCGTACCTGGTCCCTGGGAGGTTCCTCAGACTTTTAGTTGAGTCTGTGATTCAGAAGCTGCTGATGAACGTCACATTCTGCCAGAGTCTCAGTGGTAACGCCACAATCTGCCGGTGTCTTAGTGGGAAAGTTACATTTTGCCCGAGTCTCAACAGAATCGTTGCATGCTGGAGGAGTCTCAATGTGAATGACACGTGGTTGATTTAACATTTTTTCCACCCTTTTGGTTATTTTCTTTCCCAACAGAGCTGCACCCTGCTCATTTAAGTGCAGTCCATCCCTGCTGTAGAGCAAGTGACCAATTGAAAAGTCAGTCCAGGTCTCCATGAAGCCAAACCCCTCCTTCCTGCACCAATTCTTCAGCCACTTGCTAAGCTCCCTAAGCTCCTGTTGCCTCCTTGGTGTGGCTCGAGGTACAGGCAGTATTTCTGAAAATGCTGCCTTGGAGGTCCTTTTCTTCAATATAGCCCCTAAGTCCCTGAAATCATTTTGTAGGGTGCTCCATTTTCTTCTAATGTTGTCATTGGTTCCAATATGTACCATGACAACTGGATCCTCCCCAGCCCCATCCAACAATCCGTCCATCCGATCTGCAATGTCCCGAACTCGTGCGACTGGGAAACAATATACTGTTCGTTGATCGCGGTCATTCTGACAGATTGTCCTCTCTGTCCCTCTAAAAACAGAGTCCCCTACCACCAGGATCTGCCTATTCTTTTCTTTAAGCTTGCCCTCATCTTCATGGGAGGAGATATTCAAATGGCTGCCCTGGTATTTTGGTGGGTTCTCAACATGAACCTCACATTGTGCTGTAGTCTCAACATGAATGTGACATTCAGGTGGTGTCTCAATGTGAATGTCACATGCTGGTGGAGTATCCGTGTGAATGTCACCTGCTGGTGGAGTATCTGTGTGAACGTCACATGCTGGTGGAGTCTCCGTGTGAACTACACATGCTGGTGGAGGCTCCGTGTGAACGTCACAACTGATGGTGTCTTCATGTGAACGTCACGTACTGGTGGCGTCTCCGTGTGAACGTCACATGCTGGTGGTGGATTTAACATTTTTTCCACCCTTTTGGTTATTTTCTTTCCCAACAGAGCTGCACCCTGCTCATTTAGGTGCAGTCCATCCCTGCTGTAGAGCAAGTGACCAATTGAAAAGTCAGTCCAGGTCTCCATGAAGCCAAACCCCTCCTTCCTGCACCAATTCTTCAGCCACTTGCTAAGCTCCCTAAGCTCCTGTTGCCTCCTTGGTGTGGCTCGAGGTACAGGCAGTATTTCTAAAAATACTGCCTTGGAGGTCCTCTTCTTCAATATAGCCCCTAAGTCCCTGAAATCATTTTGTAGGGTGCTCCATTTTCTTCTAATGTTGTCATTGGTTCCAATATGTACCATGACAACTGGATCCTTCCCAGCCCCATCCAACAATCCGTCCATCCGATCTGCAATGTCCCGAACTCGTGCGACTGGGAAACAATATACTGTTCGTTGATTGCGGTCATTCTGACAGATTGCCCTCTCTGTCCCTCTAATAACAGAGTCCCCTACCACCAGGATCTGCCTATCCTTTTCTTTAAGCTTGCCCTCATCTTCATGGGAGGAGATATTCAAATGGCTGCCCTGGTATTTTGGTGGGTTCTCAACATGAACCTCACATTGTGCTGTAGTCTCAACATGAATGTGACATTCAGGTGGTGTCTCAATGTGAATGTCACATGCTGGTGGAGTATCCATGTGAACGTCACATGCTGGTGGAGACTCCGTGTGAACTACACATGCTGGTGGTGTCTCCGTGTGAATGTCACATGCTGATGGAATCTTCAGGTGAACACCCCATGCTGGTGAAGTCTCCGTGTGAACGTCACATGCTGGTGGCGTCTCCGTGTGAACGTCACATGCTGGTGGCGTCTCCATGTGAACGTCACGTGCTGGTGGCGTCTCCGTGTGAACGTCACGTGCTGGTGGCATCTCCGTGTGAACGTCACGTGCTGGTGGCATCTCCGTGTGAACGTCACGCGCTGGTGGCGTCTCCGTGTGAACGTCACGTGTTGGTGGCATCTCCGTGTGAACGTCACGTGCTGGTGGCGTCTCTATGTGAACGTCACATGCTGGTGGGGACTCCTTGTGAATGTCACTTGCTGGTGGAGTCTCAATGTAGCTTTCATATTCTGTCTCGCTCACTGGGGTAGTCCTGCCTTGTGAGCTGTGTCTGCAGTAAATACCGCGTATATCTGCAATAAAAAAGAAGAATCAGATTTAGCGCCTTCACCTACAATATATATATATATATATATATATATATATATATATATATATATATATATATATATATATATATATACAACATAAAATTATGGAGAGAAAAGTTCAAAATTCCAGTGCAAGGGACAATAAATAATCCCAACATGACAGGGACACAGGGATGACTAATGGCCTTCATATAAAAATTTTGGTTGCCTGGCAGTTATGCCGACCCACTAAAATGAAAAAGGGGTCTGATTCTTCAATTTCGGGTGCTGTGGAGTAATCTGCAGTGCTTCTATTTCTTATTATTAAACACCCGTGATGATGAATGTGGACATATTTAATAAATAGCATCCCCCAGGACACCTACAGTGTCCCATCTGATAAAAAATAGAGATCATACACCCATCAGCATGACCAACATACATATAAGAAGGGCCTGAAGATCAAACCTACCATGCGTATCCTCAAAACTCACCGTATCTGTCAGAACAAAGACATAGCAGCCACCTCCTGCTCCATGGTCGGCTCTGTGGCTGGGGCCACCAGTCCCGTCTGGCCTGGTGGCCGCTATGTCTTTGTTCTGACAGATACAGTGAGTTTTGAGGATACGTTTGGTAGGTTTGATCTTCAAGCCCTTCTTATGTGTATGTTGGTCTTGGTGATGGGTGCATGATCTCTATTTGTTATCAGATGGGACACTGTAGGTGGCCTGGGTACCTCTTCTTACATCAGTTTTGGACCCTTTAGTAGTGTGCATTAGCTTGATTACATTCTATATACATGGTGAGTTTTATGTTCATGTTGTGTGCCCCTCTGTATAGTGCTGACCCTCATAGATATTCATTAGGGGTGCAACGGATCAAAAAACTCATGGTTCGGATCGTTCCTCGGATCAGGAGTCACGGTTCGGATCAACAAAATAAAATCTCCCCCACTGTAATATCCACAATCTCCCCCACTGTAATATATTAGCAGGGTATGGCAGAGTATTGCAGGGTATTGGCAGGGTATTGGCGGGTATATTGGCAGGGTATTGGCAGAGTATTGGCAGGGTATGGCAGAGTATTGGCAGGGTATGGCAGAGTATTGGTAGGTTATGGCAGAGTATTGGCAGGGTATGGCAGAGTATTGGCAGGGTATGGCAGAGTATTTGCAGGGTATGGCGGAGTATTGGCAGGGTATGGCGGAGTATTGTCAGGGCATTGCGGAGTATTGTCAGGGCATTGCAGAGTATTGTCAGGGTATGGAAGAGTATTGGCAGGGCATTGCAGAGTATTGGCACTGCTGCCATCCGAACTCTCCCCTCCACTGTACAGATCAGTACACAGAGGGGAGAGAGGAACCGGCGTCATGACATGAAGCCAGTTTGTTACAAGTGATCGCTCCGTCATTTGACGGAGCGATCACGTGGTAAACGGCCGCCGGGTGTACCAAGATGGCCGCCGCTCCGGAGCTAGGCCGAAGCCGCGGCCTTTCCTATGGCCGAGGCCACAGAGCGCTCCACGGATCGCGGGTGTCCCGATCCACGGAGGTTGATCCGTACGGATCACGGATCAATGACGATCCGTTGCATCCCTAATATTCATATATATAACAATATTTATGTTATTATATCTTTTTGATACACATTTACTTTCATAACAGAAATGTTAATTTACGGTCATGCATACTTACTAAAAATTCTTTATGCAAATTTTTGGAATTATTGTTGTTTATTTTTTATTTTGATTGTATTTGTCTTTTTGTAGCTACATATTGCTTTGTAAGCTCCTGAAGAAGCTGAAAAGTGAAACATGTCAAGCAACAAGCATCACACTGGTTACAGTAACTACTTTATGCGTATATTGTACATGTGTACTGAATTGTCTTTATGAAATGTGGACAACATTCATTGTCCCCCCATTTCTTTTAAAACTTTGGACTCCAATAACGATGTTTTTATAACAAAATATATTTTTGTGTGTTTTGGCACCATTAAAGAAGATCCTGTTCCTTTAAAGCCTGTCATAGAGCACAGTGCTTGTGCTGTGTATGAAATAGCTGGCTGATCCTACCAGTTTCTACTCTCCCCCCTCTGCGCTGACTCCCATTTATCAGGGCTGCAGAGTCCTGACACCGGAGTCCTGACAGAGGCTTCTTACCACGTGATCATCACGTGAACCTGGAAGTGCCGGTAAACGGCATTCCTCGGTTCGTGCTGACAGGGAGAGCCAATCGGCAGCTCTCTCTGTCAGAGGGGGGTCTGTGCTGATAATCAGCACATTGATTATCAGTGCAGCTCCCATGAAAGGTGCCCAACAACTGCCAGCAGTGCCTCCTCAAAGTCTCTCAGTGCCCACCACAGTGCCAATCAGTGCCCATCACAGTCCCCACCACAGTGCCAATCAGTGCCCATCAGTGCTGCCTATAAGTGCCCATCAGTGCTGCATATCAGTGCACATCAGTGAAGGAGAAAACAACATTTTATGACAAAATAAGAAAAAGTTTTTTTGTTCAAAAATTGGGTCTTTTTTAGTTTGTTTAGCAAAAAATACCCCCCCCCCAGAGGTGATGAAATACCAGCAAAAGAAAGCTCTATTTGTGGGAAGAAAATGATAAAAATGTAGTTTGGGTACAGTATTGTATGACCGCGTAATTGTCATTCAAAGTGGGACAGCGCTGAAAGCTGAAAATTGTCCTGGGCAGGAAAGGGGGGAAGTGCCGGTATTGAAGTGGTGAATCTTCAACTGCCATAATGCTGCACATGTGATCCGTTATGACAGCAGCCATTGGATGGTTTGACAGTTTGGTTGAGAGCACAACCAATGTGACAGTTAGTATTCCCCACATGCCAGAAATAGAAATGTTTTTTGAAACTGTTAAATCGATGGGATTCCTTCCTCTTTAATACAAGTAGAAACCGTTTTATTTATAAATAACGCATAGGCACGAGGATGCAGATTTTTATCTGACAGAGGAGATGATATAAAGATCAGATTGTGTCTTATCAATCACTTTAATATCCCTTCTGTTCTATAATTCTATGAAAACAAATAATCAATAATTTGATCGATGAGTGTAGGTGACTTATCCAGAGTACTTTTTGTATCTATAACTATCCATAACACTTACCAATTTCGGTGTCTGTATCTCGTTGATGTTCATTGGCTTTACAGCCGGAACCGAAACATCCAACAATGGCTCTGAAACAGCCGCGCACAAACCTCTTCATTTTGGGGGGCTTTTTGGTTGGGGTATCTGCAGGCTGGTCACTGATGCCTCCTACCATTGCCCCTCCTTTGCTGGCTTTCTCTTTGGTGTTTTTCAGAGAAAGAAGCCGATTACATTTAAATCGGTTCATTATTAGGAATAAAGAAACTCGCTTTAAATGTATGACAATAGAAATCGCAATGAAATTGAATCGAACAAAATCAAATCCAATAAAATCGCAAGAAATATCTCAGGAGAGATAAGAAGCACTTGTTCACTGGTCAGTGATCTCTGAGCTCCTGAGAGCTCACTGACCTGCGTCTGGCTATATAGAGACTCAGCCGATGACATCATAGGCAGAGGGACCAATCAGATCGCAGAGTGCAGTCAGGTGACCTTTTTTTTTTTTTTTTTGAAAAATAACTCACGATTTTTCTTAAAGGAGCCACGTCCTTATTTGTGAGCTTTGTGAATTCATATATGGCTCCTGGAAGAACATGTTATTGTGAATGAGATTTAACCCTTACAGTCCCATGGCTGAAATAAAGATCTCTATTCTTATGATAACATTGTGAATGGAGCCTTAGAAATTCTCCATCAAATCTTTTCTTTTATTTTATCATTATTACACACCAATTATTTCTTCATCTTTAACCCTTTCACTGCCAAATCAAATGTTTTCCCTTTCATTTATGAATCCTTTATGTAACCAATTCCCCTCCCCTTTTGTTTTTAACCCTTTCACTGCAAAATCTTTTTTTTTTTCATTTTTAACCCTTTCTATGAACCCTTTTTTTTTCAAAACACAGATTTTTGTAAGTTTTATTTTTTTAACCCTTTCAGCGCCAAACCAACTTCTTTTCTTTTTTTATACCCTCCCCTCCCCCCATTTTTAACCTTTTTACCGCCAAAACCAATGTGTTTTTCATTTTTCTTGCCCATATGTAAAATCACTAAAGGAAAAATGTTTTATTGTTAGTGTTGGATGGAGTGGAGAGGGATTAGAGCCCCTGTCAGGTTTTTATTGCTGTCTGCGCCCCCTTTAGGAAGATTCATTCTCTTCAACTGCCAAATTCTTTCAGTTTGTAACTCTTTCACTACCAAACTATATTGTTCATTTGTTTCAACCCTTTAACTGTCAAACCAAGTAACCCCTCCCCCTCCCCTCCCCCTACACACACACATTTTAACTGCCACTTTCACTGCCAAATCATTTTTTTTAAAATTTCTCCCCCTATATTATAAATAAAGGAAAATGTTTTTATTGTTGGTGTTAGATGTAGTGGAGAGGGATTAGAAGTCCCTGGCTCCGCCTCCTGCACAGGCTGATAGGTTCATGGAGCCTTCACTAACATGGCAGAGCGCCCACAAGTCCTGGTTCAGTGAGCAGCAGTCATTGGTTGCTAGAGATGCCGGCATGCCTAGCAACCAATGACTTCACGTGCCTGCTGTGTGCCCTGCAGCACATTTCTCCTGCTAGGTCCCACCTTCTGCCTGCCAGGCTTTAAGAACTTCTCCTACAGGTACACTGAGCTCTGTGATGGGGCAACTGATCTATGGGGGTACTCTGATGGAGGCAACTAATCTATGGGGGCATGATGATGAGGCAACTAATCTATGGAGACAGTTTGATGGGGCAATTAATCTATGGGGGCACGGTGATGAGGCAACCAATCTATGGGGGCAGTTTGATAGGGCAATTAATCTATGGGGGCACGGTGATGAGGCAATTAATCTATGGGGGCAGTTTGATGGGGCAATTAATCTATGGGGACACTGTGATGGGGCAACTGATACTATATATGTACTCTGATGGGTGCAGCTAATCTAAGAGGACATTCTGATGGGGTAACTGATCTATTGGGGCACTCTGATGGGGCAAGTGATTTATGGGGAAATCTGAAATACAAAAATGTACTATACTTCATCTGATCAGTCCTTAGATATGGTGGCTGCATTCGTTTTCTTTTCCCTTTGTCTTTGATCCTGCCGGTAACTTCCTGTCCTAGGGTGACAACACTCATTGTACTAAATCTATGGAGACGTTGTGTTGTCACCGTAGGACAGAAAGTGTGTTTAGACTACAGAATACTCCCCCCTGTCTAGCTACTGCTAGAATGGAAATCACCTTGCCTTAAGTGTGGACCCCCGAGCAGAGGAAATATTTTGGCACTTACTAGGCATGGACACACCGTGGCCTCCCCTTTCCAACCCTCTAACCACCTTTTGGTCTGTGTAGCTTCCTGTCATACATGTACTGAATTATGACCACTAGATGGAGCTGAAGATCATCCTTATTTTTTTATTCCTGCTGGGAGATGTCAGTGTCAGGATGGGGGTGTCGGCGTAATATTCCTGGGGGGACGTCAGTGTCAGGATGGGGGGTGTCGGTGTAATATTCCTGGGGGGTGTCAGGATGGGGGGTGTCAGTGTAATATTCCTGAGAGGACGTCAGTGTCAGCATGGGGGGTGTCGGTGTATTATTCCTGGGCGGATGTCGGTGTCAGCATGGGGGGGTGTCGGTGTAATATTCCTGGGGGGATGTCAGGATGGGGGGTGTCGGTGTAATATTCCTGGGGGGATGTCAGTGTCAGGATGGGGGGGTGTCGGTGTAATATTCCTGGGGGGATGTCAGTGTCAGGATGGGGGGTGTCAGTGTAATATTCCTGGGGGGATGTCAGTGTCAGGATGGGGGGGTGTCGGTGTAATATTCCTGGGGGAATATGTCAGTGTCAGGGTGGGGGGTGTCGGTGTAATATTCCTGGAGGGATGTCTGTGTCAGGATGGGGGGTGTCGGTGTAATATTCCTGGGGGGATGTCAGTGTCAGGATGGGGGATGTTGGTGTAATATTCCTGGGGGGATGTCAGTGTCAGGATGGGGGGGGTGTCGGTGTAATATTCCTGGGGGGATGTCAGTGTCAGGATGGGGGGGTGTCGGTGTAATATCCCTGGGTGGACGTCAGTGTCAGGATGGGGGGGGGTGTCGGTGTAATATTCCTGGGCGGATGTCAGGGTGGGGGGGTGTCGGTGTAATATTCCTGGGGGGATGTCAGTGTCAGGATGGGGGATGTTGGTGTAATATTCCTGGGGGGATGTCAGTGTCAGGATGGGGGGGTGTCGGTGTAATATCCCTGGGTGGACGTCAGTGTCAGGATGGGGGGGGGTGTCGGTGTAATATTCCTGGGCGGATGTCAGGGTGGGGGGGTGTCGGTGTAATATTCCTGGGGGGATGTCAGTGTCAGGATGGGGGGGTGATGGTGTAATATTCCTGGGGGGATGTCAGTGTCAGGATGGGGGGGTGTCGGTGTAATATTCCTGGGGGGATGTCAGTGTCAGGATGGGGGGTGTCTGTGAAATATTCCTGGGGGGACGTCAGTGTCAGGATGGGGGGGTGTCGGTGTAATATTCCTGGTGGTGATGTCAGTGTCAGGGTGGGGGGGGTGTCGGTGTAATATTCCTGGGGGGATGTCAGTGTCAGGATGGGGGGGTGTCGGTGTAATATTCCTGGGGGGATGTCAGTGTCAGGGTGGGGGGTGTCGGTGTAATATTCCTGAGGGGATGTCAGTGTCAGGATGGGGGGTGTCGGTGTAATATTCCTGGGGGGATGTCAGTGTCAGCATGGGGGGGTGTCGGTGTAATATTCCTGGGGGGATGTCAGTGTCAGGATGGGGGGTGTCGGTGTAGTATTCCTGGGGGGACGTCAGTGTCAGGATGGGGGGTGTCGGTGTAATATTCCTGGGGGGATGTCAGTGTCAAGATGGGGGGGTGTCGGTGTAATATTCCTGGGGGGATGTCAGTGTCAGGATGGGGGGTGTCGGTGTAATATTTCTGGGGGGATGTCAGTGTCAGGATGGGGGGTGTCGGTGTAATATTCCTGGGGGGACGTCAGTGTCTACACTTTCCCACACTAATCAATAAAAATGTTTTGGCCGGACATACACTTTGAATGAAATGAGTGTAATTACTTCAGCTCCGGAAGGATTTAGCCCTCTTTATGACCAGGCCATTTTTAGCTAGCTATTCAGCGCTGTGATACTTTGGTAATTGCGCGGTCATACAACACTGTACCCAAATGTCATTTTCTTTCACACAAATAGAGATTTCTTTTGGTGGTATTTGATCACCACTGGCTGATATAAAACAGATCCAATAAACAATTCATAAGTTTCCTCATAAATTTTGGCCAAAATCTATTCTGCTCCATGTCTTTGGTAAAACAAATCCCAATAAGTGTTTATTGAATGGTGTGTGAAAGTTATAGCGTCTACATATTATGGGATATATATTGAAGTTTTTATTTTTTTATAGTAGTAATAGCGAGGATCAGTGACTTATAATGGGGACTATGATAGTGCGGCGGACAATCTAACACTAACTGACACTGTGTGAGAACTGACTAACTGACATCACCCGTGACACGAATACAGTGATCAGTGTTAATACTATACACCAGTGATGGTGAACCTTGGCACCCCATATGTTTTGGAACTACATTTCCCATCATGCACGGCAGTTGAGCATCATGGGAAATGTAGTTCAAAAACATCAGGGGAGCCAAGGTTCACCATCACTGCTATACACTGTCACTGTACTAATGACACTGGCTGTGAAGGGGGTAACATCTGGGGTTATCAAGGGATTAAATGTGTGCCTAACAATATGTAATGTGTGGATTATGTGCTGCTTTTATTAACAGATCTCTCTGTTTCTTTATTGTACATCACGGGACACAGAGCACCATAATAATGACTATGTGGGTTATACGCTTACCTTTAGGACACTGGCAACACAGAGCGGTATTTGGGCACCTGTGTCTGGTGGTCTTGGACACAGTGGTGACAGGTTAAAGGCTGGTTATAGTTTGTGGGGAGTACTCCTTTTCTTCCTCATGTGTAAGCAATGTCTTCCAGAAAATGAGGTATAGGGAACAAGGCAAGCACAGTGGTAAGAGTCCCTCCTCTAAAAACAGGAGACCAACCCCATGCTGATACGGCCTCAGTTTCTCCCTAAAGACCTGCGACATCTGGCCTGGCTGAGCCATTGCATTTGTCGGGCATAGTGGCCACTACCAATATACCTGCCTCAGCTTATGTTACAAAGGATGATTTGGCATTTGCCTTAGCGGGCCTTGAGGGCAAAATAGCTGGCATGATTGCCTCTGTAACACAGTGGGGGAGGAAGCGTAATAGATCTCCCTCCCCTGAGCCTGGGCCAAGTGGTGAGTCACTAGAGCACCAGGACTCTTATAGCCAGACGGGTCCAGGTGGTCTGGAACCAGAATGGGTGAGGATTTGGAAGAGGTGGTCATAAAGGACCGAGAGGAAGGAGAGGCTGAAGGATCCTCGGCTGAGGACTCTGGCTCTGAAGAGCCAACTTCAGCCTCCCATTCTCAAAAATTGTTTATCCAAGCTCTAATTGAGATGGTACGAATTGGGTTTAAGTTACCCCTGGTTCAGGAGTCTGCACTCTCCTGTTCTACTTTGGGATCTTTGCGACCTCAGCAAATTTCCCAAGCGTTCCCTTTGCATCCATTACTGGAGCAGGTGGTTTACGCAGACTGGGAGCACCCTGACATGATATACTTACCTCCAAAAAGGTTTTCTGTCTTATATCCTATGGAGGAGAAGTTCAGATAGAAATGGGGGACACCTTTGGTGGACGTCGCCATATCTTCAGTAAGTAAAAGTTTAACCTGTCCAGTGGATAATGCCCAGGTATTTAAGGATCCGGCTGATAAGAAGCTAGAGTCCTTACTAAAAGCCTCCTTTTCGGTGGCTGGTGCAGCAGTTCAGCCAGCAGTTGCAGCTATTGGGATTTGCCAATCCCTAAAGGATCGCTTTAAAAGGTTGGTAAAGAGCCTACCTTGCCAGGAGGAATCTGCTGAGGAATTGTTGGAAATTCCTCATGCCTTAGGTTTTGCAGTAGACGCATTGAAGGACTCCTACACTATCCATGGATTGGGAGATCCTGCTTCTCTGAACCATGAGAGCAAACACTCTTCTATATGGGAGAACTTTGAGGTCTCCACCCATGACACAAGTGGACACTAATGAGAGGCACTTAATGAAATTGGGATATCCCAATCCATTGATAGTGTAGGACCCACTAATTATGGGGTACTTTGTCGCAGTAAGTGGGCTTAGCACCATATAGCAATATGGTGTGACCAAATCCCCATATTTTTTGCTAATATTTTTTAGATTGTCTAGGTGTTTTAAACTAGCCCTGCTGGAGGTAAATGTCTTTTTTGCATGTGTGCGCTGTAATATTTTGCTCTGCTGTATGGTCTTATGGCTGCACCAGCTTTAATGCATCTTTTAGGGTGTGCCCCCCAAATATCTTGTTTGTTTATTGTATGGATTCTGACCAAATCCCTTTGGGTGCGGAGCACCCCACTCTATTTCATTAAGTGCCACTCATTAGTGTCCACTTGTGTCATGGGTGGAGACCTCAAAGTTCTCCCATATAGAAGAGTGTTTGCTCTCATGGTTCAGAGAAGCAGGATCTCCCAATCCATGGATAGTGTAGGACCCACTAATTATGGGGTACTTTGTCGCAGTAAGTGGGCTTAGCACTATATAGCAATATGGTGTGACCAAATCCCCATATTTCCCCCCTCACCTTCCAGGACAGCTACTTGTGAGATGATCAGCTTTGCCCTCTACAGGAAACACAAATCAGATAGAATTTAAAAGGCCCCTCCCTTTCCTCTGACCCTCAGTTGTTTTGTGTTTCCAGCCCCTCCAGGAGCACCGACACGTTTGTTCTTTTCTTATGGTCTGGTAACTGTGGTTGGTGGACCCCCCTTCTCTGGTTTCATCCAGGACTAGTTGTGGCCAAGTTCTGGATGATGGTCTGTACCAGAAGGGTTTCCTATTTCTAAGGGTTACTTGCCTTTGTAAAATGGTGGCAACTCCCTTCCTTTCCCCAGCGCTGCTGTGTGGAACTGTGTCCTCCTAATTGCTTCATTCCGGTGTACCAAGAAGGGGTCAGGAGGACTTCCGGTGATGCAACAAGATGGCGCCTGAACCGGAAGTCACATGACGCACTTCCGGACGCCGAGTTTTTATAAGGAGCATGGTGTGGAGACACTGAGGACATGCTGCAGGGGAATGGCCTGCTAAAAACGCCATTCTAGGTGCAGTTTTTGTGGTACAGCAGCAGTCTTCTCTACGACCGTTCTCCGCTTGCTTTATGGAGCCTGAGGACAGGTCTGAGGATGGAATGTCTGCTCATATTGAACCAGCGGCAGCATCCGGGTCCCATACTGCCCCCAAGGTAAGCCCTGGTCTGTGGATAGCTACAGCAAGGGACTTCTTTTGTATGGATCCTTTTTATTCATGGCCCTTGTTTCTGCTCTCTTCTAGGCCAAACCGGTGAAGAAGAAATGTGGGATTTGTAGAGCCAGGCTCTCTGATAGTTATAAAAAGCTATTTTGTGAGGATTGTATCCCACCCAGAGCTACTTCAGAGTCTTCCTCCTTTAAGGAGTTAATGACTTCTATGAAGGAGGTAGTGGATTCTTTTTCGGTCACTGAATGACAGGGTTGCTAGTTTAGGCCCTCCCTCTTCTAGACCCATAGCTCAAGATCCTTCAACTTCTGCCAAGTCCCTTCCCTTATTAGCATCTCAGACTATTAGTTCACGCAGTACCTCTGATCTGGAGCAGGGTAAGAATTCAGTCTCTTCATCTGATGAAAAGTCTGCATCAGAGGAGGATACAGGTAGCTCATCCAAGTATCTCTTTCCAGTTGAGGATATTGATGAACTATTAAAAGCAATTTATACCTCAGAGCAGATTGAGATGCCACAGCATGCTCAATCTGTACAGGATAAAATGTATAGGGGCCTTCAGGGACTGAAGTCTAGAACCTTTCCGGTACATCAGTCTCTTAGAGACATGATTCTATCTAAATGGAAAGAACCTGTAAAAAGGTTGTTCCAATCCAGAGGACACAAAAGAAGATTTCCTTTTCAGTCTGACTTTGAGGAGGTTTTCTTTAAGTGTCCTAGATTAGATGCCCCTATGTCGCAGGTGTCCAAAAGTTCAGATCTTTCTTTTGAGGATTCGGGGGTCCTTAAAGATCAAATGGATAGGAAGGCCGACTCATTGCTGCATAAGGCCTGGGATGCTTCAGCCTTTTCTTTAGGCCCAGCGGTAGCATCTACCTGTGTGGCTAGAAATCTAGACGTATGGGTTCAGCGTCTAGATGATCTTCTGGCATTTGACACCCCCAAGGAAGAGATTGGAGAATCCCTTCCACTCATTGCCAAGTCAGTCGCCTTCTTAGCTGATGCAGCAGCAGATTCAGTGAAATCCGCAGCTAGGGCTTCTGCTCTCATTAATTCAGCTAGGCGAGCTTTCTTTTTTAAATCTTGGGAAGGTGACCTGATCTCCAAAAATAAGCTCTGTGGCATTCCTTTCGAAGGCAAACTGTTGTTTGGTTCTTCCTTAGAAGAAGTCTTATCTCGTTCCTCTGAGAAATGTAGACGATTCCCTTCTTCCCAAAGGAATAAGCCCCAGAATAAAAGGCCTTTTCGTGGCTTCCAAAACAAGGCTAATTTTAAAGCCAACAGGCAACAGGCTAAAAAGAAATGGCCCTTTAACAAAGACAAACTCAAAGGAGGAACTCCCTTTGCTCCTTCAGCCCCTTCCAAGAATACCCAGTGACGCCAGGTTAGGGGTAGAGGGAAGATTGTGCCATTTCATCAAGGAATGGGCAGAGATTTCCACCAATTCCTTCATCCTTCAAACTCTGGTAAAGGGTTACAGATTGGAGTTCAAAAATCTCCCCCCCCAGAGGTTTTTTCTTACCCACCTGCCGAGAGACCAAGAGAGACGGCAAGCCATGTTAAATTTAATCTCTGTGTGGGAAACAGAGGGAGTTATTTCTCCTGTCCCAGAAGATCAGAAGTTCCGGGGATTTTATTCTCATGTCTTTCTGGTCAAGAAAGCTTCCGGCTGTCATAAATTTAAGCGTCCTGAACCAATACATAGTTTACAGAGGTTTCCGTATGGAGAACATTTATTCAGTAAGAAATCTGTTGTTACAAGAGGTCTTCATGGTGACCCTGGACCTTCAGGACGCTTATCTTCATGTACCAATCTGCCACCGAAGGTTCTTCAGGTTTGCAGTGCTCTTGGGAAACGAGCCGTCTCATTGGCAGTTCAATGCCCTTCCTTTTGGTCTCTCTGCAGCACCGAGGATTTTCACAAAAATCATGGCCCAAGTCATGGCCTGTTTTTGAATTCAAGGTGTATCAATCGTCCCATATCTAGACGATTTTTAAAAAAAAAATTTTCTCAGGGCAAGGAGTCCCTTATTCAAGGCCTACAGTTGGTTTTGCGGACCTTTCAAAAATTAAGGTGGAAGGTCAACCAACAGAAGTCTTGCCTAGGACGGGATGTCGAGGACGTGGATGTCGAGTACATATTTAGGTTACCTACTCGGTGGAACGTAGGACCCCCTGGTGGTGGATATTAATACAGTGGAACAGATTCCTGTATATGGTTTTATGCTGACACTTCAGGCTATCCAGGCCTTACACAAAATGAAACGGAGGACCCCCTGGTGGTATAAGTTGGAGTAACGGAATCGACCCCCATTCATTACTATATGCCGGTTTATCAAGATATGAAGGTGAGGGTTCTGTGAGCTCATTTTTTGGATCTAAACATCTCCCCTGTCCACTGAGCTATTTATTGGAACTGTTTTTTATATAATTCTCTTTTTTTGGACATTTATTATAAGAATATGTAATTAAGAGATCATTATAATACTGAATCTTATGCCCCGGGATTGATTTACTAATTTATGGATTTATCACGTTTGACTTTGATTATTTCTTAATTATTGAACTATATTTTTATAAGGTTTACTTATTTTATTTATTGACAAGTTTTTGCACATTTCTGCTGTAGCGCGGGATCACTATATGATTGTAATGTCACAATCATGATAAAAATCGCAGACCGCTGCCATTACTAGTAAGAAAAAAAAAAATAATAAAAATGCCATAAATCTATCCCCTATTTTGTAGGCACTATAACTTTTGCGCAAACCAATCAATATACACATATTGTAATTTTTTTTTTACCAAAAATATGTAGATTACATATCGGCCTAAACTGAGGAAAAAATTTGTTTTTTGTTTTTTTTTAAATTGGAATATTTATTATACCAAAAAGTAAAAAATAGTGTCTTTTACCAAAAATCTTTGCCTACTAGTAAGTTTTCTTTCCCCCTCTTCAGTTCTGCCTTAAAAGAGAAGTATGGGTTTGTTTGTTTTTTCCCCAATCATATTTACCTAGGTGGATGCAGAATCGGTTCAATGATGCATATGTCCCCTGGCGCTTCTACACTGAGAACTGAGCAATCGAACATCACCAATGGCTCGGTTCTCACAGCTCTCCGAGCAGAGAGCTGTAGACTGTCAATCAGCATCTCTCCGCTCTGCTTCTCCACGCTCACTGGAGCGCTGTGCTGTGGAGGAGGTGGGGAGCAGCCGTCTCAGGCTCTCAGCAGCTTGCTGAGAGCCTGAGACGTGTGTCAGTCCAGGCACCTGGTGGATTCCGACTTCCATTGTTGCGATGACGCGGTGCTTGGACTGATTCCTGTGACGTCAGCAGAGAGCGGACTTCAGTCCTCTCTCTGCTAAAAAAGGATCACAGGAGTGCAACCACTTCAGCCCCGGAAGGTTCAACGCCCTTCCTGACCAGGCCATATTTGCAAAACGGCACTGCATTACTTTTAGTGACAATTGCGCACTCGTGTACTGCTGTACACAAATTAAATTGTTGTCCCTTTTTTCCCAAAGTTAAGCACCTGGAATCCAGGACAGAAGATGCTGAGAATCATAACCGTCGCAATAACTTGCAGATCCTGGCACTACCGGAGGGAGCGGAAGATAATGATCCTACTTCCTTCACGGAAAGCTTACTCCAAGCCCTTCTCCCCCGAGCCTCCTTCTCAGCACAGTTTGTGGTGGAGCATGCCCACCATATTCCCCCAGTAAGAGGCCCTCATTTTCCAACACCTGAACTTTCGGGACAGAGATCTGGTACTGCGGGAGGTTCGTAATGTGGGCGAGCTCAAATTTGAAAACGCTAAACTTCTTTTATTCCCTGACTATTCTATCGAAGCGCAGCGATTACAGAAATCATTTGACCATGTCCAAACCTGTCTACGTGCAAAAAGCCTTAAGTATAGTATGCTTTTGCCAGCAAGACTCTGGGTTCAAGATGGAGAGCGGGTGCGCTTCTTCACAACACCTGAAGAGGCGTCCTCCTGGCTGGATACTGTTCTTTGGACCTCAAGCCGCATCAAAAAAGGTCTAAAGTAGTTCAGGGACTGCTTTGAAGTCACTGCGACTTGTACACAGATATGAACAGTACTTATGGGGAATAACTTTTCATGCAACTTTGCAGTCCCAAGTCGCATAATAAGTCGCACTAGTGGAAACCGAGCCTTAGTTTGATTTATGGCATTTTTTTAGCTCAATATGTGCTCTGTTTTGCATCAGCTGTCAACCTTTATAAGCCCAACTGTTTATAATCTACTATTTTTCCGAAATTTCTGCATCCCATTGCCTTTGGTCTGCTGACTGTTGTAGTTCTACGGACGTCATGCCCAGGAGAGTGTATTTAATGATACTCTCCTCCAGAGAACGACAGGCCAGTAGAAGGAGCTGTGAGCTCCAAGCGTGTAGCCTTTCATTCCACAGAGATGGTCCTGACCCCTTCCTCCCGCCCCCTGCTGGTGACATCAATTCCGCTTCTGGTTCAAGCTGGACAGCATGGAGCTGACTACTTCCTGGTTTTCCTGAATGTATAGCTATTCAGCACACCAGAACCTTTCGCAGCTACCCGGATTGTGCGAGGAGCCTGTGGGACGCAGTAGAACTGCCAGGACTACATACTTATGACGAGCATGACTCCCACTTATATCTTGTAAGTGTTTTTAATCTTGTGCAATAAATGATACTGTTTTAATACTACACTTAGAGAGGCCCCCCCCCCGTTTCTTTTATATATTTTGCAGAGTTGCTGCACACACTCTGAGGATGGCTGCCTCTTTTTAAATCACCCCGTAACTAGGTTCAACTTTGTTTTTACCTGACTAATCAAATGTACATTATCACAAACTAAGGGCATTGCCTCCTGGAGCGCAAGATACCCAATTTACCTTAACCCTGAGCTTGACCGTTTCACCTCCATAGGAGGATTCTCCTCAGACTGCTCCTGGTGGGTGGAGGCCTACGGGCTGATGGACCTGTGGAGATGGAGACATCCCCTCGATAGGTCCTTCACGTGCCACTCTGCCACCTATAGGTCTCTCTCCCATATTGATTTGATGTATGCTGGCAGCCCCATCCTACCTAAATTCCAGCAGATATCTATGCTGCCGAGGGGAAACTCTGACCACTGCTGCTTCGGTTGTCCCTGGAGGGATCTCCCTCAGACAAATTATGGAGATTGTCCAGGTTCTGGATTTCTGACCCTGCGGTGGACTCCGGTCTTCAACAGCAGCTGCATGCATATTGGTCCCATAATCCTGGGTTTGCCTCAGAGGCGGTGGTGTGGGACGCCTTTAAGGCCTTCTGCAGGGGTCACTACCAGGCGCTCATAGGAGGGTTTCGTAGACAGATGAAGGCTGATTTAGTTAGAGCCGAGGACACAGCTAACTCCTTGGAGAAACAATATGTCCAGACTAAGGATCCGCTGATTCATGTTCATCTTCAGGAAAGTACCAAGGTTGTTCTTCTGCTCCGTACTTCCCTGACTAAAAAAAAACTGCTTCAGCAGTCTCAAAGTATTTTTGAGGAGGGCGAGCGTAATGGTAGGTTGTTGGCCTGTCTAGCCCATGAACAGTCGCCCTCTATGAGTATACCCTATATAGTTGACATGACTGAGAACAGGCAGGCAACTATCTAGGACAATTGTCTGGGACAATTACTGACTGTTTCGCTTCCTACTATACTGCACTTTACTCTTCCCAGGTAAACTATTCCATGGAAGATCTCCACATATACCTTTCTGACATGAGTTCCCTGTCTTGACCTCGACTTATAGGTATCAGCTTGACTCTCCTATTACCCTCAGGGAGGTTCGGCGGGCCATGTCCTCTCTCCAGGCGGGGAAGACACCGGGGCCTGATGGATTCCCCACTGAGTTTTATAGGACCTATGCAGAGGACTTGGCACCTAGAATCTACTCTATGCTTTTGTCTTCCTTGCGGGAGGGGTCCTTGCCTCCATGTCTGAGGCTGTGATAGTAGTGGTCCCCAAACCAGACAAAGACCTGGAACTCTGTAAATCCTACCGTCCGATATCTTTGATAAATGTGGATGCCAAGCTTCTGGCAAAGATCTTGGCGAACCGCTTGAATACGGTGATTAAGGCCTAGGTACATCCGGACCCATCCGGGTTCATGCAGGGTAGGGGGACTGATATTACATTTGTAGACTGTTTACCCAAATAGATCTGGCCGAGGAGGGCACTGCAGGGGTGGTAGCGGCGTTAGACGCCGAAAAAGCATTTGACTCGGTCGAGTGGCTTTTTCTCTGGAAGGTGCTGGAATGCTTTGGCTTTGGGCCTAAATTCATATCCTGGATCCAACTCCTGTGTATGAACCCAACCGCCAGAATTAATGGCCTCTTGTCTGGTCCCTTCAATCTGAGTAGGGGAACCAGACAGCTACCCCCTCTCCCTGGGGCTCTTTGCCTTGGCTAGGGTGAAGGGAATTCCAGTTGGAGTACTCCAAGAAAAAGTATCTCTCTACGCGGACGACATGTTGTTATACCTGGCTGACGCGGGTGTCTCCTTAAAGTCTGCCTTTGGAGATTATTGACCACTTTGGTCGGTACTCCGGGATCCGCATTAACAGGGACAAGTCAGTCCTTTTTTCCCTTCATCCCTGGGGTTCTGGAGTGGACACTCAGACCCCTCTCCAATGAGTAGAGAATTTTAAATATTTGGGGGTTAAAGTCCGAGTATCCTTATTGCTTATCTGGAGGATAACCTTTCTCCCTTAATCACCCACTTCAATAGAAAGTGCAAGTCATGGAAAACTCTGCCACTGTCGCCAGTGGGTAGGGTGAACCTATTGAAAATGGTTTAGCTTCCCAAATTTCTATATTTCTTCGATCCCTATCCCTAAATCGGTTTTTCGTAGACTGGACAGTCTCATAGCATCTTTTGTTTGGGCAGGGAAAAGCCCGCGATTGGCAATGAACACTTCAACTCCCTCTTTCTCAGGGGGGCTGATAAGGTGCCGATCCTCTCCGGGTACGTTCTTCCACATGGTATGGACGTGTCCTCGCGTCCATCCGTTTTGGTTGAAGGTAATTGGGGCTTTGAATGACTTTGCAGATTGGTCCCTTAGACCAGGGCCAGATTAAGAGCATCATGGGCCTGGGGCTGAGGATTTCGGTGGGCCTTTTTATGGAAATTTTCAGCTTTCAGCGCTGTCACACTTTGAATGACAATTGCACGGTCATACAACACTTTACTCATATGACATTTTTGTCATTTTTATTGTCAATTAAGAGCACAAAGTGTCATTTCTGCTTTATTCTTCTGCTGTCAACATGAATCACTTCTGACAAGTTTTCCTGACACCAAGAAAAAAATGGTGACAGAAGTGATTCAGAAGTGATTCATGTTGACAGCAGAGGAATAAAGCAGCGGGCAGAAATGACACTTAGTGCTGACCACAGACCAGAGATACAATGTATCAAGACTAAAAAGACACCAACAAGGGACCACCTGCAGCAATGGTGGAACTACCAGGGCCATAAAGGTTGCTCTTGCGACTGGGCCCTGGCAGTCCGCCCACTGTGGAGGGACCCCAAGATGGCAGAGTTCAGTTCATACTGCAGCAAAGCAAAGTCATGTGACTTTCTTGCAACTTTTATGATTTAACATTGCAGTCTGTGGCACTCAAATCGCACCAAAATCCCATAAATTACTGGAATTACTGTCCCCGCGCCTTGAGTCACATTGATTAAGACTGCACCCACTGAAATGAATGTGTTTTGATTTTTGTCATTTTTTTTTACACAAATAGACCTTTTTTGGTGGTATTTAAACACCACGGGGGTTTTTTATTTTTGCTAAACATTAAAAAAAGACAGACATTTAAAAAAAATGTTTTTCTTAGTTTGTTATAATATTTTGCCATAAGTAATTTTTCTTCTTCACTGATGTGCACTGATGATGCTACACTAATAGGCGGCACTGATGAGGCAGCACTGATGGGCACCAATGAGGCAGCACTGATGGGCATTGATAAGGTGGCGCTGATGAGGCTGCACTGATATGTGGCACTGATAATCTGCACTGATACGCAGAACTAATGGGCTATGATGAGCTGCACTGATAGGCAGCACTGATGGGCAATGATAGCTGGCACTGATGAGCTGCACTAATGGGCACTGATGAGCTGCACTAATGAGCACTGATGGGCTCTGATAGGTGGCACAGACAGGCAGCACTTATGGGCACTGATAAAGTGGCACTGATGAGGCAGCACTATTATGCAGCACTGATGGGCACTTATAGGCAGCACTGATGGGTGGCACTGACACTGATAGGTGGCACTGATGATCTGCACTGATAGGCAGCACTGATGGTCAATGATAGGTAGCACTGATGAGCTGCACTAATGGGCACTGATGAGCAGCACTGATAGGCTCTGATAGGCGGTACTGACAGGCAGCACTTATGGGCACTGATGAGCTGCACTGTTAGGCAGCACTGATAGGTGGCACTGGCACTGATGAGCTGCACTAATGGGCATTGATAGGTGGCACTGATGAGCTACACTGATAGGTGGCACTAGCATTGATTGGATGGCACTGATGAGCTGCACTGATAGGCAGCACTGATAGGAGGCACTGATAAGCTGCACTAATGGGCATTGATAGGTGGCACTGATGAGCTGCACTAATGGGCACTGATAGGTGGCACTGATGAGCTGCACTGATAGGTGGCACTGGCATTGATTGGATGGCACTGATGAGCTGCACTAATGGGCACTGATAGGTGGCACTGATGAGCTGCACTGATAGGTGGCACTGGCATTGATTGGATGGCACTGATGAGCTGCACTGATAGGTGGCACTGATAGGTGGCACTGACGAGATGCACTAAATGGGCACTGATGGGCTGCCTGCACAGTCACTGATGTGATGAGTTGCACTTGTATAGCCCCCCCCCCAAAAGAAAATGTAAGTTAACCACTTCACTTCAGCCAGTACACACATTACTAGTATACACCTGCATACTGCTGCACAATTTCACAAATAAACTTATCTTCCTGAGTCTGCCATAGACTTCCCCAGCGGGCCAGCCCAGCGCCCATGGCTTACTTGAACTTAGTTGTTCTGGGCAGAATGCTGAATGCAGATCCTCCTTCTCCTGGCTCGCAGTACCGCCTGCACACAGCACTCCAGTCCTCTCCCAATCAAGCTTCCCGGGATGCCGGGGAAGGCCTCCGGATGACGTCGCGCTGGCCGGGACGTCAAGCTCTGCCTACAGTGTGCGAGCACGCTCAGCCTCGGCAGCGCACTGGTACCACTCGCACTGCAACGTTTGCTCTCTGCTTCGCCGCATTGCCGCAATTACATTTGAGCTGACTGACACATATATGTGGGCCTATAAATAATGCAGCTGCCTGGCAATGTCAAGGTATATAGCGGCCGGTGGCCGACGGCCAGGCTGTGGTGATTGTATGTATCTAGAGTGCTTGGGCCTATATTATGATGGGGGCCTGGAGCTGCAGCTCCAAAAGCCCCTATTTTAATCCGGCCCTGCCTTAGCCAGGATCCGGCTTTAGCGTTACTTGGTAGCATGGAGGATATTGTGGCCTCCAGGCATGTGAAATTATTTCTCTTCTATGCCCTGTATAATGCTAGAAGAGAAATTCTCCTCAGGTGGAAACAACCTACCCCGCCAACGCTTAACACTTGGATAGTAACAATTAATTCTGTATTGCCATTGTATCAACTAACCTATGAGAGTAGGAACTGCCCCAAAAAATTTGATGAGGTCATTTTGCAATGGATCGATGCACACGGCCCAACGCCTTAGGATATATTGTACTATCCTATATGATGCTCCTACGCCGGTATCCTATGGCTGTACATTCCTATGTTATATTCCTGTGCTTGTATCCTTCCTTCTTCCCAAACCAACCCCCTCTTTTGTTTTTACTGCCCCCCCCTATTCTCTCCAAAATGTTCGACTTCTTTAATACCTTGTTTTTTCTTAGCTTATCTACTTCTCTGTATTGACTGTGTATTGTGCCATTTTTAACCCCTCCTTGCCGAGCGTACGCAGATGTGTGTACTCGGGTTTCCGGGGTTATACCGGGATGATGCCCGCAGCTGCAGGCATCATCCCGGTACCGTTGTTTAGAGCAGGCAACCGGCTATCCAGATATAACAACCGATGCGGCTAAAAGCCGCTCGGCTGTTATACCGGAGCAGCGGGAGGGGACGACCTCCCCTCCCACCGCCTCCCGCCGCTCTTACCCGGGCCTCCCGTGCCATCGGGAGGCCCGGTGACCAATTGGGTGCCTCCGGCGGCTGGGGGCGGGCTGGAATTAAGCTGTGGGTGGCTTTGTTCCAGCCTTCTCATTGTACACGCGGAAGCGGCGTCATGATGTCACTTCCCGTTTACTCGGCTGCCAATGGCGCCGGTTTTAAAAAGATACACAGTATTCAGAATCTCCGTTTTCAGCGATCTGAATACTGTGAAGTGCAAAGGAGGGATCGATTCCTCCATAAAGAGTACCTGTCATCACCTATTACTGTCACAAGGGATGTTTACATTCCTTGTGACAGCAATAAAAGTGATCAAAAAAAATATTTTTTTTAAACACATTTTATAAAAATAAATAAAATACATAAGAAAAAAAAATTTTTTAAAGCACCCCGTCCCCGCGAGCTCGCGCAGCAAAGAAAACGTATACAGAAGTCGCGCCCGCATATGTAAACGGTGTTCAAATCACACATGTGAGGTATCGCCGCGATCTTCAGAGTGAGAGCAATAATTCTAGACCTCCTCTGTAACTTTAACCTCGTAACCGTAAAAACGTTAAAGCGTCGCCTATGGAAATTCTTAGGTACTGTAGTTTGTTGCCATTCCGAGAGTGCGTGCAATTATAAAGCGTGACATGTTTGGTATCTATTTGCTCGGCGTAACATCATCTTTCACATACAAAAAAATACAAAAAAATTGGGGTAACTTTACTGTTGGGATTTTTTAAAATTCATAAAAGTGTCCATTCTCCCAAATATTTTCGTTTAAAATACTGTTGCACAAATACCGTGTGATATAAAATATTGCAACAATCGCCATTTTATTCTCTAGATTCTCTGATAAAAAATATATATAATGTTTGGGGGTTCTAAGTAATTTTCTAGCAAAAAATACATATTTTAACTTGTAAACACCAAATTTCAAAAATAGGCTTAGTCACGAAAGGGTTAATGTATATATTTTTTTGAAGAAACTCTATATCTGTTAAAAAAAAAAAAAAAAAATCGGCACAATGATCGCAGCGATCTACGAAATTTATCTACGGCCCCTTCTCCCCCCCCCCGCTGCCTTCTAGGAGACACAGAGGTCCCAGAAGAGAGAGGGACCATGCATGCGCAGTAGGAAACTATGAAGCCGCAAGCATCACTTCCTTTTTCCCTTAGTGAAGATGCCAGCGCCTGCACCCAGAGCCGATGGGGGAATCGGCTAGGGGTGCTGACACTGTGGGATCCCTGAACAGGTAAAGTGTCCTTATATTAAAAGTCAGCAGCTACAGTATTTGTAGCTGCTGACTTATTTTTTTTTTGACAGGCTGGAACTCCTCTTTAAGCATTCAGCAAGGTTGTTTTTTAGATCTTCTCTTGTCAAAGCTACAGTAATACGTCTAGCCTTTATATGGCTGTTTCTTAGGCGTTTGTGCTTTTTTCGCTCTGTGCTCAATACTTGTGTTGCCCTCTTGTGAGCAACTGCAAGAATGCAAGCCATAAAATCACTGCTTTTGGTGACCATATTGGATTCTTAAAATGTATTAAAATTTCTAGTGCATTGATCACCACTTCACAAACAAATGAATGACACCTGAGAGTTTAACAGACTCTTTGCAAAAGTTAATTGAGAGTTAAATCATCTGATTGTTAAACAAATTTATTTTTAATGCCTTGACTTTAGTATATTGCTCTGTATAGTCATGTATGTGATTATTTTAAAATGCCATCATTAACCACTTCAGCCCCTTAAGGATGTACCCCCTTCCTGCCCTTTTTTGCGATACGGCAATGCGTCGCTTTAACTGACAATTGCGCGGTCGTGCGACGTCCTTTTTTTCTCACAAATAGAGCTTTCTTTTGGTGGTATTTGATCACCTCTGCATTTTTTTTGCGCTATAGACAAAAAAAGAGCGAAAAAAAAATCAGTTTTTTTTTTTTACTTTTTTTCTATAATAAATATCCCAAAAAAATATATAAAAAAAAAAATTCTTCCTCAGTTTAGACCAACATGTATTCTTCTACATATTTTTGGTAAAAAAAAAATCACAATAAGCGTATATTGATTGGTCTGCGCAAAAGTTATTGCGTCTACAAAATAGGGGATAGATTTATGGCAGTTTTATTATTATTTTTTTTTATTAGTAATCTGCGATTTTTATCATGACTGCGACATTGCGGCGGACAGATTTTGACACTATTTTGGGACATTGGCATTTATACATCGATCATTGCTATAAAAGGTCACTGATTACTGTGTAAATTTCACTGGCAGGGAAGGGGTTAAACACTAGGGGCCATGAAGGGGTTAAGTGTGTTCCCTGGGCGTGTTCTAACTGTAGGGGGGATGGGCTCACTAGAACATGACAGAGATCACTGCTCCTGATCACTGGGAGCAGTAGATCCCTGTCATGTTGCTAGGCAGAACAGGGAAATGCCTTGTTCACATAGGCATCTCTCCATTCTGCCTCTCCGTGTCACGATCGTGGGCCACCGGTGGACATCGAGTCCGCTGGACTGCGGGCACGCTCCTGCGGCACGCACGCTAGCCGCCGATAACGCAGCGACGTACGGGTACGTTGTTTTGCGCACCCGTGCCACTTTGCCGACGTATACCGTCGTGAGCTGGTCGGCAATCGGTTAATCATGTTTAAAGAGATACTGTCACTTTGCCAGACAGGTAATAAAACTGCAGGCTGTTAATGCTCATTTTTTCCCACCCCCGGGGGGGGGGGGGTGCTGCAACACAAAATAAGCTATGGAACTATAGACTTGTGAAACTTTGCATACTGTTAGTCGCAACCTACACTCTAGTGACAGCGCTCAATGATCCTGCAATGCATTTTGTGGTAGGAGAGGGAATGGTAACATTTTCCCAATACCCAACAGCTGTGTGTCAATTTTTTAAAATTATAATCCCAAATACCTTTTCTCACAACATCACTCTGCGGACACAAGATCCCCTTCCGCTCTCCTTGCCCAATCTAAGGAGAGCAGTAGGAGGGGCTGAGATTCCCCTCTGACGTCAGCCGGCCAACAGAGGGAGGTCACGTGAGCGCAGAGCGGCACTGTAAAAGGAAGTATTTAGGATTATAATTCTTTAAAAACTGACCTACAGTACTTTAGATCTTCATAAAACAGAGAGGATATAAGTGATGGGGTTATGTATTGCAGCAGAAATAGCAGCAGGAGGGGAGGGGTGGGGAGGAAATCGGCTCTTATACACAGACTGAGCTGACAGGCAGGGAGGGAGAGGGAGAGACTGCGGGATGACGGAGGCACGTAAACTGACCACGCTATCATGAATCAGAAGCCATGATTACCATAGTCAGTATAGGGGGACACAGGAAAAGGTGGGATCAACCAGGTATTTTAGAAAGTAGAAAGGGATAAAATTACACTCTAACAACACTATGCTGTTATTCATGCTTCATACGTCATACGGACCTACAAAATTGCCCGCAAGTGGCCAGGTCCGTACGGCTTACGGACCTCATTTCTCCCTCTCCGTTAAGCTCATGGTCACTTCAATGACCATAAACTTATAGCAGAATTGTTCAGCAAAGTCTGCTGAACAATTCTATAACTCTGATCAGTGGATTACAACCCACTGATCAGAGGTATTAACCTCAAATATGCCCTCCCCCCCCCCACCACCACCACCACCACCACCCATGCTGCCGCTTCCCTGCCCCCTGCTTCTTCACCTCCCGCCGCTCCCTTCCATCTAAAACGACCCCCCCACTCTCCTTTCCTATCCCCTTCCCCCCCTTCTTCCAGGGTGATCCGATTGGGCCCGCTTGAAAAACAGACAGGCATTCTGTGCTAGTGATCGTGTGCTTGAGTGAAAGGGCCTAAGGCCTTGTTCACACAGGGCATACACAGCGTATACAGGGATGTACAGGTGTTCCGTGCATCTCTCTGTAGGCAGTCCCATTGGTGTAATTTGGGATGTAGCAACTTCACGAACAGAGCCATTGCTCCCAATTTTACATCCATGTAGGTCCCCATGCATGTCCCTGAGCTCACACTGTCTGCGTTTGGGGTCATGTACCCACACCCACACAGATTTCAGATTGGGAACAGCAGCTATGCCTGTGCAGCCGTTGCATCCCAATTGACATAAATGGGACTGCCTGTATGGGGATGCATGGAACACCTGTGCATCCCTGTGCGGGTAAACATGCCCTCCATGGGCATACACTTTAGTATGCCACATGTGAACAATGCTTTAGTAGCAATTTAGCAGGAATTTTGTAAGTTATGTTGTGTTTACTTGCACAATTAATGATTTTAGTGTATTTTTAGTGAAAATAGCTATATGATGAACATTTGCACAATTATTGCAGGGCCCAAAAAAATCAGTAGCACTTTTTTTTAATTCTACAGGTCATGTGCTTTCAGAAAATGTCTAGTTTAAGGGGTCTTTTCAAATTCTGAAAGCTGTAAGTGAAAAATGGTAACCCCAGGATTTTTTGAGTCAATTGTTTTTATTTACAGTTTGCGTACCTTCAGTTTTCATCATTTCACAAAAAGGTGCAATTTAAAACATACAAATATTTGTTATTGATTAACACAATACAGTTTTAACTTTTATATTTACTAGGAATTTAGCAAGAATTTTGTACATTTTGCCATGTATGAATCCACTATTAATGATTTTTGTGTATTTTTAGCGAAAATATTGATTTAATAAACATTTGCGCAAATGTCACGTTGCCTTTAAAAATCAGTAGCACCTTCTTTTTATTCTACTGGCCCTGTGCTTTCAGAAAATGTATGGTTTGGGGGGTCTTTTACAAATTCTGTAAGCTGTAAGTGAAAAAGAAAAACCTCCAGATTTTCTAAGAAACTTTCGCGTACGTCTGAATTTCATTATTTCCCAAAAAGGCGCAATTTTAAATTTACAAATGTTTGTTATTTATGAACTCAATACAGGTTAAGCTTTTATATTTAGTAGAAATTTAGCAAGAAATTTATAAAATTTGCTGTGTTTCTATTTGCTAATAATGATTTTAGTGTATTTTTGGCAAAAATATTGCTTTGGTAAACATTTGTGCAAATATCATGGGGCCTTAAAAATCACTAGCACCTTCTTTTTATTCTACTGATCCTATGCTTTCAGAAAATATATGGTTTGCAGGGTCTTTAACAAACTCTGAAAGCTGTAAGGGTACAATGAAAACCTTCAGATTTTGAAGAATGTGTTGGTAGGGCGCTGGACCTAAATATGAATGAAAACACATTTCCAGTTTTTGAGGCTGTGTTGTGTCAATTGTGGTGTTACTGAGGTCCCTGGAACAGTCTGAAGAACGTACAGAAGGATGAGATTTCCACGAATCAAAAGTAGATCCATCAAAATGTTTATTTCTCAGTGGTCAGATGATAAAGCTAGCTGGTATGCCACAGAATTGCATTTGCTATATCGTCTTCCCTCTTGTTGTCAGAAATAAACATTTTGATGGACCTAAAGTGTTTTTTACCCCAAAGTTTCATATTACTGATATGTGTCTGCTGTAGCATGTTGTTAGGTTAAAAGGTAACCTGTTCTCTTTGTATTTTTTCTTTTGTGTGAAATACCTGGTGATACTGCCAGTCCCCCTGCTTTCCTTTTCAAACAAACTGACCATGCTAGGCATGGGAACATATCAATCCCAGTGGGGTCAGATTTCTAGCTGTGCTAGGAGCAGAGCCTGCTTGTCCTCCAATGACCTAGGCATATGCTCAAAAATCAGTGTATTGCTGTTTCTTTGCCTCTTGCTAACACGCCCCCCTGCAGTCTCCTCCCCCACCTCTCTAAGCCCCTTATGCAGCTGAGAACAGAGATTATGTAAAACCATTTTTTTTTATGTATTTATGTTTTAGGTGAAAACACATTTAACAATGTCAGGGGCCACAACATTTGGTCGAAGAAAGAACTGAAAATGACAATATACAGTTTTAAAAGTAAACTAGTAGAACATGAAAGTAGTAGCACTAGAAAGGAGTCACAGTAAGCACCAGGATAGACAGCAGTCGGTTAAAAACTGATAAGTGGCGATGGGAAGGGGGGAGGCCTTAACTACCAGGTTTTAACGGATATTTCCAATCAAGTGGAGAATACAGAATCAATTGGAGGGTCATTAACTAGCAATCTAGTTTGATACCACTGGGTATATTGGAAACAATTCATTATAGACTGCTGCATAAGTGATCACTTATAGAGAAAAAAATAAGAAAAAAATGTTTTTCATAAATAAAGAATTAAAAAAAAAAAAAAAAAAGAAAAAATTGTATTTATTCTTTTTCTATTTTTTTATTTTACTCAAACATTTTCCCTTTTATTTCTATTTTAAACTTAATGGGTTGTTTTACAGAAAGGGTTCACATACTGTATAATTTAATTAGAATTTCCCGTGCTCTCATCATGTTGTTTATTATTCAGACTAGGCATTGGAAACAGACTTGGCAACAGCTATTTTTATTAGTTTCACACGATTTTGTTAGTTTTTTTAGCATAACAAACAAGAACCTGGTAACAGAAAGTGGTTCTGGTACAGGGAGACAACATAGGGTTGCCAAAGAAGCACGTATTGAGGATACCAGAGTAAAAGAATGACACTATCATACAAGTGGTAATAATTGCAGCTACACAAGATGGTAGCGGTAAGAAGCATAATTTCATAACAAAATAAACCTGAGGTATATTTTTGCAAAGTACTTCCAGAAAGGAAAAAAGATAAGGAATAAAGTAGACACGTGCAGTTTGTTTCGCTCCGAATCGAAATTAGGACAAATGTTTTGTTTTACAGAAATTCGGATGTATCATTTTCAAATTCAATTAAAAGTTCCAAATATACTAAAATAGAATAGAAAATAAAGGAATAGAAAAGAAAAGAATATAATAGAATAGAAAAAGCAAATGGACTAGAATATAGCAGAATAGAAAATAAAGGAATAGAATATAAACAAATAGAATAGAGTAAAACAGAACAAAATAGAATAGAAAATAAAGCAATAGAATAAAAAAGAATAGAATAGAAAAGAATAGACTAGTATAGAATAAAATAAAATATAACCATCTTCTGAAATTTTAATTTCAAATAGAATAAATTCAGATTCGAATGGAATAAATTTGGATTCAAATAGAATAGAAAATAAAAGAATAGAATAGAAAAAAACAATAGAATAGAATAAAATAGAATATAATCATCTTCCAAAATGTAAATTTTGAATAGAATAAATCTGAATTTGAATAGATTAAATTCAAATTTGAATGGAATAGAAAATAAAAAATAATAGATTAGAATAGAAAAGAATAGAATAGAAAAAAAAATAGAATAGAAAAAAAAAATAGAATATAACCATCTTCCGAAATTTGAATCTCAAATATAATAAATTTGAATTAGAATATAATAGAAAAGAATAGAACATACTAGAAAAGAAAAGAGTAGAAAAAACAATAGAAATGAATGGAATATAAAGAATATAACCATCTTCCAAAATTTGAATTTCAAATAGAATTAATTTGAATGGAATTGAGTATACGTCGACCGAATTCGGAAACGTCAAAACAAAATTTGAATAAACAAAACGAATTCCAAAAACAAATTAAATTAATTTAAACAAATTTATGTAAATACTGAATCAAACCTAAATTAATTTTTTCGTTCTGCACATGCCTAGAATAAAGATCCAAAGCAGTTGGTGCTACCAAACCAGTCATTGTACAACAGTGAGATCACATATTTATGCAAGAGGTAATGGAAGGAGACAATAAGACCGCCACCCCTTAGGCCCACAATTGAACCGTGTGTGAGGTGGGGTCCATGTCATGTAGTATGGGTGCTTTCACTGAAAGGGAGCAGAGTAAAAGAGAAATAGGGGAAAGGGGGAGAGAGTAGAAGGAGAGCAAAGGAAAAAAAAAAGCGGAAAGAAGGGGGTAGGGGGGGAGGGTTGGTTTGGTGCTGAGATTCCTTTAAGGTGCAAAGATAGAAGGAGAGTGGGGAATGAGACCAGGCTGCAGCTCTCCCAAGTTGTTTGACTTAAGCACACAAAATGAGGTGATGGCGACATGGTCAGAGTATGGTCAGATGGGCGATTTATGTTTTTATGCCTATGTGTGGTGAGAATGTTAGGGAAGAGCATTGGAAGTAATGGCCAGGTATTCCACCATGGTCTTGTAGTGATGCCAACATGTCCATGGACATCAGCTATTATTACCAAATTCAATGAAAAATTGAATTGTTTTGGCCAATTATTTCTGGATTAGCACAATACAGAGATTCGATCAGAGAGAGAGTGCCAGAAGGGTAACAGCTTCTCTGTACTTTATTTATATTAAAAACATATGGCTATGTGACACAAGATTTCTAGAAATGGTTATTTTTGAAATAAAGATTTTATATACAACCCCAATTCCAAAAAAAGTTTGTTGGGATGCTGTGTAAAATCTACATAAAAGCCGAATGTAATGATTTGCAGATCTCTTAAACCCACAATAGAAAATAGAAAACATATCACATGTTTCACCTGAGAAAATGAACCATATTAAGAAAAAAATAAGGTGATTTTTAAAATTGATGGCAGCAACACATCTCAAAAAAGTTGGGACAGGGCAACAAAAAGCTGGCCAAATACATTGTCCTAATAAGGGAGAGCTGGAAGAACACTTCACAACTAATTAGGTTAATTGGCAACAGGTCAGTAACATGATTGGGTATAAAAAGGGCATCTTAGAGAGTCAGGTTGTCTCAGAAGTAAAGATGGGCAGAGGTTCCTGATATTTGGGACGTGCCTTTTAAACAGCTGGTCTCTGTCAGAGATTGGTTAATGCAATTTAAGATTGCACACCAAGCTTACTATACCCCCACAGGATTAATAGACTCAACCCATCTCTTTGCTCAGCTTGCTGTGGATGCGATCATGCAGTGGGAGATTTATTTCATATTTTTTGGACATGTCCAGTCATCAAGGTATACTGGGAGGCAGTGCTTCTCTCATCAGTTCAGTAGCAATGACCCCTTTTCATCCCTCTCGAAGAATCTGACTGTTGGGCCTGGTTGATGGCCTTTCATCTACAACTGCTGGTAGAACATTAATTGAACTGTTTCTGTTTTATGCTAGAAAGGCACTTACACTGCACTGGAAACAACCTTCTTCTCCCAACATAGTCTATTGGAAGCAATCTGTTAATACCAACCTACTACTCTACAAAGACACTGCGTCTGCACTTGTATGTTTGATACAGTCTGGGCGAAATGGCTGGAGGATGCAGCCAATGTGTCATTCTTACCTGTGTATTGGTCTACTCTAGACTAGGGGTAAATCACTATGTATGTATCCATTCCTACTATTATCCTGTCTTTGAAGGGAGAGACTTTTATTGGGTAAATATCCATGAATATATGCATACTTCTGCATGAGCCCACACAATCTACTGTTGCTTGTTTATTTTTTTACATTTACATTCTTACATTTTTTTTTGTGTGTGTAACTTTTGTTGCTATTTCCATGCCTGTTCTGGGCATTGGTCCCAGATAGCATCTGCGTGTGCTGGACTTTCTGGCTGTTGTGTTTTGTGTCTTTAGGGTTGAAAATGTGTTTATTATCAATTTCACATATATCACAGTGAACAACATGAAAAGTTACAATCCAGAGACAGTCGCAAGTAAACATGGGTAATGTGTAAGCCCAATGGCTATCGCCCACAGCTTGACTCTTATTTTCAAACATTGCTGTGCTAGGATTAACGACCGTCATCTGTTACAAGGAGTAATTCTGGCTGAAGAGCCTTGATATTTATAAAAAAAACAATATGTGTTAGTTTTTAGAAAATAAAAAGGGGAAAACCAAGTTAGGGAAAAAAGAGGAAAAAGGGAAAAAGAAAGAGAGGAAGAAGCGACCCAGAGGGGGCGTGAATTAAGAAAGAGGGAGAGGAGTAAAGAAGGGAGAGCAGGGGGGGAGAGAGAAAGAAAATCATGGAGGAGCGAAAGGGCTGCTGAGGAGATATTCGTAGAGAGAAGTAGATACTGGACAGAGGGTGGGGGACCTATGGGTGTATGCCCCAACCCACCCCCTGGTTAGGTTGCGTGTTAGGATAACCGTGTCGGGTTCGACAGTATGTTTGTGAGGATATCTGAGGTGGAGAAGTGGAGCCAGATAGACCACAGCACCTTGTATTTATCATAGGTGTCGTTGTCAAGAGCCAACATCTCCTCCATACTCATGGTGTCATTCATAATCGAGACCCATCGTGACAAGTAAGGAGTGGTGGTTGTCTTCCAATATGATGGGATGAGCTGTCTCGCTGAAGACATAAAAAGACGAAGGAGGTTCAGTTTCTGTGATGTTATAGACCCAGGGAGTATCGAGAGGAGAGCAATCTTTGGGGAGGTCGATAGCGTTTCCTCATAAATTTTATTATTACATTCAAATACCTGAGTCCAGAAGGGGCGGATCCTCTCACATTCCCACCAGACATGTGGATAGGTCCCAGTAGAGGAGTTACAGCGCCAACAGGAGGCTGGAGTGGATGGGCAAATTTTGTGTAATGTGGAGAGGTCCTTGTACCACCTGGACAGAATCTTGTAGTTCTTTTCCTGCGAATAGCAGGATATTGTTGACTTGTGAGTAAAATAGAACGAGGTCTGCCAGTCCGGTCTGGAGAAGTCCGCAGACCACATCCTGGTGTAAGATGGCAAGTCATCATGTGTAAGAGCTTGTAGTAGACCGTATAGGGATGAAAGAAGGTGTCTGGGTGTTTCAGAGAGGGAGAACAGCCTTTCAAATTCAGTATAGGGGCGGTGTATTTGGGAGGAAGTATGTAAGCGTTTAGAGAATGTGGATAAGTGCAGGGCAGTGAGCCAGTCGCAGGGTCCTGCTGATGTGGCTGGTGTCCGTTGTAGGGGGTGTACAAAGGAATGCGCTTGAGGCCAATCTGGGCGCTTAAAGGGCCCCAATGTCATCGCTCCCACTCCCTGAGGGTGTTTTGTGTCTTTAACCAATTCAGCTCCGGAAGATTTACCCCCCTTCATGACCAGGCAATTTTTTGCACTGCGTAACTTTAATGGACAATTGCGCGGTCATGCGATGCTGTACCCTAATAAAAGTTGTGTCCTTTTTTTCCCTACAAATTAAGCTTTCTTTTGGTGTTATTTGATCACCTCTGCAGGTTTTTTTTCTTTGCGCTATAAACAAATACAGACTGACAATTTTGCAAAAAAAAAAAAAAAAAAGATTTTTTTACTTTCTGCTATAAAACATCTAATAAAAAAATGTAAAAAATCTAATTTCTTTATTAATTCGGTCTAATATGTATTTTGTTACATGTTTTTGGTTAAAAAAATCGAAATAAGTGTATATTGAATGGTTTGCGCAAAAGTTATAGCATCTACAAACTATGGGATATTTTTATAGATTTTTTACTTATTTATATATTTTTTATCAGTAATGGCAGCGATCAGCGACTTATAGTGGGACTGCGATATTGCAGTGGACAGTCGGGACACTAACTGACACTTTTTGGGGACCAGTGACACCAATAAAGTGATCAGTGCTAAAAATATGCACTGTGCAGAGTAATTATTCCTGCGCTATCATGTAAGGAGAATAGAACAAAATGGAAAAGCTGCCTGCACCAGTAAGGGTATACCTCAACCCAAATAATCAGAAAGGTGTAATAAGGGAGGTGGTGTTGCGCTAAACCGATTAAAATGAATAATACAATTCAGACAGTCCCAGTGGAATGAGGGGCATCCCACTAATGTAAATAGTATGGAAAGATAATATATGGCGTCATATCTATACAATGTGAGAAAATAAAAGATAAATCCCCTAATGAAGTCACGTGTTGTGTGAGGTCACGCGTAGGGACGGGACAGGCACTCGTTACTGACATTGGCTTACGAGCTCGCCGCTCGTTGGAGACATATGCGTTTTTATCCTGCTTCTGATGTGAGTACCCATTTAATGTTTGGAATAAAACTTTGAGACTTAAAACAGTATTACACTATCTGGTATTTCCTTTGCTTGTCTCATTCCCCCGATAACTATTGAGGGACTAGGGTCCCTGGAGAATACACCCTGACCCAGTACCATAATAAGAGACAGCCATCACCATTACCCATTTAATGCTGGTACCTCATTTCCGTAAGGTAAGGGGCCACTGCTTACTAGTGTGTGTTTCTATGCACGAAGAAGAAGCCACCAACCCCCCTTTGTTTCACCTGAGCACCTCACTGTGATACCTGCACATTGGAATGAGCCACTATTATTTTGCACATCAAGGAATGATTTGAACTTTTATTTGTGACATATATACAGTTTTTGCTGACATGATTATATTGCGGCTTATGCGCTGTGTGCACGGCACACACCGCGGTGTACTGTTCACTTATTTATTTCTTGCACATTTGCACATGTATGTCTATGTATTATAGAGTTTGCACATGTGATTGTATTTCACAGTTTGCATTGTTGCACATATATTTTGCACATTTTTAATTGCCTTTAGCTTTATACCTTGCACCGTGCACTTTATCATTTATATATATTTATTATGCTATACCACTACCTCGTATTTAATGATTTGCAGCCATTTCCAGGACTGACTCACTTGTAATGTGAGAGCTCCACTTACTTATTTGCAGTTTCTCTCACTACCCGTAGCAACATATTAATATATTTTAAGTAGTACGACATTTATCTTTTATTTTCTCGTATTGTATAGATATGATGCCATATATTATCTTTCCATACTATTTACATTAGTGGAACGCCCCTCATTCCACTGGGACTGTCCGAATTTTATTATTCATTTTTTATCGGTTTAGCGCAGCACCACCTCCCTTATTACACCTTTCTAAAAATATGCACTGTCACTGTACTAATGACACTGGCTGGGAAGGGGTTAACATCAGTGGCGATCAAAGGGTTAAATGTGTTCCTAGCCTGTGCCTACTAAACTGTGAGAGGTGCTTGTGCTAGGGGAAGGCAGAGATCCATGTTTCTGCTTATCAGGAACACAGGATAAGGCAGACAGACAGACTGCCTACACAGGCAGACTGCCTCTCTGCCTGTGTAACGAATAATCGTCAGGTGCCGGCGGACATCGAGTAATGTGAATAATCACAGCAGGAGCAGGCCGCCAGCCCAACCCTAATGTGCTGGTTTATGTAGTAGGTACCGTATTTATCGGTGTATAACACGCGCCGGCGTATAACACGCACCCCAAGTTTAGGAGAGAATTTTAAGGAAAAAAACTTTTAGGAGGGAAGTTTAAGGAAAAGAAACTTACATTAAAATGCCCATCATTGCAGCCTCATCAGTGTTCATCTGCAGCCTTGTTAGTGTCATTGCAGCCTTTTCAGTGTCAGTGCAGCCTTGACCCAGTGTCCATTGCAGCCTTGTCAGTGCAGCTTTGCCCCAGTGCAGCCTTGTCAGTGCAGCTTTGCCCCAGTGCAGCCTTGTCAGTGCATCTTTGCCCCAGTGCAGCCTTGTCAGTGCAGCTTTGTCCCAGTGCAGCTTTGCCCCAGTGCAGTCTTGTCAGTGCAGCCTTGCCCCAGTGCAGCCTTGTCAGTGCAATCTTGTCAGTGCAGCTTTGCCCCAGTGCAGCCTTGTCAGTGCAGCCTTGCCCCAGTGCAGCCTTGCCCCAGTGCAGCCTTGTCCCCAATGTCCATGCCTACCGCCTGCCGCCGCCGCCGCCGCCGCCGACATACACATGCATGTAGTTTTAAATATGGCGCCGCAGAGTTCGGAGGGACTCGGCGCTGGCGGAACTGAAGGAACACCACCGAGATACACATAGTCGAGTGTATTCGGCTCTTTCCGGCACCGCTCACAGTCCCGCCCAATGATGGACATAACACAGGTCCAATGGCGGGACTGGGCGTGACTGTGAGCGGCGCCGGAAAGAGCCGAATACACTCGACTATGTGTATCTCGGCTCTGTGATTTCGGCGGCGCTCGTTCAGCTTCGCCGAGTCCCTCTGAACTCTGCGGCGCCATATTTAAAACTGAGTGTAGATAGGGGTTATGGCGCTCCCTTATAGGGGGTATATAAGTGAATACAGTGAATAATGATAAAGATATTATAATGAATAGTAAATACCATACGCAAAGGGTAAATAAGTGCAATAAATCTTGATGCTCATAACTTGATTAATACCATAAAAAAATTTAAAAAAGTGAAAGCAATAAAAAATGATGAAAACATCCCATTCGCATGTAATGGGCAAGTGTTAAATATTAATCAGTTGCAGGTGTTAACCAATAGGTGCTAATCATATATATAGTGCATGTGCAACTCTGTAATTAGTCCAACGTGTCCCAAAAGTAAATGACAAATGCAAGCCAATAGGAAAAATATAAAAGGAAAAAATAAAATAAAGAATCCAAATGGAGTAAAAATTATACAAAAAGCCCAAAAAGTCTAATCAAAAAGTGATATATTCAAAAATATATATATCATAACGAATTTCCAACTGCATTGGTGACTGTGGTGCCCACAGAGAAGAATATCCGTGACTTCTGTGCTCCCCCTTTTGGCTCCCCACTCACCAGCTCCCAATACCCCTGCAGGGGTGACAGACTCTATAAGATTCCAATGCCGTCCTCTTGGTTGGTATCCCGTGGTTGCTGAAATATGGTTATCCTCTATCCCAGGGTTCCCAGGTCAATCATCCATATCACCTTACACCACGTCCAGGTGATTGACCTGGGAACCCTGGGATAGAGGATAACCATATTTCAGCAACCACGGGATACCAACCAAGAGGACGGCATTGGAATCTTATAGAGTCTGTCACCCCTGCAGGGGTATTGGGAGCCGGTGAGTGGGGAGCCAAAAGGGGGAGCACAGAAGTCACGGATATTCTTCTCTGTGGGCACCACAGTCACCAATGCAGTTGGAACTTCGTTATGATATATATATTTTTGAATATATCACTTTTTGATTAGACTTTTTGGGCTTTTTGTATAATTTTAACTCCATTTGGATTCTTTATTTTATTTTTTCCTTTTATATTTTTCCTATTGGCTTGCATTAGTCATTTACTTTTGGGACACGTTGGACTAATTACAGAGTTGCACTTGCACTATATATATGATTAGCACCTATTGGTTAACACCTGCAACTGATTAATATTTCACACTTGCCCATTACATGCGAATGGGATGTTTTCATCATTTTTTTATTGCTTTCACTTTTTTCAATTTTTTTATGGTATTAATCAATTTATGAGCATCAAGATTTATTGCACTTATTTACCCTTTGCGTATGGTATTTACTATTCATTATAATATCTTTATCATTATTCACTGTATTCACTTATATACCCCCCATAAGGGAGCGCCATAACCCCTATCTACACTCTGTTACATTCGTTAGCCCTTTGAGGGCCTAACTAGGGGAGGCAGCACACCTTTTCCTTAGCCCTTCCTTTCTCCTCTCTGTCCTCCTTATCTTTCCCATATATAGAGGGTTCTACTTTCCATTGTTTCTTTCATCCCCACCCTCCCCCCTCTCTCTTTTTTTTTTTTTCTTTTCCTCTTCTTTCTTTTCTCTCTGTCCTAAGCGCAGAGATTTTGTGGTTTTTATAATGCCATATTTAAAACTACTCGCTATGTGAATGTCGGCGGCGATCGCCGCCAATAGCTCACAATTAGCGGGGATCGGCGTATAACACGCACCCACGATTTTCCCCTGATTTTAAGGGGAAAAAAGTGCGTGTTATACGCCGATAAATACGGTACATTATCCAGCGCAGGAGAGCCGCCTTGCCACTGTATATATACTGTTTGCGGTCGGCAAAGCAGTTAATCCATGCTGAAAACCAATAAAATGTTTTCTAAAACAAAAAAAAGAATGTGGGCAGAGGTTCACCAATATGTGAAAAAGGGTTTATGAGATTTGCAAATCAGTGCATTCTTTTTTTATGCAGATTTTACACAATGTCCCAACTTTTTTGGAAATGAGGTTGTATAATAATAGTAAACACAAAATGAATAAATACTCTGTTTAAGAACTCATTAACTCACACTTATGCCACGTACACACGATCAGACTTTACGGCATACTTGGTCCGGCGTACCGGATTTCGTCGGACAATTCGATCGTGTGTGGGCTCCAGCGGACTTCGTTTTCTCAAAAGTTTGACGGACTTAGATTTGAAACATGTTTCAAATCTATCCGACGGACTCGAGTCTGGTCGAAAAGTCCGCTCGTCTGTATGCTATTCCGACGGACAAAAACCGACGCTAGGGCAGCTATTGGCTACTGGCTATGAACTTCCTTGTTTTAGTCCGGTCGTACGTCATCACCTACGAATCCGTCAGGACTTTGGTTGATCGTGTGTAGGCAAGTCCGCTCGTTCGGAAAGTTCGTTGTAAAGTCCATCGAAAAGTACGCTGGGCAAAGTATGCCGTAAAGTCCGGTCGTGTGTATACGGCATAAGTGAGAAATAAAACCATTATAGTTTGACTTTTAGCATAGCTTTAGCAGTTATACTGAAAACATAGAGGGTTAAATTGATACTGTGAGGAAGTGCAGTGTTTGTAATAGGATTCCTGCAAACTTCCTCCTACATAATTTATTATGTTTCACACCAGCTATGAACCAAGATTAATGTGTCCATCTTTACTGCATGGAACACACTACCCAACATACTGTATGTAAGAAAGCAATAAAAAGAACACTTGCTGCACTTTAAAATAAACTTTATTTACAATTCGCCTCGAGGGAATAAAAAAAAAAAACCCTACAAAACCAAATGGATGCTTTTAGCAAGGTCTGATATTTAAAAGTGTATTAAAACCAAAATGAGAAGAAAACCCCTCTTAGGTCGTGTACATACGATCGGAATTCTCGTCGGAAAAAGCTATGATGGTTTTTCCGACGGAATTACGCTCAAGCTTGTCTTGCATACACACGGTCACACCAAAGTCCGACCGTCCAGAACGCGGTGACTTACAACACATACGACGGGAATAGAAAAGGGAAGTTCAATACCCAGCGCGCCACCCTTTGGGCTCCTTCTGCTAATCTCCTGTTTATCTCGTGTTAGTAGAAGTTTGGTGAGAGACGATTCACGCTTTTCAGACTCGTGCTTTTTCAGATCGTTTACTACTGTTCAGTTTGTGCTTGTGGGTTTGTATCTGGTTTTCAGTGCGTGAAGTTAGTTTGTATCTGTTTTTCAGTGCGTTCTTGTCCGCTCGTTACTGATTTTCAGCTCGCTCTTCACAGGCCTTGCTGTTCTTCAGTGCGTTCTGTTTAGTTCGTTCTGACCAGCCAACCGTTTTGAAGCCATGTTGCGGGTACGTGCTCGTCGTAGAGTTTGTGCTGTGCGGGGGCTTGGTGTAATAATCCTAATTATGTTGCCTAAGTTGGGCCTGAGGCCGGACTTTCCAATGACGGCCCTGGAAGCTGGCCGTCCTGGCTTGCCCCCCAAAGTGCCCGTGAAGTGCGAGAAAAATATGTAGAATATTATATTTTGGGGGGCCATTGCTATGCCAGCTCATTTTGAATACATTTTCTCTTTTATCAGATCAAATCTTGATTTTCATTTACTGCTTGGGTTTATTTTTGCTGTCCCCTAGGTTCTCCTAGTGCACTTGTAGTGCCAAGTGGTTTTTCCATTATTAAATAACACCCATTGTCACTGTAAACACCAACTTAACACAAAAAATGGTATTGATCATTGAAAGAAGAAGCCACACATTGTTGAGTATAAAACCTTTTACTCTGTGCACATTCACATGTGCGTTTTTTTAAAACATTTGGTGGTAAAAAAAAAACACTTTTATTTTTTCAAAGTTTTGCCTTGAAATTTCTGAGAAAATACAGAAACAGGCATGGAACTTACAAAGTTTAACATTGCAAAAAAGAAGGCAATATCAGACATTTTATAGTGTGAAAAAGGTCTTGATCTTGCCTTCATCAGATGGGAAGAAGTCACCCCTGTAAAAGCCAAATTTAGAAGATGCACACAAATTGTGAGTCAAAATGGGGATTTCCTTTCTGATCCCATACCTAATGTCAACATGTGCTATCTCCCATCATGGGGGATCAATGGACGTGTTTTGGGGGTGCAACCACTTCCTCTCACTCCTAGAGTTGGGAGGAAGGGGTTGAACCCACAAAACGCATACATTGAAATCCCCTGATGGCAGATAGCACATGTTTTTTGTTTAATAAGTTTTTATTAAGGAACAAAATCCACAATACAAGTAAATGTAAACAATACAGTAAGTAGGTCTCGAGACAATCTATCAATCAGTGGTCTGCGTAATATAAATAAGTACTTTAGGTTGCTCCAGTATTAGTCGTCCTGCGACTTTTAGTTTTGTCCTGGAATCGCAGGATTCCGTCGTCTAGTCATGTAAAGTAACTTTTTCGAGAAGATCGCATTAGGCGCAGGGCCGATCCTGGACGGGGTGCAGTGCTCCCGGGCGCCACAGAGGTGGGGGCGCTGAAGTGCCAGAGTGCTACCATCCCTCCTCCTCTCCTTGTCCGTTGGCGGCTCTCTCCGCCGGTCGCCGCCGCAACCGCTGTGTCTCTTGCTGAAGCTCAACCCCCCTCCCTTCTCTTGTCAAAGGGGGAGCGAAAACAGCTGGAGATCGGAGCGGCCGTGTCTCTGTGTGCAGAGAGACCGGCCGCGCAGTGACATCACGGGGGGGGGGCGTGCCGTGCCCGATTTGTTCCAGTTCTCCTCCTCCTCCTGTGTAACTCCCGCCTGCTGCCCAAGCCTGGCACGCTCTGTTCTCCACCTGGGCGGCGCGGCTGCACACTGTCCTCTCCTCTCCAGCTGCCGCCCGGGTGTTTTTTAATTAGCTTAATGGAGGGGTGCAGGTGATTTGTCAGGGGTCTATACTAATGGAAGGGGGGGTTGTCCTGGGGGGGTCTTTACATCGGGGGGGTTTTCCTGGGGGGTCTATACTAATGTAGGGGGGTGGTTTGTTCTGGGGGGGTCAGTACTAATGTAGGGGTTGTGGTTTGTTCTGGGGGTCTATACTAATTTAGAGGGGAGGTTTGTCCTGGGGGGGGTCTGTACTAATGGAGGGGGGGTGGTTTGTTCTAGGGGGGTCTGTACTAATGGAGGGGGGGTGGTTTGTTCTGGGGGTCTGTACTAATGTGGGGGGTGGTTTGTTCTGGGGGGGTCTGTACTAATGGAGGGGAGGTGGTTTGTTCTGTGGGGTCTGTACTAATGGAGGGGGGTGGATTGTTCTGGGGGATCTGTACTAATGGAGGGGGGGTGGTTTGTTCTGGGGGTCTGTACTAATGTGGGGGGGTGGTTTGTTCTGGGGGGTCTGTACTAATGTAGGGGAGGTGATTTGTTCTGGGGGGTCTGTACTAATGTAGGGGGGGTGGTTTGTCCGGGGGGTCTGTACTAATGGAAGGGGGTGGTTTGTTCTGGGGGGGTCTGTACTAATGTAGGGGGTGGTTTGTCCGGGGGGTCTGTACTAATGAAGGGGGTGGTTTGTCCTGGTGGGGTCTGTACTAATGGAGGGGAGGTGGTTTGTTCTGGGGGGTCTGTACTGGTGGAGGGGGGTGGTTTGTTCTGGGGGGGTCTGTACTAATGGAGGGGGGGTGGTTTGTTCTGGGGGGGTCTGTACTAATGGAGGGGGGGTCTGTACTAATTGAGGGGGTGGTTTGTTCTGTGGTCTGTACTAATGGAGGGGGGTGGTTTGTCCTGAGGGGGTCTGTACTAATGGAGGGGGGGTGGTTTGTCCGGGGGGTCTGTACTAATGAAGGGGGTGTGGTTTGTCCTGGGGTGATCTGTACTAATGGAGGGGGGTGGTTTGTCTGGGGGTCTGTACTAATGAAGGGGGGTGGTTTGTTCTGGGGGGTATGTACTAATGGATTGGGGGTATACTATTGGAGGGGGGGTGGTTTGTTCTGGGGGTCTGTACTAATGGAGGGGGGTCTTATACTAATGGAGGGGGGGTGGTTTGTCCCGGGGGTCTGTACTTATGGAGGGGGGTGGTTTCTTTTGGCAGGGTCTGTAGTAATGGAGGGGGGTGGTTTGTACTAATGGAGGGGGGTAGTTCTGTACTAATGGGGGGGTGGTTTGTCCTGAGGGGGGTCTGTACTAATGGAGGGGGTGGTTCTGTACTAATGGAAGGGGGTGGTTTGTCCTGAGGGGGGTCTGTACTAATGGAGGGGGGTGGTTTGTTCAGGGGGGGTCTGTACTAATAAGGGGGGTTGTTCTGTACTAATGGAGGGGGGGGTGGTTTGTTCTGGGTGATCTGTGCTAATGGAGGGGGTGGTTTGTTTTGGGGGGGTCTGTACTAATGGAGGGGGGTGGTTTGTTTTTGGGGGGGTCTGTACTAATGGAGGGGGGTGGTTTGTCCTGAGAGGGGTCTGTACTAATGGAGGGGGGGTGGTTTGTCCTGAGGGGGGGTCTGTACTAATGGAGGGGGGTGGTTTGTTTAAGGGGGGTCTGTACTAATGGAGGGGGGGTGGTTCTGTACTAATGGAGGGGGGTGGTTTGTCCTGAAGGGGGTCTACTAATGAAAGGGGGTTGGTTTGTCCTGAGGGGGGTCTATACTGATAGAGGGGAGTGTTTTGTCCTGGGGGTCTATACTGATGGGGGGTCTGTACTGAGGGAGGGGTTTATACTTAGTGGGGGGTCTGCACTGACGGAGGGGGGTTTATACTTAGTGGAGGGGGGTCTGTACTGAGGGGCGACTATAGTTGGTGGAGGGGGGGGTGATACCATGTTTTACAGCACCAGGTGACACTCCTCTCCCTCTCCTCTGCGCGCGCGCTGCTGTACTAGTGAGCGACGCACTATGTTTCTTCCCCTGCCTTCATATCGGCCATATCAGAAGAAAAAAAGGAAGCAAAGAAGAGGATTGTGGGACATGTAGTCCCGAGGACTGGCAGCCCCACTGTAACACACAAACTGCAGCCCACACAGCATGCTCAGCTGAATGGGAGAGAGAGAGAGAGACAGGAGCCCGGGAAAGCTTTCAGGGAAGTACACCCAGTACTCCAGAGGGAGAGGACAGTGCCGAGAGAACACCATCAGAGAGAGAACCCCGCTGCCCTGCACCACCAAAGGGAAAGCCACACAGCCTAGCGCCATCCCTGGCGGAGAAAGAAATGAAGTCATTGCCAGAATACAGATCTGGGTGCTACCCAGCGGAGTCGCCACGGGCAATTCAGAGTGAGCTGACTCCTGATCAGAGGGACCGTTGTTGCTAGGTCAGGTGAGAGGGCCGATCGGCCATTATCTACTAACGTCCATAGGAACTGCAGTCTCTGACCATCTCTTGTAACATGTCTGCAGTCTCTGACCATCTTGTGTACTATGTCTGCAGTCTCTGACTATCTCCTGTATTATATCTCCAGTCTCTGACCGTCTCCTGTAGTATGTCTGCAATCTCTGACCATCTCCTGTAATATGTCCACATATTCTGACCATCTTCTGTGCTATGTCTGCAGTCTCTGACCATCTCTTGTAACATGTCTGCAGTCTCTGACCATCTCTTGTATCATGTCTGCAGTCTCTGACCATCTTCTGTATTATGTCTGCCGTCTCTGACTGTCTCCTGTAGTATGTCTGCAGTCTCTGACCATCTCCTCTAATATGTCTGCATTCTCTGACCATCTCCTGTACTATGTCTGCAGTCTCTGACCATCTCTTGTAACATGTCTGCAGTCTCTGACCATCTCTTGTATCATTTATAAATAAAATAAAGTCAGCGCAAAAAATCCAATATTTAAAAATACAAGCAGCTGAACACTGAAGGTAAACATAAAAAACCTCAAAGTACATAGGATGAATAAAGCAGTGCAGCGCTATACCCAGAAGTTCAAATATTACTAATAAAAGTCCCTTTAAATTTAAATCCAAAAGTTGATAGAGAAAAGGTCTCCTCTGTAGTGGTCTAAGTGCTCATGACAGTCCATGCAGTGCTATACATCCGTGATTCCACCACCAGCTAGCCAAACCGCTCACCTCAGCATATGGACCCCTGAGCTAACAGACGGGTCAAAACAGCATTTACCACTCTCAGTGGATAAAGATGAAGACTTGCATGGGCATATGGTCACACGATATAAAGGCAGCACTCAGTAATTGATGATCATGTTCACATGCAATAAAAATAAGAGTACATAGTGCACACTGTGTGGCTAAGAAGATCACATTTATTAAAAGTCAAGTACCCCTGGGGTAACACAGTCTCTATTGAGAGGGAGAACGTCCCCAGTCAGCTCCTGCGGGTGATTCCTCCCCCCTCCCTCTGCTCGCTGACACTGCATAATGCGAGCGCTCACACAACCACGGCCGCCCGATCTGCTCCTTCCCCTGCATCCTCATTGGCAGGGAGAAGAGCGAGTTGCAGGAAGGACTCCACCAGGACTCTCAGTTACTGAAAAAACAGACTGATTTCTCCCGGCTAGACCAGCGCTGTCAATAGCAGGGGCAGGACAGCAGGAGGAGGCTGGGGAACCCCACAGTGACAGAACACCAGGGCCCGGTGGCAAGACAACCTTTGCAACCCTGATAGTTCTCCCACTGCTTTAACAAGGGGGCCCCCAGATCCCGGCCTCCCCCCATATGTGAATGAGTATGGGGTACATTGTACCCCTATCCATCCACCAAAAAAAGTAGTGTAGTGTGAAAAAATACAGTAGACAGTTTTTGACAAGTCTTTTATTAAAAATATCTTCCTCTTCTTCCAGTCTTCTTCCATCTTCTCCCGCATCTTCCTCCTCCAGTCTTCTGCTTCTCCCGCTTCTTCTTCTGCTCTTCTTCTTTCTTCTGTCTTCTTTGTTTGGTGTTCTTCTTCCTCTGCCACCGACGACCCTCCTCCGATGCTGCGTCCTGCTGATCTGTCCGCGCCGATGTCAAGCATGTCTTAGATAGCGATGCGGGCGTGGCCATCGGATGACGTCATCCGGAGGCCCAGCCCCCTTGTGACATCACCGCCCGAGCATGATGGGTCCGTGATGTCACAAGAGGATGGGGCCTCAAAATGACGTCATCCAATGACCACGCCCCCATCATTATCTAAGAAATGCTTGACATCGGCACAGAAAGATCAGAGGGACGCAGCATCGGAGGAGGGTCGGTGGCGGCAGAGGAAGAAGAACACTGGACAAAGAAGATAGGAGAAGGAAGAAGAGCGGAAGAAGAAGCGGGAGAAGGAGAAGACCGGAGAAGATAGATGCAGTAGAAGATAGAGGAAGACCGGAAGAAGAAGCGGGGAAGAAGGAGATATTTTTAATAAAAGACTTGTCAAAAACTGTCTACTGTATTTTTTCACACTACACTACTTTTTTTTGGTGAATGGGTAGGAGTACAATGTACCTCATACTCATTCACATGGGGGGGGAGGCCGGGATCTGGGGGCCCCCTTGTTAAAGAGGGCTTCCAGATTCCGATAAGCCCCCTGGTATGGACGCTGTTTTTTTCACAATTTTTTTTTGCCGTAAATTTTTTTTTTTACATTTAGCGGGGAAGCCCGCTGTCAGCTGATGACTCATCGGTTGTAAAGGACGCGGCGGCCGGCTTCCCGGCCCCCTCCTTAGCAACCAGTTATGTACAGTGAATGTTCAGCTCAAAAAAAAAAACACACTCAAATCGCAAAATGCAATGTGCTGCAAAATCGCAGTAAAAAGGATGTGGGTCCATTGAAGTCTATTACATGCAAAATGTTGCATTTTGCAGAAAAAAAAGTCCCAGACCCCTTCCAAAAACGCAGAGGCACAAAAATGTATTGATGTGAACATGTTCCATAAGAACCCATGTTAAAAAATTTCCCTGCATTTCTGCAAAATGCATCAAAAAATGTATTAGTGTGAATTGAGCCTTAAATGGTCATTAGAACAGGTGTCCCCATTAAAAGGGTTCTCTTCCATTGCTTTTCCAGTGACATCTGTTTTCATGGCACTTTCTGCCTTGGTAACAATGGTCACCAGGGAAAAGAGAGAGGGTAAGGTTCCCCTAAGGCAGTGGTTCTCAACCTGGGGGTCGAGACCCCCTCGGGGGTCGAATGACGATTTGCCAGGGGTCACCCAATCCTGGGCTGTTCCTGAAGCCCGCACCGCTCTCCCAGCCTTTTCACAGCCGCCCAGTAGGGCTTTCAAAGAGAAAGAGTGGTACATCCTAAAATGTACTATAGGGATTTTAATATTGTACCAGTGGAAGGGACTCAGGGAGCGCTAAATGTCCATGGGTTAGGGGCGCAAATTACTTGTCTTGCCTTGGGTGCTGACAACCCACGCTACAAAAATTTTACTGTTAGGGGTCCCCGCAGCTTGTGAAATTTTATCAAGGGGTCACGGCACTAGCAAGGTTGGGAACCACTGCCCTAAGGGAATACGGAGCACCAAAAAAAAAAAGACAGGGGGTTGAATTATATCATTCTCTATACAAGACAAACTATTTGGTTTAGATGCACATAGGAAATCATCAGTTTGAGTTTTTTGTCACTTCACTTCACTTATTGCGATATGGAGTGATTAAGCTCAGTGGTTGATGCGTTTTAGTGAGTCCATGGAAGTCTGGTTTAGGGCTTGGCGACCCTATTTTATTGTACAAACAAAAGTAAAGTTCATACGTCAGTACAGCCGGCCCAGTATTGGTTACCCAGAAGGGAGGAAAGACACACGGAGATCCAAGTTTGCAACAAACTGTATTAAGTGAATGTTCTAACAACACAGTACAGAGTCTAGGTGGAAGCTATGCAGCCCTTACAGAGAGCGACACTTGACAACATCTGGCAGTCGAGGGGGCTTGCAGACAGTTATGCAACAAGGAGTTGTAGCATTGTAAGCACTGCTCTCACTAAAGATGACCGTAATGTTATCTGAGGCAGCAGCGTGAATTTGGACAGCTGCTCACCTGATGACCCCTACGACCCCTAGGAAAGTGAGCTCATGTCCTGCACTCTCCCTGCATGGTGATGCTGTCGATTCCCTGAACTCACCTCAGCTTTTTCAGTCTCCCAGATTCTCTGTTCCAAATTTTCCTGTCTTGTGGGCAAGGAATCTCTCCAGTGTGGAGTACTGTTTCCTGAGTAGATCACCTTTTTGCTCTCAAAATGAGAGCACACAACTGTCTCCCGACGGGGGACACCTCCCTCCCTGTGCTATGGCCAGGCTTTGCACACCTGTACCTCTCTCACATTCTGCAGGTCACCAATAAGTTTTTGAGTCACCAATCCTTGGATCCAATTGGACTCTATTGGAGACATACATTTTTGAGCCACCCAAATCTCTTTAAAGCCTCCAAGCTCCAAACCTTGATCTGGGATTACAAACCCTGAGAAAAGTGAATGTCCAGTTTTCTCTGCTGAGTCATAACACTCCAGGGCCCTGCACTCTGCATTAGTGTAAACCCTGTGTCGAATTTTCCCTATACTCACCCAGTGCCAGGGCCTATCACTGTCACAATATATAGTAATGGAGAGACTTCCTTGGATGCTCTATATGTTATGTAAAACACAGCAGTTTATGCTTTACGGTGCCCTTCCTTTAGAAAGGCCCCCCAACACATATGAACAGTAGGTGCCAATAGACCTGTGCTATAGAACACCACACCACAACATATTATGTTAACCGTTTTCCGTCTTAAGGCTGTATGTATATGGCCTTAGGTGGAAGCAGTTATGCTTACTTTATTTGTAGGCCAGCATTTCTTTCTTCATAATCTGCCCAAGGGTCACAGAGTGTACTGACACAGTTATTGAGGAAATGGTTCAGATCTCTGACATGACCCATGCATGTGTTTGACTACTCCTAACACAGGTTTTTTTAGGACCCAGATTCACTCTATGCCCTCATGTCAGGTAGGTCAGTGTATGTGTCAGATAGGTCAGTGTATGTCAGGTAGGTCAGTGTATGTGTCAGATAGGTCAGTGTGTGTCAGGTAGGTTAGTGTATGTCAGGTAGGTCAGTGTATGTGTCAGATAGGTCAATGTATGTCAGGTAGGTCAGTGTATGTGTCAGGTAGGTCAGTGTATGTGTCAGGTAGGTCAGTGTATGTGTCAGATAGGTCAGTGTGTGTCAGGTAGGTTAGTGTATGTCAGGTAGATCAATGTATACCAGGTAGGTCAGTGTATGTGTCAGATAGGTCAGTGTATGTGTCAGATAGGTCAGTGTATGTCAGGTAGGTCAGTGTATGTCAGATAGATCAGTGTATACCAGATAGGTCAGTGTATGTGTCAGATAGATCAGTGTATGTCAGGTAAGTCAGTGTATGTCAGGTAGGTCAGTGTATGTCAGATAGGTCAGTGTATGTCAGGTAGATCAGTGTATTTCAAGTAGGTCAGTGTATGTGTCAGGTAGGTCAGTGTATATCAGGTAGGTCAGTGTATGTGTCAGGTAGGTCAGTGTATATCAGGTAGGTCAGTGTATGTGTCATGTAGGTCATTGTATGTCAGGTATGTCAGGTAGGTCAGTGTATGTCAGGTAGGTCAGTGTATGTGTCAGATAGGTCAGTGTATGTCAGATAGTTCAGTGTATGTCAGGTAGGTCAGTGTATGTCAGGTAGGTCAGTGTATGTCAGGTAGATGAAATCCATAGTCCAGTCTGAATAATGTGTCCGGGTTGCAGGCAGTCTGAAACCCGGACGCATGATTCCAAACCCGAACTGTCCAGGTGGCAACACTAGCCCTGATGCCACTATGCTATTTTTGTAGCTTCTCATATGAAAACCCTAAGGCTGGGTTCACACATATGCAAATTTGATGCGGGTTTCGCAGCTGAACCGGTGAACAGGGACGCATCGGACCCCATGCTGGGAACCCACGGCCGCATATGTGTGCACTTGGCCTAAGGGCCCATTTAGATTTATTCATTTTGGTGCATTGCATTAACACATGCATTTTGCGTTAAGGCAGCCTATGCAAAGTAACCACAATGCCCATTAGTTACTGCTACATACTGCAGAGACCTGAAGGGGCCCTTAAAGTTTATTTCCAGACATTTTTTTGGTTTAGTAGTAGAGGGTAGATCTTTATGATTTTTTTTTACTACTTTCCTGTTGTAGAGATTTCCTCTCACTTCCTGTTTTAGTGAAAACTTTGTAACAACAAAGAAAACTAGGGAAAAATTGCAATAGCAACACAGACAGCAATAAAATTCACCTTTTTCAGAAAATAGGAAAGGCCTAGAACCTTGTCTGCATTTTATTGCTGTCTGTATCCATTTTGAAAATTTCCTTTACTGATTTACAGGAAGTAGTAAAAACTGGCAAAAGATCCAAGCTCTTCCTAAATTAAAATACAAAGTCTTGGCTGAAGATCTCGTTTAACATTTAAATCTGATATTATGGTCATTGACATTGGTCTGCATTGCTAAGATAAGGATGAATTTATCTGATATTGTGGTTTACCAGAAATGTGATAAGAATACAAAAGAGAACTTTATTTTTGTGGGGTGGCAGTAGGTTTAAACTAGTGCCTGGGCAGACATAAAGTATGTAAAGATATTTCTCAAGATGGTCCACTGGAAACATTGCATAATGAAAATTTGATGGCTTTGGAGTCAGTGACCCTATTCCAACCTTTGCATGCGTATGCGCTATGTATTATGTATGCTTTAACCACTTGACCACTGGGCACTTAAACCCCCTTAATAACCAGACCAATTTTCAGCTTTCGGTGCTCTCACACTTTGAATGACAATTACTCAGTCATGCAACACTGTACCCAAATACATTTTTTGTCCTTTTTTTCACATAAATAGAGCATTCTTTTGGTGGTATTCAATCACAGCTGGGTTCTTTATTTTTTGCGCTATAAAAGAAAAAAGACCGAAAATCCTGTAAAAAAATGCATTTTTCTTTGTTTCTGTTATAAAATTTTGCAAATTAGTAATTTTTTCTTCATATATTTTGGCCAAAATGTATACCGCTACATATCTTTGGTAAAAATAACCCAAATCAGTGTATATTATTTGGTCTTTGTGAAAGTTATAGAGTCCAAAAGCTATGGTGCCAATCTCTGAAAATTGATCACACCTGAAGTACTGACGGCCTATCTCATTTCTTGAGACCCTAACATGCCAGAAAAGTACAAATACCCCCAAATGACCCCTTTTTGGAAAGAAGACATTCCAAGGTATTTAGAAAGATGCATGATGAGTTTTTTGAAGTTGTCATTTTTTCCCACAATTCTTTGCAAAATCAAGATTTTTTTTTCACAAAATTGTCATATTAGCAGGTTATTTCTCACACACAGCATATGCATACCACAAATTACACCCCAAAACACATTCTGCTATTACTCCCGAGTATGGCGATACCACATGTGTGAGACTTTTACACAGCGTAGCCACATACAGAGGCCCAACATGCACGGAACACCATCAGGCGTTCTGGAGCACCCAGGCCAATTCTGACATTTCTCACCTACATGTAAAAATCATAATTTATTTGCTAGAAAATTACATAGAAACCCAAAACATTATATATATATATATTTTTTTAGCAAAGACCCTAGAGAATACAATGGCGGTCGTTGCAACTTTTTATCGGTATTTGCGCAGCAATTTTTCAAACACGTTTTTAAAAAAAACAAAACAGTTTTGTGCTTTCAAAAAAAACAAAACAGTAAAGTTAGCCCAATGTTTTTACATAATGTGAATAATGAAGTTATGCCGAGTAAATAGATACCTAACATGTCACCCTTCAAAATTGCACACGCTCGTGGAATTGCGCCAAACTTCGCTACCTAAAAATCCCCTTAGGAGACGCTTTAAAAAATTTTACTGGTTACATGTTGTGAGTTACAGAGGAGGTCTAGGGCCAAAATTATTGCTCTTGCTCTACCGATCGCAGCGATACCTCACATGTGTGGTTTGAACACCATTTTCATATGTGGGCGCAACTTACGTATGCGTTCGCTTCTGACTGCGAGTACACGGGGACACGGGGAATTTTTTTTTTTTTTTATTGTTCATTTTACTTTATTTATTTTAGTTTGAGGCTTTTTTCCAAAAAATAAATTTTTTGATCACTTTTATTTCTATTACAAGGAATGTAAACATCCCTTGTAATAGGAATATGGCATGACAGGTCCTCTTTACAGTGAGATATGGGGTCAATAAGACCCCACATCTCACCTCTAGGCTGGGAAGCCTGAAATAAAAATAAAAAAATGATCCTGGCTTCGATCGTAGCGGTGAGTCGGTAGAAGCACCTGAGGGCGGCGAGAGGGGGGGGGTCCCCTCTCGCCTCCCGTAAGAATGATCAAGCAGTGGAACAGCCGCTATGATCATTCTTATGGTGTACGGAATCGCCGGCTGAAAAAGATGATATCTGAATGATGCCTGTAGCTGCACCCATCATTCAGATATCCCCGCACAAAGTCAAGGACGTCGTATGACGGACGGCGGGCAGGAAGTGGTTAAAACACATTTTTTTAACACAAAGTTGTCCATTTATACAATATTTCTAACACATAGCATGTACATACCACATGTGTGAGACTTCCACAGCCTGGCCACATACAGAGGCCGAGTACAGCCGAGTATGGCCGAGCATGGCCGAGCATGGCAGAGTATAGCCGAGTATGGCCGAGCATGGCAGAGTATAGCCGAGTATGGCTGAGCATGGCAAAGTATGGCTGGGTATCGCAGAGTATGGCGGAGTATGGCGGGGTATGACGGGGTATGGCGGAGTATGGCGGGGTATGGCGGAGTATGGCGGAGTATGGCGGGGTATGGCGGGGTATGGCGGAGTATGGCGGGGTATGGCGGAGTATGGCGGGGCATGGCGGAGTATTGCACAGGGTTGCACAGGATCATTGCAGAGTATTGCACAGGGTTGCACAGGATCATTGCAGAGTATTGCACAGGGTCATTGCACAGTATTGCACAGGGTCATTGCAGAGTATTGCACAGGGTTGCACAGGATCATTGCAGAGTATTTCACAGGGTTGCACAGGATCATTGCAGAGTATTGCACAGGGTTGCACAGGATCATTGCAGAGTATTGCACAGGGTTGCACAGGATCATTGCAGAGTATTGCACAGGGTTGCAGAGTATTGCCCAGGGTTGCACAGGATCATTGCAGAGTATTGCACAGGGTCATTGCAGAGCATGGGGGGATGGCTGAGCATGAATGGATGGATGTGACTGTACATGTCACTGAGCTGCGCTGTGGGCACTACACATCCAGCCCACAGTGCGGCTCCCATCCGATCTTTCCCCCTCTGTACCGATCACCGGTTTTAATTACATGTGATCGCTCCGTCATTTGACGGAGCGATCACATGGTAAACGGCCGCGATTAGCGGCCGTTTACCGTGATCCATGATGCGCCGGGTCCTCTGGACCCGGCGGTCACGGATGTTCCCGTGTGCGCGCCCCAGGGGGCGCGCGGGAGCAGTTTTCTGGAATCACGTCATATGACGTGATCCCAGAGTTATCCAGCCGCCTTGCAGCCGTCATTTGGCTATGGGGCGGTTGGCAAGTGGTTAAAGGTGAACGCCAGGCAAACTGCTAAAAACAGATATGAAATCTAGATAATGTAGCTGTTTTTTCTGCAAAATGTGTATTTTTGTCCATCCTGTCCCAAGATTTTTGCAGCCCTGCCTCAAAGCATTGCCACCCTGGTGACCAAAATGATCTCTGATGCAGTTAAGAATGCAGACTTGTCACCTTCTTGCTCTCAACCTGCGATTGGACAGTAAAGGTTAAGAAACATACTGATGAGTGTTTTGCTTGCATCTATCTAGCAAGGTTCCTCTGCGGTATAAGCAAGGAAGCTGAGGTTTCTGCAGTGTGTAAACGTGCTTTTACTATACAAAGGTGCTCTACATACAAAACTATTACAATATTAGGAATACAATACAAGACTGACAGATGTCTATAACAAGCAAAATGCCTAGCAAATGAACAGCCTATGGTCTAACAGTACAAATACACTTAAAGGTTACTTATCTTCTGTTACTGTATGTTCGTGATCTCCATTGGCAACAATTCTCCTGGAGCACCAGGCACCTTTCTTCTATCATAAGTGGCTTCTGATCTTACAGCATGCTGGTGTGTGTTCCTAGCTTACCTGTTTACTGTAGCTGTAGAAACAATGGACTGTTGAAAACTGTCAATTGAATATAAAAATGGTATCTACGTACCCATTGTTTAATCAAGCCAAAACCTGACAGTAATCTAACAGTCATTCTTTCAGTTTGAGAGCTGAAAGAACCTCAAACAAGTAAATCTCTTACTTGTGTACTGTAGCTATAGAGACAATAGCCTGTTGAAAACTGTCAATTGAATACAACAATACAACATACCCATTGTGTACTCAAGCCAGAACCTGACAGTATCTCTATGACCAACCACTATTGTGTAATGTTATGTCCCATGTATCTTATGTCTGATTAATATAAAAAAATCATATTGTAACAAACGCAACACATTCTGCCCTAGATTTTTTTTTCCTTTCAGATTCCATACAGAAAATCACTTCATTACTATTAAAACTCATTTTAAACATTAATTTTCCTTGAATGCAACACCTCCCATTTCTGTCATTGAGAAGGTGTTTCAGTCTTTAACTAAAAAGTTCATTAGAAAGTCCATTCTAAAGTTCTTTAGAAACAAGTCCAGGCTTGTAATACATCAAAGGCCTTGCTCTCCACAGCTCTTGCGGTCTTCTGTCATTCTGTCCATCATGTAACCACTTTTCTCTGATCTTCCTATGGATCAAATCGGAGACAGCCTGTGGAGTGGAAAACAAAGCGGATTATCTGTTCCTTCTAATAATACATAAACAGTAGATCCAGGCCCTTTAGCTAAAATCTCTCCTCTAAGTGGCTTCTTGCCTGGATATCTGACTAACACTTTGCCCTCTGCCTGTACCCACTTTTGACCCTCCCAAAAAACATCAATAGGGAGGAGGATATACTGATATTTCCCAGAAGATCACTGCTGTTTATTTTGGAAGGTTTGATGTTATGTAGCCTCACTTTCCACTCTTGCTGAGAAGTATCCACTAACCAGTCAAGAGTCCCAGCCACTGTCTTCAAGCTCATCTGCCAATGTAAATATAACTTTTAAACCTTCCTGCCAGATTCTCTCTCATTCCTAGATAGGCTTCAGCTTCAGATATGTCACTCTTGGCTTCCATGTCATGGGAAGCAGTAACATGGTATCTGTTAAGCCCTGTTCTTTCAGGAACCTTACATAAATAATGAACTCTTCACTCCAGCCTTGGAATTTGTGCCCCAGCCCCTACTATCCTCTCATATAGTGTGCTTTTGGCTATTGGCCTGGAATTTAACAACATGACTGTCTGTGTGAGGACCCGATCCCACCCCCTTAGTGTATGTGTGGGTGTAAGTTTGCGTATCTGGTCCTTCAATAGCCCGTTGTATCTTTCAATCAAACCAGCTGCCTGTGGATGGAATGGGATGTGGCACAACCAGTGCACTCCAGAATCTTTGGCCCACTGCTGTACTATTGATCCGGTGAAGTGTGAGCCGTTATCACTTTGGACTCGTTTGGGACAACCATAAGCAATGACAAGTTTTTGGAGCAGTTGAAGCGTTGCGGCTTGATCTGCACGTTTGCAAGGATGAACAAGCGTAAGTCCTGAATAGGTGTCCACTGCAGTGCAACAATATCTCAGTCCATTGTTTCCCTGGGGCAGGGGACCGATGAAGTCAATGTGCCAGATCTCTGCAGGCCTCTCAACCCTCTTAATCGACCCGGTGGAGTACATTTGCAATGGCGATTGTCGCACTTCTCCACACACTGTACAGTTCCCTATTACAGTCTTTATCATGTCCATGGATATAGGCAATCCTCTCTGCTGTGCCCATTCATATGTTGCTTTCTGCCCCAAATGTCCAGATTGCTTGTGGGCCCAGTTGGCCAAGTTCATCAAAACAGGATCAATTGGCACAACTGCCTTCACTTTGGCGATTTCATCTGCAACTCTGTTATGGTTCTCAAAGTCTGGGACTAGGGGCACATGTGCATCAACATGCCCCACTTTTTTGGTGCGGGAGTAAGCTTCCTTCCAGATGTAGTCCCAGACTTCCTTGCCTCCCCACACCACCTTTCCATGAATCATCCATTCATTGGACTTCCACGTGGGCATCCAAGCTGTCAGTCCTTTAAAAACCGCCCAGCTGTCAGTGTAGATAGTGACATGGGAGGAAGGATCCTCCTGAAGTGTCATCACTACAGCTTTCAACTCTGCATACTGACTGGACCCTCCAATTCCGGTCTCCTGCAGGACTTGGGTTGTAGGCTACTGCTGTTCATTTACGCCCAGATGAGGCAACTATAGCTGAACCATCAGTGAACCACGCTGACTCCTTCATATCTTCTCACAGAAACTTAAAGGGTGGAGCCTTTTGAATGGGGGATGACTGCAGCACAGGATTTTCTTCTTCTGGCCGGGTGCTGGTAAAAGTAACAAGCCCTGCCAACTGTTTTGCAATGTCTCTAACATCCCCAGCTGCAATACCCCCTCTTTCTTGAAGGTACCACTTCCATTTCATCAGTGTCTGGTTCTGGGCTACAGCTACCCTAGTGGTCAGTCTATTATCTCTCACCCATGCTGTTATTGGCAATGCAGTATGGATGGTGACTGTGTCCTTTCCTGTAATGGTCTCTACACGTTAAAGTGCTGTGTAGGCCCCAAACAGGTGCTTCTCTAGGGGCGTGTATCTCTTCTGTGCCCCTGTCAGTTGTTTGGACCAAAATCCAATGGGTATTGCTTTCAGTCCTTTCTTTTCATTTGGCTGCCACAGAGTCCAAGATATGGTACCATTCTGCTCCACTACATCCAGCTGAAATGGTACTCTCACGGGATTCTAATCCCTGATGCTGCAAAATAGCTTCTTTAGCAGCCAGGAATGCAGTCCGCTGCTCTGAACCCCATGAGAACGCAGTCTTTTTTCTGGTGACATTATATATAGGCCTCAGAATCAGTTCAAGATGTGGGATGAACGATCTCCAGAACCCCACAACTCCAATTAACTTCTGTGCCTCCTTTTTGGTAGTAGGGGGCGACAGAGCCTGGATAGTTTGCACAACTGTCTCTGGAATTTTCCTCTGCGGCCCAGTCCACATCATTCCCAGGAATTTCACTTCTGTGGAAGGTCCTTGGACTTGTCTTTGTCAATAGCTCACCCTCTGTTCTTCATGTGATGTATCAGCAGGTGCAGTGCTTCAGTTACATCTTCTTTTGTTCCAGAGATCATGATGTCATCAATGTAGTGAAACACAGCGACTTTCAAACTCAGGGTACTTAAATCTCGGGCAATCAGTCCATGACAAATCGTTGGAGAATGAACATAGTCTTTAGGAAGCACGGTGAAAGTGTACTGGCGGCCATCCCACACCTTAGCAAACTCGTTTTGGCACTCTGGGTCTATCAAAATTGAAAAGAAGGCATTAGCAAGGTCTATCACAGCATGATATTCTCCTGCATCTTTAGCAATTTTCTCAACAATTGAGATCATATCTGGTACAGCTGACTTCAATGGAGGTGCCACTTTGTTTAGACCTCTGTAATCCACAGTCATTCTATATGTCCCATCAGGTTTTTTTTACTGGGAACACCGGAGACGAGAAAGGACTTACAGCGGGTCTAAGGATCCCTACTCTCAACAGTTCTTGAATGGTCTCCCCAATTTCTTTGTGGCCACCAGGAAGTCTGCACTGCTTGAGACAGACTGACTTCTCTGGTGGAGGAATGTAGACAGGGGTCCATTTCGCATGACCTCTGATCACAGCTTTCACCGCCCTTACCAGATACGCTTTATCAGGATACCCGAATGTGAATGTACCTCTTTCAGTCTGAATTGACTGACCTTGAAGTACATCCATCCCAAGAATATTTTCGGGTAACTCTGATACCAAAACATTTGTCATAAATCCTGATTCCTTGCCAATAGCCAATTTCACCTGTATCCTAACTGCTGGTGTGGTTTGCCGTCCCAAACCTTCTACATAAATCAATTCTCCTTTGTGATGGGAAGGATTTCCTTGCAAAAGTGTAACTTCAGCTTCACTATCAACTAAAGCCATTACATGTGTAGGAGAAAATTACTTCCCCCACCATACAGTGACAGATGCATATGGGCGTCAGTCTCCTGCTGTCACTGCCCTCACTGCTATTACAGGAGACTCACCTTCCCTTCATAAAGGATAAGGAACCTCCCAATCCTTTTTCTGATTCTCTCTAACTCCCCCCAGGATAAAGGAATTTGGGTTTGGGTTCATGTTCAGTTTTGGGAATTGGTTTGGGGCTAACAGGAGGGGTCTGTTCTGTTTTCTCTAAGTCCAGGCGATGTTATCTTCACTAGGAGTAGTGTTTCTAACCCTGACAGTTTTCCCTACTAAATGTTTCCACCTCTTCAGCATTTCTGCAGTTGAAATCCCATCTATCTCATCTATAGGTACTCCTGCCTTTAATAGGTCCACCCACATTTCTTTCCTAGAAATAACTAGCCTGGTTTTCTCTTCACCTCCTGTCTTCTCTACCCCATTCCCTTTCTTCTCTGTTCTTTTCTGCTTGTATTCGTGCTGTCTGGCCTTGACCTTATCTACTGCCCTGACAGGTTTTGTTTTAGCCTCCTCTAGCTCCCCCAACTGGCTTAAAAGGGTTGTGGCTTCGTGAATCTTGCTGTTTAATCCCAGGCCTCCCAACAAGGACAATAATGGAGCCCTGAGATGAAATGGCGCAGACTTCATCAGCTTAGAGCGCAGAGCAGACGTAAAGGGTTCCATATCTGGACCCATCCATTCTGGAAACGTATTTAATCCGGTTATACAACCCATCTCACGAAACCTGGAAATACCCTCTCCTATTGATCTCCAGGTGTAGGTATTTTCCAGGTCAGTAGGACTAGCGTATACTCGGACTATTCCATCTCTTACGAGGTCTAACAGTGAACAATTCACGCTAAACTCTCGGGCTTTTTGCATTGCCTGACGCAATTAGGGATCATGGGTTAACACTCCCATAGTCACTGCTTCCTTACCTAAAAAAACAACACTATCTGCCCCTTCATGCCATAAGGGTAGGAGCCAACTCAATAGGGGTTCCCTAGAGTTTTTTTTTATTGTTTTGCCAGCTCATGGAGTTCAGTTTGTGTAAACTCCTGTACTTCTTCAAATTCAACATCTCTGGGGATGCGATAATGCACCTCCCCATCTGCCATATCCTCTCTATCATGTTGCCGTTTCCTATGCTTAGTAATGAGAGGTCTGGCATACTTTTTCTTTCGCACCAGCAGATCATCATGCAAAATATCAAACTCTATCATCTGAGGAGAGCACATCCTCACAATCCCAATTTTGGGATGTGATAATGGCACGTACCCTGGCTTTACAAACAGGTTTATGGCTCTTCCTTTTCCTTAAGGCATTAATTTATTTGGTCATGAGGGCTGCACACCGCTCTTGCAAATCATCAGCTCGACTAGCGGTTGGTACACACTCTGAAGCAACTACTAGCTGGTCTTTTAATACCTTAACTTCTGCCTTCTCTCTTCTATGTGATTCTATGTGTATAAATAGCATAAAGAAAATACCAGCTCACTGTGGACACTGTCCTCTTCTCTTTTTTACTTAAATCCAACTCCTTAAGGCTAAACTCTACAAAATGATCTGAGATTTTATCACCTCAAGTCAAGTTCAAGGGAGAAGCATACTTCACAAATTCTTTAGCAAGAGGCTTCCACTCATTGTCTCTGGCCCAGAGGTGCGCTGAACACTTCCTTCTTGCCACCAGAACCCTCTGCAGCCTTGCTTTTCCTAAACAGCTTACGCAGCATTTTACCTAGCACAAGCTACACAGCACACTACAGAAAAACAGGTCTGCTTCAATTGAATTATAGCACAGATCATGGCACGAGCCCCCAAATGTTTTGCTTGCATCTATCTAGCAAGGTTTCTCTGTGGTATAAGCAAGGAAGCTGAAATTTCTGCAGTGTGTAAATGTGCTTTTACTATATAAAAATGCTGTACATACAAAACTATTACAATATTAGGAATACAATACAAGACTGACAGATATCTATAACAAGCAAAATGCCTAGCAAATGAACAGCCTATGGTCTAACAGTACAAATACACTTAAAGGTTACTTATCTTCTGTTACTGTATGTTTGTGATCTCTATTGGCAACGATTCTCCTGGAGCATCAGGCACCTTTCTTCGATCATGAGTGGCTTCTGATCTTACAGCATGCTGGTGTGTGTCCCTAGCTTATGCATGAATTCCCCTTTTATGTGTCAGGCTGTTTACCATAGTTACCAAACAACAGAAAACATACCTGTTTACTGTAGCTGTAGAAACAATGGACTGTAGAAAACTGTCAATTGAATATAACAATGGTATCTATGTACCATTGTCTAATCAAGCCAAAACCTGACAGTCATTCTTTCGGTTTGAGAGCTGAAAGAACCTCAAACAAGTAAATCTCTTACTTGTGTACTATAGCTATAGAGACAATAGCCTGTTGAAAACTGTCAATTGAATACAACAATACAACGTACCCATTGTCTACTCAAGCCAGAACCTAACAGTATCTCTATGACCAACCACTATTGTGTAATGTTATGTCCCATGTATCTTATGTCAGATTAATATAAAAAAATCATATTGTAGCAAATGCAACACAATGAGGTCACCCCATTGCTAACTCTGCTCTCTCTTCCTGTCGGGATGTTGCTTCCCAGCAAATTTGTCTGATTGGTTCCAAGTGCTGCCCCTTCCTCTCTCTGAGTAGTATTCTACTGGGTATTGCAAGAGGCTAAAAGCAACTCCAATTCAGGTACTAAGAGCTGCTTTCATTTGTATTTTTTATATCTGCCTGGAGAATTGCTAAATAATGCCACTATACCATTTGAGATTAAAGTCTCTATTTTTTTTCGTTAAAAATAACAAATATGTTATACTTAACCACTCTGTGTAGTGGTTTTGCACAGAGTAGCCCAGATCCTCCTCTTTTCGGGTCCCTCTTCAGTGCTCCTGGCATCTCCCTTCTGTCGAATGCCTCCACAGCAAGCAGCTTGCTATGGGGGAGCCTGAGCCGAGCCGCTGTTCTGTGTGTCCATTCGGACACAGAGCCGCAGCCCGGCCCCACTCCCATTCTCCCCTCATTGGCTCACTGACTTTGACAGCAGCAGGAGCCAATGGCGCCAAGCTGCTGTCTCAGCCAATGAGGAGGGGAGCCCCCGACAGCTGATTCTCTTGTGCAACATCGCTGGATTAAGATGGACCTCATGTAAGTATTAGCGGGGCTGCTGCACACAGAAGGCTTTTTATCTTAATGCATAGAATGCATTAAGAGAAAAAAACTTCTGTCTTTACAATCACTTTAAACCAACAGTACAATAGCAGCACATATCTCACCACTTAAAATAGAACAAAGGAAAAACAGCATGTTAGCATGCATGACTTGTCAATTGATACTATATTTACAACTTGACAACCACCATAGACTGGGTTATGCTCATAAATAATCTAACGAATGAAAAATATAACTTGACAACCATCATAAAACAGGAAAATAACACTAAATTATTGCAATGTACAATATTTAACCAGAAAAAGAGAGCATGAAAACACACACACGAATATTATACTGTATATAATATATAGAAAAAATCATAAATATAAATGTATATATTGTATGTTTTAGAATTAAAAACACCCAGTGCTGAACATAAATGCTACATTCTAGTGTATAATGACCAGCCTACCTATGTGAATCAAACGAATAAGTAACTGGGACCAATGAAAATAAAATTATACAGTGTTTGTGAAACAACCATAACACAAATGAGTGATACAAATAATGATAATTCAAATAATCATAATGAAAAAATTGCAATAAATATATAAAAAGTCCATCAAAGGTGAAAAAATATTTGAAGTGAAATCCTGGTCTGAGTCATGACATCAAAGCGTGAACAGCAGAATCCCTTCACCATCACTGAAAAACACCAATGTGCTCATGGAAACGGGTGTCAGCTTAACAGATGGAGTTGACCAATTTAATGAAAAAAAGGTCAAATAGGCTTTAGCAAGATAATGCTTGCTGCAATGGAGAGAGGTAAACCGGACTCTTGTCCTCACATCACAGGGTCTCATGTATGGGATATAAAACAGATGGAGAGGAACCGAACATAGTGTAACACCGTTTATTTAAAAAATTGATAAAAACAACCATAGCCAAAAGGCTACTCACATATAAGGTGCCATCGCCCGACACTGAGGCTCGAAAGCGTATCTATAGTGGTGAACTTGCAATGCAACAAAGTTCTCAGCTGATCACGGCAGCGGCGTGCGTTCCACCCACGACAGACAAGCAACCACGGCGGATGTGATGTAATTGCGTGACCAAGTACCGCCTCGACGTTTCGTTAAACACGTCTTCAGGAAGCGTACTTGGTCACTATGGGGATGGTTTAAATAGTATTGAAATTACTGGAAAAACTGGATCTCAACTGTTTTTTGACTAATGATTAGATCTTCAGTTACACACACTCCCCCCCCCCCCTTTTTTCTCTGGAGTATTGATCCAATCTAGTCACCATTTTTTTCTTTGGATGTTCTTTTTTGGGTACACACTTCTAATGCAACTGGTGGGCACTTGTTCACATCTTTAGCAATATTTAATAATTTCCTTAGGTTTTTTATCCACCTATTCATATCCATTATCTTCCAGGCAGCCTGGTGTTGATGGAATGTGCCTTTATAAAACTATAATTTTTATCTAGTACTAATATATATGTTGATTATCTTTTATTTTTCTAGAATTATTCCTTTTGTATAAATTTAATATAGAAGTTTATCTTTGTTGTTGTTTTAAATGCTGTAAGAGACGGTTGTACAGTGTTTTGTAAAAGACACTGAGGCTGTGAAGCATTCAACCCCTCCCTTTATGCTAATTTTAATACTATTTAAACCATCCCCATAGTGACCAAGTGCGCTTCCTGAAGATGTGTTTAACGAAACGTACGTTGAGGCTGTACTTGGTCACGCAATTACATCACATCCGGCCGCCGTGGTTGTTTGTCTGTCGTGGGTGGAACGCACGCCGCTGCCGTGATCAGCTGAGAACTTTGTTGCATTGCAAGTTCACAAGTACGCTTTCCAGCCTCAGTGTCGGGCGATGGCACCTTATATGTGAGTAGCCTTTTGGCTATGGTTGTTTTTATCAATTTTTTAAATAAACAGTGTTACACTATGTTCGGTTCCTCTCCATCTGTTTTATATCCCATACGTGAGACCCTGTGATGTGAGGACAAGAGTCCGGTTTACCTCTCTCCATTGCAGCAAGCATTATCTTGCTAAAGCCTATTTGACCTTTTTTTCATTAAATTGGTCAACTCCATCTGTTAAGCTGACACCCGTTTCCATGAGCACATTGGTGTTTTTTAGTGATGGTGAAGGGATTCTGCTGTTCACGCTTTGATGTCATGATTCAGACCAGGATTTCACTTCAAATATTTTTTCACCTTTGATGGACTTTTTATATATTTATTGCAATTTTTTCATTATGATTATTTGAATTATCATTATTTGTATCACTTATTTGTGTTATGGTTGTTTAACAAACACTGTATAATTTTATTTTCATTGGTCCCAGTTACTTATTAGTTGAATTCACATAGGTAGGCTGGTCATTATACACTAGAATATAGCATTTATGTTCAGCACTGGGTGCTTTTAATTTTAAAACATACAATATATAAATTTATATTTATGATTTTTTATCTTTATTTAGCGCTCTCCATACCCCTCCTTTTTTTCACGTATGTACTGATGATTCTTTCATCCAGTTAGGGTGTAGCTGCTTTAATTATTTTTTACAAATTTATTATTACTTTCTGGCGCTGAATTGTTCACTTTTTTCATGTATATAATATATACTGAAAAAAATTAATAAATTTGATATATATATATATATATATATATATATATATATATATATATATATATATTTTTTTTTGTCAGGGGTTCACTCCTAGTGTAACGCTTTAAGGACACCACCACTTGCTTTTATCTGTTTCAGGGCTGGTTTTGCCCACTTTTATTTAATAGAAAGTTCAAAACAAACACAGAAGATTCCCTCACAGGGGTATTTAGTATTTCAGTCCTGCTACCAAAGCAAACGATTTTCAGCCCTCCTGGCCTGTAAACGCAGCTCTCCAGCACAGGCCTTACACTTTAGGGCCTTGGTCTGTCTCCCACAGACTGGACGTTCAGCACCTCCGTGCGTACAGCAAGTAGCCTTGTGCTACACTGGCTCCCACCTCTCTCTCCTAGGTGAAGCCCTACTGATTCCCATGCCCAGACCTCCTGTCTGCAGGGTGGAGTCATCTCCAACTGGGATCCTAGAGCCTTGGTCTGGTGATTACTTAAAGCCAGAACACAGCTGACTCATTAGTGAACTGGCTGTTTATTAGACCTGGATCTTGGCAAGGTACCGCCCTGCTACAATATATATACACACTATATTGTCAAAAGTATTTGGACACCTGCCTTTACACGCACATTTAATGGCATCCCAGTCTCAGTCTGTAAGGTTCAATATTGAATTGGCTCACCCTTTGAAGCTATAACAGCTTTAACTCTTCCCCGAAGGCTGTCCACATGGTTTAGGAGTGTGTCTATGGGAATGTTTGACCATTCTTCCAGAAGTGCATTTTTGAGGTCAGGCACTGATGTGGACAAGCCTGTATATCCACTCCATCCCATACACTTGGCTAGGAATCGGTCATTCAAGGCATATGTTTGTAGCCCGGCTGTGGCTGTCCTTGTGTGCCCTGACTTGCCGCTTCCCTACTGGGAGAACATCCTCCTCAGCCTTCCACTACTTCTACTAAATATATTGTCCGGGAATTTTCCAAGACCCATGAAAAGTAGAAAATGCTTTTTTTGCTTTCATCTACTCCATCTGCTGATTTTTGTTATGCGATTTTAGCATTCTGTTTAAGGCGTGAGGGATCATCTATTCCAATGGTGCTGTGCACTATTGTCAAGGCATACATGTCTTAATGAAACCAGCATGCTCCTATTTAACCCCTGAAGAAGGAAATGAATACAGTGTCAGTTTAGCCATTTGGCTTTTTTCTTTTTCCGAAACACGTTGGGATTTGTTGTGACCACCATATTCAATTGACCTCAAGTCTAGTAATTTTGTCTCAACATCTATTAGCTGTTGATTTCTATTCATATGTATTCCAATCTCATTATTTTAGATGTTTACTGTGTATTCTATTTTGTATATGTCCATTGAATAAAATTTATAATTTTATATACATTCTTTACGATTCTGTTGCTAATATCCTGCCAAGTCTCTTACCCATACTATCCCTTTGAGGCACCCCTTTCTAGTTTTTCAATTCTATCTGGGATGTGGTACGAGCTGTCAGGATTTTCCATTGGTTGGTTTTCTCCTCCTTCTTTTTCATTAATTTCTATCCATGTCTTTATGGACCTTGCTTTATGCACTGGTGCGCAGTCATGTTGGAACAGGAAGGGGCCATCCCCAAACTGTTCCCACAAAGTTGGCAGCATGAAATTGTCCAAAATGTCTTGGCGTGGAGTTGTAAGGGCAGAAGGTGTTTTATCTTGATGCATTCTATGCATTAAGATAAAAAACCTTCTGTGTGTAGCACCCTCTCCAGCCCCCCTAATTACTTACCTGAGACCCATCTCTCTCCAGCAATGTCCACGAATGTCTTAGCCATCCGGGACTCTCCTCTTGATTGGCTGAGGCACAGCAGCGGAACCATTGGCCCCCACGACTGTCAATCAAAGCCAGGGGCAAGAGGGGGCAGGGGGCAGGGCCAAGTCGGGACTCTGTGTCTGAATGGACGCACGGAGCTGTGACTCAGCTTGGGTGCCCCTATAGCAAGCTGCTTGCTGTGGGGGCACTCGACAGGAGGGAGGGGCCAGGAGCACCGCAGAGGGACCCGAGGAGGAGAAATGAGGAGGATCCACGCTGCTCTGTGCAAAACCAACTGCCTAGAGGAGGTAAGTATAACATGTGTTTTTTTTTTTTTTTTTTTTTAACAAACCTTTGCAATTACTTTAAGCGTTCCCTTTACTGGAACAAAGGGCGAAGCTCAACCCCTGAAAAACAACCCCACACCATAATCCCCCCCCCCCCACCAAATGATTTAGACCAGTGCAAAAAGCAAGGTCCATAAAGACATGGATGAGCGAGTTCGGGGTGGAGGAACTTGACTGGCCTGCACAGAGTCCTGACCTCAACCCGATAGAACACCTTTGGGGTGAATTAGAACAGAGACTGCAAGCCAGGCCTTTTTGTCCACATCAGTGCCTGACCTCAAAAATGCACTTCTGGAAGAATGGTCAAACATTCCCATAGACACACTCCTAAACCATGTGGACAGCCTTCCCAGAAGAGTTGAAGCTGTTATAGCTGCAAAGGGTGGGTCAAACCAATACTGAACCCTACGGACCAAGACTCTATTAAAGTTCACGTGCGTGTAAAGGCAGGCGCCCCAATACTTTTGACAATATAGTGTGTGCATGTATATATATATATATATATATATATATATATATATATATATATATATATATATACACACACACACACTGTGCAATACATGTAATACAGACAGGCTTCTCCAAATCCAGGTATCTGTCAAAGTGTTTTGCAGAAAAGTTGCTACGGACAAAGGCTGGGATGTCATTAAAGTTCATGTGCATGTAAAGGCAGGCACCCCAATACTTTTGAAAATATTGTGTATATATATATATATATATTGTAATGGTGAGAGTCCCTGTCACTATGAAAATGGGGTTAAAGTGGACACAGAATATGCACATTTGCTTGGTACTAGGCTGCAGAGCATAAATGTGGACTGGAGAAAACTGCTTTCGCAGCTTTCTCCAGATTTTGAGATCCACCAGCATATTGACTGGTCAGGTGTGTGTTGGGCTATTTGTAGACACCTGACCATAGTTCAGGGCTCCACCCTCCCGAGGAGTCCAGGCAAGCAAGGGAGAAGTGTGCATGTCTGCACAGGTCTGTCAGAGTAGACAGAGGGTCCAAGCCTGTGGGCTGGAAAAGGAAGCTGAAAAAGAGTGCTGTGGTACTGGGTGTACAGGAACTCTGTTATAGAGCCAAGAGGGCTGAAGCATAAGTCTGAGCAGCAGTGCTGCTAAAGAGAGCCAGGTGGCTTGGTATTTTTGATTGAACTTACATTGTTGCTGTGGAAAGCTGAAACCCCTGTGTGGGCAACTCTTCTGTTATCGGACATTTTCTTTCTTTAATAAAAGTGGGCCTACAAGCCTTTAAAACTGCATATCTGGCGTGGACTCAGCTAACTGGTAAGCTCTACCTTTAAGCTAAACCAACCCCCGATGTTACAATATATATATATATATATATATATATACACCGTATATCAATCAATAATTTCAGCAATAATATAATATGTTTTCATTTATCTGATATGTTGGTAAATATTGGGGCTTTTAAAGAAAATGCACTTTTTGGTGAAGTGCATCAGTGTCACCATGAGGAAGGTGAAATTAACCTTCAGCTCCAGGGGTTTAACCCGCTTCATGACCAGGCCATTTTTTGCAATACAGCACTGCGTTACTTTAACTGACAATTGTTCAGTTGTGCAACGCTGTACCCTAAACAAAATGTATAGAACAAAATATTACAGCGCACACATGCAAACATGACATTTAACTCCTGCAAGGCTATTTAAAACACCTGAACATTTTCAAAAAATATGGGGATTTAGTCACACCATATGGCTGTATGGTGCTTAAGCCCACTTACTGCGTAAAAGTACCCCATTATCAGTGGGTCCTACGCTATCCATAGAATGGAAGATCCTGCTTCTCTGAACCATGGGATAAATACACTCCTCTATAAAAAGTGAAACAATAAAAATTAAGAAAAAAATTCATTTAAAACTGCTCGCGGCTGTAATGTATTGTCAGATCCCAGCAATCTAGATAAAAATCACTGAAAAAAATGACATGGGTTCCCCCTCCCCAGTCCATTACCAGGCTCAAAAAAATGGCGTGGCTGTCCCCCCCCCCCCAATAGCCATACCAGGCCTTTCAGGTCTGTTATGGATATTAAGGGGAACCCCGCACCAAAAAAAAAAATGGCATGGGGGGGGCCCCCAGGCACTGTATACTCTGAACAGCAGTATATATACTCTGCAGAAAAATTGGGCCTTAGGTGGTGGTGGTGCCAGAACACTGTAAGCCCTCACAGTTACTCTTGTTGGGTGCAGGAACGGGCCGGGCCCTGCGTTGAAATATATCAAAAATTGTAATTACATGCCCCTGTTAAACAGGATTAGAAAAATTGGGCCTTTGGTTTAGGTGGTGCCAGAACACTGTAAGCCCTCACAGTTACTCTTGTTGGGCGCAGGAACAGCCCTGCATTGAAATATTATATCAAAAATTGTAAGTACATGCCCCTGTTAAACAGGGTTAGAAAAATTGGGCCTTATGCCGTGTACACACGGGTGGACTTTTCGGCATCAAAGGTCTGACGGTCTTTCAACGGACTTTTGACGGACTTCCGACGGACTTTCGAAGGAACGGACTTGCCTACACACGTTCACACCAGAGTCCGACGGATTCGTACGTGATGACATACGACCGGACTAAAATAAGGAAGTTGACAGCTAGTAGCCAATAGCTGCCCTAGCGTCAGTTTTCGCCTGTCGGACTAGCATACAGACGAGCGGATTTTTCGATCGGACTCGAGTCCGTCGGAAAGATTTGAAACATGTTCCAAATCTAAAGTCCGTCTGATTTTCGACTGAAAAAGTCTGCTGCAGGTCCGATGAAGCCCACACACGGTCCAATTGTCCGACAGATTTGTTCCATCGGACAAGTTTGGTCAAAAAGTCCGGCCGTGTGTACACGGCATTAAGTGTTGGTGGTGCCAGAACACTGTAAGCCCGCAGCAGATACTCTTGTTGGGCATAGGAATGGGCCCTGCTGTGAAATATTATATCAAAAATTGTAACTACATGCTCCTGTTAAAAAGGGGCAGACAAATTGGGCCTTGGGTGGTGGTGCCCTAAACCAAAAATATTGTTGGAAGCTAGCATCATCAAGATTGAGGAGGAATAGGATAGTCAGCATAGGCAGTCTTCAAGGGATCCCAGATCATAGCAAATTCAATCAGTTACATCAGCATCAGGTGCTTGATAGCTGCTGATCCATGACTGATTCATTTTTTTATGAATGTGAGCCTATGGACAGGTGCACTCTTTGATCCGTTACAAACCCTCCAGCAGCACTGAATATGCTTTCAGAAAGCATGCTGAATGCCGGACAGGCCAGTAGCTTAATTGCATATTGAGCAAGTTCTGGCCAGTGGTCCATCCTCAAGACCCAGTAAGCCAGTGGATGCTCTGTTGGAAAGGTCTCCAAGTCTGCTCTTGCCCCTAGATATTCCTGCACCATATAATGCAGACGCTGGCAATGGTTGCTTGAACTGATCAGCCCTTGGTGCTAAAGACTGAAAAATTGTTTAAAGGCATCGGTCAGCTGGCCACCTTCTCCACCACTCTTCCACTGACTGAACGAAGCCTCAGCAACATGTTGGCCAGCACTAAGAAATGGTAACCTCCCAGGGTCTGGAAATGCGTTACACAAACCTTTCTTCAAGGCATCCTGAAGATATTTCTGCTCTGCTCCCTCTGCGAAGGTAGGATGAGTTATGCAACTTTACCCTTGTAACCTGGATCAAGAAGGGTTGCCAGCCAGTAATGATCCCTCTCCTTGATACCACGAATCCTAGGGTTCTTTTGCAGGCTTTGCAGAATCAGGGAGGCCATGCAGTGTAAGTTTGCAGAGGCATTCGATTCTGAGTCCTCTGGGTCACTAAGGATCACATTATCCGTAACTACCTCCTCCCAGCCACGTACAATTCCTTGGGTTTCTGGGGACTGAAAACCATCCCTTGATGACTGCTGTTGAGTGTTATCCTCTACATCTATGCTGACACAATCCTCCTCCTCTTCTTCCTGTGTGTTTGGCGGGCCCGTAGGAATGCTATCTGGATAAAGGGGGCCTTGAGAGGAAAGGAAGTCCTCCTCTTCCTCCCGCTGTGCCCTGTCCATGATTCCATGAAGCGTGTGCTTCAGCAGTAAGACAAGAGGGACAGAGTCATTGATGCATGTATTGTCGCTGCTCACCATCCTTGTGGCCTCTTCAAATGGTGACAGGACAGTGCATGCATCCTTGATTAGTAGCCATTGGTGTGGCAAAAAGAAGCCAAACTCCCCTGACCCTGTCCTGGTGCCATACTCGCACAGGTACTCCTTGATGGCCCGCTGTGTGTGCAGCCGCTGCAGCATTGCCAATGTGGTGGGCAGGTTGCATTCCCTTTGAATGTCAGCCAGCCAAGCACTGGCATTGTATTAACTGCGGAAATGACCACAGACTTTTCTGGCCTGCCTCAGGAGATCTTGTAAGCCTGGGTACCTGGTCAAGAACTGGTGCACCACCAAATTCAGGATGTTTGGCCAACATGGAACATGGGTGAAGTGTCCCTGTTGGAGGGCAGAGAGAAGGTTGGTGCCATTGTCGCATACAACCATTCCTGGCTGAAGCTGGCATGACAGAGTCTCTGCCCCGGTGTGTCTTCTGTCCCCTAGGCAGACCAACTCAAGCACCGCATGGCATCTTTTAGCCTGACTGGTTGCGTAGCCCCTTGAATCCTTATGGAGCACTGCTGGTTCAGAGGACAAATCTGCAGAAGAGGCCATAGAGGAAGAAGAAAAGGAGGGGGTGGAGGAGAGAGCTGTGGCAGAATCACCACTAGAATTTTGGAGACGTGGTGGCGGAACAAGCTCTAACAGCACTGAACCCTGTCCTGCATCCTTCCCAGCTGCCAGCAGAGTCACCCAGTGCGCCATGATGGAAAGGTAATGCCCCTGCCCATGTCTGCAAGACCATGAGTCGGCGGTAATATGAACCTTACTGCTGACCGTCCTGTGCAACGATGCCAAAACATTGCCTTTCACATTCTGGTATAGAGCCGGAATGGCCTTCCGTGAAAAGAAATGGTGTTTTGGAACCTGCCACTGAGGTACAGCACATTCCACAAATTCACGAAAGGGGGCAAAGTCTACCAGCTGAAAAGGCAGCAGTTGCAGGGCTAGCAATTTGGCCAAGCTAGCATTTAGACGCTGAGCATGTGGATGGCTGGGCCTGAATTTCATTTTTACGGTTCAGCAACTGGGGTAGGGAAATTTGCCTGCTAAAATCAATTGGTGGTGTACTGCTAACAGATTGGCTGCAAGTACTTGGGACACCTATTGCTATACCTTCATTCCTCTCAGTGCAGGTTTTTGAGAGGACTGGAGGTAGAGGTATAATAGGGTTGGAGATCCCAGATGAGGAGCAAGTAGAAGTCTCCCTTTTTCTATGATGTGGGTCTTTCAAGTGCTGTTGCCAACAGACTGAATGGCAGGTCATCATATGTCTGGTCAAGCATGTGGCGCCCAAGCGGCTGCTGTTCTGGTCACGCTTGATCCGCTTCAGACATAGGTTGCAAACAGCAATGGTGCGATCTGCTACACACGTGTCGAAAAAAGGCCCACACCAAGGAGCGGGAGTCAGCAGTGCCCTGCACCCGCGGAGCTCTGCGGTGTGATGCAATAGGGTGGCTGCCCTTAAGCTGCCCCCTAGAGGACATCCTGCAACATTGGAGTTGTGCCTCCTCCCCCTCCTCTCTTCTCTCAGGCATCCAAGTACAGTCAGTGACCTCATCATCCCCTCCCTCCTCATAATTGGAGCAAACTTAGTGGGGGAAAATGACTGCCAGTTTCTTGTCCTTCTGTGGCACCCCTCTCTCTAGGCTCACGTTACTCCCTTCTTCAACCGGTGAGCCAACATCGAAGCCTTCAAAGCCTGCGCATCATCCAGCAGCATATAACCAACTCTGGGGACTCCAACGTGTATGATGGTGGGGCTACGGAAGGAGTGACTGTGGACAAGGAGCCGGTGAATAGGCCGCTTTGGCAGCTGCGTTGGAAGGCAAACTACTGAGCCTGGGTGACAGAGGATGAGGAGGATGAGGACGGCTTCGTTATCCACTCCACTAACTCTTCTTCATGTTGTGGCTCAATAACGCGGCCAGCAGCAGAAAAAAAGGACACCTGCAGAGGATGCACCATGTCCACGACCACCACTGTTGACTGTAGACACAGAGGCTGCTTGCCCTCTTTTAGTGGCCTGTGAGCGTCTGCCTCTCCTTGGTCGCCTTCCTGACATGATGTATTTTTTGTTTTGCAAGATCACACTACACTGTATTATTTACTGTGTACACCAACTGAAGTGTTTTAGAAACTTTACACCACTGAATGCATTTTATGTATAGACTACACTGAATGCAGAGTATATATATATATATATATATCTATCTAAGTGTATTACAAACAGTACACCACCGAATGCACTGAAGATATAGGCTACACTGAATGCAGAGTGTATATATATATATATATATATATATATATATATATAATCTTAATGCACTGCCTGCACTGACTGAATATAGAGTAAACACTGAATATAAAGAGTGTATGTGTGTGTATATATATATATATATATATATATATATATATATATATATATATATATATATATATATATATATATATATATATATAGTATATATACACCCCTCACATTTTTGTAAATATTTTATTATATCTTTTCATGTGACAACACTGAAGAAAATAAAATTTGCTACAATGTAAAGTAGTGAGTGTACAGCTTGTATAACAGTGTAAATTTGCTGTCCCCTCAAAATAACTCAACACACAGCCATTAATGTCTAAACCGCTGGCAACAAAAGTGAGTACACCCCTAAGTGAAAATGTCCAAATTGGGCCCAATTAGCCATTTTCCCTCCCCGGTGTCATGTGACTCGTTAGTACTACAAGGTCTCAGGTGTGAAGGGGGAGCAGGTGTGTTAAATTTGGTGTTATCGCTCTCACTCTCTCATACTGGTCACTGGAAGCTCAACATGGCACCCCATGACAAAGAACTGTCTGAGGATCTGGAAAAAAAATTGTTGCTCTACATAAAGATGGCCTATAGGCTATAAGAAGATTGCCAAGACCCTGAAACTGAGCTGCAGCACGGTGGCCAAGACAATACAGCTGTTTAACAGGACAGGTTCCACTCAGAACAAGCCTCGCCATGGTCGACCAAAGAAATTGAGTGCACGTGCTCAGCGTCATATCCAGAGGTTGTCTTTGGGAAATAGATGTATGAGTGCCAGCATTGCTGCAGAGGTTGAAGAGGTGGGGGGTAGGGGGTCAGCCTGTCAGTGCTCAGACCATACGCTGCACACTGCATCAAATTAGTCTGCATGTCTGTCATCCCAGAAGGAAGCCTCTTCTAAAGATGATGCACAAGAAAGCCCACAAACAGTTTGCTGAAGACAAGCAGACTAAGGACATGGATTACTGGAACCATGTCCTGTGGTCTGAAGAGACCAAGATAAACTTATTTGGTTCAGATAGTGTCAAGCATGTGTGGCAGCAACCAGGTGAGGAGTACAAAGACAAGTGTGTCTTGCCTACAGTCAAGCATGGTGGTGGGAGTGTCATGGTCTGGGGCTGCATGAGTGCTGCCGGCACTGGGGAGCTACAGTTCATTGAGGGAACCATGAATGCCAACATGTACTGTGACATACTGAAGCAGAGCCTAATCCCCTCCCTTTGGAGACTGGGCCGCAGGGCAGTATTCCAACATAATAACGACCCCAAACACACCTCCAAGACGACCACTGCCTTGCTAAAGAAGCTGAGGGTAAAGGTGATAGACTGGCCAAGCATGTCTCCAGACCTAAACCCTATTGAGCATCTGTGGGGCATCCTCAAATGGAAGTTGGAGGAGCGCAAGGTCTCTAACATACACTATCTCCGTGATGTCATCATGGAGGATTGGAAGAGGACTCCAGTGGCAACCTGTAAAGCTCTGATGAACTCCATGCCCAAGAAGGTTAAGGCATGGCTGGAAAATAATGGTGGCCACACAAAATATTGACACATTGGGCCCAATTTGGACATTTTCACTTAGGGGTGTACTCACTTTTGTTGTCAGTGGTTAAGACATTAATGGCTGTGTGTTGAGTTATTTTGAGGGAACAGCAAATTCACACTGTTATACAAGCTGTACACTCTCTACTTTACATTGTAGCAAAGTGTAAATTCTTCAGTGTTGTCCCATAACAAGGTATAATAAAATATTTACAAAAATGTGAGGGGTGTACTCTCTTTTGTGAGATACCGTATATACTAGACTGAGTGCGAAATTCTCTATCTATCGCCATCACCCCTTAGAGAACTTAAAAATCTTCAGGTCGGTCAAGTGCAGGATCTTTTTCCTCTCTTCCCTGGGCTTGGTGGTTCTTACTGATGTGGACAGCAGCACAGATGTGAATGATGACCTGAGCTAGTACATTGTGAAATAAGGGCACTGTGATGACTTTCCCTAAGAGATGAGCCCATGATCTCCATGTTCTTTAGCCTGGACGTCATTCAATATGAAAGACTGAGAGCATCCTGTGGTGAAGAAGAGGTTATGAGAGAGGGCAGCACCTGATTAAGGAAATTGCTAAGGACTGCCGCACAGTGGCATACACTGTGACTGCGTGTTACCCCCGCAGGGGTTAAAGAAGCTGGTGAGTGTCTGCATGATCACAAGACAAGACACGAGCACCCGGTCACTAAAATTAACACAGGCAGCAGATGCATGTATGGATACGCCTGCCTAGGTCTAAAGAAACACCAAGAATTTTGCAAGGACTGTTTAATATCACATATGTTGCACTGAGCACCGGTCACGGTTTATTTTATTCAGTTTATTATAAGTGTCTGATAAATAATTTTAAATGACTTTTATGTCAAACAAATTATAAGTATTTATATATATATATATATATATATATATATATATATATATATATATATATATATATATATATATACTATTTCAACCGCACTGAGCACAAGTCACTTATTATATGTGTTTTTGACACTTCATTGACTATATGTAGCACAGTCACCTTGGACGTTACCAACCGAATACTTTCCCTATCCCTTCCACCCCCCCCCCTCCCTCATCTCCACTCATAGTGGATCACTTTTCATATGGTTATTTGGTTTATATGCGAATTATATGGTATCCATTAGTCTTGTTATTCAGGACATCGCCACACCCACTTATTAACCTTTTATTCTCCATTTCGTTTTCTCCACTTCGGTGGAAATTACATCTGTGGAGGCAGCAGTCCAGTACTTTATTCCAACTTTACTTTCCGTTGCGTGGATACACCACCTAATTCCGTATGTGTTAGGAGTACTACCGCGTGGTCCTCCGACCGGGAGGACCACGCTGCTGCAGCATGTGGGTGGGCCCAGAAGCCTGTCTGGGGCCTACCACAGCGGCGAGGGAATGGTCCTGTGCTGTCTGTCCTACGGGAAGAAGCTGGACAACTGAGAAGATCCCAGGGGAGGACCCGTCATGGAAGGATCATGCAGAGTGCTGGTCTGGAGAGGGGCCTGGTGACTCAGTTGGAGGACGCATCCTAAAGTTATCCTACCGCATAGTACTGCCGGGTCGGCTTAAAGGTTCTAGTGCTGTGTTTGCTGTCCATTGTAAACCATTACATCCTGTGGCAGAGGATCGTATGGGTTTCTATTCCATTCAAGCCTGTGGCAGAGACTTTTGTTCGTGCTGCATGCCGGTTGCTAGGTTAGTGAGAGGAACCAATCCGGGCGGGCAAGGATTCAACTCTAAAAGGAGAGTACATTCATCTACAAGATTCCAATTCATAATACTACATCAATAAAAAGTATTTGAACTTCCCTGCAACTCTTCTTCTACCTCTTTCCTGCTACTTCCTTCAGTTACTCTTTATTAAAGCATTGGAAAAGATACTCAATTGTCTGGCGTCTACACTGTCTGGTATTAAACTCAACGGGACCCTAGACCCGGTTCTGGTGAAATTGAGGTAACAAAGGTGACGGTAACAGCGCGCTTTAAACCAGCAGCTCCACCGTGAGTCAGTGCTATATAAATATATATATATATATATATATATATATATATATATATATATATATATATACACAGTATATATCAAATACACTGCCACTAACTGAATAACCTGTCTGCTTAATCGAACTCAAGCTATCTCTCTGTCCACGCCAACAACACTACACACAGCCGCTATGGAAGCAGCCTTATTATGTGGGGCGTGGACTTAGTCCCCCTAAGACATAATTGGCCAAAGGCGCTGTGGTTGGCGCTGTGGTTGGCCAAAGCATGCACGTCAGGTGCATGCTTTGGCTAATCATCATACAATAATGCACTGCGATCTCGCAGTGCATTATGGGGCGTTTCCCGCGGCGCTCAAATTTCCCGCAAACACCCCATATGTTCGGTTCGTTTTAGAATAAACGAACACCCGATGTTCGAGTCGAACTTAATTGCAAGCAGCAAAAAATTACTGTTGATGTGTCAGAAATATAGTGCGTTCTTACCTTTCTTTTTGCCCTGACAGCACAGCTCTCGATTCTTAACAATTCCTAAAAAAACACAGCCCTCTCTCCATCTCTTCCCATTCCATATCTCCATAATCCCTCCTTATACACAGGCAGAGAGCACAGGAACTTATCAGCGCTCAAGATTTCTGGCAGAATCAAGAGGTTTCCTTTGCACTTATTGAATGGATTGACCAAAACGCTTTCAATTGTATAGTTAGCAGACAAAAGGGGAGCAAATAAGAGAAGTTCAATGTTAGGGTTTACATGCATTTCAAGGTGGTTTAAAAAAAATACCCTTGCAACGGGACTAGGACTAGATGAACAAGACATGATTTTTACCCTATTCCTTGCTCTGGCAGGTTCCCAGTGCTCCCCTCTTTTGTCTGATACTCCAGGTTGTACTTGAGCACTCGCTATCCTCACATACAATGTAGGACTACTGGTCCTGCATTGAACATGATGATGTCAGAGTGTGTCCACTTGCCAGAACTCCATAACAAAGAGTATTCGGGGGATCTGTTGTATAATGTGGAGGCAGCTTGCCAGAGCAAGGAAAATATTACTCCTTATTCCAAAACCTCTAGAATTTATGAGCATTTAACCCCTGCAGTGTGTGGGGAGGAGCCCACGGCAAGGGTGTTTTTATTTTATTTTCTTTGAGTTTAGCTTTAAGGTTACAATGGGCCTTACATGGCTTTAAAGGGACAGTACACAACTGACGATCAAATACATAAAAAATGGAACAAAACACAATTACAAAATACACCCTTTATAAGAAAAAAAAAAATGTATTTATTCAAGAATTTTTCCTAAGCAGTGAAATTGTTGATTTGAGGAAATCAATCTGCTATTCTGCAAGTTGACTGCTGCCGTCTTGGGCCTTGCACATATTAAGATATCAACACTGCCTGGAGTGACCTCTAGATCTAGCCAGATCTACTCATGGTCCTGCCATTTGGTATTTAATTTTTCCTTCATTTAGCACATTGGTTTTAGGTTAGAAATCCTTTAGACTCCATGCCTCCAAGTAGCCATTTATCTCTATTGCCACAAACACGTACTACAGTATTTGCAACATTATTATTATGTTGTCAGCTAAATTAGGGTGTAATGAGATGTAAATTACACACCAGGGCCCCAATTTTATTTTATAATTATCTGTAACTTTATAAAATAATCTGCTTGGCTATAGTCACCTTGTGATGTCTAGTACTGCCTCCCATGACCTCCTCTGTGTCAGAGCAATATAAGTAAATCCTCTCCAGCACAGGGATTGATTCACTAATCTTTGAGAGATCACATTAAAGCTGCATGATCAGCTGCCTAAACTCTCAGGAAGAGGATTAATAGTAGATTGAGCCACAACTCTCATTTATGCTTTTCCATAATGTGGCTGCTTTCAGCTACCCTACTACCAGCTGCTGACAGGTCCTGTGCTTATAGTCACACTGGAAGGAATACTATTAAAGGTTCAGTTCACTTCTTGACCATTTATATTGTTTTCAGTCCTTCTTAAGGAAGAGAGCAGTTTTGGACCCTCGAAAAGCGTTGGCTACTCTTTGTTTCCCCGTATCTTCAGTGGAATAAAGTTGTATTTAGAATTTTTAGCAATGGTGCAGTACTTCAACCTACGTTTTTGTTACAACGTACTACGAGTCAAAGAGACTGCGGAGATCCTCTGTGGAGTAGAAGCTGCCTGCCTAAAAACTATATGGCTTACATCAATATCCTAAAATTAATAAAGCAATACCAATAACATAACCTTGATGAGTCCAGCATGATTTTTTCTTGTTAATGCGAGTGACAGACTAGATCACTTATGTCATTTTTTATTTTGCCTTCAGTTCCACTAAAAAGAAAAACTCTCACGAAAACTGTTTACGTTTTATCTATTTCTCCAGGGCACAAGGTGCATATAGCACTTGGTCCCATTCTAATCAGTGGCTTTGTTGTCCCCTAAATGCACTTTCTGACTGTAGCTTCCCCCTAATCTGCAGCCCAAATTATGGGTGCTCCTGTGGGGATTGAACCCTGGGAGGTTCAGGAAGCAGGTCTACTGGAACGCTAACACAGATCCCACTGGGAGCTAAAGCATAGATTCCCCAGAGCGCGCAGTCTAAGAGCCAGCAGGTGTTCACCAGAGCCTCTAGTGGTGAGGATGGACTGCGCTGCAGTCTGGCTCCAGGTCACGGCCCCCAGGATCTCACAGCTCACTGTAGACTACAGGAGAAGGGGTAGGAGGCAGCAGCCTGGAACAACAAGGAAAGTAAGGGATAAGCCAAATGTCAAGGTGACTAGCAGACAAGCATAAACATAACACGCCAAAGGTCAGGGTCACAAGCAGACAGGGATAGTCGAGAACAGGCCAAGTTCGGTAACTGGAATCCGACGTAGGAGACACAGCAAGTACACACGAAAGCTAACACACAATGTATACACAATGGTTGATCAGCACTGTTGGCTTGCAGTGCACTGGTTAATATAGGGTTCCCTGATAGGGCCTGGGGTGGAGCCATGCGTAGAGGAGAGGTTATAAAAACAACCAGGTGCGAGTGGCTGGCCTCTTAGTCTGAACACATGAGATGAGGTAAGCTGACAGAGAAAGATTACTGCATAACCATGACATGGGAGCTATGGCTATGTAAATGTCTTTTCAAATTCAATTACAAGGGAAAAGAATATTTGTTGGCTTCTCCTGATCCGAAAGTACCTGTTGAAATCAGAGCTTCAGGTTTGAGGCAGAGACATGATGGCATTTGTAGTTTCACCACAGCTGGAGTGCCGAGGCTGCCTACCCCTGAACTACAAGAAACATTTCTTTCTTTTCAATACCTCTTTGGAATGCTTCATCTTCATTTCCTCTGGTGATGATGTTGTGAGTCTCTGCATGGGCTGGGTTTGTCACTTATATATGGAAACACATTATTCCTAACGTACACATTCCTGCAGAATGGCTGTGAATGTAGATGGGTGCTGCAGTGACCACCAGCTGGAAACCAAAGAAAGTCAGAGTGAATGTTTGTCACCAGCATACCACAGATATCCAGAACAAGTCCAAAACGTTATTCAGAGATCACATCAGAACATCTAAAACAAAGTTTCAGAGTCATGGAAGACCCCTTCATCAGGCATGTGATGCCTGATGAAGGGGTCCTTTGTGAATCCGAAACATCGCTTTAGATGTTATTGTGGGATCACTGAATAAAGCTTTGGACTTGATCTGGATATCCGTGGTGTGCTGGTGACATACTTTCACTCTGTTATGTATGATACAGTGCTCAGGCCTGTTTGGCCAAACATTACACCCTTACAGTGTCACGTTAGGAAGAGGAGAACGTCAACACCCAAGTAAAATCTGATACCCTCCAACACAGAGCTTATACAGAGTTAGATTCCAGGCTCCAACTTGGCAAAGAAGCAGGGTGGGAGCATGGCATCAGTGGATCAGGGGCTGAGTTTTTAATAGATCTATTCGGGCAAAGTGACAGGGTCTCTTTGAGGGAGCTCTACATACAAAAGCATCATTGCTGTTCTTTGGTCTCAAAAAGTTAATGTATTTATTTTTGGCTTAGGTTTTACAAATCAAAACCACACAATCAAAATCAGTTCATGTTATTTAACAGCGCGACTGAACAACATTCACCCTGCATGACACAAAACACTGATTGGGTGGGTCATTTCTGTTGCTGAGAAACGTCCTGTTGTGCTGTAATTGGCACAGACAAGCTGGTGGTCACTTGGCATTCTGATCCTGTCAGTAATACAGAAGCGACTTACCACTTTAGCATAGGCAAGATTCTTCTGCCAAGAAATTCTAGAGATGGGAAAAGTTACCACACAATAAACAGTGAACTATTTTTATTCCATCCATTAGTAAGAGAAGCCAATGCAGACATATGCCAAGAGGTAACTGTCTTCCATTCTCTCTATTTTAAGGTGACCAGATTTTTAAAATGAAATCTGGGGACATATTTTTTTTTTTTTACTTGTAATGGCAGCAATCGGCGACTCTTTGCCCGTCTCCACCGCCGCCTCCCGCCTCACAGCCTGTCAAGTCTAAAGCCCCATACACACTATCAGATTTTTTGCTGATTTTTTCCTTCAGATTTATCAAAACCATATAATAAGAGGTCAAACCTTAGGAGGTTCAATTTGTATGCAATCAGGCAGGCCCTTGCACTACATGGTTTTGGTAAATCTGAAGACAAAAATCAGCAGAAAATCTGATAGTGTGTATGGGACTTTACTCTTCGGGCCCCGGCAACTACTGGGTGGGGAGCAGAGGAAGATCACTCCACGAGGGAAGGCAAGGAGGTAAGCAGGCTGGTGGCTGGCTGGGACTTGAGCCAAGGCAGAAGAACATGTGAGTGGAGCTGAATGGGCATGCGCCCGAAACTGAAGAAATAGTCCCTCCGCTCTGACCAGCACATGATCATCAGAAAGGGGCACAGATAATGGAAAAAAATAAACCACCATAAGCTATTAGGAGTGGCAGAGGAGGGGGGGTGTAATTCCGATTTTTTTCTTTTTATTCTGCACGGGCTGTCTTTGAAATTGCCCCAGCCCCTGTTCAAATCCAATCAGGGGACAAAACTGGGGACAGACTTGGTCCAGGGACAGTGTCCTCAATCCGGGGACTGTCCCCAGAAACCGGGGATGTCTGGTCACCCTACTCTATTTAGTTGCATAGGTCAGATAAAATATTACCGTATAGTTGCAGAAGTAAAATAAAAAAGTAAAAAAAAATTTTTTTTTTACAATTACATGCACACTGGTATGTATAGTACTTTAAGCTTGTTGACCACACCATAGCAGATTTACTGCTACAGGGTGGCCGTTCTTCCAGGTAGGGGACATGCCGCTTCTGTTGTGATTAGTGATTAGTCACAGCAGAAGACAATCAGTGGCTGTCGACCAATCATTGTTGCCAACCCCCTAAAGTGAAATTTACTGGCAGGAGGCCAAAATTTACAAACGGCACCAAATTTTTTTGCTGACAAAAATCATGAAATTTACTGACAGAGCCGCATTTTTTTACTGCCACTGCAAAAAAGTTGCTAAAAATTCAAGTTTTCAGTGGTAAACAGCGCAAATATCAATTTTTAAACTTTAATCATGTAACTAGTGCTATTAGCTATGTGTTTAAGTTAAACAAAAGTCAAAAACCATATTTCTCCATTTACATGGTACAGGAGGGAGTCAGAGGCTGTGCAGACATGGTACAGGGGTCAGAGGCTGTACGGACATGGTACAGGGGGGGGGTCTGTCTCTGTGGAAGGCTTTGCTCCTGCTCTATCTATCCTCCCTTCTCCTCCATACTTGGCTCAGTATGGGGACGGGTGATCAGCAAAACACACGTCTGACTGACCTGGATAGATGGTCACTGCTCCATTCCAGAATACAGGCAGAGATCGACCTCCTCTTCTGTGGGAGTGGTTGTGTCTCCATGTGAGGAGATGACCAGGAGCATGGCTGTTTGTAACTGAACTTGGATACAATTGTTTGCTTTATAAAGGACACTTACCTTTCACCAAGGACTTTGTCGGACTACGGACACAGTTGTATACTGATGGTATGGATTCCTGGCTAATGTGGATGAATCAAGTTTTCCCTGTCAACCATTGATCAGTTCCTGGTTTGACATAGAGCCTGGTAACCACCGTGAGTCGGTAAGCGCGATCTACAGCCACGGTCGTGGGTTTTTCACTCCCCCCCCCCCTCTCCTTTTTTGCTGTTTGTTCTTGTGTGCTCACCAGGGTGTTGGTATGTCTGCTTGTCCATGCTAAACATCTGATATACTACACTATGGCCAGTTTTTGTGTTGTTTTTTCTCCTGTATCCATTGAGGGGACTACATTTTGAAAACGGACGGTGCAGATTGGTTTTTCATCCCAAAGGCCCTGGCTGGGTTTAATGCCATCCGCTCATTGTTACTGATGTTCTGGTAAGGGCAACTTAGCTCATTTTGGATCGTTACTTGTAATAAGCTGAACATCCTGCTATTTTGAAGATTGATTCCATTTCAAGAAATATCTGGACTTTTTCTTTGCGTTTAAATATTGATTTTTGTATTTTTATTAATATTTGCAGGTGGTAGGTAAGACCTCCACCTTACCAACTGTATATTAATTTTTGTTTAGCGCGGTTTATTTTTTCTATACAAAGTGGTACATTATTGTGAAGTGGAAGGAAAATGAAAAATGGTTTAAAATTTTTTTTACAAATAAATATGTGAAAAGTGTGGCGTGCATTTGTATTCAGCCCCTTTTACTCTGATACCTCTAACTAAAATCGAGTGGAACCAATTGCCTTCATAAATCACCTAATTACTAAATAGAGTCCACCTGCCTGTAAATTAATCTCAGTACAAAAAACAGCTGTTCTGTGAAGCCCTCAGAGGTTTGTTAGAGAACCTTAGTGAACAAACAACATCATGAAAGCCAAGAAACACACTCAACACGTCAGGGATAAAGTTGCGGAGAAGTTTAAAGCAGGGTTTGATTATAAAATAATATCCCAAGCCTTGAACACCTCATGGAGCATCGTTTAATCCATCATCTGAAATCAAATGGAAAGAGGATGGCACAACTGCAAACCTACCAAGACATTGCCGTCCACCTAAAGTGACAGGCCGGGCAAGGAGAGCATTAATCAGAGAAGCAGCCATTTGTAACTCTGGAGGAGCTGCAGAGATCCACAGCTCAGGTGGGAGAATCTGTCCACAGGACAACTATTAGTCGTGCACTCCACTAAGCTGGCCTTTATGGAAGAGTATATATAGGGAAAAAAACACGCTTAGATATATGTAAAACTTAATGAGAAATAAAAAAAACTATTGATGTTCAGAAAAAACACAGTCCAAAAAGCAGCAGCATGTAGCAAATAAAGCATGTAATAAATTTGGAAAGGGAAAGCTGCGCTATATAAAAATGCAGGTCAGCAGTACGTTGTATGATCCAGAATATTGAAGTACATTTCAAACCAACGACACCCGGGTGAGCTATATTCTTAGCAGTGCCATCACCTGATAAAAAACACGCTTACCAGATAGTAAGCAAGGAAAAGCGGGTGGCTATAGCCCAGCCAAGGCCTTTGCTTGTCCGGAAGGAGCGTCCAGGCAGGGGTAGTCACTGGTTATGAGTGCGTGCTCCAATCCCTTATGCCGTAAATAGCCCTTAGACCTCAGTAGTAACAGGGTATGGAAGAGAAACGACCATAGTGTAATCTCGCTTAATACAGTTTATTTTAAAGTAGTAATGCACTTACATATTAATTGCAGTTAAATCGCGTTAAAAGAGCAGAGCTGGCCAGCTACAATAAAACTTCCCATCCTCCTAGGACAACAGACGTCACCACACTGTTATCCTAGGAGGACGGGAAGTTTTATTGTAGCCAGTCGGCTCTGCTCTTTTAACGCGATTTACCTTTAACTAATATGTAACTGTGTTACTATTTTAAAATAAACTGTATTAAGCGAGATTACGCTATGGTCGTTTCTCTTCCATACCCCGTTACTACTGAGGTCTAATGCCGCGTACACACGAGCGGACTTTACGGCGGACTTTGCCCGGCGGACTGGATTTCGTCGGACAATTCGATGTGTGTGGGCTCCAGCGGACTTTGTTTTCTCAAAAGTTGGACGGAATTAGATTTGAAACTTGTTTAAAATTTATCCGTTGAAATCGAGTCCGGTCGAAAAGTCCGCCGTCTGTATGCTAGTTCGACGGACAAAAAGCCACGCTAGGGCAGCTATTGGCTACTGGCTATGAACTTCCTTGTCTTAGTCCGGTCGTACGTCATCACGTACGAATTCGACGGACTTTGGTGGATTGTGTGTAGGCAAGTCCGTTCGTTCACAAAGTCCGTCGGAAAGTACGTCGAAAAGTCCGCCGGGCAAAGTCCGCCGTAAAGTCCGCTCGTGTGTACGCGGCATAAGGGCTATTTACGGCATAAGGGATTGGAGCACAAAAAAATGTGTGGCCAGCATTTCGTTATATCTACAGTACATGTAGATATGAAAAACTTCACTGGTACATTTTAAGAAAATATTTGAGACATAACTATAATTTCCATGTAGTTAGCTCAATCATATCACAGAAAAAGTGTGACTAATATGATGAGGATACTATATCATAGCTGAACATTATGCAGCTTGTCATCTGCTGGGAAGATATGTAAAGTAGTTATGGTCTATAAGGCACAGATGTGTGGTGGTATGTATAACAAAATTACAGATATGAATATTTAAAAAACTTCCATTAAATTAAAAAATATATAATATAAATATATACATAAAACTATTTAGAGAAAAATCATTTGACACCAACTGTTCTGCGACAACTGTTGTGGCTGCTGATGGGTTAAAGGATTTTTTAGGTGCTAAAAACTACAGCATCGTTTTATGACTGGTGTGGTGGTGATCAGGAAAACTGACTGTTGAAAGTATGTAAATAAATAAATAAATAAATAATAACATTTGTATTTTCTTCTATTTTTTTAACTTACTGTGACCAGTGAAGTGCAGGGTTACCATAAAGAGGTGATCAGGATTTTATTTTTACACTATGATTGCTTATAACAGTGATGACCACAATCATCATAAGCAATCATTTGTATGAATGGCATCCATGCATTTCCAGTGTGTACTACTGTGATAGCTGTGATTGGCCACAGCTATCACATGGTACAGATGCACTGTGTTTTGCCCTGTCTGTACCATGTGATCACTGACCAATTACAGAGATCATCACAATAGTACACAGTGAATGGCTATGAATGAAAGCCATTTATTGAGTACAACTGACATGTGATTGCCGTGATTGTGACACTTTGTGATATTTCCACAAGGGAAGTATCCATGTTCTTGCAGATTTAAATACACTAACACTTTGAAGCCACTCCAGGTAACACATTTTAAGCAGTTACAGTTACAGTTCTTTTTTCCTAGGTTTCCTAGGTTTTACATAAATATATAAAAACCCCAACTACCTAATCTACCCACCCCCATCCCTAAACACTTACCTGACTAAGTCACCTATTCAACACTTTCCTGGATGCAGCACCACCTTTCTTTCTGCTTTCACAGGAGACACTGAGGGTTGTGTGAGTCACAGGCTCCTTCTGCTGTTAGTCAAACTCCTGTGAGCAGGGGGTGTGGCTTATAGGTGCTGTGTGTGTCTATGGATGCACAAAGCCCGGCTCAGGAGCGTGCCCACACAGGTGCCCCCTTAGCACCTGTCTGTGCTCCCATTAAGAAGATTCACCATCTCTATTTCTCCTGTTTATCATTATCATTGAATGTGAAAGTAAAAGGAAATCCCAAATTTTGGGTTGTCCCCAGAAAAGTCCCGGGAGTCCCCAAGGAAGTCCCTTAACCACTTGCGAACCACCTGCCCGCATAGGTGAAAGGTAGGCCCACATAGGCAAAGTGATATACTGGTTCATCGCTGCCTGTTTTCGGGTTTAGGACGCGTGCACCCCTTGCTGTGACTGTATTGTGATATATATATATATATATATATATATATATATATATATATTTATATTTATACACACAGTGCCTTGCAAAAGTATTCACCCCCCTTAGCATTTTTTATGTTTTGTTGCTGCTTAATTAACATGGTTGTTTGAGGATTTGCATCATTTAATTTACAGAACATGCCCACAACTTTGAAGATTTGTTTTTTTTTATTGTGAAGCAAACAACAAATTGGCCAAAATAACAGAAAAAGTCAATGTGCATAACTATTCACCCCCCCCTAAAGTCAATACTTTCTAGAGCCACCCCTCGCTGTGACTGTATTGTGATATATATATATATATATATATATATATATATATATATATATATATATATATATATATATATATATATATCTATCTATATATATATATATATCTCTATCATAGTTTGTAGACGCTATAACTTTCACACAAACCAATCAATATACACGTATTGGGATTTTTCTTTAGCAAAGACGTAGCAGAATACATTTTAGTCTAAATTTATAAAGAAATTTAATTTTTTAAATTTTTTATTGGATATGTTTTATAGCGGAAAGTAAAAAATATAGTTTTTTTTTTTACAACATTTTTGGTCTTTTTCCATTTATATGATAAAAAATATTTGTGTGAAAAAAATTATATAAATTTTGTTTGGGTACAGAGTTGCATAACCATGCAATTACCAATTAAAGTAGCGCAGTGCTAAATAGCAAAAAATGGCCTGGTCATGAAGTGGGTAAAACCTTCCGGAGCTGGGATGGTTGACAGCTTCCCACCCGCCCACAGTACATATATGGCGGGGTGGGAGCTTCGTCCTTATGAGCTGACGTACCCCCATCCTGTGATGGCTGTGATCACAGAACATTGCCAAGATAGGATCGGGATATGGGCACTGGGATTGGCCCTCCTGATCATGTGATGGCTGTGTCCAATCACAGCCTTCACAGTGTAAACAGAGACACGTGTTTCTTTGATAGATCTCCCTGCTGAGCTCGGTGAGAGCTCAGTGTGTAAGAAATGATTTTACACACAGAGCTGTCACAGATAACCATACATAGTACACCAAGCACCACTGTCCCTGTCCCATGAACAGCTGTCAGTGTCCCCATAAACATCTGTACCAATGCAATAAAAAAAAAAAATCTGTCACAGTGCCCTATCACATATGTAACAGTGCAAAAAATATCTGTCACAGTGCCCCATCACATGTGTAACAGTGCAAAAAATATCTGTCACAGTGCCCTATCACATCTGTACCAGGGAAAAAAAATTTTAATAGTGCAATAGTGTTTCATTGTGACATCAACATCTGTCATTGTCTGCCGGTGGACGATCAACATCTGTCATAGTGTACAAGTGCACAAAAACCTCGGTCAGTGTACCAGTGTCCCACCAATAAATAAAACATTTAAAGGGCCCCTGCCCCCCCCCGTGCTGGCGTGCAAAGGCGAACACACGCATTGGTTCCGTAAACAGCGATAGCATCACACATGTGAGGTATCGCCGCGAACGCCAGAGTACTTCTAGCATCAGACCTCCTGTGTAACTCTAAACTGGTAACCAAAAAAGGCTTATAAAGCGTTGCCTATGGAGATTTTTTTAAAAATACCAAAGTTTCGCGCCATTTCACAAGCGTGCAAAATTTTGTTTGGTATCTATTTACCCAGCGCAACACCATATTTTATAGTTTACCAAAAATGTGGGTATTATATTGTCTCTGTATGCATTGAAATTCAATAAAATGTATTTATGCATTAGTGTGTAAAATTGTGTGTTCAAAAAACTGCTGCGCAAATACCTTGTGACATAACAATTTGCAAAACTCACCATTTTTTTCTCTAGGGCATCTGCTACGAAAATATGTATAATGTTTGGGGGTTCTAAGGCCTGGTTTTGAAGTGGATAATGCCTGGCGGGGCTCCCTGCATGTTGGGTCTCTCTATGTAGCCAGGCTGTAAAAAAAGTCTCACACATGTGCTATCACCGTACTTAGGACGAGTAGCAGAATGTGCTTTGTGGTGTAGTTGCAAGTATGCCTATGCCGTGTGTGAGAAATAACTTGATAACATGACATTTTTGTGAAGAAAAAAAAAGATAATAATTTCTTAATTTTCAAAAGGATTGTGGGAAAAAATTACAACTTTAAAACACTTTTCATGCCTCCTATTAAATACCTTGGAATGTCTACTTTCCAAAGGGGGTTATTTGAGGGGTATTTGTACTGTCCTGGCATGTTAGGGCCTCAAGAGATGAAATAGGCCGTCAGTACATCAGGTGTGATCAATTTTCAGTGATTCGTACCATAGCTTGTAGTCTATAACCTTCACAAAGATCAAATAATATACACTCATTTGGGTTATGTTTTACCCCAAAAAATGTAGCAGTGTATATATATACGGTGTATATATATATATATATATATATATATATATATATACACAGAAAGATGATCCGCACACCAAGAGTTGCTCTTAAAAAAATCTTCATCTTCATCTTTATTCAGAAACTACAGTCCACAACCACAGATAAAATCAGTTGACGTGTTTCAGCCTATGAGGCCTTAGTCATAACTCGGCTGTGGATCGGGCACCCAGGAGCTTTTTTCAATGGTATGTTGTATGGGTAGCAGCACTGTTGCTTCTGTTTAAAAATGTAGCAGTATACATAATTTATGAAGTAAAATTACTTATTTGAGAAATTGTATAACAGAAACTAAGAAAAACACAATTTTTTCAAAAATTTCGGACTTATTTTTATTTGTAGAGCAAAACATAAAAAACCCCAAGTGGTGATTAAATACCACCAGAAGAAAGCTCTATTTGTGTGGGTAAAAAAATGATAAAAATGTAATTTGGGTACAGTGTAGCATGACTGAGTAATTGTCATTCAAAGTGTGACAGCACTGAAAGTAGTAAAAAGCTGAAAATTGGCCTGGGTGAGAATGGGGTAAAAGTGCCCAGTATTGAAGTGGTTAATTTGCAGGGATTTTCCCTCACTTCCTGTTTGGCTATGGGACAGGAAGTGAAATCTCAGCAATGACACACAGATAGTGAGTAAAAAAAATATGACAGGGGTTATAATCCTTCCTTTCTCTATTCAAAATGAAAAAAAAAAAAAGTTTCACCTTCCGTTATTCTTGAGCCACTGATGCGAATTTGAATCTGACATCCCTGTGCGACTTCATCGTGGCTTGCATACGACTTCTGTAACAGAAGTCAATGCAAGTCGCGTTAAAGTCTCAAAGTCTCACCAAAAGTAGTTCATGAATCTTTTTCTAAGTCGGAGCCACTTGAGTCGCACCGATTAGAACATTCCAGTGCGCTCTCAAGTCGCGGCAGTGTGAACCAGGGCTTAAAGCAAAACCTCGGCCTTCCAGCTGTGGTGAAACTACAAATCCCATCAAGCCTCTGCCTCTAGGAGTCATGCCTGTGATTTTCAGGGTCTTGCAATGTCTCATGGGACTTGTAGTTTCACCGTAGCTGGAGGGCCGAGGTTGCCTACCCCTGGCTTAAAGTATAACTAGGAGCTCTTTCACACTGACAGCGCGGGCGCGTTAGCGGTAAAGTGCCGCTAGATTTAGCAGCGCTTTACCGACGTTTTAGAGGCGCTTTTAACCAACGCTTGCGGCCGAGTAAAAGGGTTAAAAGCGCCCGCAAAGCACTTCGGCGGCGATGCCGATTGATTTTAATGGGCAGGGGCGCTTTAGGACTAAAGTGCCCCAAAGATGCTTTTTGCAGGACTTTTTTTAACGTCCTGCCAGCGCAGCGCCCCAGTGTGGAAACACTCAGGCTTTCACACTGGGACTGCAGATGAGGCATTTTTCAGGCGCTTTACATGCGCTATTTTTAGCGCTAAAGCGCCTGAAAAACACCTCCAGCGTGAAAGGAGTCTAAAGGCAAAACTTTTTTTTTCAGTTTTGGATGGTGTGGAGAGGAATTGTAACCCCTGTCAGTTTTTATTGCTGTCTGTGCCCCCGTTAGGGAGATTCACCCTCTCTTTGTCTTGTTTACCATTATCATTGAAAGTGAAAGAAAAAGAAAATCCTAAATTTTGGGTTGTCCGCAGAAAAGTAATAAAGGGGTAATCTTCCAATAGGGACACTAGTTCTGGTGACCTGGAGGGGGGGGGTCCCCAAGAAATTCCCATAACTTGCAGGGATTTCCCCTCACTTCCTGTTTGGCTATGGGACAGGAAGTGAATGGAAAGCTCTGAAATGGGACACAGATGGCGAAAAAAAAAAAAAACCTGACAAGGGTTATACTCCTTTCTTGCTCTGTTCAAAATGAAAAAAAAAGTTTTGCCTATAGTTCTACTTTAATATTTAAAATAAACAGCGTGATGCATTGTAACAACGTCCCTTCTACACAACATACACAAGAGCGTGGGCTGGTGTGAATGACATACCTCCCAACATTTTGAGATGGGAATGAGGGACACCTACTAGCACACATATGTAGGCATAGGACACGCCCCCTGCCACGCCCTCTTAAAGGAGCATTAACCAAAAAAAAAAAAGTTAACTAAATCCACAAGGGCTTTTTTTTACCACTACTATTCCTTTATATTGGCTTTTAAAATGTAAAAATGCAGCAATTTAGAATTTTGATAAAAGGTTTAGCACTGGGAAACACTTTTTGAAAGATAAAAAGTGCATTTTATATACAACTATATAGATCAGAGCAAAATGAGGGACAAATGAGGAGGAAAGAGGGACAGAGGGACATTGGGAGCTATGGAATGAGCCCTCTATGGACAGTGAGCCACGCAGGCGTAGTTCCGTGTACAGTCTCGGCACGGCTCGGTGGTGGGATGAAGTAACTTTTATGTGCGCGGATGTGAGATTTACGTCATACCGGCTAGACAATCACGACAGCCGAAGACTCCGAGACTGGAGGAAAATAGAGAAAATGATGAGGGCAGCCAGACCACTAATGAGGAAGGCCACCTGTGTGCCAAAATATAAAAAAATTACATGAAAAAAAAAACAAAAACAAACAAAAAACATGCTGAGCCAAGGTTTAGTAAATTGGAGTGCTGTCACGTGACTGCCAATCCCATGCCCAGCCACTGTGGCTAAGTTGGGCACTAACAACGTCAGCCTGGCCCGGCACACCGCCACCTCTCGGCGATCTACTGCAATGACCGGGATCATAGCCTGTCACAGTCCGCTCAGCCCCGGCAGCACGCGCCTTCACACCACCCTGCTGCGCGCTTCCGCGCTTCCTTCGCTGACGTCGTAGAGGGTGCGCGCCTCGTGCCCGCGCCCACGGGAAGAACGAGAGAAAAGAGTGGAGGAGAGAAGGGGGGGGAGCGGAGTAACTGGAACGTGTAAAAGAGAAAGTGAACCGGACCGGAGGAGGAGGACGGGTCACCGGCACAGCCCCAAGCTGCGGGACTTGGAGGGGGGAGACCGCCTGATGTTTCTCGGTAAGGGATTAGGAGAGGGAGGGGTCTCCGGTGTAACGGTGAGAGGTGGGAGGGCCAGTGATCAGCTTCCCCCTCCCCTCCGAGCCTGAGGTGCCTGGAGCTGGTGCCGCAGTTCTCTCCACGGTCCGAGGTCTACTCATCAGCCAAGCTTGGCATGGGTACCCCCAGTCCTACCTGTCATCCCTTCCTGCCTGTGCCAGGTCCTGTCATAGAGGGGGGGACACATGTTCCTGATTGCCTGTGACAGTCCCAGATTTAGTCCCCTGCAAATGCCAGCGCTGTCCGGTAGCACAGGAGACCCTTTCCTTCTCATATATTCTGGGCCTCTTCATTTATTTTAACTTTTAACCATCCAGATAAAGTCTTCGCAGATGTTCCTTGGGTTCCCTGGAACAGCATTGAATGTGTCAAGCTAAAATGAACCAAGCGGTAACGTGCCCCTTTAAAATGTTGGCAGCTATGCAGTGCCACCCTGGCAGCAAGTGCAGGGCCCTTTAAATTCCTCTGGGCCAATGCAGGATGACAGAAGTGCTGGATTAAATATGTCCCATGGCCCTCCTGCCAAGACGATTCCTAAACACACCGGTGCCGGTCGTTAGGGGTTAATAATCTTGCAGATGGCATCGTATTGTTGTGTCTAGCCATCTCATCTTTGTCTTGCATTATGCAGAGGTTTGTCTGCTCTTTCTTTCTTGTTTTTTTTTTTATTTTTTATTTTTTATTAACTCTGTTGTTTAGGATTGTTGGATTCTGATGTGCATGGCAGTAGATTCTCAAGTAAGATCTGTCAGGAGTGGGAAGTTACCGAGGAACTATCGGGGTGATCTATAACACATTACTGATGGTGTGGATACTGGAGGAAGATTCACCGCCGTGTGTCAGTTCACAGAACACTTTTATTGGAAATACAGACACTTGTGCCAAATTTAGGTAGTTCATAGTAGCGGAAATTTTATTGTTTGTAGGTAATGCTGCAAAAGATTCAATAAGATATACCTCTGTATTGGATTAAAATAAGTTCAGTAGAGGAAGACCTCCTCCATGTTGGTGGTCATTTTGTGGACCCGTTCTTCTGAGGTTGTACAATAATCAATATTTGCTATGTACTTCAATAACATTACATAACAAAAATTCTGTAAAAATAGTATAATATTGGAGGAGTGTACAGTAATTGTGTGTGTGTGTTGTGGTGTTTTTTTTTTTTTTCTACAATTAGGGCCATATTTAAATCTTGAGGGGCTTGAGACACCTCACGTTCTGGTGGCTTCTCATACACTTAGTTGGTTTACGTTCTCAATGAAATAATTTTTAAAATGCATGACACAACATCATTCTGAGGTCATGTGTGCACATACGCAGTCATAGGCCACCTTCCTTAAAGCGAAACCACTGAAAAAAAAAAAAAATATGAGTCAGCAGCTACAAAAAGTGTATCTGTGTACTTTTAATAATCACTCACCTGTCCCACGGTCCAGCAATGCGGGCGTACAAAGCCTCGCTCCTCTCCCCCTCTTCTCCACAGCGCCGGCATTCTTACTGTGGGCGCCCGGCTGTGAGTTCACAGCCGAGCACTCACTGCGCATTCGAGAGCTGCGCTGTGAATGGCTGGGCAATCTTCTGGGACTTGTGACGTGTCCCAGAAGATGAGAGGGAGGGGGGAGAGATGAAACTTCCTTCCAGTGCCGCGGACCCCCGGGAGGAAGTGGGAGCTGGATGCCTCTAAAAAGGGGGTATCCCCCCCCCAAAAAAAAATGACATGCCAAATGTGGCATGTCAGGGGGTCGCCATCACTTAAAGCGGAAGTTCCATTTTTGGGTGGAACTCCGCTTTAAGATTGTAAGTGCTCTATGCGTGTCTCGTTACCAAAAATCGTTTTTAAAAATGATACAAAATACCAGTCCAGAGTAAAAACAGATAATGGAAAGTTTACAGATAATGGCTGGAAAAATATTACTTCCCAAGATACATTTAAAAAAAGAGAATTTTTTTTTTTTAATGATTTCTATATTTTATAATTCTTTTTAAAAATTATTTTACATATTTTTTTTATATTAAAGAGGAAGTAAAACCCTGATGGGTTTTACTTCCTCTTTATTCCCCTGCAAAGTAAAAGCATAATGGGCTAGTATGCATCGCATACTAGCCCATTATATGGCACTTGCCTGCAAACAAAGCCCGCAGTGTCCCCGCTGGTGGCCGCATCCATCTTTCTCCCCTCTTCTTTCCGTGGCTGCGGACTCCGGCTCTGTGACTGACCGAAGCCACGTGACGTCACTCCTGCGCATGCATGTGGGAGCTGCCAGTCACGGCACTTGTTTATGAAGAAACTGCATGGAGGGCCGTTTCTCCACTGCGCATGTGCCGATGACACCATTGGAGCACTACAAGGCAAATATCTCCTAAACACCACACGTTTAGGAGATATTTTCAGTACATGTAGGTTAGCCTTATTACAGGCTTACCTATATGTAAAAATAGGTCGGGGGGGGTTACAACCACTTTAAGATTATTTTTGTATAGAGGGGGACCCCTTCTGTCAGAGAACCCAGGGCAGTTTCCCCTTATGCCCCCTTATAAATCCAGCACTGTATACAATGTATGTATGTGTGTATATACACCAATCCGTCATAACATTATGACCACTGACAGGTAAAGGGAATATCTCGTTACAATGGCATCTGAAAATTGGTGGGATATATTAGGCAGCAAGCGAACATGTTGTTCATGAAGATGATGTGGTGAAAGCAGGAAAAAAATGGGCATCGCAGTTTGTTGTGTATGGGGCTGTGAAGCCCATGGTGACCCATGTCCACAGCCAAAAGCTTCTACAATGGTCACATGAACATCAGAACTGGACTAGGGAGCAATGGAAGAAGGTGGCCTGGTCTGATGAATCACGCTTTCTTTTACATCATGTGGATGGCCGAGTGCGTTTGCGCCACTTACTTGGGGAATAGATGGCACCAGGATGCGGTATAAAAAGGCAAGTTGGCAGAGGCAGTGTGATGCTTTGGGCAATGGTATGCTGGGAAACTTTGGGTCCTACTATTTATGTGGATGTTACTTTGGTGTCCATGTCTCAATGGGTCAGGGCTGTTTTAGAAAAAGGGGGTCATACTCAATATTAGGTGGGTGGTCATAATGTTATGGCAGATCAGTGTGTATATATTTATTATTTTTTTCTTTTTTTTTTTTTTTTTTAACATACTCTCTGGGGTTTTACAAATAGGCACCTCCTTTTGTGAAAGTTCGCAACTTCTTCTAGGTGTGTTTCGTGGAACAGTCCTTTTAGGCCTAATGCACACTCTGCATTTAGCGCCTGTGCATCCAATCCCAGTGTTTTTTGTGTGCACAGGTGCAGCCTGTCAATCTATGACAGGATGAAATATGCTGTGGTTTGATGTTGTACTGAGTGGTACTCTCGTTTTAGGGCCCTATGCGTTCAGGGATGTATGCCTGGAATGCATAATACTTGCCTTGGGGCAATACACCCCTGAACACATACAGTGATAAACACAAGTACCATTCTGTACAGTGTCCAGCTGTTTCCAGTTGCAGTGTATTTCAGTGTGTCAAAGACTTTGACAGTCCACAGGCTGCCTCTAGGTGCACAAAAACTCTGGGCTGATGCACCAGACATGACTAAATACCATGTGTGCATGTGGCCTTATAGGATCCCTTCACAGTGACCTGCTAAAACATTACTTTTTCTCTGTGCCCTGTTCACACCACAATGCAGTTGTGATGCGCAGTGCAAAAAAAATGCAGCGCAGTGGAGGTTTAAATGGAATATAGTTTTGTGAACTCTTAATAAAGTTTAAAGGCAGAAGGGTTTTTTTTTTATCTTAATGCTTTATGCATTAAGATTAAAAACCTTTGTGTAGCAGCCTCCCCAGCACCCCCTAGTTACTTACCTGAGCCCCTTCTCTCTGCAGTGATGTCCACAAATGTCTTAGCCTGTCCGGGACACTCCACCTGATTGGCTGAGGCACAGCAGCAGCACCAATGGCTCCCATGGCTGTCAATCAAAGTCGGTCAGCCATTCGGGGGAGAGAGGGGGCGTGGACTCCGTGTTTGAATGGATACACGGAGCTCTGACTTGGCTCGGGTGTCCCCATAGAGAGCTGCTGGCTGAGGGGGCACTCGATAGGAGGAAGAGGCCAGGAGCAGCAAAGAGAGACCAGAGAAGAGGAGGATCTGGGCTGCTCTGTGCAAAACCAACTGCACAGAGCAGGTCAGTGTAACATGTTTATTAGACATGTGCAATTCATTTTGTAACGAATCGAAATTCGGACGAATTTTGCATCATTTGGATGCATTGGAATGACCGAAGAAAAAAAAATAACGGATTTCAGCTAATAAGAAAGAAATTATAGCGAAAAATGAATTTGTTCATTCGTTAAAGGTCTAATAAAAAAAAAGTCAACTCGGAGTAAGCCCAGGTTCACACTGACAGCGGGAATGAAATCGTGCGAGTTCAGCTGAACTTCCATTCCCGCTGTCAGTCCCGACTTTGGGAGCGATTTCAGAGACATCTGTGCGGGTTGCTGCAGAGATGTTTATGGAAATACTCCCCCGAAGTTGCCAAAAGTAGTACAGAAACTGATTTTGGGAATCGGTACGGCATCGGACGGTGCCATTGCCAGCAATTGCTGATTTGACATGCGATTTCACATGTCAAATCGCATGCCAAAACGCTCCAATGTGAACCTAGGCTAAATCTTACAGTCCAATCAGCTGATTAATTTTGTGCTGGAGGTTGGATTACTGGTATTCCTGAGAACTGAGTGAGAAGGGTGTTATATTTGAGAAGAGATATTGTCATTTTGTGTGTTAATGGATTCAATAAACAAACGACTTTCCAAACTACGAATTGTTATCAGGAATATATATATATATATATATATATATATATATATATATATATATATATATATATATATATATTTATTATTCACACAGTGCCTTGCAAAAGTATTCACCCCCCCTTGGCATTTTTCATGTTTTGTTGCTTCATAACCTGTAATTAACATGGTTGTTTGAGGATTTGCATCATTTAATTTACAGAACATGTCCACAACTTTGAAGATTTTTTTTTTTATTGTGAAGCAAACAACAAATTGGCCAAAATAACAGAAAAATTCAATGTGCATAACTATTCACCCCCCTAAAGTCAATACTTTCTAGAGCCACCTTTTGCATCTATCACAGCTCCAAGTCTCCTTGGATAAGTCTCTATGAACTTGCCACATCTTACCACTGGGTTTTTTGCCCATTCCTCCTGGCAAAACTGCTCCAGCTCCTTCAAGCTGGATGGTTTGCGCTTGTTAACAGCAATCTTTAAGTCTGACCACAGATTTTCTATTGTATTGAGGTCTGGGCTTTGACTAGGCAATTCCAACACATTTTACATGTTTCCTCTTAAACCACTCAAGTGTTGCTTTAGCAGTGTGTTTGGGGTCATTGTCCTGCTGGAAGGTAAACCTCTGTCCTAGCCTCAAATTACACACAGAGTGTACAGGTTTTGCTCAAGAATATCCCTGTATTTAGCACCATCCATCTTTCCCTCAACTCTGACCAGTTTCCCAGTCCCGACTGCTGAAAAACATCCCCACAGCATGATGCTGCCACCACCATGTTTCACTGTGGGGATGGTGTTTTTTTGGGTGATGTGTTGGGTTTGCGCCAGACAGTGTTTTCCTCGATGGCCAAAAAGTTCAATTTTAGTCTCATCAGACCAGAGCACCTTCCTCCATACATTTTGGGAGTCTCCCACATGCCTTTTCGCAAACTCAAAACATGCCATTTTGTTTTTGCTGAAAGTAATGGCTTTCTTCTGGCCACTCTGCCATAAAGCCCAACTCTATGGAGCGTACGGCTTATTGTCATCCTATGTACAGATACTCCAGTCTCTGCTGTGGAACTCTGCAGCTCCTCCAGGGTTACCTTAGGTCTCTGTGCTGCCTCTCTGATTAATGCCCTCCTTGCCCGGTCCGTGAGTTTTGGTGTGCGGCCGTCTCTTGGCAGGTTTGCTGTTGTGCCATGTTCTTTCCATTTGGTTATGATAGATTTGATGGTGCTCCTAGGAATCAAAGATTTGGATATTTCTTTTTTATAACCTAACCCTGACTTGTACTTCTCAACAACATTGTCCCTTACTTGTTTGGAGAGTTCCTTGGTTTTCATGGCAGTGTTTGGTTAGTGGTGCCTCTTGCTTAGGTGTTGCAGCCTCCTGGACCTTTCAAAAAGTTGTGTATATGTAATGACAGATCATGTGACACTTAAATTGCACACAGGTGAACATCATTTCACTAATTATGTGACTTCTGAAGGTAATTGGTTTCACCAGAGCTTTTTATGGGCTTCATAACAAAGGGAGTGAATACACACACACACATGCAAATTATCAGTTTTTTATTGCTGAAAAATAGTTTGTTTATATTTTTCTAATTTTACATTACCAACTTAGACTATTGTGTTCTGATCCATCACATATAATTCAGATTAAAAGAACTTTGTACTAAAGGCTGTAATGTATAAAATAGGTAAAAAGCCAAGGGGGTGAATACTTTTGCAAAGCACTGTACATATACATATATAAACATCGAATCGATATACACACCAAACGAATTGGTTCGGTATAACGAATATCAACACTCTCTACAGAAATAACTTATTAACGTAATATAACAGAACAAAATTATGTATTTTACAAATTGAAACGAAACAAAATGAAATTTTCTGTTGTGCACAAGTCTAATGTTTTATGTGTGTTTTATTTATTTATTTATTTATTTATTTATTTTTTGTAAAACCGAGCATTTACAATCACTTTAAAAATAAAAGGACGTAAACGGTGTCTTGCATCGCACCTTCCTGGAAAAGAGGCCACTAACCGCCAACAAAGCATTTACTCTGTGCCCTTGCAATGATTGGCATTAATCTGAAACGCCATAGTGTGAACGGGCATTCAGGGTTGTGACGCAGCCAATTACGTCATTCCAATGTGTACATGAATCTGTTTCATGCACTACTGCGGGGCAGACATCTACAGATTATGTATGACACCCTTTATGAATTCCCCTGCATGAGTTTTGGCATGTCTTGCTATGCAGCCGCTGGCAGGCTTTGCTGGAATGTATAGTCCGCTGGCTCCTGCCCATCTGCAGTTTGTGCATTACTGACAGCTATTAAGTGTTTTGCCACAGTTGTGATTTTTTTATTTCTTTTTTTTATGTTGTGTGGTGTACTATAAGTACTTTTGTGTTGTTGTGCCAGAGATGTGATGTGACCTGTCAGATGTGTTGGACTTTTGACTAGTTTCTTTCCAACAGTGTTACCCAGCGCTCCCTTCTGCAGTGCAAATATCTCAGCTGGCACGTGTGTGTTATTTGCTGTGGACACCGGTATTTCATATTTGTTATACAGGAAAATTTACAAGAGTGTCTGAGAGTGAACTGGAGCCAACACTGTTTCTTCAAAAGGCAAATAATCTTGAAGTGCTTTTAGGGAGGTCGTAAATGAGACACACTGGGGTTGATTTATTCAAAACTGGAGGGTGTTTTTTTTTTTTTGGTGAAAGCTTAAAGTTGTTGTAAAGGCTTGTTTAAAAATAAAAGAACAAACTGTCAGAAACCATGAAATCAGACTGAGACAGAAGTACAGTTAAATCACACTTGTTTAATAATAAAAGTAAAAAGAACAAATGTAGTCAAAACATAGCCAAAGTTCAGTAAGCGAAACGGATAGTCAGCCAAGCCAGAAGTCTGGGATCAATGTAGTGGAACAGCAAGCAAGATCTGGAGCCAGAAGAGTTGTCAGCAAAGCAAGTCTTGAACAGGATTGCAGGAGTTTCTGTGATGTTGACCAAGGCGAAGGCAGAGCTCCTCTGGACTGGGCGGCTTAATGGCCCGTACACACGATCTGAATATCGTAAGACCTTTTTCGCTTAAGTAGAAATTGAATAGGTAAATAAAGTCATGAAAATTATCGTACGACAGAAAAAAAAAATAGGAAGTGATGTCATTTGTTGTAATGTATTTGTATTGTATTTTCGGACGACAACTATACTGACTAAACGAAAATCGTATGATGAAAATTTTCAATCGAATAATATCGGCTAAACTGTCGTGATCGGCTGTCGAAAGTAGTGTACACACGATACGAAAATCGTACGATTCTTCCTCGGACGACAGTTTTCATACGATATTCGGATTGTGTGTATGGGCCATATATAGGCAGGACTGACGAGCAGGATCATCAACAGCTGAGTAACTGTGGAGAGAGATGGGAGCTGGCAATTAGCCGACAGCTGAGCGGCCAGCTCAGAGAAGGAAGGGCTGAGCCAGCCCTGACACAAACATGTTTCACTTACCTCCTTTGTGCAGTTGGTTTTGCACAGAGCAGCCCAGATCCTCCTCTTCTTGGGTCCCCCTTTGCTTTCTTCTGGCCCCTCCCCTCCTTTTGAGCGCCCCTCAGCCAGCAGCTTCCTATGGGGGCACTGGAGCTGAGTCACATCTCCGTGTGCCCATTCAGACACGGAGCCCCGACCCGGCTCCTCCCTCTCTCTCCCCTGATTGGTCGATTGACAGCAGCAGGAGCCAATGGCGTCACTGCTGTGTCTCAGCCAATTAGGAGGAGTGTCCCAGACAGCTTGGACATCGCTGGAGAGATGGGGCCCAGGTAAGTAATTAGGGGGTGCTGGGGTGGCTGCTACACTCAAAATGTTTTTTTATTTTTATGCATGAAGGAAAAAACATCTACATTTACAACTCCTTTAATTTAAACAAGCTGAAGTTAGAAGCTGATTGGCTACCATGCAGAGCTGCATCAGATTTTGCACTCTCCAGTTTTAATAAATCAACCTCAGTGCTTCAAGTGTAGCTTTCATTTGCTTGTTCGTACTGGTAGACCTGTTTTGTGAGTGTTGAAACTTTCAGGTACCAAAATTCTTGTCTCTGGATCCTGATTGCTGTAGTTCTTTTGTGATGCACCAGACAAGCTTGCTTGACTACTTGACTACTGGGTACTTTTACCCCATTCCTGCCCAGGCCAATTTTTAGCTTTCAGCGCTGTCGCACTTTGAATGACAATTGCGCGGTCGTGCTACACTGTACCCAAATTACATTTTTATTTATTTATTTATTTATTTTTTATCCCCACACAAATAGAGCTTTCTTTTGGTGGTATTTAAAGCGGAGTTCAGCCTGGGTAAAAAAAAATAAATTTAAAAGTCAGCAGCTATAAATACTGCAGCAGCTGACTTTTAATATATGGACATTTACCTGTCCTGGGAGCCCGCGATGTAAGCACCCGAAGCCAACCCGTCCCTCAGCTCCGGGTGTAGGCCCGGACATCCTTACTAAGGGAAACAGGAAGTGAAGCCTTACGACATTCTTGCTGAACACTGAGCACGAGAAATCTTTAGTTAAATTAATTCCTGGATTGCCACAAAGAATAAAAAAAATAAGTTGAATATAAATCGATGATTTAAGAAAAAAAAACAAACTGATTTCTCATTTATTCAAAATGTTAGATTTGAATTGGAGACAACTATGGCGGAGAATAAAAAAGAAAAAAAAAAAAAAAAAAAAACCTATTGGGCTGGGACTTTACTGTGCTGACATATATGTACGTATTGCGGTTGGAAAGTGATTTAAACACACTGCAGGTACAGAAATATAACTGTTGATAGGTCAGAAATATTATTATTATTATACAGGATTTATATAGTGCCAACAGTTTACGTAGCGCTTTACAACTTGAGGGTAGACAGTATAAATACAACACACTTTAATACAGTAGGAATCAGAGGGCCCTGCTCCTTAGAGCTTACAATCTAAGAAATATGGGTAGGCTCCAGCTTATCTCTTGGACATGACAGCATACACTATATTACCAAAAGTATTGGGACGCCTGCCTTTCCACGCACATGCACTTCAATGGCATCCCAGTCTTAGTTCGTAAGGTTCGATATTGAGATGCCCCCCCCCTCCCCCCTTTGCAGCTATAACAGTTTCAACTCTTCTGGGAAGGCTGTCCATAAGGTTTAGGAGTGTGTCTATGGGAATGTGTGACCATTCTTCCAGAAACGCATTTTTGAGGTTGGGCACTGATGTAGACTAAGGCCTGGCTCGCAGTCTCCGCTCTAATTAATTTATCCCAAAGGTGTTCTGTTGGGTTGAGGTCAGGACTCTGTGCAGGCCAGTCATGTTCCTCCACCTCAAACTCGCTCATCCATGTCTTTATGGCAGGTGTCCCAATACTTTTGGTAATATAGTGTAGCTCTGAATTCCTAAGTGCATGGTGTCAGCCCTGCCTACTTTATTTCTAATGGAGTGCAATGAACACAGCCCTCTCCTCCTCTCCATAACCCCCCCTATCTCCAGAGGCACAGGAAGGGAGCAGAGGAAGTTATCAGCTCCCCAGATTTTTGGCAATATCAAAGGGTGTTTTTTACACTTCTTGAACAGATATAATAAAACCCTTTCAATGGTATATTTAGCAGACCAAAAGGGAGCAAATAAAAGAAGTTTATTGTTTAGATATATATGTACACTTTAAGTTGTGTCTAAATAATGTTCATTGTTCTTTATTTGATGCAGAACTTATGTATCTAAACCCATTTTTTTCATTTTGTATAAAGTAGGGGATTTTCTTAGTTTTGGATAAAGTGGGGAAGTACTGAAACCCTCATCAGTTTATGTTATTGTTATCCCCGCAGGGTAGGTGTTCCTCCCCTATACATCCTTGTGACCAGTATCACCGGGAAAAAAAGTGATGGGAAATGTACAATTTCAAAGTTGTCACTGGAGCAGAGGTATACTCCAAAATAGGAGAGGCAGAAAATAAACCGAAATGGGGTTTATACCGCCTACTTTTGACTTTTAGACCCAGTTAAAGCAATATTATGCTCAAAAGCAAACATTTATTATATTGCAGCTTATCAATTCTTAGATGTGATGGCTGCATTAGCTTTCTTTTTTTAGGCCTTCTTCTATTTCCATCTGGTGATCTGGCCAGCAAGTCAGTTTTTCAAAAGAACAAGCAATCTTGCAGATGTGTCAGTTACAGTATTGAGTCAAACCATTCAGCACTGGCAGGGGGTGCTTACAATCTCCCCTGGTAGCTCCTACACTGTGTGCCTAGAAGGGACTGCTAAATAGGGCACTCCTGTTCTATGAAGCCACATACCTAAATCAGAGTTTTCCCAGGAAGTCTGAGAAGGTATGGGGCAGCTGGACCTCGGTGACGCATACAAATGGGTAATTCTAGGTAGATGCCCTTTTACTCTGGGTGAAGGGTAAATAAGTTCTGTGGGGTCGTGGTGGGTCTGTTCACCACTCCAATGTTTTGCTTTATATATCCTTGGATATGTCCTGAGCTTTGTATGAATTTATGAGTCCTATCTCCAGCCCTGGGGGGCTACACTTCGCATGGGGCTTGCATATTATGTTCTGTTTGGATGTCATAGTTATGTATGCACAGTAGTGTGTTTCTTGGTGTACTTTATGGTATGGTCTGGAGAGGTCCCAGCTTTCCAGTGAAACGGGAACAGGTTTTACATAGCTCCGTTAGGCCCAAAAAAGATAGAATACTCCTTCTTTGCTCATATAGCTTTGTAAGCAAACGTATCAAGAGAATGAGTACAAGATCCTGACATGGTGCTATATAACCCCTCAAATATTACACAAAATAAATCCCCGGATACCATGTTTGTTGAAGATGAAGGGGTTACTCTTGCATATCATTTGGGACTGCCTTGGGATGAAAGACTTTTGGTCAGAAGTTAAAACTTCCAATAAAACTCTGACTAATGTCTCTTGTAGATAAACTGCCTACCTACCTACTGGATTATACTCCAGTATCGTTTAAATGTTACAAGAACTCCCTTCTTAAACCGCTAGAACGCCACTAAAGCCTGCATACCCGCCATGTGTAAAAAGATAGAACCAATGAGCATAGAGCAGTGGTATGCCACTACATAAACTGGCACAGAGTCGATGGAACAACTCCAGTTTAAAAGAACAATCCTACTAAATACGGATTTGAAAATTTTCACCAAAATAATATCCACTAGAATTCAATCCCACCTCCCATCCCTAATTCACTTAGACCAAGTGGGCTTTGTCCCAACCAGAGAGGCTAGGGACAACACCACTAAAGTACTTAATCTCCTACATGTGGTAAACAAGGAGAAGATTCCCTGTATTTTTCTAAGTACGGACGCGGAGAAGGCCTTCGACAGGGTGGACTGGCAGTTTATGTTGGCTACCCTGAGACACGTAGGCCTGGGTGGTAACATGATAGGCTGGATTAAATCGTTATATGGGACTCCTTCAGCACGTGTCCGAGCCAATGGGATATTGTCAGATCCCTTTGCAATCAAGAATGGAACACGCCAGGGGTGCCCTTTGTCCCCACTCCTCTTCGCCCTGTCGTTGGAACCTTTTCTGCGTACCGTGAGAGCCAATCCAGACATCTCTGGGGTGGACATGGGAGACTCACAACAGAAGATTGCCGCATATGCGGATGATATGTTGTTCTCTCTCACCAACCCTCTGATCTCTCTTCCCAACCTCCTCAGGGAATTTAAAACATATGGTGATCTTTCAAACCTGAAGATTAATTTCAGTAAGTCTGAAGCTATGAGCATAGGAATCCCCACTCAACATCTCACAGCCCTCCAATCCAGTTTCAAATTTAGATGGACTACCTCCGCTTTGAAATATCTGGGCACATATATCCCAACCAAACTCTCACAACTCTTCCCTTTGAATTTCCCCCCCCTGTTGACTAGGGTTAGAGCTCTCCTTACCAAATGGCAAACGGGTCTTCATTCGTGGTTCGGGAGATGCAATATTATTAAGATGTGCATCCTGCCTAAATTCCTCTATCTCCTCCAAGCACTCCCGATACAGATTCCCTCTAGCTACTTTGACCAAGTCAGAGCGGTATTCTTTGACTTCATCTGGGCCCACAAAAGACCTAGACTGAACAGACGACAGATTATGTTACCTAAGCAATATGGGGGTCTGGCAGTACCAGACCTTCGTAAATATCACCAAGCAATCCATCTAACAAGACTGGTTGACTGGAACCGACACCAATCCACGAAATTATGGACCACCCTAGAACAGACTCAATGCGATATACCACTAAACAGAGCTCCTTGGTGTCACAATTCCCTACCAAGAGACGTAAAAAACCACCCACTAATAGGCACTACCACACAAATATGCGCTACTCTTTTTGAACACACAAACCTGGTGTCATTGAGATCCCCTCTACTTCCGATACTGGGAAACCCAGAGTTTGTCCCCGGTTATACAGACCCTGTCTTCCGGGCAATGAGAGCAGAGGGTCGCTTCCAAGCCTCCCACTTTAGGATCAATGGTAGATGGCCAACGCGGTTAGAACTCACGGACTTAAATGGCCCCTTCCACCTAGATTTCTGGAGAGCTCACCAGCTCAGCCACTTTCTTAAAACACTACCTCTCCCAAATAGCCCTGACCAAAACTTGACCACCTTAGAGACTTACTGCACAGAAGAGGGCGCTGTGTCCCATATGTTGTCAGCTACATATCAGTTGCTAATTACCCCATTAGATGGCCATCGCCTTGGTTGCCTGGACAAATGGGAAAGGGACCTACAATGCACTTTTTCCACACGACAAAAACAAAATATTCTCCAATTCACTTTCAAATCTTCTATCTGCTCGAAAACGCAAGAGACCAACTATAAAATAGTTACTAGGTGGTACAACACTCCGGCTAAGCTACAAAAAATATTCCCCGGTGTCACGAACCAGTGCTGGAGATGTCAGAGAGAATGTGGAACGATTCTCCACATCTTCTGGTCCTGCCCTCTGTTGGAGGGGTTTTGGAAAACCATTCAACAGACATTGCAGAAGTTTACTGAATACCCAATTCAAGCAGACCCAGCTTGGTTTCTGTTACATGCAACTGACAAATCTCAGAAAACATACAAACGATCGTTGATACCTCATTTGCTTGACGCAGCAAAAGCCTGCATCCCCTTGTACTGGAAATCCACACAACCCCCTCCTATCAGTCTATGGGTTAGGAAAGTAGAAGAAATCAAAACAATGGAGGACTTAATTCTCTCAGCTCGCCACCAGAATGAACGCTTCACCAAGAAATGGTCCATTTGGAACGTTTTCTTTTTTTCGGACGAGGGCCAGACACTTTTGGGGAACTGATATAGTTCTACTATGCTATACAGATGTACTACCCTATTGAGGTCGAATGGTTTCACCACCCTGTTTTCCAACTCGCGGGGGAGCGCGCGTGCTGCCTCGGTAAGCTACGATGGTCCCACGCCCTCCCCTCCCCATACTCCCCCATACTACGTTTTCCACCTTCCTTCCTCCCTATCTCTTCCTTCATCTCTCAATCTCTGTTCTCAGTGGGGCTGCAGTGGGTATAAGGGGTAACTATTAGTGCCCCGCGACCTATGCAGTTCTACCCTTTTATTAAACTAGAAAATTAGGAGCAAGACTTGCGGAACTCTCCGACAGTCCTAGTACAGCTTAAAAGTGGGTTACATTCATGTCCCGACTGAGGTCGGGATCAGATACAGCCCTAATGTCAGGATAGCAATTTTTCATTTATTGTTGAGCTGAATATGACAAAGGGCTATGTTTATATCACTGTATGTTTTCTCGTGATTGTATGTTCTCGAGATGTTACATTTTGCTTTGCTTGTCTTGTGTCCTTTCAATAAATAAAGAATTTGAAAAAAAAAAAAAAAAATAAAAGAACAATCCGAAAAATTTTCTGAATCTGTGCGCCCTTGTATACAAGGACTCTTTGTTGGGGGACCCTGATTCCGCTGCAGCTCCTAGTGTTGTTCATGTACAGCTGTAGTTTGAGGAATGGAGTATACCCGTCAGAAAGAAGACCCAGCCCCCCCTTTCCGCTTGCCCTCTTCTATTTTTCTGTTCACCCATTTTCCAACCAGGTAAATATTACCTCCTCTTTCCCCTCATTGCCCCAAATATCCCTCTTACACTTTTACATTTTCCCCTTCCCGCACAATAATGTAAAGGGGCCTGGTAACCTTTTCTGACATTTTATTATGTAGATGCTTTGAGCAACTGCAAATAAAGTGAGATGTCCCTTGAACATTTTTGTACAGGTATTGTCAGCTAAGACATTCCTTGAATACCCAATTCGAGAACCATAAACCTTTTATCTCACCCTACCCTCTCATTGATAGTCTCTGATCCCAAGGTCCATTGGGCTTCTTTTTCATTTTATACTCCCCATTTCCAAAAAAAATACAACAACCTGAGTAAAACACCCCTGGAGATGAGGACCAAATGGCAATCTATTATACTATCCATAACCGATGGCGAGCGGTTTATTGATCACACAAGCAGTGAATAACAACTTTATTCAATGCTATATTGTTCATCAGACCTATCTGACTCCATCTCGACTTTATGCTCACATCAAAGTTGTATGAGATGTTCACAAACTTGTGCAGACTTTATTGACTTAATTTGGGCTTGCCCAAATGGTATCAACATTTTGTAAATGGGTTACTAACTGACTTACTATTTTTGTATCCATTCCTATGCACCGCCAGATGTCTTGCTAGATGTGAGGTCAGACAGCAGTGGGGGAAGAGGGTGGATTGGTGGAGTGCAGTTGACCATGTGTCTTGGGAACAACACCACCTAGAAAGACAGGGCAAGGTGGCACATGCATGTCGTTATTGTGAATGGCACCCCAACACATTTTAAAGTAGAGCCCAATGCACCACAGTCCATGTATCGTTGTGGTGTGCTGCATTGTTGATCAAGGGTCATGCATCTATTTTTTAATTATGGTGCATGGACAGCCCATTCACAATAAATGGACTGCTACCTTAACACAACACACAGCTACACATGCCATAAAACACCATAATGCATGTGCATTAATGCAACGCCATTAAACACTTAAAAGGTCCACATGCAGCCTTTATATAGCGCAAAGAGCCGCTTATGTTTTTTACTTGACAAGCTGTGTGCAGAAAGCCAATATTGGCGAATGGAAGTTTAGCAACTGTACAAGTACGCAGGGATAGGTCAACGGCCCAGAGCATGTGTATCAGGGAATGATGTGAGGGTCTTGCATGCAGCTTACTACAAGCACAAACACATAAACCTCTGGCTCATCACACTGTACGAGGCTGAGTGCTTGTGTGAATTGGCACTCATTCTTTCTGTGGATCTGTGCTTTTGTTTAAAGCGGAGTTCCACACAAAAATGGAACTTCCACTTTTCGGAACCCTCCCCCCCTCCGGTGTCACATTTGGCACCTTTCAGGGGGGGTGCAGATACCTGTCTAAGACAGGTATTTGCATCCACTTCCGGCATAGACTCCCACGGGAGTCTATGCCTCTTCCTGTCCCTCCGCAATGTCTCCTGGGAAACACACAGGTCCCAGGAGATAGCGGGGACCAGCTAGGATGCGCAGCGCGACTCGCGCATGCGCAGTAGGGAACCGGGAAGTGAAGCCACAACGCTTCACTTCCTGATTCCCTCACCCAGGATGGCGGCGGCAGCTGCCGAGAATCGAGCGGTTTATCGGCGTCGGCTGCCGTCATTGCTGGACCCTGGGACAGGTAAGTGGCCATTTATTAAAAGTCAGCAGCTGCAGTATTTGTAGCTGCTGGCTTTTAATAATAATATATTTTTTTTTTTTAGGTGGATTTAGGTGGACTCCCTCTTTAAGTGGTTCTCTGCCCTGTTTGAAAAAAGTACAAAGTACTGTAGCTGTTGGCTCTGTAATTAAAGGACACTCGCTTATCCAGGGGTCCAATGCTGTCCTCACCAGCACCGGTTCTTCCAAGCCAGTATGTTTACTGTGGGCAGCTGGCTGTGATTTCTTGTGGTTTCACAGTCGGCTGCGCATGGGCGAACCACGCTGCACTTTATGGATAGTCCTGCAGCCTTCTGGGATCTCTGATGTGTCCCAGAAGGTTGCAGGCCAGAAAGGAAGGGGAACATCTGGTGGATCGCCTCAGTGATCCGACTGCAAGTGGGAGTGGGGTGGGTACCTGTCAAAACCAGTTACCTACTCCCTTCCCACTTCCAAAAAAAATGCCGAAAATAGAACAGGAGAGGGTAGGAGGGCATAAACTGACTTCTCCTTTAGGGTGAAGTTCCGCTTTAACCTCTCTTTCTACTTCTTGAATATTCAAATACACTGCTACTCCAGTGATCTCCGCTTGCTTCTGAGTCCCATGCCAAGTGAATGCTTGCCTGCATTATGAACACAACAGGTTGGCTGCTTGGCATGGGTGCCATTCCGAAAGTGCATTTTCATATGTTCACAATGCATAAGGCTGGCCACTCAGCACGGGACCCGGAAGCAAGTGGAGATCACTGGAGTGGTGGTTTCTGCTTTAGTGATTTCCAGCTTCCAGGTGCATTGGCCAGATATGATGTATACATAGTTCCAAGCTGGATCAATATAACTATAAAAATATCCATACCTGGAGTTCTTCCCCAATGAAACCTTGTATCCCATTTCATCTTATTTCAAAAATACGTATTAGTTCACGGTGGGAGTGGTAATACATTATCTTCTATTTGTCTACTTAATAATAGCAATAGGTAATGTGACACGTCTTCTCTCTAATGTAATTCTGTAGTCTGTTACTTTTATTGTCTACTTCTTTATTCAGATACAGAATATGGAAGTTAAGTAACCTGTGGTGTTCCATGATCACACGGTAGTAATAGGTCTGGTGCTGGCTGTAATGTGATGCTCAGAAGTCAGGCTGATACATTTACTTCCTCATTGTGTATGTGTATATGTATGTATGTATGTATGTGTGTGTGTGTATATATATATATATATATACCTATACCTACATGATTAATTGTTAGAAATAAAGATTCTTTTTCCCTTCCCGATCTTCAAAACACCATGTCATGATTCTTTCTAACAAGTGCAGAGAGTTCTCACAGCTGGGAAACAAAAAAAAATCCAGGCAGCCTGCCAAGTTTTGAATAGTTCTTTTATCAAAGGAAAGAACTCCAGCATGTAAATGAGGTTAGTTTAACCATTTAAAGACCAAACCTTTTCTGACACTTGTTGCTTACAAGTGAAAATCATTATTTTCAGCTAGAAAATTATTTGGCACACCCAAACATTTTATTTATATATATATATATATATATATATATATATATATATATATATATATATATATATATATATATATAGAGAGAGATATATATTAGCAGAGACCCTAGAGAATAAAATAGTGGTTGTTGCAATATTTTATGTCACACCATATTTGCGTAGCTGTTTTTCAAACGCAATTAAAAAAAAAAAAAACAAACACTTTAATGAATAAAAAAACAAAACAAAAACTAAACAGTAAAAAGTTAGCCCATTTTTTTTTTTTTGTATAATATGAAAGAAGATGTTACACCGCGAAAATCATGATCTTTATTCTAAGCAAAAAAATTGTGATTCTCAATTTAGCCAGAATCGTGCAGCTCTAATATATACATTTTTTTTTCACTGTATGTTTGTGGCAAGGCTCTAAGTCTAAGGCATTCTTGGTGAACACTGGGCATGAGAAATCTTTAGTTAAATTAATTCCTGGATTGCCACAAATAATTAAAAAAAAATAGGGTGGACATAAATCTGATTTTTTTTTTTTTTTTTAATCAAATTTATTTAAAAAAAAATGCTTTTGGAGTAAAAATCTATTTGATACATTAATAATTTAGTTTATTAAGCATGAAATGAAGCTTAGTTGTGTAGCATGAAGCTGTAATATTCTACAAGATTTACATTTTTGGTAGACTCATTCAATGAATCCAAGCTCTGCAAGCTGAGATAATATGCACTGCATTGACGAATTCACACAATTTCACAGTAACCATGAGATAAACAAAAGTTCAGGAATATTCCTTTATCCCATTGTTTTGCAAATCTATGTACACTACAAACTGTATGATTGAATTGGTTCTGATATCTCTGTTTTAGTAACCTGGCTGCTTATTATTCTAAATAGGAAACCTTCATTTTTTTTGCAAATATTAAAAATTCTAACTACCAGCAAGAATAAGTCCTTACATTTAAAGTGCACCTGTCATTTCAGATCCATCATGGCAGTGCCTGTTAGCGGCATCCATTTACCTGCTGCTGCCACATCCCTCACCTTGTTGTGTCACCAGCAGTCCCATTAAAGTGAATGGGACTGTCGGGGAGTCAACGGCGGGTCAGTGGAGGTGCCGCTGCGGGACAGAGATGACAGTTGCACTTTGAAAAATTATGATTTTTAATCGAGTTTAATTAAATCAATCATTTTAACTAGTGATTTAAATCAAATCCACCCTGAAAAAAATTCCACTTTGTGTGCACCAAATTCTTTTGCAACCCCGGATATTACAGTATAAAAGTAGTAATGACCTCAATATACTGTACATAGTCTGTTCAAAGAACGGTGCTGTGGGAGGGACCCAGCCAGCCCCACCCACTACAGGCTGCCTGCAAGAAGCTACAGGAGGGGGTGGAAATCAGACCAGTCATCCTGCACAAGGAGAGAGAGCAGAAATAACTGGTCTTTTTAAAGAAAGCTCCTGTACAGAGGCAAACGTCCACAGCTGATTACTGTACAGATCCAGAAGAAACCTAGAAGGTACATTAAAATTTAGGAAAGAATACACATAGCTCTTGTATTTAGACAATTTTCTTATTCCAGAATTTAGCATTAATGTATCTGTGATCACTAAAAGAACATGTAGTTGAAACTTGGGCTCCATTGTGACTTTGGAGTGAGACTGTGATGCGACTTTGAGTACAACTTTAATCCCACTGTACACTTTCTGGATCAAAGTCGCATCAAGGTAGTGCAGGCACCTTTTCAAAGTTGCTGCGACTTTAGATTACACTGATTTGAATAGGTGCCATTAAAAAGATTGGGCTGCAACTTGTCATGCTACTATGATGTCCAAAGTCGCATGACAAGTTGCACAAGTGTGAATGGAACCTTAATTGAACTTTCAATCTGCTAAATTCATTCCAGGTGCATCAAACCAAAGGCTATGTAAAGTCTAATGCCGCGTACACATGAGCGGACTTTTCGGCCGGACTGGTCCAAGGGTCTATCCGACGGACTTTCTGAACAAACGGACTTGCCTACACAGGATCACACCAAAGCCCGACGGATTCGTACGTGATGACGTACGACCGGACTAAAATAAGGAAGTTGATAGCCAGTAGCCAATAGCTGCCCTAACGTCGGTTTTCGTCCGTTGGACTAGCATACAGATGAGCGGACTTTTCGATAGGAACTGGGTCTGGTGGAGTTCCGATGTAAAGATTTGAAACATGTTCCAAATCTAAAGTCCGTCAGATTTTCGACTGAAAGTCCGCTGCAGGTCCGATTAAGCCCACACACGGTCGAATTGTCCGTCGGACCAGTCCGGTCAAAAAGTCCGCTCGTAGAAAGCAGCCTCAGCTTAGAAAGCCATGGTTGTCTACACAGGTCCACTACACCCCCCTGCTTAGTCAGACCTATGATGCTGTAATCAGCAAAACTCACAACTTTTGGTAAATGGAGAGACCAAGCTGACTTGGCAAGGGGGTGTGTCAGGCCTCTGCAGAGAGACCACTGCTTCCACACAGAAGGCAAGTGTCTTTCTTTAAAACATCCTGGCATGAGCTAGGCGGTGGCTGCTTTTCAATCAAAATAAACTTTAAACCTTAGCACACCATCTGTTTTAATGCACCTGGAGTACATTTAGCTGATTTAAACTTCAGTTTTGTTATGATTCAGAGTGGAACTAAACTCCGCAATTCTTAGCTTTTGTTTCTGTGGTCCAACACCTGCAGGCTCTCTCACCAGCCTCCTTTCCTTCCAGTCTTCAGACCTCTTGATTGGCTGGAGCTCCCACACATGGACAGGATTGCCGTCATACCAGCACACAGGCACGGTGCCGGAATGGAAACTGAGCTGCACATGTGTAGCTCAGTGTACATTGTACACAAGACTGTGAGCAGATAGGTAGTTTATTTTATTGCAGGGGAGACATTGCATGTAATTAAGAGCCTGCATGCTCAGTTTTTTGCTATTAGATTTTAGCTCTGCTTTAAAATTAACCTTTAGAAGTCTGCATGAAAAATTCTTGACTTGTCACCACATACATCAACTATCCATCTGCTATCATTTATAAAGCATTTCTTATGCTAAACTTGGGTGACTTTGTCTAGGCTCAGTTGTCGTCTGTCTGCTGGAGGGTGAATGAAGCACTTCCTTTAGCCCGGGTTCATACTGTAGCGATGTCAGACATTGCATGTGATTCGCACCCGCACTGTGGTGCCCTACATATGCGATGTCTGTGCAGTCCAAGTTTAGCCATATAGTTGTATGGCTGAACTTGCATTGGATTTGGATAAAAAAAAGGTGCAGGGATTTCTTTTTTCCCCGCACTGGAATGGGATCGCATGGGTGTTCTTACCCGTGCAATCCGATTCCTGTCCGAATCCACAATTCAAACTGCGATCTGTGAACCAATCTGGGGGTGTCATTAACATTGTATTGACACCCACAACAGTTCACAGAGGATGGTGTGAACTGCCTGCAGGAGAGATGTGATGTGGGAACTGGCGCTGGTTCCTGCATCACTACAGTGTGAACCTAGGCTTAGCCCAGTTAACAGACATTGTAACTCTACAGCAAATCACAAGGTGAGAAGAGGTAGTTGGGGCTGATATGTGTCAGGCCTTTGGGAAGACAGCCAAGTACTGCACAGGTGCTAGGATTTACAGGATTGTCTCACCTTTAGTACTGTATTTCTTTTTTTACTCTGCTGTTAAAAAGATTCCGCCAAAATGGATTTACCTGCTTGGGTGGTATGGGTAGGGCTCAAAGCTGGTCGCACTCATACCAGAGTGGGGAGAGATATGGTTTCTTCGTTCATATTTTTAAGTCCATCTTTCCCGTGAAGTGCATTCACGGGAAACTTGGGGCATCACACGACCACATATTAAGGTATTTAACCACTTCAATACAGGGCACTTAGACACCCTTCTGCCCAGACCAATTTTCAGCTTTCAGTGCTGTCGCAGTTTGAATGACAATTGCGCGGTCATGCTACACTGTACTCAAACTAAATTTTTATCATTTTGTTCCCACAAATAGAGCTTTCTTTTGGTGGTATTTGATCACCTCTGCTTTTTTTATTTTTTGCTAAACAAATAAAAAAAGACAGAAAATTTTGAAAAAAATGAAGGTTTTGATTTTGTTTCTGTTAAAAAAATTTGTAAATAAGTACGTTTTCTCTTTCACTGATGGGCACTGATAAGACTGCACTGATACGGCGGCACCGATGAGCGGGCACTGACGATGGGCACTGATATGCGGCACTGATGGGCACTAGTAGGCGGCACTGATGGGTGGCACTGATGGGCATTGATAGGCGGCACTGGGCACTCATGAGGGTCACTGGTTGGCACTGATAGGCGACACTGGGCACTGAAACGCGGCACTGATAGGGTGGCACTTATAGGCGGCACTGATAGGGGGCACTGATAGGCGGCACTGCTGGGCACTGATACACAGCACTGATATGCGGCACTGATGGGCATCCCTGGTGGCACTGGCAGTGGTAAGCATTGGAGTGGGCACTGATTGGCATCTGCCTGGGCACTGATTGGCATCTGCCTGGGCACAGATTGGCATCTGCCTGGGCACAGATTGGTATTTCCCTGGTGGTCTAGGGGGCATACCCGGTGGTCCATGTGGTGGCCATCCTGGTGGTCCTGGGCGGCTTCCCTGGTGGTCCAGGGTAGGATCCGAGGAGGGGCTGTGCTGATAAACAATCAGCACAGACCCCCCTGTCAGGAGAGCAGCCGATCGGCTCTCCTCTACTCGCGTCTGTCAGACGCGAGTGAGGAAAAGCCGATCACCGGCTCTTCCTATTTACATTGTGATCAGCCGTGATTGGACACGACCGATCACGTGGTAAAGAGTCTCCGTCAGAGACTCTTTACCTAGATCGGTGTTGCAGGGTGTCAGACTGACACCCCGCAACAACGATCGCCGCGATGCGAGCCCCCGGGGGCGTGAAGCGGCTCGATATCCTGTTCACGTCATATGACGTCCGGTCAGAAATATCAAACCACTTTGCCGCCGTCATTTTGTAATAGGGGGGGCGGCAAGTGGTTAAAGAAGTCCAGCCTGAGCTTGTTTGGCTGGGCTTCTCCTATGGGTCACAGGAGTGCAATTGCTTTTTTACTCCTGTGACCCGTTTTCAGAAGAGAGCGGTCTGAATTCCGCTATCTGCTGACCTCACCAAGATCAGTCCAGGTACAGCGTCATCCCGACTCTGGAAGTCTGGATCCGCAAGGTGCCTGGACTGATGGCTGTCTCAGCCTCTCAGCTCTTCGCCCCTTCACAGCTCGGCGCTCCAACGAGCGTGAAGGATCAAAGCGGAGAGCTGCTGATTGATAGTCAGCAGCTCTCCGTTCTGGGAGCCGGGAGAATCGAGCCATCGGCAGTGTTTGTTGGCTCAGTTCTCAGTGCAGAGGCCGGGGACAAATGCAGCATCGGACCGTTGCTGTATCCCCTAAGTATAATGGGGGGGGGGGGGGGAACGGATTCCCATATTTCTCCTTTTAATAGGACTTATAGGTAGTATTGGGGAGGGGGTTCCTGAAGGTCCAGCTTTAAAATGAACCGGGTTGGACAAAAATATGGGATACAGTGCCTTGAAAAAGTATTCATACCCCCTTGACGTTTTCCACATTTGGTCATGTTACTACCAAAAACGTAAATGTATTTATTGGGATTTTATGTGATAGACCTACACAAAGTGGCACATAATTGTGAAGTGAAAGGAAAATGATAAATGTTTTTTTTTTTTTTTTTTTTACAAATATGTGAAAAGTGTGGTGTACATTTGTATTCAGCCCCCCCGAGTCAATACTTTGTAGAAACACTTTTCGCTGCAATTACAGCTGCAAGTCTTTTGGGGATGTCTCTACCAGCTTTGCACATAGAGACATTTTTGCCCATTCTTCTTTGCAAAATAGCTCAAGCTCTGTCAGATTGGATGGGGAGCGTCTGTGAACAGCAATTTTCAAGTCTTGCCACAGATTCTCAATTGGATTTAGGTCTGGACTTTGACTGGGCCATTCTAACACATGAATATACTTTGTTCTAAACCATTCCATTGTAGCTCTGGCTGTATGTTTAGGGTCGTTGCCCTGCTGGAAGATGAACCTCTGCCCCAGTCTCAAGTCTTTTGCAGATTACAGGTTTTCTTTTAAGATTGCCCTGTATTTGGCTCCATCTATCTTCCTATCAACTCTGACCAGCTTCCCTGTCCCTGCTGAAGAAAAGCATGTCCACAACATGATGCTGCCACCACCATGTTTCACAGTGTGGATGGTGTGTTCAGGGTGTTGTGCAGTGTTAGTTTTCCGCCACACAGCCTTTTGCTTTTAGGCCAAAAAGTTAAATTTTGGTCTTATCTGACCAGAGCACCTTCAACATGTTTGCTGTGTCCCCCACATGGCTTCTCGCAAACTGCAAACAGGACTTCTTATGGATTTCTTTCATAAATGGCTTTCTTCTTGCTACTCTTCCATAAAGGCCAGATTTGTGGAGTGCACGACTAATAGTTGTCCTGTGGACAGATTCTCCCACCTGAGCTGTGTATCATGGGCCTCTTGGCTGCTTCTCTGATTAATGCTCTCCTTGCCCGGCCTGTCAGTTTAAGTGGACGGCCACGGTCTTGGTAGGTTTGCAGTTGTGCCATACTCTTTTTCCATTTTCCGATGATGGATTGAACAGTGCTATGTGAGGCGTTCAAAGCTTGGGATACTTTTTTATAACCTAAACCTGCTTTACCACTTACCATCCGGGCCAATTCTGGCACTCCATTCCTACATATAAATATATCATATCTTTTTTTTTTTTTTTGCTAGAAAATTACTCAGCAGAGACCATAGGGCAGTGATGGCGAACCTTGGCACCCTATTTGTATTTGAACTACATTTCCCATGATTCTCATGCACTCTGCAGTGTAGGTGAGCATCATGGGAAATGTAGTTCCAAAACATCTGGGGTGCCAAGGTTCGCCATCACTGCCCTATGGAATAAAATAGCAGTCATTGCATCTTTTTATGTCACATGGAATTTGCACAGCAATTTTTGAAACGTGTGTTTTTGTATAATGTGAACAATGATGTTACGCTGAGTAAATAGATACCTAACATGTCACGCTTTAAAATTGTGCACGCTCATGGAATGGCGCCAAACTTTGGTATTGCAAAATCTCCATAGGTGACGCTTAAAATTGTTTTACAGGTTACCTGTTTAGAGTTAGAGGAGGTCTTGAGATAGAATTGTTGTTCCCGCTCTAACGTTCGTGGCGATACCTCACATGTGTGGTTTGAATGCTGTTTACATACGTGGGTGCGACGTACGTATGCGTTCGCTTCTGCGTGCGGGGAAGGGAGCACTTTAGATGTATTTGTTTTTTTCACACTTTCCTTTTTTAAATGTATTATTTTTTATTTTTTTTAATAACTTTTATTCCTAAATACCGGGACCATCTGGCCACCGGTATTCTCTATGGTGAACTTCCAGCAGTGGCAGATAATTTCCCGGGCTCGGGCACCATGGAGGTCCTCTGGTATGAAGAAGGTACCAGATCATTTATATCAGCATCAATACTTTAAGATAGCTGTACCAGTGAGCTAACCCTATAGGTCCAGCTCCATTTTTCCACTTTAACTTTATTTGCATGCAGACCTCCCTAGGTAAAGCCTACATGTGATGCTGACCCTCCATGATTAAAAGAACTGAAATTGAGGGACACTAAGGCTCCTTTCACACCAACGGACCGATCGGGCCTGCCTGTCTGTTTTTCAGGCAGATCTGATCGGACCACCCATTGTTCTCTATGGGGCGGCGGATGTCACCTGCCAGCATCTGATCTAATCCGGTCTACTAAAAACAGACATATGGGGGTATGTCCTCCGTCTTTCGGATTGGATGTAAATGGCCGTGCAGTCCGTTCTCATCCGTCCGCCACATAGAGAACAGCGGGCTGTGTCCCTGTCCGCTCTACATAATGGAGCAGAGGTGGACCTGTCATCCGCCTGCTCAGAGGTCCAACGCTGAGCAGGTTGATCCGTTTGGACTGATTCCGCCCCGTGTAAAAGTGCCTAAGGCTGGATAGTAGGGATGAGCTCCAAACCCACCTGAGCCATCTGCCAAGAAGATGTCACGGCAAACAGCAAGTCATGAGCAGCAGAGACATTCCCTGGAGGAAAGTGATAAGCCGGGGGTCGAATCTCATCCGGTTCAGCAGGGCCTAACTGAGATTCAAACTATCTATGGGCAGGCTGACTGTACCCAAGTCAATCCAACAATCGACTTGGGTACGAACCAGCATGTCTGATTTTTACATGCGACTATTGCCAGTGGCTGTAGCTGCTAGCAATAATTGCTGTGTTCTCCTAGCAGAAACTGCTCCCCGCACCCCCCAGCCGGGAGAACAGAATGTCTCAGCGGGAGGGATTCCCCCATCAACAGTGACTGTGATGATGGGGGAATCTCGGGGTGTTTTTTTTTTTTTCTTTCTTTCCTGCAACCACATCATCTATGACCTGCCTTAGATGATACTGGATGTCCTTCTGCCAGGAAATGAAGCAGGCTGTATCTGACCTGTTGCAGCTTCCAATGCACACTTTGAGAAGCTGACAGTGTGCATAATAATCTGAGTAAGTAATTTTCAGTCCAGGCGTGGAGCCTGTACAATTGTGTAAGACTGAAGGGGAGGCTGGAGTTCAGTTTTAGGGATTTTAGTGGGAGACCTCATTTGGCAAGTACCAGCCAAAATCCACCTGTTGAGTCTCATTACTTGGATTGCAGCAGGCATAACGGGCATTCCAGATATCCCGTCCTCCCACACTCCCAGTACTGCTGTATATCAGAGCTTGGCTGTAATGGACCGTCTTCCTGTACACATACAGATGTGTATGCTCTGCACTATGTTATTTTTAGGGAGTGTTTCACTTTCATGTTGGCTGTAAAATCATTTTTATCAGCTCAACAGCATGACACAATCAAACCATAGCGGGGAGGAATCACTTCCCTTATTTGTATTCACACCGGCAATTCCTGTTTGTCCTTTACTCCTGATGAATCATGATAGCTTGAGGTACTTGAGTACGGCAACGAACAAGAGAAAATCAATAGATTCCTCCATCCATTCTAAACAGTGTGGATGATGAATCTGTACCTGCTGGCTGTTGTATTCAGACAGCTGCTGAAATCATGGCTGTCTGAATACCTGAACAGAGACTGCATCTGATAGAATGCAGTCCCTGTTTGGCCAATTCATTTGTTTGGCTCAGTCAGTTTTTTAAAAATAGATTTTTGTGGGGCCAGGTTGTCCTGGCAGGGGTCTCCCATGGCTCCAAGTTCAGCCGATTTAGCAGTTTTGGTGTGTCATGGAGCTGAATTGTTTGGGTGACCGCTGTAACAATGTCCCGCCTGCTGTGATAGAAGGCCCACTGATCCAATGCTGGGACATTAAATCAGTGTGACGTATCACAGGAGGCGGGACATAGTTACTGCAGCCACCCTGCCCAGGAAATTCAACTGCAGCTCCGTGACACAGCGGGAGATTGCCACTCTGATACGGGCACTGACGGGGCTGCACCTGACGGGCACTGACGGGGCTGCACCTGACGGGCACTGACGGGGCTGCACCTGACGGGCACTGACGGGGCTGCACCTGACGGGCACTGACGGGGCTGCACCTGACGGGCACTGACGGGGCTGCACCTGACGGGCACTGACGGGGCTGCACCTGACGGGCACTGACGGGGCTGCACCTGACGGGCACTGACGGGGCTGCACCTGACGGGCACTGGCGGGGCTGCACCTGACGGGCACTGGCGAGGCTGCACCTGACGGGCACTGGCGAGGCTGCACCTGACGGGCACTGGCGAGGCTGCACCTGACGGGCACTGGCGAGGCTGCACCTGACGGGCACTGGCGAGGCTGCACCTGACGGGCACTGGCGAGGCTGCACCTGACGGGCACTGGCGAGGCTGCACCTGACGGGCACTGGCGAGGCTGCACCTGACGGGCACTGGCGAGGCTGCACCTGACGGGCACTGGCGAGGCTGCACCTGACGGGCACTGGCGAGGCTGCACCTGACGGGCACTGGCGAGGCTGCACCTGACGGGCACTGGCGAGGCTGCACCTGACAGGCACTGGCGAGGCTGCATTTGATGGACACTGGTGAGCCTGCGATGATCTTTTGTATCATGTCTGCAGTCTCTGACCATCTCCTGTATCATGTCTGCTAGAGTTGCACCAAATGGAAATTTTGCTAATACTATTAGCAGTGTTCATAAAACATCTACTGTGTAAACTAATGAGATAAATAGTAGCACTAAGAAGACAAATGTGTAGACAGTGATCATAAATGAAATTCGCCCAGTGACAAGTGAAAAATCAATATCGTAATGAATAAATAAATGGGCAAAGTCCACAAACTAAATCAGTCCTTCAGATATGAAAAATGGAAATCAATGTAAGTTCGAAAAGTATTGTAGAAAGGCTCTAAACATCAAGCTCATCCACCACACTGCGTGCAAATGGTGACTCCACTCCCCTCTGGGTGTCCACTCACCAGATGAAGTTGCTTTGCACTCTCATGCTAGACAATAAAGCATCAACCCACACAGAGTAAAATATTTACATCGATCTCCTCCAATCCTTAACAACTTCCTGCCCGGACTATAGCAGAATGACGGTCGGGCGGTCGTTCTCTTATCCTGACTGGGCGTCATATGACGTGTCATTCTGGCACACTGGATCTGTGATCGTAGTAAGAAGCCTCTGACGATGTGACCAGTCACAGCTGATCACCGCGCGAACCAGGAAGTGCCAGTAAACAAGCCAATCGGTGGCTCTCCCTGGCGGCGGCGGGGGGGGGGGGGATCTGTGCTGATAATCAGCACATTGATTATCAGCACAGCCCCATCAGATGTGCCGCCACAGCTGCCAATAAGGGCCCATCAGCTGCCAGTTGGTGGCCCATCAGAAACCAATGTCAGTGCCAATCATTGCCCAGCAGTAACACCTGCCAGTGCCCATCACAGTGTGTGCTGAACCCCTGTGGTCAGGGGAGGAGGCTCTTTCCCACCCGAATATCACTTCAGAGCCTCCCAAATTCTTGGTCCCAAATAACTCTCTATTAAAGATAGAGAGGACTGCGAGTCAGTCCTCTCCTGATTGACTACTCCCGGAATTCCTCACCCATTCTGGGTGACCCCCTGAACACTACTGCGACTCCCTTAAAGGGAACATAAACCAAATACTGGTGCTATATAGCACCCGTCCAGGACCCAGCCTTGGCGTCCTGTAATGTAATTATATATATATATATAATATACACACATACACACTATTAACAAAAGCAAGTCATCCTGGAACCCAGACACTGCAGAGAGCCACTCAAAAGGGGGTCTAGTGTGTAGTTCAATAAAATGCAGGTGTGTCTCTGCTTTCATGCATGTTTCACCAGCCCTCACAAGGTACCCAGGAAGGCGAGTTCACAGTGTAGGGCTCAAAAAATGACGCTGGGTATGGCCCCAGGGACCACCACATCGGCTCCGGGAATGAGGGGGGACAAAAAGTCTTAAGCGAAACGGCATCTCATCGGAAATTAGGGGGGACCCGTAATGTCATGGAGCAGAGTCCAAAATGTAACTCGCATAGCCGGAACAAAGCCTTGCCCAGTGCGACACTCAGAACACTCACAGCCAGCCAGCATAGGTTTCACAGTGAAGGATCATTCACTCGAGCCGGGGTCTAGTCACCTCTCTGTCTTCTTGAAGTGCGGTGTGGCAGTCCAGACCTGGGGGCCCGAGTAGCTTAGTGAGGATGCCTGCCAGGCAGCGGGTGGCAGCCAGTCTTGTAGCGGTATTTGTCTCAGTATCCAGTAATGTGAACAGGTCTGGGAGATCAGCATGGCGTCGTAGAAGGAAAGAGGAGCCTCCTTTGCAAACGATCAACTGAAAAAGGAACCCCCAGTGGTATGTAAGCCCTGAGCGGTGTAGTATCTCCAGCAAGGGCATCAACATTGCCCTCTTTTGTAGTGTGGCCCTGGACACATTGGGGAAAATGGAGTCCATTTAAATTCAATTGGTCCCTTAGACCATGCAGCGTGGAGAACCATTTCTTTCTTTTCATAGCGATGCAGGCAACAGATCATGTCCCGGGAGTGATCCGGATCCGTTGGCTTAGGACTAGGCGCCCTGTGCACACTATCAGAATCCATGTTGACTGGGGGGACAAGAGTGCAGGACTTGGACTTGAAGGATCACCAGCACCGTGTCAGACAAGTTCTCTGTCCCAGTCGCCTCCGGCAGCCCACCCTGCTGTTTTTCCCTTAGACAAGCAGTCATCCAAGAGGTGTACCTCTGAACGGAGCTGCTGGCAATCGCTGCGGTGTTGCTCCTCCAGCCGAAGCACCAGCACCTTCTATGTTGGACTTCATGGAAAGGGCTTGGAGCAGGGTTCTAATGTCCGAGTCGTCCTGCGATGGCTGTGTGGAGAGCCCCGGACTGTAAGGAGAGCTAGGCAAGGGATCCAGGATGGGTGGCAATCCTACCAGCTAGTTGGGAACATGCTGTCTGCCATGGATGGGGATGTTTGGTTGGCAGTAGGCCATCGTGCCAGGTGGCTCCTCTGTAAGTACCCCTGGGGAAGATCTGGAGGTAACCGGGAAGAAACGGCTGATTGGGCCACAGATGAAGCCTTAGATGATCTCCTGGTTTTCCTGCTTTTAGGGTAACTCATGGCAGGCTGAAGTTAGGCATAACAGTCGTATTAGGCAGGCCAGGAGTCGGGAGCACTAGCAATGAGCGGCTTCACTCCACCATGTTCAAGCCATGCCCCCTGGACTCTTTTTTTTTCCAACCAGATGTACAATAACTATATTGCAGTCACAGAGGGCTCCTCTATGGCACCAATTTTTAACTGAAAGAAAATATTTTACTTTTATATAAAGAGTAAAACCAACCACAATGAAGTAAAACATCATTTGACAAAGGTACTTGACTGGTATCTGTGAGTTGTTTTTTAGTATTTATTTCATGATTCTCTACAGGCCTCTTATCCAGGCATCTGTTTTCTACAGATGTGATTACACCACCACTATCCGGGATAGAACATTGCATCACATAAATACTGGAACATAATGGTGGCTGACTAAAGCTGCCAGCCTGGTTATTAACCACTTGCCTACCGGGCACTTACAACCCCCTTCCTGCCCAAGCTATTTTTCAGCTTTCAGTGCTGTCGCACTTTTGAATGACAATTGCTCGGTCGTACTACACTGTACTCAAACAAATTTTTTATCATTTTCTTCACACAAATAGAGCTTTCTTTTGGTGGTATTTAATCACTGCTGGGTTTTTTTATTTTTTTACAAAAAAAGACCAAAAATTTGAAAAAATAAATGTTTTTTACTTTTTTTTTTCTGTCTGTAAATTTTGTAATTAAGTAATTTTTCGCTTTCACTGATGTGCTCTGAGGCGGCACTGATAGACTGAACTGGTGGGCATTGATGAGGTGGTACTTATGGGCAATGATGAGGCACTAAGATGTCGCATTTATGGGCACTGTTAGGTCGCACTGGTGTGCATGATGTCTTAAGCCTAGGCTTTTTAGCCCAGGAAGTGGGCTGTATAAGGTATTTACTATCCAAAGTTAAAACAACAAGGGCAGAAGATTTAATAGATAGGAAAGTTGAAAAAATGACTAAACGTCCGCTTTAAGGGCAGCCGCCTAGCTGCAGTTAAATGGCTTAAATACAAACAGTGTATGGGGCGGGTGAGTCATGGATGAAAAGACACTGAGCTGCCATGGCAGGGACCTGGAAAATTCATTTAACCATAAAATCTCATTTCAATGAGAGCCTGCTCTGAAACTAAAATAATTACGGTACATTATAGAGGGGCAACACGCACTGAGAAATTTGGTCATTAGATAAATAAGAGTCATCTTAGCGACCTGTAAAGATTAGCTATATCTGTCCCCGGGGAATTAAAATAATCAGTTGTGGTAAAGATAAAGACAAATCTGATTTCCCTTAAGCTGGGTACACATTATAAGAACATCAGGTGAACGATCCTCTTGTTCCCCTCGATGTTTCGAAATCGAGAATGGTACTAATTGTATGAAAATTCTCGTACAACAAAGGCTTTTTTTTTGTTTATGGTGTCTGATCACGCGCAGTCTTTTTTTTATATTTTTCTTTAGTTAGTTCTGTTCGTGTAATAAGAAACATTTTGGAGTTTGTCCCTTTGGATATTTTTGTTTGGAAAGTCTGAATCAGTTGTTGAAAGTTGTGTACACACTATACAAAATTGTGCGATTGTTCCTTGTACAGAATATTTCTTTCAATTTTCTTGTAATGTGTACCCAGCTTTAGAGTGGAATTGTTTGGAACTGGTTTTTTTTTTTCTTTTGTCCCCATTCAAAATAAATTTATCTCCGCCTCCATTTGGTTTGACCTTGTGACAACTGTCGCTATTGCAGAACATAACAAGAAATTCAAAATTCTCTGGTTGACACCGGAACAAAGGAAATCTTCAAATGGGGATCTCTGTTTTGGTTACAATTTCTCAACAACAGTGCATTTACCCTTAAGGCGGTATTAAACCCAAAAGCAAAAATTCATTATATTGTAGCTTACCAATTAGATGTGATGGCTGCATTTGCTTACATGTTTAGGCTTTCTTTCCGTTATTTTCAGCTGGTAATCCAACCACTATACAGTGGAACCTTGGTTTGCGAGTAACGCGGTTAACGAGCGTTTCGCAAACCGAGCACTGTATTTCTCAAAATCCTAAATCGGTTTGCGAGTGTTGTCTCGCAAAACGAGCAGGATTCAGGCCAAAAGCGGTGTGCGGTACCGCTTTTGGCCTGAGGTGGGGGGCGCCGGAGCCGAGCCAAAAGTCGCCGATCGGCGCCGTTCGGAAATGCACGGAAAGGCCCGAGGACAGTTCGGCTGACCTCGGCAAACCTCGGAAAGGCTAGTCTTTCCGAGGTTTGCCGAGGTCAGCCGAAGTGTCCCTCGGGGCTTTTTGCCCGTTTCCGCGGCTCTCCGGCGCCCTCCCACCTCTTTCCGCATGCGGTATTGCATCCCATTGAAGTCAATGCGGAACAAATTATTTTCGTTTCCATTGACTTCAATGGGAAAACTCGCTTTGATATGCAAGTACATTGGATTACGAGCATACTCCTGGAACGGATTATGCTCGTAATCCGAGGTTACACTGTACTGCTTTAAAGTGATTGTAAAACTTTTTTTTTGGTGTTTAACCTATTCACATCTGAGGATAAAACAAATCTAAATGCCTAAGCACAATTTCGCAAGTTTGACATGTGTTAGTAAAACCATACATATCACCACAACTGCTTTGTGAATCCAGGTGGATTATAGCACGTGTTTTTTATTTTTTTTTATTTTTTTTGTTTTTCAGGACAAATTTTGCATTCTTTTGGTGGTAAATGGTATTGGATATCTCCTGATTATTAATAATAATGATAATATTATTATTTTTTTTTTATCAAAGTAAAACTGGCCCAAAATATAAAAAAATAAAAAATGATCTATTTTAAAATAGCTGTATATTTTTTGCTATTACTATAACCTTCCACCAAAACACAACCCATCAAAAAAAAAAAAAAAAAATCCTGTCAAAAATAAAATACTGACCCTGACCTTTTGGCCCTGACCTTGACCTAAACACTAACCTTGGCATTGTCCTAGATCAAACCTTGATCTAGGTATTTTTTTTAAAATTAATATCCATTTTTTTTTTCTCGACACAAAGGAAGATGGGCAAATATGCTGCCCAATGGGGGGAAAAAGGTTGAAATAAAAAAGTTTCATACTTTTTTGCTCTGTGCAGTGATATTGCAAAGAGCGGTCTCTTGCCTTCTCTTCTTGAGTCCACTGCTCGCACTCTTGTGTGTGCCCACAAAGCAAGCCGTGTGCTGTGGGGGCACACATGCTGGCTTACTCCTGAGCCAGGCTGTGTGTGTCAGTACGCGCCCCTCCTCACCGTCCCCAGCCAATGGCCCCCACTGCTGCCTGAGCCTTTTGAGAACAGAAAGATGGGGGGGAAGAGTTGCAGCAAGCACAGCCCTGGATTGAAAGAGGACTCAAGCAATTGTTGGAGGGGGGGGGGGCACAATGAGTTGTAATTTTATAATTTTTATTTTTTTTTAATTTTTTTTACACTAATGCAAGTAATGTATTGAGTTTTAAAAAACATTTTAACTTTAAAACCTCTATAAGCTGGCCATACACTGATCAAAATTTGTCTGGTCCAGCAGGCACTAGCTAAATTTCAATTTTCCATCTTTCAGCAGCTACATCCAGTCAGCTTCAAGTGGTGTTCCAGCCGAAATGATACTTTTTAAATAAAAATACCCCTATAATAAACAAGCTTAATGTGTTCTAATAAAGTCTGTAACTAAGGTCTGTTTTGTTAGTTTATAGCAGTAGTTTGTTATTTTATAAACTTACAGCAGGCCGTGGCCATCTTAAGTTTGGGCATCTGAAGCCAGACTGTATTTCTTCCTGGATCTCATCCTTGCAGATCTCACACATGCTCAGTGCAGCACAAGCAGTGTAATAGGTTTCAGGTCAGGTTTCCATAGCAACGGTAGTGTCAGAGGAAGTTGCCGCCCCTTCCCAGAAGGCATTGCAAACAGGAAATGATGCGATGAGCCGCGGCCAGGGAGGAGGAAGTGAAAAATGAATACAGCAGATATACAGTAAGTGCTGAGAAAAAAAATAAAAAAATATCCAATTTGTTTACAGTGCACAGTTTAGTGAGGGATGCTGAAGAGTTGTAAAAGCGGGTGGAACTCCACTTTAAGTTGCTGATATGTCCTTTTTTTGTTCTTTTTCTTTTTTGTTTTTGAAAACAAGACTCGCCGTGTGTAGCCACCTTTTACTTTGGAGAGACCTTCCTGTAACGTCATAAGGTCAAGAAGTGAGTGGAAAACTCTCCAAAGTTTTAACCATTCCCTACTCTACTTTTCCCATCAGCTGGTCCCAACACTGTTACTAACTTTTGTATTACTTGACCCTTCCTTTCAGATTATAAGCTCTCAAGGGCCGGGCCATTCTGAACCCTCTTGTGTTGAACTGTATTTTTTTCCTTTATCTTGTAAAGCACTGGGCAAACTGTTGGTACTATCTAAATCCTAAGTAAATATTATACCAAAGATAAACTCTTGGTTAGACTGTAGAAAGCTATAGATTAAATATACTATAGGATTTACACTACTTTGAACACCAATGCCCACCATACACCTGTAATTTTTTTTGTCAAACCAGTTTTTGATCCTAAAAATGACTGAATGCATCAATAAAACCTACCACCGTTCTTTACATTTGGATTTAAATGTCAGTTGTAGGTTGCTTTGATCTGACCAATCGTTCTTGCAGCTGAAAGCTGATTGAAGGCGCTAGAAAATGCTGTTTTTATGGCCGGGATATGACTCTCCTAAACAGAATACTTAATAATTTTGTCGTTTCACAATGGCTGCTGTGCTTTTATCCTCTTTTATAATAGAGATTTTTTAGAAAGAACAGAACTGAAAATTGCTGAAGTTTAGCATTGTGTGTTTTTCTGAATGTGACTTTGGATAGTTGGCAGGATTTGCTCAGAAAATCGAGGGAGAAGGACAATTTAGTTGGATTAGGAGTGGTGACATTACCATTAAAATAAACAGTCTTGGTGACCTATAGAAACGGGGCCCTGCTGGGAGGATTTTAAAATAAAAGTCTGTGTAAGTAAAACCGCAGAGTGAACAGTTGTGTGCATTTTTTTTTTCTTTTTTGTTTTTTTTTTGTGCACACACACAATATGATATGTAAATTCTCCATTAAGGTGATTGTAAATCCCAGATATCTTCCAACATTTTAAGGATAAGGCATACAGCCGTTAATATGTTTATGGAGAAAACGCCTTACAAATAATAAGATAAATACAGTGGTAAACAGTGTGCGAAACATCCAGGATGTTTATCTCCTGACCCGATGAGATGCTAAGAGGCCTTAGCCAGCGCTACTTACCTTACCACGGCCCTTGATGTGTTTTGCCCCACTCACCGGAGCTTAGTCACCGCTATGACTAAGACCCAGTGGACAGGGCGAAACGTGTTGGTGGTGTGGTTAGTGGAGTAGCACTGGCTACAGGTCCTTTAGCATCTTATCTACATGAGTCAGGTCAGGAGAACGACATCCTGGATGTTGCACAACACTGTTTACCACTGGATGAGTTCATTGGGATGCCAGCACCCCCATATCTGAGGACCGAGGGTGAGAGCTTCTCCTCTTGCTTGGAGCTGCGCTTCAAGTTCTTTCCAGGTCATAATAAGAGAAATACCTTTTTTTAGTCTTTAACCACTTCAGCCCCAGAAGGATTTACCCCCTTAATGACCAGGCCATTTGTTGCAATACGGCACTGCGTCGCTTTTACTGACCATTGTGCGGTCCTGCGACGCTGTACACAAAGAAAATTGCTGTCCCTTTTTTCCCACAAATAGAACTTTATTTTGGTGGTATTTGATCACCTCTGCAGGTTTTATTTTTTACGCTATTATAATAATAATTATATACTAATACAAAACAAAGACTGACACTTTTGGGAAAAAATCTATATTTTTTACTTTTTGCTATAATAAATACCTCCCCCAACAAAGGTTTTTCTTTTTAATCAGTTTAGGCCAATATGTATTCTTCTACATACTTTTGGTAAAAAAAATCGCAATAAAAGTATATTGATTGGTTTGCGCAAAAGTTATAGCTTCTACAGAATAGGTGATATATTTATGGCATTTTTATTATTCATTTTTTTTTTTTTTTACTAGTAATGGCTGTGATCAGCGATTTTTAGCAGGACTGCGACATTGCAGCGGACACTTTTGACACTTTTTTGGGACCAGTGACATTATTACAGTGATCAGAGCTGAAAATAGCCACTGATTTACTGTATAAATGGCACTGGCAGGGTAGGGGTTAACACTAGAGAGCTGCATCATGGTGGCCAAGACCATACAGCAGTTTAACAGGACAGGTTCCACTCAGAACAGGCCTCGCCATGGTCAACCAAAGAAGTTGAGTGCACGTGCTCAGCGTCCTATCCAGAGGTCGTCTTTGGGAAATAGACATATGAGTGCTGCCAGCATTGATGCAGAGGTTGAAGGGGTGGGGGGGTCAGCCTGTCAGTGCTCAGACCATACGCTGCACACTGCATCATGGCTGTTGTACCAGAAGGAAGCCTCTTGTATAGATGATGCACAAGAAAGCTTGCTAACAGTTTGAAGACAAGCAGACTAAGGACATGGATTACTAGAACCATGTCCTGTGGTCTTATGAGACCAAGATTAACTTATTTGGTTCAGATGGTGTCAAGCGTGTGTGGCAGCAACTAGGTGAGGAGTACAAAGACAAGTGTGTCTTGTCTACAGTCAAGCATGGTGGTGGGAGTGTCATGGTCTGGAGCTGCATGAGTGAGTGCTGCCGGCACTGGGGAGCTACAGTTCATTGAGGGAACCATGAATGCCAACATGTACTATGACATATTGAAGCAGAGCATGATCCCCTCCCTTCAGAGACTGGGCCGCAGGGCAGTATTCCAACATAACGACCCAAAACGCACCTTCAAGAAAACCACTGCCTTGCTAAAGAAGCTGAGGGTAAATGTGATGGACTGGCCAAGCATGTCTCGAGACCTAAACCCTATTGGGCATCTGTGGGGCATCCTCAAACGGAGCACATCCACCAGCTCTGTGATGCCGTCATGGAGGAGTAGAAGAGGACTCCAGTGGCAACCTTTAAGGTTCTGGTGAACTCCATGCCCAAGAGGGTTAAGGCAGTGCTGGAAAATAATGGTGGCCACACAAAATATGGACACTTTGGGCCCGATTTGGACATTTTTACTTAGGGGTGTACTCAATTTTGTAGCCAGCGGTTTAGACATTAATGGCTGTGTGTTGTTATTTTGAGGGGACAGCAAATTTAGACTGTTATACAAACTGTACACTCACTACATACATTGTAGAAACGTGTAATTTCTTCAGCGTTGCCACATGAAAAGATATAATAAAATATTTACAAAAGTGTGAGGGGTGCATTCCGTTTTGTGAGATACTGTATATCAACACCGGGGTCGACTTAATAAATGAAAAAATTTTGGTCCCTACGGCTTGGTGCCTGGGCTAGCACATAGGGAGCTTGTTCTAATGAGGATGTTGCAGTGTTCCATGTGATGAGTGTACTATGAGAGAATCCTAGGAATATGGAGGTGGTAAAATGAGACATACAGTCGCATGCAGATCTTATAAATGAAATGCCAAATATGCCAAAAATGCCACTCGCCCATCTGAGTGCGTAGATGCGATAGGTCTCAGGGGAGTGTTATGCTTAACCATGTCTCCTTGAATTGCAAGTAGTTAATAGAGTTGCTTAATGGTTTGGAATGGGAAAAACTTTCTACACTTGTCTTTTTTGATACTTTTTGTACGTGGTATTTTCTAAAATAAAAACCTCTTTCATTTAAAAAAAAAAAAAAAATGCTATGTGTGTGCATGACCGCCATTACAGAACTGTTAGTCCTTGATTGGCCTATGGAGATGTGTGAACCTGCTCCATTGAGAGCTGGTCACAGTCTCCTAACTTTCTAATTGGATGCTGGAAAACTTGTATCCACCAGACCTTGATCTCCTTTCCCAACAAAAGGCAGAGGGGTGGGCTTTTGTACTAAGTGTTTATTTTGGCAGCAAATTTCAATTTACCGTATATACTCGAGTATAAGTCGTTCCGAGTATAAGTCGAGGCCCTAATTTACAACAAAAAAAATGGGAAAAACTTATTGACCCGAGTATAAGACGAGGGTGAGAAATGCACAGCTACTGTAAGTGGAAAAGAGGGTCAACAATGCCCATTTGCAGCATCACTGTTCCCATTTGCATGCCTCACTGTATCCATTTGCAGCCATAGGTCCCCCGAACTTCAAACTCGGTAGTTAAGGGTTCCTAGATGCCCCCTAGCTGCAGCCAAAATTTGGGGTCTCTGAAGCCAAAGGGTCCCAAAATGACATTGCTGCAGATGGACACAGTTGACCGAATTTGGGGCCCCGTATCTCGGGGCCACTTAGTGCTAGAAACCCCAAATTTGGTGTGCAAACCCAGTGGAACTAGCACCATAAAATTTCCAAAGCTGGGGTTTCTAGCTCAAAGTGGCCCCGAGATACAGGTCCCCAAAAATCAGTTCAGAAAATGTCAAGCACTTTTCTGCAGCATAGAATGACATTTTCCAAACCGGTTTGGGGCCCCGTATCTCAGGTCCACTTGATACTAGGAACCCCAGCTTTGGATATGTTATGGTACCAGTTCCACTAGGTTTGCACACCAAATTTGGGGTTCCTAGCCCCAAGTGGCCTTGAGATATGGGGCCCCAAAGTTGGTTCAGAAAATGTCAAGCACTTTTCTGCAGCAGAGAATGACATTTTCCGAACCGATTTTGGGGCCCCATATCTCGGGGCCACTTAGTGCTAGGAACTTCAGCTTTGGATATGTTATGGTACCAGTTCCACTAGGTTTGCACACCAAATTTGGGGTTCCTAGCCCCAAGTGGCCTTGAGATATGGGGCCCCAAAGTTGGTTCAGAAAATGTCAAGCACTTTTCTGCAGCATAGAATGACATTTTCCAAACCGGTTTGGGGCCCCGTATCTCAGGTCCACTTGATACTAGGAACCCCAGCTACAGTGTTTGTAGCTGCTGACTTTAAATAAAAAAAAAAAAAAAAAGGCGGTCGGAACGCCCCTTTAAACAAAAAAGAGAGAAACTTTATACATAGCTTTTGTAACTTGTGGTGTAAGAAGTCTTTACTAAACCCAGTAATATGAAAATAGTTCATCCCTTCCCCCACAGTGCCTAACTTATAAATCTTTCTACATTAAAACACTGCCACTATATACCTCGGATGATCTGTATACCACGGTTACATCATAAACTGTACAGTTTCTTTAGTGCTCAGAGTTCAGAAGGGAGATTTTCACTGCAGCCTGTATGCCCACATGTGTGATGTCGATATCATGTGACCTGGCTAGAGGGAGGCGGCTGATATATCTGTCGATATTTGGCATTTTTTAATTAATTAGCATAGGCCGATTGTGCTGATAAAAAAGGCAGATTTAAAACTTCAGCGCGACTTGCAAATAACTTCTGTAATAGAAGTCAATGCAAGTTGCCTGAAGTCTTCTTGTGGAGACTTGTCTCTCCTATCTGGGCAGCCTGCCAAGTCTGAGAAAAGAAGCAAAGGGATACAATGTTTATACTTATCAATGGACTGAACTCTGTGTGGAGGAGTTTTCAGTTTAACCATTTAAAGACTAAATCTTTTTTGACACTTATTGGTTACTAGTAACTATCCTGTATTTTCTGCTAGAAAATCACTTCGAACCCCCAAACTATATATATATATATATATATATATATATATATTAGCAGAGACCCTAGGGAATAAAATAGCGGTTGTTGCAATATTTTATGTCACATGACATTTGCGCAGCAGTCTTTCAAACAGTGTTGAAATTTACTGGCATGATGCCAAAATTTACAAACGACACCAATTTTTTTTTTTTTTGCTGACAAAAATCGTGAAAATTGCTGGCAGAGCTGCATTTTTTACTGGCGCTGCAAAAAAAGTACCTAAAATTTACTGTTTTCAGTGCTAAACAGTGCAAGTATAAATATTTGAACTATAAACACATAGCTAGTGCTATTAGTAATGTGTTTAAGTTAAACAAAAGTCAAAAAACATACTTCTCCATTGACATGAAGGTCAGGTTACTATAACTCAGCCAGCACTGGGTTCCCCCCTTACATCAGAGTGTGCAGGGATCCCCCTTACAGTGAAAGGGAACTCTTATGTAAAGGGGAACGCTGCAGATCCTGATCTAAGGGGGAACGCTAATGTAAGGGGAGGCTCTGGTGACCACCTTATATCAGAGTCCACTGCATTCTCTTTACATCAGAGTTCCCACTTACATCAGGGTCTGCAGCATTACCCTTTCACTGTAAGGGGCAATCCTGCAGACTCTGATGTAAAGGGGAATGCCAGAAACTCTGATGTGGGGGGGCACTCTGGTGACTAGAGACCACCTTCCGCAGAGTGAATACAGTATGGTAAGGGGAGTTACTAATATAGAGGGGAACCTTTATATCAGTGCCCCTTAAATTATTGTATTCACTCCCCTTACATCAGCAACCCCCCCAGACTGGCGTGGCGGTGCTGTCACTGACCTCCCCTCAGGTGCATTGTGCAGGGCTCAGTCAGATTGCTCCAGCTTGGCGGCTCTGGTTTTCCTATGGTCTCCTCTCCACAGTCCACAAACGTCTGACTTCTCCCAAGACCCCCATGATCACGGCGGCGCTCCCACTCATGACTCCTCTCCGGACTCCCCCCTCAGAGACTGCAGACATGATGTAGGAGATGGTCAGAGGCTGCAGACATGGTACAGGAGATGGTCAGAGGCTGCGGACATGGTACAGGAGATGGTCAGAGGCTGCGGACATGGTACAGGAGATGGTGAGTCAGAGGCTGCAGGCAGGAGATGGTGAGTCAGAGGCTGCGGGCAGGAGATAGTGAGTCAGAGGCTGCGGGCAGGAGATGGTGAGTCAGAGGCTGCGGGCAGGAGATGGTGAGTCAGAGGCTGCGGGCAGGAGATGGTGAGTCAGAGGCTGCGGGCAGGAGATGGTGAGTCAGAGGCTGCGGGCAGGAGATGGTGAGTCAGAGGCTGCGGGCAGGAGATGGTGAGTCAGAGGCTGCGGGCAGGAGATGGTGAGTCAGAGGCTGCGGGCAGGAGATGGTGAGTCAGAGGCTGCGGGCAGAAGATGGTGAGTCAGAGGCTGCGGGCATCGTAGTTTCCTCCACTGTCCTCTTCATATTACTATACCTGTCCTGTCTCCACATCAGACAATCAGTGACAGTGTCCGCCTTCTGTAACTCACTGTGACTGTGTCCCTCTCTCCAGTCACAGTGTCCTCCTCTACCGGGCTGGCTTCACCCCCCCCCCCCAGTAATGTCCTCCTGTGGCCCGGGGCCGTCACTTGGCTCCTCTCTGCACGGTTGCGCTCCCCCGCTGAACCACCAAGAAGTACGAGTGGCAGCTTCCATTTAAAAATGGCGCCAGGCGGCGACATTACGTTACTGCGCCGCCCAGCCGAGCTTGTACGATCTTTCCCGAGTCCTGCAGGCTTCGTAACGGCGCATGCGCCGTTACATGGCCAGCCCGCAGACATCTTTTTTTACGGGCACCGGCAGCCCGTAACGGACATTCACGGGCACCCAAAAATGGGGTAAAATTTACGGGCTGCCCATGAATATATGGGCGGTTGGCAACACTGCTTTCAAACACAATTTTTTTGGAAAAAATACACTATATATTAAAAAAAAACCAAAAAACTAAACTTAAAAAAACGATCTAAAAAAACTAAAGTTAGCTCTTTTTTTTTTTTTTTTTTTTTTTTCATCCAAAAGTTTTGATTACCTGTTTTTGTGTATTTAATATTTAAGATGTATTTTTTATTTTAACCGCTTCCTGACCGCCTCACGCAGATATACTGCGGTAGAAGGGCACGTACAGGCAGATTAACATACCTGTACGTTGCGCTTTAAGAGGCGGCTTGCGGGCGCACGCGCTGGGAGCTCCGTGAGCATGATCGCGGGTCCCGCGGACTCTATGTCCACGGGGATACCCTCGATTGTCTCATGGAGAGAAAGAACGGGGAAATGCTAATGTAAACAAGCATTTCCCCGTTCTGTCTAATGACAGGACACTGATCACAGCTCCCTGTAATCTGGAGCAGTGATCAGTGTCGTGTCACACATAGCCCATCCCCCCCACAGTTAGAATCACTCCCTAGGACACACTTAACCCCTACAGCGCCACCTAGTGGTTAACCTCTTCACTGCCAGTCACATTTACAACAGTAATCAATGCATTTTTAATCGCACTGATCGCTGTATAAATGTGAATGGTCCCAAAATAGCGTCCAAAGTGTACTATCTGTCCGCCATAATATCGCAGTCACGATAAAAATCACTGATCACCGCCATTACTAGTAAAGAAAAATATTAATAAAAATGCCATAAAACTATCCCCTATTTTGTTGACGCTATAACTTTTGCGCAAACCAGTCAATAAATGCTTATTGCGATTTTCTTTTTTTTTAATCAAAAATACGTAGAATACGTATCGGCCTATACAGGAAAAATTTTTTTTTTTAAATATATTTTTGGGGGAAATATTTATTATAGCAAAAAGTAAAAAATAAAGCTTTTTTTCAAAATTGTCGCTCTTTCTTTTGTTTATAGCGCAAAAGATAAAAACCGCACAGGTGATCAAATACCACCAAAAGAAAGCTCTATTTGTGGAGAAAAAGGAGGTCAATTTTGTTTGGGAGCCACGTTGCACGACTGCCCAATTGTCAGTTAAAGCGACGCAGTGCCGAATCGCAAAAAGTGCTCTGGTCTTTGGCCAGCCGGATGGTCCTGGGCTTAAGTGGTTAATCTAAATTATACATACAAGTGAACTGATTGGAGGTTTTTGTTTAATAAATGTTTAAATGTAAGAAATTTCCTGTATTACTTATTACTTAAGGCTGCTTTCACACTGGAGCGGGCAAGCGTTGATGGTAAAACGATGCTAGTTTTAGCGACGCTATTCGGCTGCTAGCGGGGTGCTTATAACCCAGCTAGCTAGCGGCCGATGAAGGGGTTAAATGCGCCCTTGTAGCGCCGCTGCCGAATCGCTTTGCAGGGGCTTTGCCAGCGGTGCCCATTCATTTCAATGGGCAGGAATGGTGGAGGAGCGGTATACACTGTGCCAAAGATGCGGCTTGCAGGATTTTTTTTTAACGTCCTGCCAGCGCATCGCCTCAGTGTGAAAGCACTCAGGCTTTCACACTGAGACTGCAGGGGAGCCGTTTTGCAGGCACTTTACAAAAAGCACCTGAAAAACGCCCCAGTGTGAAAGGGGTCTAACTGTTAGATTTTATGAGATGAAGGGAAAAAGGAAAAAAAAAAAAATTGGCCTGACGTATTGGCCAAAAAAAAATCAGCACCATATATCGGCCATTGGCCGCCGCGATTTCTAAATATCGGCATTGGCCAGAGAAAAACCCATAGCCAGGTCTAGAGGTCGACCGCTATTCCCTGAGAACAAGAAACTGTTCTCTCCAGCATAAGACGCAACTGAGCATGTGCAGGTTGGCTACTCTGTCTGGCCTTCCCCAGATAGACAGTGCAGGAGGGGAGGATCAGTGCATACAGGATAAAACAGCCTTTTTACACCATGCAGACGGTTAACCCATTAAGTTCCACAGAGAGTATACCTAGCATGCTATCCGGGTTTGTTGAATATTGTCTCCCTGCTGACCGCTGTCCCCTACATCAATAAAGGACGCAGTAGTTATGTAGGGGTTGGTGGGAGGAACCACTATCAGGAAGTCATAGAAGCGTTCGATAGTAGTGGCCTTTGGAGATCTTCTAGAGTAGCCTTTCTCCACCAGGATGTTATGGAAACCTAGGGTTCCACCAGAGGTTGCTAGGAGTTCCTTCAGCTGATTCTTTGCACTGTCCATCATTGTAAGGGGCAGTCTTCCTAATGACCACTAATATAAAGGCATTCTTCCCTATGACCACCAATATAAGGGGTATATTTGAAAAATACCCCAATGCAAGGGGCATTCTTCACAATGACAACCAGCTGGCTGGGGTCTTTTTCTAACTGACCACCAGTGTAACAGGCATTTTACCAGTGCCCACTTGTATGGCAGTTCTTCCCTTACTGACCATCAGTATAGGGGCACTTTTCTGACCACCAGTGTAAGGGGGCATTTTACCAGTGCCTTTCACCCAATGCCCACTTGTATGGCAGTTCTTCTCTTACTGACCATCAAGTATAGGGGCACTTTTTTGACCACCAGTGTAAGGGGGCATTTTGCCAGTGACCACCAATATGAGCGAACACTTAAATTTTCAACTATGTTTTTTTTTTTTTTTTTTTTTAAAAACTCTTATTATAAGTGATTTAATTTCGTTATTGTTATTATTGAAAATAATGTTGTATAGAGTGCCCTTGGTGTCAAACATTCTAAGTATGCCACATTTCTTATCCATTTTTTATTTTTAAATTGTCTTTAATATCAGTTTAAGGGAATCTATCGGGAACCCCAAGGCCACCAGAACTAGTGTCCCCATTGGAAGATTTCCCCTCCTATTACTTTTCAGGGGACAACCCAAAATGCGGACTTTTCTTTTACTTTCACTTTCAATTATAATGGTAAACAGGACAAATAGAGAGAGTGAATCTCGGAATAACCAGGGCACAGACAGCAATAAAAACTGACAGATGTTCTAATCCCTTTCCACTCTGTTGAAAACTAAAAAAAGTTTTAACTTTTTAGTTGTACTTTAAGTATTTTTTTTTCTTCTTCTTTTTATGGAACATTGCATATCTGAAAAAAATAAAATAAATCTGGGATTCCCTCTGTCTTGGTCTCTTTTAGTTTTAGCTTTTTCTTTTCACAGTTATTACATCACTTTTGCCATATTGCTTTTAATAAGGAAAGTACTCTGTCATTCTCTTCTAGTTAAGGGTATTTTTAGAATGTCTGTTGTCTAGTTAACAAAACTGTTGCTGTCTGGATCTTAGACAGAACGCATGTGGTGATTGTTTTTAGAAGCCTAGCCTGTTTCTAGCACAGTTTAAGGCATGAGAACTTGCTGTGTGTTACTACAGCTTTCCTGTCTTTATACCTGGCCATACATTATACAATTTTCTTATTTAATTCCCTTTAGATTTACCTTCAACTATGTAGTGCAGGGCATGCCCGATTGCATACACTTTGAAAGTGTTTAGGTTTGACCTTCTATATTACATGGTTTTGGTAAATCTTGTAAAAAGTTGTATGAAAAAATTGTATAAAGTATGGGCAGCATTAGTAGAACCTGTTTACATACTGTGTGGGAGATTTACTAAAACTGGTGCAGATAGAACCAATCAGCTTGTCAAGGCTTAATTAAACAAGCTGATGCGGATTGGTTACTATGCACAGCTGTACCAGATTCTGTGTGTACCAGTATTAGTAAATCTCCCCCACATTGTTGGTCCTTTTAGGAAGAAATTGTCTCAGATGGTCCATATAAGCCAGAAACTGACTTACCGTATATACTCGAATATAAGCCGAGTTTTTCAGCACATTTTTTTTGTGCTGAAAATGCCCCCCTCGGCTTATACTCGAGTCAAGCACTTTTCTGCAGCAGAGAATGACATTTTCCGAGCCAACTTTGGGGCCCCGTATCTCGGGGCCACTTGGTGCTAAGAACTCCACATTTGGTGTGCAAACCCAGTGGAACTAGCACTACAACATATGGTGTTCCTAGCACCAAGTGGCCTTTAGGATACAGGGCCCCAAAGTCGGTTTAGAAAATGTCATTCTCTGCTGCAGAAAAGTGCTTTACATTTTCCGAACCGAATTTGGGGCTCCGTATCTTGGGGCCACTTGATGCTAGGAACCCCAGCTTTGGATATGTTGTAGTGCTAGTTCCACTGGGTTTGCACACCAAATTTGGGGTTCATAGCACCAAGTGGCCCAGAGATACGTGGCCCCAAATTCAGTCAGCTGTGTCCATTTGCAGCAATGTCATTTCGGGACCCTTTGGGTCCAGAGACCCTAAATTTTGGCTGCAGCTAGGGGGCGTCTAGGAACCCTTAACTACCGAGTTTGAAGATCAGGGGACCAATGGCATGCAAATGGTCACAGTGAGGCTACAAATGGGCATTGTTGACCCTCTTTTCCACTTGCAGTAGCTGCGCATTTTTTACCCTAGGCTTATACTCGAGGCAATAAGTTTTCCCAGTTTTTTTGTGGTAAAATTAGATGCCTCGACTTATTCTCGAGTATATATGGTAATTCTCCTCCAGTCTCTGAGAGAATTAAAGCCCAATTCTAGGAGGCTTGAAAAGTCCATTGCAGTGGGGTTGCACCTGTACTGTACTGGGGCATGTAAAAGTAGATTTACTTACCCAATGCGTCCCGCTGCTAGACTGGTCCCAGCAGCATCTTTACCCCATGTTCCAGCAGGTGAAGGTCCTGACGACATCAACACTGAAATGGTGTTTGATTGTAAAAATTTAAATAACACTCCTAAAGCCACATCCGTATAAACTTGATTGGAGGAGAGAAAGAGTAAAGGGCCACAGAGCCCTAATTTGGACTTTACAGGCAAGATGGACAATGATATAGTACAAAAATATATTTTATTAACAATAAGTCATATCAAACAGGTCAAGTAAAAAAGAATTAAAAACATACGATAGGCATATGATAGTTATGAGTATCTAGTGTAAACGAGAAAGTTGACGCCAAATAAATGGCAGTGAGCGCCTGTGCGGCAACGCGTTTCGCTATTTTGCTTCGTCAGGACACACTTGGGGGTAGCTGGAAGGAACAGGTCTCACTTGTCAGCATAGAAATATCTCCACATGGAGAGCTCCCAGATGATCACCCAGGAATCACTGTGTAAAGCAGGAGGCCATTTCTTACTAATACCAGCGATCGTGTATAAGGCTAATAGCGTAAAGGTACATAGATCTGAATATAAACTCATATGGTTCACTGGGGGAGCAAGGAGATACACAGTAAGTATCCACATAATTAAAAGGGGAGAGTAATAGAGAGGAGAAGGGTAGAACAAACAAGACCCTTTCACCTGTTTTCAGTCCAGAGAAACAGGGGCTTCAACAATAATCCGTATGGACAGATATACATTTCTTCCAAACTGGATATATCGAACTCTCCTATACCTGCCCACAGTCTGTATAACTATATAGGCTCCATAGGTTTATTTAAACAGGCCATAGTAGCATGAGGTTCAGTATCTATCCCAGGAACAAACAAACCACTACTGTGCTTGCACAACTTTGCAAGATGGAAGGTAAGGTTGGAGTCCAGCTTTGAATGATATTGCAGCTTGGTGAAGCAAGGACAGAGCCTTATGTCAGAATCACTCAGATCTCGTGGACATAAAATACCCGGGTCACGAAGGACGTTGATGACTACTCTGCACAGTCCATGAACAATAATGACATCTGTCCTTATCTTACACTGCTTTGGCGGCTCAGGGCCACAACATGGAAATCCTTGGCTCTGCATCCTCACATTAGCTTAGTTTGGATTGTTTGTCCAAGTTATGCTACTGCAAATCGCCTTTTGTATTTGTTCACCTCCAAGAAAGTAACAAAAAATTGATAAAGACAAAATGTTCTTCAATTACTATCTCTAAATGAAATGTAAATATTCCCTACTTTTTTTTTCTTTAATACATTTTTCTTTTTTAAAGCCAAAGTATAGTGTTAAATGTTTATTTGTAAGGGCTCATTTACACTGATGGCAGCTCTTGCCACATTGCATGGTGGATTGCTTTTCAGAGGGCAGTCGACACACATAGCTGGGAGACGATCGGTTGCTTCCTCACTGCCTTTTTTAACCCTGAAAAGCACACATTACCATGCTGCAACCACAGGCAATGCACACGGTTGCAGTGTGGCCCAACTCAGCTGAATGGGTTATGTTTGGTGGCAGCACTGACTGCTGAGCTCAATGGGCATATAGTTTTTCTCCAAAGCATCATGGCTGTGACATGTATAGCCTCCTCCTGCCACAACGATTGGAAGATTTACCTTAACTCCTTGTTCTAATGACAACTCAAACTTTTTGGGGTTTTCAGTGCTCACAGGGAGAAGGGTTCCCCTTAATTGGTGGTCGCTGGGAGTGGAGCCCCATTAAACTTGTCAGTGGGAAGAATGCTCCTTATATTGCTGGTCAGTGGGAGTAATGTGTCTTATATTGGTGGTCAGTTGGAGAATGCTTCTTACATTGGTAGTCAGTAGAAAGAATGCTTCTCACATTGGTGGTTGGTGGGAAGAATGCTTCTCACATTGGTGGTCATTGGGAAGAATGCTTCTCACATTGGTGGTCAGTGGGAAGAATGCTGCTTATATTGGTGGTCATTGGGAAGAATGCTCCTTATATTGGTGGCCAGTGGGAAGAATGCTTCTTATATTGCTGGTCAGTGGGAATAATGCTTCTTATATTGCTGGTCAGTGGGAAGAATGCTTCTTATATTGCTGGTCAGTGGGAAGAATGCTTCTTATATTGCTGGTCAGTGGGAATAATGCTTCTTATATTGCTGGTCAGTGGGAGGAATGCTTCTTATATTGCTGGTCAGTGGGAAGAATGCTTCTCACATGGGTGGCCAATGGAAAGAGTGCTCCTTACATTGGTGGTCAGTGCGAAGAATGCTCCTTCCAGTGGTGGTCAGTTGGAGGAATGCTTCTTACATTGGTGGTCAGTGGGAAAAAGGCGTCTTGCCTTGGTTGTTATTGGGGAAAATGACCTCTTACAGATGCCTAAACAGGCAGAAATTACTTGACTTTCAAAGAACCCCTAGAATACTCTGGAGGAACCCTGACTGAGAAAGGCTGGTGTCTTGGAACCCTCCACATAAATACGGAGTGATTATTATGTACCATTCTTGCAGAGTAGGTTAACTTTTTTGAATATGTGCTTATTGTAACGGAAAGAAATATTCATCCCTTTCCTGAATACTTATCTTCTGGTCTCCAAGCTGTGCTTACTTTTCTGGAAGCAAACTGCTGAGTTTTCACTTTCCTATCTCCTTGTTTGCTTTATCACCTATCTGCGCCTTGTGTTCTGCCTTGTACATTTCTACAAGTAAGGCTACATGCCCACAGACGTTTTAAAAAACTGGCTGTAAAGCCAGAACAGACGGCAGGAAAAAAGCGGCGTTAAAAACGCGAGGGCTTATCGGAATCTGGGAGCCCCATTTAATAAGGGGGCCTCAGATCCCAGCCCCCCACCCTATGTAATGAGTATGGGGTTCATCGTACCCCTACTCATTCACCTGGGCAAAGAAGTGTCAATAGAAAAAAAAACACACTACACTGGTTTTTAAAATAATTTATTAGGCAGCTCCGGGGGTCTCTTCCAACTTCGGGGTTCACTTCCGACTTCTCTGCGCTCTCCGGTGTCTTCTGCCGGGGTTCTCCGCTATCTTCTGCTCTTTTGCCCGCTCTTTTGCTAGCGGTTGCCCGGTCTTCTCCGTTGTCTTCTTGCCTCTTCTCTTCTTCCGATGTTGACTCGACATTCTCTCCAGCTGTAATGCCTTGTGTGCAACGACTTACATAGGCATGGGGCGGGGTTACCAGGTGATGTCATCTGGTGCCCCGGCCCTTAGTATATCACAGTCCCGGGGCATGATGGGACTGTGAACTCATAAGAGGTGGGGTCACCAGATGATATCACCTGGTGACCCTGCCCATTACAGGGGAGAGAACGTTGAGTCAACATCGGAAGAAGAGAAGAGGGAAGAAGACAACGGAGAAGACCGAGCAACCGCTGGCAAAAGAGTCGGAAGAGAACCCCGAAGTCGGAAGAGACCCCCGGAGCTGCCTAAAAAAGTACTTTAAAAACCTGTGTAGTGCGTTTTTTTTTTATTGACACTTTTTTCCCCAGGTGAATGAGTAGGGGATGTACCCCTACTCATTCACATAGGGTGGGGGGCCGGGATCTGAGGGCCCCCTTATTAAAGGGGGCTCCCAGATTCCGATAAACCCCCCGCCCGCAGACCCTGACAACCAACGGCCAGGGTTGTCGGGAAGAGGCCCTTGACCTCATCAACATGAGGACAAGGTGCTTTGGGGTGGGGGCGCAGGGCCCCCTTGCCCCAAAGCACCAACCCCACCATGTTGAGGGCATGTGGCTTGGTGTGGTCCAGGAGAGGGAGGCGCCCCCGTTTCCTGACCTGCCGGGCTGCGTGCTCGGATAAGGGTTTGGTATGTATCTTGGAGGGGCACCCAACGCCATTTTTTTTTTTTTTTTGGTGTGGGGGTTCCCCTTAAGATCCATACCAGACCGAAAGGTCTGGTATCGTCCTGGGGGGGAACCTCACACAATTTTTTTTTTTTTTCTTTTTAAATTTGCGCTGGGTTCCCCCCTCAAGATTCTCAGCGCACAAGTTACACCGCAAGTCGGATCCTCTTGATCTGACCTCTGGTGCAACCTCTATTCAAATCAGTAGGCTCCCATAGGGAACCATTGATTTTGAACAGAGACAGAAACGCTGGACGAGGTTTAACACAGCGTTAAGCCTTGTTAAATGGCGTTTAACACCTTTTGCCGGCGTCTGACGTTTTTACAATTCTAGCACTGGAGCCTCAGAACGCACTGGTCCTGGTTTTTTTTTGCAGGTTAAAAACGGCTATGCCATTTACAGCTCAAAAACGCCATGGTGGGCATGAGGCCATAGGCTAACATGGAGAGGCGTTTTTAAGCTGCAAAAAACGCTCAAAAAAGCGGCTGTAAAAACGTCCGTGGGCATGAGGCCTAATGCTTGTTTATCCTAGAGGAGTCATAAATGGATTTTCTTTTCTCTGGACTGGAAGTGGAGTCTTATGATGTTGTGCTGATAATACGGAAGTGTGTGATCACACACAGGGTTAGCCATCTGTCAATAAGCATCTTCTCTGTTCTAGCGGCACACCCTTTATAGTAAGGACTGGTTAAAATCATCTGACATGTAATCCTGTATTTATTTATGGGAAGCCAGTTCTGAGAAAGATAGATGCATACATGACAGCCAGGCATTCGGATTTTCTGAAGGAGCCGTCAGTATTGCCTTGGGCCCCATTCATACTAGTGCAATTTCTCCTGAATCTGCCATTGTGCTGCAATCACATTATTCTCTATGGTGCCTGTACATGTCAATGCAATGGTGCCTTGAAATTTTTGCAAAGGTGCAAGTTGTTCTTTTGGTGATACACAGTGCGTTTTTGGCCACATAGATGTAAAATCGCTGTATCTACAGACATCCACGATCTAACACTAACCTAGCTAGCCCTGTAAAGAAGAAATCAGTATACATACCTTTTTTTTTTTTCTTTTTTTTTTTTTAAAGCCGATCCGTTCTTTAGCGGCAGAAGCTCTGCAGAGGATATAGCCGACAACGACACCCATAGACTTACTAATGGGGCTTCTGCTGTTGGATGTATCCTCTGCATCTGCTTCCGTGGGTTTGGATCAGCTTCATAAAAGGTATGTATACTAATTTCTTCCTTACAGGCTTAGTGTTGGAGCATGGATGATCTGTAGATGCAGATGTTTTGTTGGGGTGGACTTCTACTTTAACAGCCAGTCTCCTCCTCCAACAAAAATGCATGAAGCGTGAAAAACACACCAAATACGTGCATAAAAACGCACTGAAAAACACGTGACTATGCAGCAGGAATGCTTCTATTTTTGGGGGGGTGGGAAACAAACCCCTCTCCCCGCCCCCGGGTCCACACTTAACCTATCCATGGTCCCAGCAGTCTACTGATCGCACATGGCACTATAGAAGAACATGAGACTTCTTTGGCTGGAGCTCATCCCACACACGCCGCTCATAGCCTACTTTCCTCTATAATATTACAATGACATGGACTTCCTCCCTCCTGCCTAGTGCCCATACCAGGTGAGATCGCTCCTTTACCAACCGGACATCACATGGTTCCTCAGCCCCCGAAGGATCCTCCCCACCATCTTCAGTAGCAGAACCCCGGCCAGCAGCAGCCCCAGTAGGGTTAGTATTCTCTCATGCACGCATGGCTCCCTGGACTTATCCATGTTCTCCTGTGTACAGCGGATTATGAAATGTGGGGGAGGGAAGGACCGCCAAGCCCCAGGCCTCCTGCTTGAGGGAATGCTCGTCATAGCGGGTGCACTCACTCTTCTCCATCCGGTTGGTACACAGCAACTCTGCCTCTGCACAGCAAAGACACCACTGGAGACTGCACGCTCATTGGCTGCCTCCAACTCCCCCGCCTCCTCCTCCACTGTTCTACTAGTCCTCTCCGTTTCAACCACCGCCGCACAAATCACACAAGTGGGTGGGATCAGGGCGCAGTACTCTGGGCCCTGAGCCCACCCTTTCTGAAGCCAATTGGAGCCTCAGGCTCTAATAATGCGCTTCAGAAAAAAAACCAAACCCCATTGGAATCCATGCGTGTGGCATCCTGCATGGAGATTAGGGGCCGGGCGCATGGATTATGGTGTCCCTTCCCCCCTAATGAGCGGGCCACAACTGGTCCGAACCCCAGCTGAGTTAATCCATTTTAATGCAGGGATTATACTATGTGGATGGCTGTTCTGGTTGTTAAAGTACAACTAAAAGCAAAACTTTACTTTCTTAGTTTTGGATAGAGTGGAGAGGGATTTGAATGCTTGTCCGTTTTTATTGCTGTCTGTGCCCCCCCCCAGTTAGGAGATTAACCCTCTATTTGTCCTGTTTATCATTATCATTATTGAAAGTGAACATAAAAGAAAATCCCAAATTTTGGGTTGTCCCCAGAAAAGTAATAGAGAGTAAATCTTCCAATGGACATACAAGTTCTGGTGACCTGGGGTCCCCAAGAAATTCCATAAATTTGCAGGGATTTTCACTTGCTTCCTGTTTGGCTATGGGACAGGAAGTGAACGGAAATCTCTGAAAGGAGACACCGATGGCAAAACCTTTTTATCCCTTGTTCTATAACAATTGAAAAATTAATTTTTTGCCTATAGTTATACTTTTAATTTAACATATGTACATTCACACTGCAATGTAAGGCTTTGGTATGATTGGACCACAAGTAAAGGACAGCAACACTTTTCCAACTACAGTAAAACCTTGGTTTGAGAGCGTTTTGCAAGACGATCAAAAATTGTAAAAACATTTTGACTTGATATACAAGCGATGTCTTGATATACAAGTAGCGTCATGTCACAGCTGAGTATAAAACAGAACAGAGGCGCCTCTAAGTGTGGCAATATGGTTACATTTAATGAAGGTACAACATTTAGCAAGTCACATGATTGATGATTAAAACAGGCACATCTAAGTATGCAGACCTCCGAGGTAAAGCTGTTCACATGGACCGCCTTCCGCACCACCATCAACGTCATCCCTTCCACGCTGCACTCCACAAGCGCTTCAAGCTCCGCTTTCAAATCGATCTACTGCAGGGTAGTCCTCCCAGCCACGACTGCAGACTTACAGCGGTAAAAGCCGGCGGTGCGGAGGATGGTCTATGTGGACAGCTTTACTCTGGATGCCAGCATACTTAGGTGTGCCTGTTTTAACCCTTTCATGACTAAGCCTATTTTTAAATTTTGGTGTTTACAAGTTAAAATCCGTATTTTTTGCTAGAAAATTACTTCGAGCCCCCAAATATTATATATATCTTTTAGCAGAGAATCTAGAGAATAAAATGACGATTGTTGCAATATTTTACGTCACACGGTATTTGTGCAGCGGTGTTTTAAACGCAACTTTTTGGGAAAAGGGACACTTTCATGAATTTGAAAAAAAAAATGAAACAGTAAATTTAGCCCAATTTTTTGTATAATGTGAAAGATGATGTTACGCTGAGTAAATAGATACCAAACATGTCACGCTTTATAATTGCACGCATTCATGGAATGGATGACAAACTACGGTACCTAAAAATCTCCATAGGCGACGCTTTAAATTTTTTTACGGTTACCAGGTTAGAGTTACAGAGGAGGTCTAGTGCTAGAATTATTGCTCTCGCTCTGACGATCGTGGCGATACCTCAAATGTGTGATTTGAGCACAGTTTACATATGTGGACCCGATTTTCCGTATGCGTTTTTTTTTTTTTACTGCGCGAGCTCGTGGCGACTGGCCCTTTAAAAAAAAATCTTTTTCTTATTTATTTTAATATTAATAAATTGTTTAAAAAAAAAATGTGATCACTTTTATTGCTGTCACAAGGAATGTAAACATTCCTTGTGGCAGTAATAGGTGGTGACAGGTACTCTTTATGGAGGGATCTGAGGTCTTAAAGACCCCCAATCTCTTCGTTGCACTTCAAAGTATTCAAATTGCCGTTTTCGGCGATTCTGAATACTGTATATTTTTTTTAAAACCGATGCCATTGGCAGCTGAGTAAACGGGAAATGACATCATGACGTCGTTTCCATGTTTCCAATTAGGAGGCTGGAATGAAGCTGCTTAGGGCTTCGTTCCAGACTATCACTAGCTGCCGGAGGCGGCGGATTGTTAATCGGGCCTCCCGGTGGAACATGAGGCCCGGTAAGAGCGGCGAGAGGGGGGGGGGGGGCAGCTGCGGGCATCATCCGGTATAACCCCTGAAAGCCGAGTACACACATCTGCATACGCTCGGCGGCAAGGGGTTGGCTGATTGGCTATAGTGGATGGATTGAAAGCAGCGCAGCCATTGGCTCGCGCTGCTGTCAATCACATCCAATGACGCGGCGCGCCGGTGGGCGGGGCCGAGTGATACAGCGAGCGGCTATAGCCGCCGGCTGTGTCACGGGAGCGCGCCCGCAATAACTATCCACCATGCGAGGGAGCTCGCATTAAGGTGGCTAGTTATTGCGGGGAGGAGCCGAGACAGCCGCCGAGGGGCCCCAGAAAAGTAGGTTCGGGGCCACTCTGTGCAGAACGAGCTGCACAGTGAAGGTAAGTATAACATGTTTGTTATTTTTAAAGAAAAAAAAAATACCTTTACAACCCCTTTAAGCATCAACCATGTGAGTTACTAAATGTTGGACCTTCATTAAATGTAACCATATTGCTACACTTTAGAGGCGCCTCTCTTCTCTTTTATACTCTGTAGCTCCTGCTGGATTTTGCTTCTAATCCCCTTGTGGAGGCTTCCATTTGTGGACGGACATTTTCTGGTTACACAATCTATCACATTGCTATAATCTTTTTATATGGACTATAAACTGAAGGACCTATGAATAAAAGGTTGTGGAACGAATCATCTGAGTTTACATTATTTCTTATGGGGAAATTTGCTTTGAAATACAAGTACTTTGTATTACAAGCATGTTTCCAGAATAAATTATGTTCGCAATTCAAGGTTTTACTGTAGTATTAAAAACGCCACATTAAAAACTTCCTGTTTCCTGCTCAGCCGATTGTTCCATTCCGATCACGAAGGCTCCGGTCCTTAGTATAAATTTAGACATTAGAAGGACTGAGAGGTGTAATGCGAATCTACTGATTTGGAAGCTTCCTGCACATACCGCAAAGGCTCGCTCTCTTAGTACAGGGGAGGAACATTCGATGCACCTTGCTTATGTCTTGTGATAGTGCTTGCTCATGAAACAAAATCAGCTGTAAGTTAAGTATTTAAAACTTGGTTATTTTCTATTTTTTATGGTGTTGGCGGGGTCGCTTTAAGAAACAGAGGATGTTTACAGCTTAAAATGAATATTTATTGGCTTACAACATGTGCAGGGCCACTCAGAGGCCATAGAAGATGTAATGTTGTATTAGCAGTCCTCTGAGATAGGACGCAGGAAGTTTGGCTCACACAATACCTGGTTGTCACCATAACATTAAGTAGAGAAATATTTTCTCCAACCATTAAAGTATTTTTTTTTTTTTTTTTTTAATATAATACTTCCCTAGGTGGATGCAGCTTCAGATCGATGCTATAGCTGTCCCCCGGCATCTCTGCACTGAGAACCGAGCCACCGAACACCGCCGATGGCTCAGTTCTCTCCCCGAGCAGAGAGATGCTGCCTGTCAGGGGGCACTGAATATTAAAAATGAATTAACATTTTTAGTTTGTGGCATATTACCCTGCATTTTGCACGAAGCCTTTTTCTGAAAATTGTTGCTTACAAGTTAAAATCAGTATTTTTTGCTAGAAAATTACTTAGAACCTCCAAACATTATATATATTTTTTTCTAGCAGAGGCCCTAGAGAATAAAATGGCAGTTGTTGCAATATTTTATGTCACACTGCGGCGGTCTTTCAAACACAACTTTTTTGGAAAAAATACACTTTGATGAATTAAAAAAAAAAAACTAAACAGTAATATATTAGCCCTATTTTTTTGTATAATGTAAAAGCTGATGTGACGCCACGAGAATCGTGATCCTTATTCTAAGCAAAAAAAATTGCGATTCTTATTTCAACCAGAATCATGCAGCTCTACAAGGTAGCGAAAACTCACATTGGGTTTGGGGTGTTTTGGAGCGTTTTCACTCATCACGCATAGGGCAATCCATTTACTTGAATAGGATGCCCTATGCATGACAATCGCCCAAGAGAAGATCGAGAACTTTTTTGGAGAGCAGCATGGTGCGTTACCGCAGTTTCTGGTGACTTTGGCGCACTTAGGAACCCCTAATATGTATTGACAACACAAGCATGATGCACATTTGCAGCATTTCTAAAACACATGGCAAAGCACACATTTTCTGTGTAGTTTGCCATGCATTTGGAAACGCCCAGATGTGAATGGAGCCTTATTGTTCTTGTCTAAACGCATCAATTTCACTTTCAGGCCCCATTCACATCTAGAGTAGTGGGAGCGCACGTCTTTTGACTCATATTTCCAGTGACACACATAGGGCAGCCTGCTGATTTCAAAAGGGCTGCACTACACCTGGCAAAGTAGCTTGTGGGACATTTTTGTATCTTTTTTTTTTTTTTTGTTTGTTTTTTACTGCATTTGCGTCAAAAATTGTGCTTCTGTGTTTGGTGTGCCATTAAAAATGAATGATACGCAAAGGGTAGATAGGTAATTTTAGGTGTGTAAATTTGGCCATACATTATACAATCTGATTGTACAATCTTTTCTAGGTATACCAAAATGACGTAATAGGAGAACACACCATCAATCCAATCACTCTGTATCCAATCAGGCAGGCTCTTGCACTAAATCGGGGGTGTCCCATGAGCTGCATTCGGCCCGAGGGAGTTTAGCTTGCAGCCTGAGTGTCTGTCTGAAGGGACGCTGGGGAAGCCAGGCAAAAGCACACATGGAGGAATGCTGGGGGTGCTGTGAAAACGTAGTTGATGGGTGAAGGTGTGCTAATGAGGTCAGCTGGTAAACTCCTTCCTGGGTCTTACTGGCTAGTTTGTCCTGTCTGTATACCAGGAAGTTTTTGAAGTGATCTGCAAAATTTAGCCATGGATAAGGTTAGGCCTTGTTTTCAAAATCAAAGAAAACTGGTGTTTTTGTGCAACAGAGGCACATTAATGGTATACTGGTACATAGGGGTGCTGGATTTTAGAAAAAAACTTAGTGAACGTAGCCTTTGACCACTTAAGGACCAGGCCTATTTTTATTTTTCAGACTTGGCGTTTACAAGTTAAAATCATTTATTTTTGCTAGAAAATTACTTAGAACCCCCAAATATATATTATACATACATATATACACATACTGTCCTATGAGGCTGCATGACCCCTGACTCTCTGTCTGGACAGTGCTGATTGGTGCTGTGTTGATTACATGCACGTTCCCAAGGAAAAAATCAACTCTCTAGCAATAGAGTTAAGCTTTAAAACCAACGTTTTTAGCTGAAATGACGCAGTGGTTCATTAGTGTAAACATGCAAAGCATAACGATTTCTTATTGATCACACTAAACAGTTGAAGAGCTCCACACACACGTATGAGGAAATAAATGCAGCGTCGGAGTTGATGACCCTGCCTGCCCTGCCTTACAGTATCACATTTTTCCGAGAGGTGGAGTCGGCCTTTTATAGGCTTCATTGTTGTCTCTGGCATTGTTCAATCACAACTGCTGTTTGAACAAGAGCTGTTTGCTTGGAAAAGTTGTGATATGAACCATATCAGCTTAAATCCTTCCGTGTTTTCATAGTCAAATGTGATGAAATGTGAGCAAACGAGGAGAGCGTGTCAGTAGTGGCGCTCAGACTGGCTCTAGATGAGAAGATGGGAAGGAGTTGGAGTGATAAAATAATATTAATAATACAATGTACACCACATATATAAAAGAAAATTGAGTAATTGACAACACAATTAGCACTTTAGCTGTGAATTTTCACTAGATTGTCAAAAGTATTAGGACACCTGCCTTTACACGCACATGAACTTTAATGGCACCCCAGTCTTAGTCCGTAGGGTTCAATATTGAGTTGGCCCACACTTTGCAGATATAACAGCTTCAACTCTTCTGGGAAAGCTGTCCACAAGGTTTAGGAGTGTGTCTATGGGAATGTGTGACCATTTTTCTAGAAGTGCATTTGTGAGGTCAGGCACTGATGTTGGGGGAGAAGGCCTGGCTTGCATTCTCTGCTTTAATTCATCCCAAAGGTGTTCTATCAGGTTGAGGCCAGGACAGTTAAGTTCCTCCATCCCAAACTCTCTCATCCATGTCTTTATGGACCTTGCTTTGTGCACTGGTCCAAATCATTTGGTGGAGGTGGTATTATGGTGCGGGGTTGTTTTTCAGGGGTTGGGCTTGGCCCCTTAGTTTCAGTGAAGGGAACTCTTATGGCGTCAACATAATAAGACATTTTGGACAATTTCATGCCCCCCACTTTGTGGGAACAGTTTGGGGGTGGGCCCTTCCTGTTCCAACATGACTGAGCACCAGTGCACAAAGCAAGGTCCATAAAGACATGGATGAGCGAGTTTGGGGTGGAGGAACTTGACTGGCCCACACAGAGTCCTGACCTGATAGAACACCTTTGGGATAAATTAGAGCGGAGACTGCGAGCCAGACCTTCTCCTCCCACATCAGTGCCTGACCTCACAAATGCGCTTCTTGAAGAATGGTCAAACATTCCCATAGACACACTCCTAAATGTGTTATAAAATATCTTGCTAAAACCCCTATTGCAGGGAATGATTTTAATTTGATGAATTTATTCTAAAACGTTAGGGGATCCAGAGGATTGTACAGTAAATGGCGTTCTCTTGCCATCATTTTTGGGCAGGTGTACCCACTTAAACTACTGTCTTGGGCGTCATCACCCATCTGAATGAGCCCTGTCCAGGATGCTGAGCTGCTCTTTTTCTGTATCTACCTTCGCCTTGGAGCTGCATGCACGCAGCCAATACAAGTAGATGCAGAGGCTGCAAGGACACAGCCACATGTCCGCATTTTGATTTTAATTGGATCTCCACCAATTGCAGGGACGGAAGCACAACTCGGGAAGCAGATATCTGCATCCAGTGCTCTTCGTCCTTGTCTCTGTATGGATTTAAACCCTGGCACGTGGGGGAAGATGCGTATAGCCACTGCGTCTCTCAAGCTGTAATTGATTTTGACAGGCTGGCTGCACGGAGCTACTTTCATTCCCTCGGTATGCATACACAACCCCCTGCACAGAGGTCTATGCACCTGCATGAATGCAGCCTTTAACTGCTTTCACACTGATCCACGGCAGAAACGTATGTGCATTTTTTTATCACGTTTTCCATTGCTATAAGCGGCAAGGTGTGTTTTGGTGCGTTCATTTTTTTTTTTTACTTCGCAAATATGCTCCAAAAATGAGCTTTTCAGGCATATTTTTTTTTTTTTTTTGCAAAAGTGCTTGAAAAACTCTTTTGTGTGAATGCAGCCTAAAGCTGGATACGCACTATACAATTTTTTGTAGATTTTTTTTTTCCTTCAAATGGACCAAAACCATATAATATGAGGTCAAACCGTAAAGTGATTGTAAACCGTATGTTTATTAAAAAAAAAAAAAAAATCATACTTACCTCCACTGTGCAAAACGAACTGCACAGTGTGGCCCCAAACCTCTTCTTCTAGGGTCCCCTGGCGGCGCTCGCGGCTTCTCCTCGTCTCGGTAAACTCCCTAGGAGAAGCGAACTCCCTGGGGGGTTACCTTGCGGGCGCGCTCCCGAGTCCAGCATTTGTGTGCATAGACACAGAATGCCGGACTCGGCCCCGCCCCCTGTCGTCCGCGTCATTGGATTTGATTGACAGCAGCGGGAGCCAACGGCTGCACTGCTATCAATCTATCCAATCAAGAGCCAAGAACCCCAGGCAGAGAAGTAGAGTGCGTCTCCGCCGTGGGGACGAACGGGCTCAGTTGAGTAAAACGGTGGGCCTAGGGGGCCGGTCAGTGTTAGAAGTTTTTTTCACTTTAATGCATAGGATGCATTAAGGTGAAGAAACACGAGGGTTTACAACCCCTTTTAAGAGTTTTAATTTGTATGCAATCAGGCAGGCCTTTGCACTACATGGTTTTAATAAATCTAAACTTTATTCTGACAACTAAAGTTGTATAGTGTGTATGGGATCTTAGGCTCTAGTGCAGAGGTAGGCAACTTTAGCACTCAAGCTCTGGTGGAACTTCAAGTCCCATCATGCATCTGTCTTTAGGAATCGAATCATACCATTTGTCAGAGTCCTGCAATGCTGGGACTTGTAGTTTCATAAAAGCTGAATTGCCAAGGTGATCCACCCTGCTCTACTGTAATGGTGTAGTATAATTAAAGTAGAACTATAGGCAAAACTTTTTTTAAAATTTTGGATAGAGCAAGGGAGGGTTATAACCAGTGTTAATTTTGGCAGCAAATTTCAATTTAGTTTTAGTCTTAGGACTAAAATGGCATTTTAGTTTTAGTCCCATTTTAGTCTTCTGCAATTGTTTTAGTTTTAGTCGTATTTAGTCGACTAAAATCTCCAGTACATTTTAGTCGACTAAAACTCATTTTAGTCGTCTGAAATCAAATGGGTGTAATTAAATTGTAATGCATTAGTTAACATTTCTCTACAATTTCCAAACTCCCTATATACTGCTGGAGTGAAAAATCTCATATGTTATTATTTAAGGTATTGAGGTATGAACATGCACTAAAAAGGCCAGTGTTAAAGTGGTGTTCCGGCCGAAATGATACTTTTTTAAATAAAAATACCCCTATAATACACAAGCTTAATGTATTCTAGTAAAGTTAGTCTGTAAACTAAGGTCCGTTTTGTTAGTTTATAGCAGTAGTTTGTTATTTTATAAATTTACAGCAGGCCGTGGCCATCTTAAGTGTGGGCATCTGAAGCCAGACTGTATTTCTTCCTGGATCTCATCCTTGCAGATCTCGCACATGCTCAGCACAGCACAGCACAAGCAGTGTAATAGGTTTCAGGTCAGGTTTCCATAGCAACGGCAGTTTCAGAGGAAGCTGCCGTCCCTTCCCAGAAGGCATTGCAAACAGGAAATTATGCGATTGGCCGCGGCCAGGGAGGAGGAAGTGAAAAATGAATACAGCAGATATACTGTAGGTGCTGAGAAAAAAAATAAAAAAATATCCAATTTGTTTACAGTGCAGTTTAGTGAGGGATGCTGAAGAGTTGTAAATGTGGGTGGAACTCCACTTTATTTTGAAGTCAAATTTCAATTTAGTTTTAGTCTAATGCCCCGTACACACGGTCGGACATTGATCGGACATTCCGACAACAAAATCCATGGATTTTTTCCGACGGATGTTGGCTCAGACTTGTCTTGCATACACACGGTCACACAAAGTTGTCGGAAAATCGGATCATTCTGAACGCGGTGACGTAAAACATGCACGTCGGGACTATAAACGGGGCAGTAGCCAATAGCTTTCATCTCTTAATTTATTCTGAGCATGCGTGGCACTTTGTGCGTCGGATTTGTGTACACACGATCAGAATTTCCGACAACGGATTTTGTTGTTGGAAAATTTTATAGCAAGCTCTCAAACTTTGTGTGTCGGAAATTCCTATGGAAAAGGTCTGATGGAGCCTACACACGGTCGGAATTTCCGACAACAAGGTCCTATCACATATTTTCCATCGGAAAATCCGACCGTGTGTACAGGGCATTAGTCTTTTGACTAAAATGCCATTTTAGTCTTATTTTAGTCATCTCAATTGTTTTGGTTTTAGTCATATTTTAGTCGACTAAAATAGTATTCATTCAGTCGACTAAATGAACACTGGTTATAACCCCTGTCAGATTTTTGTTCGCCACCTGTGTCCCATTGCAGAGAGTTCCCCTCGCTTCCTGACCCATAGCCAAACAGGAAGTGAGAAGAAATCTCTGCAAACCAAGGAAATTCCTTGGGGACCTGCATGTCACTAGAACTAGTGTCCCCATTGGAAGATTTCCCTTCTCTTGCGTTTCTGGGGACAACCCAAATTTGGGATAAAAACTGACAAGCATGCTAATCCCTCCCCACTCTTTCCAAAACATAAAAAGAAAAAGTTTTTTCTTTTTACTTATGCTTGAAATGTCATCTTTATACGGCATTGCAATCTAGCTGAGAATGAGGGAGAGTGTGGTGTCGCAGTAAGTGAATTAGGCACTACTTTATTGCATAGTGCTGTCACCCAAACGTGTTGCAGGCTTTGGTGGCTGCAGGTAGAAATTTTTTAGCCTAATTGGACATAAGGTGATAATAAACCCAAAAGTAAGCATTTATTTTATTGCAGCTTAGCAATTCTTAGATGTGGTATCTGCATTTGTTTTCTTTCTTAGGCTTTCTTTCCTTTTCCTTTCTCCCCCCCCCCCCCCTCCGTAGAGCTATTATGCATTGTGGTCTCTGGCAAGGGGGTGATGGTGGGTGGAGAGCCGTCCCTGGTGGTAGAATGCAGTGATTATTGCTAGCAGCTGTAGCCACTGGCACTAATCGCATGTAAAAATATGACATGTGGTTGTACCGAAGTCGATCGATAGAACGACTTGGGTACAGTCAGCCTGTCCATAGGTTGATTAGTCAGCCCCTGCTGAACTGGCCCAGATTCTAACCATCTATGGCTGGCTTTATTCTGTTGTTTTTCAACAGAACAAGCTCTCCTGCAAATGCGTCAGTTAAAGCCCGGTTCACACAGGGGCGGCACGACTTGCAGGTCGCCTCAGCGAGGCGACCTGCAAACGACTGCCCGGGCGACTTGCAAAACGACTTCTGTATAGAAGTCTATGCAAGTCGTCCCAAGTCGCCCCCAAAGTAATACAGGAACCTTTTTCTAAGTCGGAGCGACTTGCGTCGCTCCGATTAGAACGGTTCCATAGCACAGAACGGGAGGCGACTTGTCAGGCGACTAGGTCGCCTGACAAGTCGCCCCAGTGTGAACCAAGCCTAAGGGTGTTGAGACCATTTATCGCTGACCCTTTTTTCAATTTATTCATGTAAAACATTTATTCTGAAAGGAAAAAAAAAACTGCTTGTGTAACTGCTGTGTGACCTGGAGTTTGGCTTCAATTTGTTAGTGTATCTAAATCTGCTGGTACATCTAACACTCCCCACCCCCCAGACTGACAATGCTGCTGCCCAAATGTGCCCCCTGTGCTCCTTCGTCCAGAGTGGGGGAACTCTAATACAGGAGGTGTGTTACTAGCCAGATTACCAGGTGAAAGCAGAAGGGGAAAAAAGAAAACTAATGCAGCCACCTCCTCTAATGATTGGTAAGCTGCAATATGTTACATTTTTGGTTTTGGGGTGAATACCGCTACAAGGATCACATGAAGGACTCATGATGTGAGTGTTTGGTAATTCTCATCCAGAAAGGTGCGGCAGGAAGGTTTGATGCCATACCTGTGTAGGTGAAGTGTGACAGAAGTGTGTAAAACAGGAATGTGTACCTTTTTTTTTTTTTTTTTCTTTTATTGTTGTGTCAGATGAAACGGTGAAATAAAAATATATTGATTGTGTATCTTGCTCTTACGGCTGCACTCTAGGGCTAGGTTCACATTTGTGCATGGAAATTGCACGTGTTCCCGCACCTGCATACAGCTGCACACAGAACACGGTGCTCTAAAGAAAACGCGCAGGGGTTCCATGAACTCTTAATGTCACCCCTATGCACTGAAAAATGCTGTGTGGTTTCCCACGTGCAGAAACGCATGGTGCAAAAGCAGCATGCGGTGTCTGTGCAGTTGTGTTTTCTAAAAGGCGCCGTGACCTCCTCCATGCAGGTACAGCAGCCATATTCAAATGAATGGGCTGCTGAGCCCATGCAAATACGGCATGCAAAGCCACTTAGATCTGAACCTAGCCGCCTTGTGGATAGTTGATGGCTCTTATTTGGTTTTGGTATTTGTATAAAGGGGCCCAGGTGGTCTGCCATGGAAGAAAGAGCCCACCTCTTTACTACCCATTTATATCCCTTTGTTGAATCTGTGTGCCGCAGCACAGACAGTACCCCTCGCCTCTGACTGTATAGCAAACTCCAGGCACAAGGCCTATACTATCATGAAGGCTATAATGACTACGAGTAAAGTCATGTCATCTCAAAACCTAAGTAACAAAGATTGTCTTGAATTTCACAGATGGTCAATTTTTGGGTCTACACTGTGAAGCAGCATAACAGCAATGGACGACAAGTCGGCTCTCCAGAATTCCAGTGTCCCATCCGATTCGGCATCAACAGTAAACACTGAAGACTTTGTATTAGTCGATGGTTCTTCAAACCTGCATGACAAACCACAGCTCAAGGTATGACTGCCATGTTGTAAAAGCCTAAAAGTATATTCTGTGTGAACCCTCATCGTAAAACCATATATATACATAAATATATATATATATATATATATAAATATATATATATATATATATATATAATTTTGTGTATGTATGTGCCTTGAAAAAGTATTCATTGACGTCCTCCCAGAATCGCGCTCCTGCACCATGCACACGGGAGTATCCATGACCGCCGGGTCCGGAGGACCTGACGCATCATGGTAAATGGCCGATGACAGCGGCCGTTTACCACGTGATTGCTCCATTAAATGACGGAGCGATCACTTGTAAACAAACCAGCGTCATGTCCCGTTCCTCTCTCCCCTCTCTGTACCGATCGGTACAGTGTGAGCAGAGAGGGGAGAGATCGGGTACAGCAGCGGGTGGGATCTGTAGTGCCCACAGCGCTGATCTGTTCCCATTGCAGCCTCATCCATCCATCCATCCATCCATCCATACTCAGCTATCCCTCTGTCATACTCATCCAGCCAGCCATCCATGCTCAGCCATCCCTCTATCATACTCATCCAGCCAGCCATCCATGCTCAGCCATCCCTCTGTCCTACTCATCCAGCCAGCCATCCATGCTCAGCCATCCCTCTGTCATACTCATCCAACCAGCCATACTCATCCATCCATGCTCAGGCATCCCTCTGTCATACTCATCCAGCCAGCCATACTCGGCAATACTCAGCCATCCATACTCAGCAATTCTCATCCATCCATACACCCCATTCCATACCCAGCCGTACCCATCTGTACTCAGCCATTCCATCCATACTCAGCCATCCAAATTTATGACTCAACCATGCTCAGCCATCCCAATCCACTGCTCATTTATCCCCATTCATGCTCATCCATGCCACATCAGTTCTCATGCATGCCACTACAGTGCCTCACAAAAGTGTTATAGGTAGTCAAATTAGATTTGACATGTATGCCCCTAGAACACCTGACGGTGCTCCCTGCATGTTGGGCCTCTGTATGTGGCCAGGCTGTGGAAAAGTCTCCCACATGTGGTATCGCCGTACTCAGGATGAGTAGGAGAATCTATTTTGGGTTGTCATTTTTGGTATGTACATGCTATGTATTGTATAAATGGACAACTTTGTGTAAAAAAAAAAAAAAAATGTTTGCAAAGAGGCCTTAAGGTCTTCACAGAAAAGCTGTATTTATACTGAGATTAAATTACACACAGATGGAATTGATTTACCAATTAGGTGACTTCTGAAGGCTATTGGTTCCACTAGATTTTAGTTAGGAGTATCAGAGTAAAGGGGGCTGAATACAAATGCACACCACACTTTTCATATATTTATTTGTAAGAAATAATTGAAAACCATTTATCATTTTCCTTCCACTTCACAATTATGTGCCACTTTGTGTTTTTCTATCACATAAAATCCCCCCCAAAAAATATGTTTACATTTGTAACATGACAAAATGTGGAAAAGTTCAATAGGTATGAATACTTTTTCAAGGCACTGTGTGTGTGTGTGTGTGTGTGTGTGTATGGAAACTGAACATTAAGGCTATGGAGGTACCTCATCCTTACTAGACTTTACAGAAATAGAGAACCGACATGATGGATTATAGCGGTACCAGAGAGGAACTTTTTACACCAATTAATTAAAAATAAATGTATTATAACAAAGTTTATACGTGTGTGTGTGTATGTGTATATATATATATATATATATGTGTGTGTGTGTATATATACATGTGTGTGTATATGTAATTTTTTTTTTTAAGCGAAATGAGAGGTTTCGAATATTGCAATTTTATTGGCTGTACACAAAATAGGGAATAGCTTTATGGCATTTTTATTATCACTTTTTTTTTTTTTTACTAGTAATGGCGGCGATCTGCTATATTTTTTTTTTTTATTTTAATTTTTTTGCGTGACTGCGACATTGCGGCGGACAGATCGGACACTTGACACTTTTTTTGGGACCAGTGACATTTATCCAGCGATCAGAGCTAAAAATCGCCACTGATTACTGTATAAATGTCACTAGCAGGGAAGGGGTTAACTGTGTTCCCGGGGTGTGTTTTAACTGTAGGGGGGGAACACACCCAGGCTGGGTGTGGCTGACTAGGAACAGAAGATTTCTGACATGTCACTAGGCAGAACGGGGAATTGCCTTGTTTACATAGGCAGTTGCACGTTCTCCCTCTGTACATCGTGATCGTGGGTCACCGGTGGACATCGAGTCTGCGAGACCCACGGGCATGTGCCTGCTAGCCTCCCTGCACAGACCGATGTGCACCTACAGCAGTTTGTGTGGGAGAGCCGACCTGCCGCAGTATGACGGCAGCTGGTCAGCAAGAGGTTAAGTGGGCTACAAATTGGAACCGATGAAAGAAAATTCGTATGGAAATTCAGAATCAGCTGTTGAAAGTTGTGTACAAACTATACGAAAATTGTACGAACATTTTTTGGAGGAAAATGTTCGCCCGATCTTCTTGTAGTGTGTATGAGCCTTAAATCTCGTAGGGACTCCCCTTTATGTCCTAGGTATACCTCGGGAAAGGGGATCTTCTGATGTTTTTAGACATGGCCATAACTGGTTCACTACTGACAAGATACAGAATATTTCAAGTGATTGTAAACCCTCACATATACCCAGTGAAGTGACTATCTACAGGGGATAAACTGAGTTGAAACAAATCCTCGTAATAAGTTGTAATCGTTTATCTGCAGTCTCCTCTTCTCTACATCCGTTCAAATTCCAGAATGTATAAAGCTTTTCTGAGCTGTCAGATAAAAGGGGGCAGAGAGCAGAAATTACACTCTGCAGAGCTCAGTGAGGAGAGCTTTGAGAGCTGATTGGAGGGAAGAGACACACCCCCTCCACACAGCTCACAGGAACAGAGCTGAGGCTGTCAGTCAGCTGGAAGTCCCTGCCCTGTCACCTTTTTTCTCTTGGTGTCAGGAAAACTTGTTGGAAGTGACTTGTGCTGATAGCAGAGGAACAAAGCAGTAGACAGAAATTACACCCAATGCTCCTAATTGAGACAATTATGCAGTATATAGCGGGATATGCTTTTGTTCATATTTCATGTCTGAGGTTTACAACCGCTTTAATATCCTCAACAATGCATTTGATCTCTCAATCCAAAGATAGATGTTCTTAGAATAGATGAACTCCTGAATTATGACCATGTGAACAAGTCTCTATAAACCTCTACTTGGCCAGGAAAACCGTAGCACAACATGGGCTAGCTCCCCAACCTCCTCCTATAACCGTCTACACCTGGAAGTCTAACTTCTCATATTGGCTGCTGTGCGTTGCTGCAGTTCATGTGTAGCTTACTGTCTTGATGGATAAAGGTTTGTTAGTATAGCAGTACATTTTAGTTTGAGGTCATGGACTTTGGTAATCATGCTGTTTGTTTTCAGATAATGTCAAATGGAGATGAACAGCTGGAAAAAGCAATGGAAGAAATTCTCAGAGATTCAGAAAAGAAGCAGAATATCCACTTACCCACCGGTGACAGCGCTGCGGAGATGAGCGCAGCGTCCTCCACCTTCAGTGCCAGAAATCCCCCACTTACATTAGTCTTGGATCCCAACAATACAGGTCAGTCCTAATTTTCATATACAGCACATTATATTGTGAATGTCTTAATAGTTGTATTTTTAATTGATCCCCGGTGGCGGTAAACAACCTCCGCTCTGACATACGCTGCAGAAACGGCCGGTGGTCTCTGTATGTAAGCAGTGGTCACTCTCCAGCTGTCTGACACATACCTTGCTGAGTCAGACTTACATCTTTCCAATCAGCAAAGCTCATGTTCAGGAGGTTGTCTGAACGCTGTCTGACCACACTGGCAGCATCGGTCCTTCTCTGCAGCGTATGCTGCAGCTGTGATCTTCTACTGCCCTTGGGGATTAATTAAAAACAAATAAACTAAAGCAATTGATCATATACCATTATATTGCACCCTCAATGTATCTGTTTTGTTATTAAGCAAGCTTCAAAGGTGATTTCTCCTACCTCCATATACTCATCTTACTTTGCTTCCTTAAAGTGTTTGTTACCCTAAGAAAAAAAAATGGTTTCTGTTCCCTTAAAGCATGTTATACAGTATAGTGCTTGTACTGTTTAATTTGGCCATTTTGTATCACCTGAAATACTTGGCTGATCCTGCCTGGTTCTGCCCTCCCCCCTGCAAACTGACCACATATTTTATCATGTTTGCTGAGCCCTGAGTCCGTGGTCAGTTTACATGCCTCTGTCATCCGCAGCTCCCCCCAGTGTTGTTGCTACATACCCTCTGTTATAGTAAATGCTGGGCCCTGTGTATAGTGTTATTTAAACAATCTGCCGCTAAATACCTTTTTAGTTTTTTTTTTTGCGGTGCTCATGTGACCGGCTGCATCTTTCCTCTCCTCCTCCTGGCTGACATCAGCGAGGGTTTCTCAGCCCCACCCGCTTTGCTGTCAGATCGAGAGAGGCGCTGAAAAGTAAAAAATAAAAAAGTTATTTAGCGACGGATTTTTTTACAAAACGCATACACTGGGGCACAGCATTTATTATAACAATGAGGATTGTAGCAACAACACTAAATGGCTTAACTGTAAATGTACGTCATTACTTTGACTTTAAGTACTGGGGATATGGCTACAGCTATGTTTTATTTTTTATTTTTTTATTTTTTTTCATTAGACGGCCGGCTTTCCAGTTTAAAAGTGATCCCAGCTGCGGATTTGCCGCAAGATCACGTTTATAGGCGGCGGGAGAGGTGCCCCCATCCCGCGGCTTCCCAGTTGTTTTAGAGTTTACCGGAGCGATCCGTTAAAGTGATTGTAAACCCACTTTTTGAACTTCGACCTATAGGTAAGCCTAGAATAAGGCTTACCTATAGGTAGTGGAGATATCTCCTAAATGTGCGCCGTTTAATAGATATTTCACTTGTAGTCCGCCGAAAATTCCAACGGCGCAGGGAAGAAACGAAACTAAGTGCCGTTTCTTCCCTAGCCTGTGCCATTAATTGCGGCTCCCGTGCGGGAGTGACGTCACGCAGCTCCAGCGAATCACAGAGCCGGAATCCACGACCCGGAAGGAAGAGGGGCCAGAAGATGGACGCTGCCTACACAGGGGACATCGCTTGGATTCTCTTGCAGGTAAGTGGCACATAATGGGCTAGTATGTGATGCATACTAGCCCATTATGCTTTTCATTTGCAGGCCTTTCAGCGAGCAAAAGAGGAAGTAAAACCCATCAGGGTTTACTTCCTCTTTAAGCTCCGAAACGATCCGATGCGGAATTCGAGTGGGGGCAAAATGGCCCCCACTCGGCTCTATGCCCTTGGAGGACTGGAGCGACCTCTGACGTCCCTTTCGGTTCTCGGACACAACCAACGGATTTTTTTTCTCCCTAAAGTCAGTGTCAACTTTCTTTTTTTCTTTTGCTTTTGAAGTTAAATTTAGAGATCTGGTTCTTTTAAGAGAGCCTCTCATGCTCATTTCTGTTACAAGGGATGTTTACATTCCTTGTAATAGGAATAAAATAGATCTAAAAAAAATAAAATAAAAATAAAGGGACAGTGTAAAAATAAAAAGTAAAATAAATAAGAAAAAAAAAGCAAAGTGCCCCATCCCATACGTAAGTCGCTCCCGCGTAAATGGTATTCAAACCACACATGTAAGTTGCAATAGTTAGAGCAAGAGAAATAATTCTAGTGCAAGACCTCCTCTGTAACTCTAAACAGGTTACCTGTAAATATGTGGTGATGGAGATTTTTAAGTACCGTAGTTTGTCGCCATTCCTTGAGCATGACATGTTTGGTATCTATTTACTTGGCGTAACATCATCTTTCTAATTATAGAAAAAAAATTGGGTAACTACTGTTTTTTTTTTTTTTTTTTTTTTTTTATTCATTAACGTCTATTTTTTCCAAAGAGACCGCTGCGCAAATACGGTGTGTGGCATAAAATATTGCCAAAAATGCCATTTTATTTTATTGGGTCTCTGCTAAAAAAATAGATATCATTTTTGGGGGTTCTAAGTAATTTTCTAGCAAAAGATACTGATTTTAAATTGTAAGCAACAAATGTCAGAAAAAGGCTGGGTCAGCAAGAGGTTAAGTGGGCCCATGCAGCAAGTTGCTTTAACCAAGACTGAGTGAGCCCAGAGGGCCAGGCGTGCTAGTGAGATGGTCAGAGAGACCAGTATAAGTGCAGCGGTACTGCTGTTGCGGGAGCCTGGTGGCTTGGCATTTTCTGTTACCTGTTGTTGCTCAGTGAAGCTGAAACTCCTGCATAGGCATTTTTTTAAAGATTATGCTTTTCGTGAGCTGTCAAGCTTTCAAAACACAATTTGGACTGGCATGGACTTCACTAAAAAGGCATCCACCACCATATGAGTCTAATGACCCCATATTACAATAGAAACAAGTTTTTTTTTTTTTTTTTATAGCACCATCAATGTACGTAGTGCTTTATATACAGTGTGTACATTAAGATCAGTCCCTGTCCTCAAGGAGCTTACAATCAGTCCCTAACTCATGTTCATTCGTACACATACTATAGTCAATTTAGACAGGAGGCAGGCGCCAGTTAGTTTACCAGCATGTCTTTAGAGTGTTGGAGGAAACCGGAGTACCCAGAGGAAACCCGCGCAGGCACAGGGAGAACATGCAAACTCCAGGCAGGTAGTGCTGCGTTTTGGTTTCTAACCAACGACCCTAGTGCTGCTAGGCAGAAGTGCTAACCACATAGCCACTGTGCTGCCCAGAAACAAGGTTTTGAGTTTTAAATAGAGGTCGACCGATATGGGTTTTTCTCTGGCCAATGCCGATGCCGATATTTAGAAATCGCGGTGGCCGATATGTGATGCCGATTTTTTTTTTTGGGCCGATATATTAGGCCAATTTTTTTTTTTTTTTTTATCCTTCATCTCATAAAATTTAACAGTTACGCCCCTTTCACACTGGGGCGTTTTTCAGGCGCTTTTTCTCTAAAAATAGCGCCTGTAAAGTGCCTGTAAAACGGCTCCCCTGCAGTCTCAGTGTGATATCCCGAGTGCTTTCACACTGAGGCAATGCGCTGGCAGGATGTTAAAAAAAAGTCCTGCAAGCAGCATCTTTGGAGCGGTGTATACCACCACTCCTGCCCATTGAAATGAATGCGCACCGCTGCCAAAGCGCCTGCCAAGCGTTTTCGGCAGCGGCGCTTCAGGGGCGCATTTAACCCCTTCCTCGGCTGCTAGCAGCCGAATAGCGCCGCTAAAATTACGGTAAAGCGCCGCTAAAACTAGCAGCGTTTTACCGTCAACGCATGCCCGCTCCAGTGTGAAAGCAGCCTTAAGTGATACAGAAAATTTTTTACATTTAAACATTTATTAAACAAAACAAACCTCCAATCAGTTCACTTGTATGTACAATTTAGATAAAAAAAAAATATATACAAAAAAAAAAACTATCTTAAAAATAAATATACAAAAACAGGTAATCAAAACTTTTGGATGAAAAAAATGGGCTAACTTTACTGCTTAGTTTTAAAAAAAAAATTTATTAGTGTATTTAAAAAAAAAAAATTGCATTTGAAAGGCCGCTGCGCAAATACCGTGTGACATAAAATATTGCAACAACCGCTATTTTATTCCCTAGGGTCTCTGCTAAAAAAAAAAAAAAAAAATATATATATATATATATATATATATATATATATATATATATATATATATATATATATATATATTATAATATAATATAATATAATATAATGTTTGGGGGTTCTAAGTGATTTTCTAGCAGAAAATACAGGATTTTTACTTGTAAGCAACAAATGTCAACAAATATCGGTCGACCTCTAATTTTAAATATATTGACAACATTGGAAAGTTCATCTTCTACTTGTTATACAGCACAGCCTACACAGTTTGTTACTTATCGAGGCAACAATGTCCCTTTGGTTGGTACCCCGATAATCTGAGAACCTCTACTTGTGGTGTAGGAGAGTTGTTCCCAGTCAAACCCACTGCAGCCTCCTTCTAAAATAAAATTGGAATCACAAAGTAGGCTACCATCAAATCAGGTTGGTTATTTTTTTGCGTCTGTCTTTAAGGTGGGAAGGCAAATCATACTTTGCGTGACTAGTACACTAATGATGAATTTTTGTAAAAGAAACGTTTGGAAAGAAATGTCTTATTTGCTTGTGTTTCCATTTCTATATTTTACTGTCTAGTTTCCTGTTTGTACAGATTGAAATGCAAAAATATTAATTTAAATGTGTTGACACTATTAAGCCTCTTGCACATGATACTCCTGTTTGAGCATCTACTTTTTCAAACTGTTTTTTTATTTTTTTGTATGTATTTACGTGCATTTTCCCATACATGCGTTTGTGCTATTTGGCGAAAACGTATTCTCGCGTTCTCCTTCTGCACAATATGTAAATGGACATTGCACACATTTGGGCGCATTCGCGCATATTAGTTGCGTGCATGAGGCGTAAATTACTGTCCAAAAAAGCATATTTTTAATTTTTTTTTTTTCCAAAAGAATGCACGGCGCTTGTTTACGTGTTTACGTGCATAGGCACATTACAATTAATGGGCTGTATTTTAGCTCTCCTGAGCTTTTTCAAGCTGCAGTGTGCAAGAGGCCTTATGCCCTGTACACATGATTGGACATTGATCGGACATTCCGACAACAAAATCCATGGATTTTTTCCGACCGATGTTGGTCGGAAACTTGTCTTGCATACACACGGCCACACAAAGTTGTCGGAAAATCCGATTGTTCTGAACGCGGTGACGTAAAACACGTACGTCGGGACTATAAACGGGGCAGTAGTCAATAGCTTTCGTCTCTTAATTTATTCTGACCATGCGTGGCACTTTGTGCGTCGGATTTGTGTACATACGATCAGAATTTAACCGATCGGATTTTGTTGTCAGAAAATTTTATAGCCTGCTCTCAAACTTTGTGTGTCGGAAATTCCGATGGAAAAAGTCCAATGAAGCCCACACACGATCGGAATTTCCGACAACACAATCCGATCGCACTTTTTCCGTCGGAAAATTCCACCGTGTGTACAGGGCATAAGAGTCTCAGAATATGGAAAGCAGGGTGACATCGCTGAAATTGCTGGTACTTCCAAATATTTTTGGTCTGGTCTAGTTTTTCTTTTTATTCATTCTGCCAGTGGGGAATTATCAGTGTACATAACCTGACGTAACTGATTTTTGTTATTTCAGAGGTTCCAGCGCAGAATGGCAGCACTTCAACAAACCCTCCAGAAGAAGAAAGCGTCTCGTTTCATAAGCTGTCCTATTTGGGCCACATGAAGGTTTCGGCTCCACGCAGTGAGACGGAGGCTGTTCGGGCAATGGCCTCAATGAGAGCAACTTGTTCGTCTGCTGTCACTGTCACTCTCTATGTACCCAATGTTCCTGAGGGTTCTGTCAGGTGAGCTTAGCATATCATTCCCTACTGAGAACCTTCCCATCCAGTGGGGCTGCTGAACAAAAGCTGAAGCTGATAACTAGAGCAGATCTTAATTGTTGACCTACATTGACCAGTCGGGTTCCTTGTTGCTTCTTAACACCTTCCCGCCCAGCCTATAGTAAAATGGCGGCCAGGCCGGTTCACTGTACTTTGAGGACGTCATATGACACCCCCCAGAACATGCCTTTCAGCCGATGACTGACTGCACCGACCCGCTGGCAGTGTCATGTGATCACTACGACCAATCACAGCAGATCACATGACAATTGTAAATATCAGATGGCTTATTTCATGCCATCCGTTGTATACAATTGTGTTGCTAGCTGTGATTGGTCAGAGTGATAACATGGTACATAAAAGGCCAATCACAGCCCATCTGTACCATGTGATTAGCTTTGACCAATCACAGCTAATCACAACAAAAGAGAGAACCTGTTTCAGTCAGTAAAAATGGTTGCTTTTACCAATGAAATTCATTGATATATGCAATCATAATGTGTGTAAAAAAAAAAATTAATAAAATCCTGATCTTTTCCCCAAAGTAGTACAGTGTTACTATGATAACGCTGTACAGTGCATCCGAAAAGTATTCACAGCGCTTCACTTTTTCCACATTTTATTATGTAGCAGCCTTTTTCCAAACTGGATTAAATTCATTATTTTTCTCAAAATTCTACAAACAGTACCCCATAATGACAATGTGAACAAAGCTTGTTTGAAATCTTTGCAAATCTATTAAAAAAAAAAAAAAAAATCACAATTACATAAGTATTCACTTAGTCGTTACAATGACACTCAAAATTGAGCTCAGGTGCATCCTGTTTCCACTGAGTTTCTACAACTTGATTGGAGTCCACCTGTGCTAAATGTAGTTGATTGGACATGATTTGGAAAGGCACACGCCTGTCTATATAAGGTCCCACACCTAACAGTGCATGTCAGAGCACAAACCAAGACATGAAGTTCAAGATTTTGTCTGTAGACCCCCGAGACAGGATTGTATGGAGGCACAGATCTGGGGAAGGGTACAGAAAAATTCTGCAGCATTGAAGGTCCCAATGAGCACTGGCCTCCATCATCTGTAAATAGAAGAAGTTTGGAACCACCAGGCTGCCTGGCCAATCTAAACGATTGGAGAAGAAGGGCCTTAGTCAGGGAGGTAACCAAGAACCCGATGGTCATTCTGACAAAGCTCCAGCGTTTTTTCTGTGAAGAGAGGAGAATTTTCCAGAAGAACAACCATCTCTGCAGCACTCCACCAAGCAGGCCTTTATGGAAGAGTGGCCAGACGGAAGCCACTCCTCAGTAAAAGGCACATGACGGCCCGCCTGGAGTTTGCCAAAAGGATCCTGAAGGACTCGCAGACCATGAGAAACAAAAATCTTTTGTTTGATGAAACAAAGATTGAACTCTTTGACTTTAATGGCAAGCGTCATGTCTGGAGGAAACCAGGCATCACTGATCACCTTGCCAATACCATCCCTACAGTGAAGCATGGTGGTGGCAGCATCATGCTGTGGGGATGTTTTTCAGCGGCAGGAAATTTGAGACTAGTCAGGATTGAGGGAAAGGTGAATGCAGAAAACCTGCTCCAGAGCACTCTGGACCTCAGACTGGGGCAGAGGACAATGACCCTAAGCACACAGCCAAAATAACAAAGGAGTGGCTACAGGACAACTCTGTAAATGTCCTTGAGTGGTATAGCCAGAGCCCACACTTAAACCTGATAACCTGATTGAGCATCTTTGGAGAGATCTGTAAATGACTGTGCACCAACGCTGCCCATCCAATCTGATAGAGCTTGAGAGGTCCTGCAAAGAAGAATGGGAGAAACTGCCCAAAAATAGGTGTGCCAAGCTTGTAGCTTTGGTGCAACCAATTACCTTCAGAAGTCACATAATTAGTGAAATGATGTTTACCTGTGTGCAATTTAAGTGTCACATGATCTGTCATTACATATACACACCTTTTTGAAAGGCCCCAGAGGCTGCAACACCTAAGCAAGAGGCACCACTAACCAAACACTGCCATGAAGACCAAACAAGTAAGGGACAATGTTGTTGAGAAGTACAAGTCAGGGTTAGGTTATAAAAAAATATCCAAATCTTTGATGATCCCTAGGAGCACCATCAAATCTATCATAACCAAATGGAAAGAACATGGCACAACAGCAAACCTGCCAAGAGAAGGCCGCACACCAAAACTCATGGACCGGGCAAGGAGGGCATTAATCAGAGAGGCAGCACAGAGACCTAAGGTAACCCTGGAGGAGCTGCAGAGTTCCACAGCAGAGACTGGAGTATCTGTACACGCTCCATAGAGTTGGGCTTTATGGCAGAGTGGCCAGAAGAAAGACATTACTTTCAGCAAAAAACAAAATGGCACGTTCTGAGCTTGCGAAAAGGCATGTGGGAGACTCCCAAAATGTATGGAGGAAGGTGCTGTGGTCTGATGAGACTAAAATTGAACTTTTTGGCCATCAACGAAAACTCCTTGTCTGGCGCAAACCCAACACATCACATCACCCAAAGAACACCCACAGTGAAACATGGTGGTGGCAGCATCATGCTGTGGGGATGTTTTTCAGCGGTCGGGACTGGGAAACTGGTCAAGGTTGAGGGAAAGATGGATGGTGCTAAATACAGGGATATTCTTGAGCAAAACCTGTACACTGTGGGTGATTTGAGGCTAGGACGGAGGTTCAACTTCCAGCAGGACAATGACCCCAAACACACTGCTAAAGAAACACTTGAGTGGTTTAAGGGGAAACATGTAAATGTGTTGGAATGCCCTAGTCAAAGCCCAGACCTCAATCTAATAGAAAATCTGTGGTCAGACTTAAAGATTGCTGTTCACAAGCACAAACCATCCAACTTGAAGGAGCTGGAGCAGTTTTGCAAGGAGGAATGGGCAAAAATCCCAGTGGTAAGATGTGGCAAGCTCATAGAGACTTATCCAAAGCAACTTGGAGCTGTTATAGCTGCAAAAGGTGGCTCTACAAAGTATTGACTTTAGGGGGGTGAATAGTTATGCACATTGACCCTTTTCTGTTATTTTGCCTTATTTGTTGTTTGCTTCACAATAAAAAAAAAAATCTTCAAAGTTGTGGACATGTTCTGTAAATTAAATGATGCAAATCCTCAAACAATCCATGTTAATTCTAGTTTGTGAAGCAACAAATATATATAGATATATCGATATATAGATTATAGAGATAGAGATAGAGATACAGTATATAGATAGAGATACAGTATATAGATAGAGATACAGTATATAGATAGAGATACAGTATATAGATAGAGATACAGTATATAGATAGAGATACAGTATATAGATAGAGATACAGTATATAGATAGAGATAGAGATACAGTATATAGATAGAGATATATAGATAGAGATGTAGAGATAGATATATATATATATAGATATATATTTATTTGGGCTGGGGAAAAAATCGATTTGAGTCTGGAATCGAGTTGAGAGGTCAAATCGATTCAAATTTTCACCAAATCAATTTTTTTCGATTTTTTTTTTTTTTTTTTTTTTTTTTTTTTTTTACCAGGACCAACGCTGACACATATACATACTGACAGCCACTGCTGGTGGCTGTCAGTATACAATAGAACAGCAGGAGATCCATCCATTTGCGCTGTATAGCTTGGATGGGGGAAACCTTTTTAGATTTTATTTTATTTTTTTATGTCCAGCTTGCAAGCTGAATGAAAAAAAAAAATCTATGTGTGCATGACCAGCCTTAACCCCCTTCACGCCGACATTACGCAAATATATGTTCTCGATTTGAAGGGGTTATGCTGGGGTAATGCTACAGCTGCAGGCATTACCTCAGTACTGTTTTGGTAGGGGTTCAGTGGTGTTTACACATGGCCAGTATTCCGTATGGTGGTGCTTGAGGCATGCATCCATGATCTGTGATTATATGGACTAAAGGGATAGAGGTGTGATGGGGAACCCAATACTCAAGCTTAGCACAGTTTACGGAATTTTAATTTAATTTTAAGTGTTTTTTTTTCAGAATAATGGACCAATCCACAAATTCAGAAATCGCCTCATTCCCAATCTACAAAGTTTTGTTCTGTGTGCGAGGGAGAGATGGGACATCAGAGTGTGACTGCTTCGCATTCACATCAAGAGAACTGGACACCGATGACTTTCACATCCATGTGTTTAGCTGTGAGATCAAAGAGGCGGTGAGTGCTTCAGTTCCCTGATGTTTACACATCTTAAGATTATTTAAAATGGAGTGCATGTTAACATGTTATTTTGTTTAAATAATTTTGTTGATATTCATTTTTGTTTCTGCCGATATAAAATCCAATTATAATATAAAAATATGAAATCTAAATTCTATATTTTAGCAATTAACTTTCAAAATGGTGAGCCTGATTTAAAAGCATATACAAACGCTGCTGAGGTCAGCGATGGCTCTGAACTGGCTCAGTTTAGTAAAGCCGGCAGGTACTAGCTGCACCCAAGTTGATCGATTGATCTACTTGGGAACAACCAGTTTGTCATATTTTTCATACGATTATTGCCACTGTGTGTTCTCCTGGCAGAGAAGGCTCCCTGCACCCCCCTGCCGGCTGAACACAATAGCTCTGTGGGTTGGACTTCCCAACAACACTCTCGCCTGTGGTCGCAGGAAAGAAAATCGTACAGTCTATGGCTGGTTTAAGGCTAGACTAGCAATAGTTTAAAAAGACCCAAACACCAACTTAAAAAATTGCAGATAAGCGCACATAGAAATCAGGTATTTTAAATGCATACTTGCATTGTTTTTTCTTTCCATTAATTATTTTCTGTTCACATGCAATGTGCCTTTGCACTTGTAGGAAAAACTGACTAGTCAATTCTAGGGGTGCAACGGATCGTCATCGATCCGTGATCCGATCCGCGGAGGTTGATCCGTACAGGACAACCGCGATCCGCGGAGCGCTCTGTGGCCTCGGCCATAGGAAAGGCCGCGGCTTTAGTCTAGCTCCGGAGCGGCGGCCATCTTGGTACACCCGGCGGCCGTTTAGCACGTGATCGCTCCGTCATGACTCCGGTTCCTCTCTCCCCTCTGTGTACTGATCTTTACAGTGGAGGGGAGAGATTGGATGGCAGCAGTGCCAATACTCTGCAATGCCCTGCCAATACTCTGCAATGCCCTGCCAATACTCTGCAATGCCCTGCCAATACTCTGCAATGCCCTGCCAATACTCTGCAATGCCCTGCCAATACAGTGCAATGCCCTGCCAATACTTTGCAATGCCCTGCCAATACTTTGCAATGCCCTGCCAATACTTTGCAATGCCCTGCCAATACTTTGCAATGCCCTGCCAATACTCTGCAATGCCCTGCCAATACTCTGCAATGCCCTGCCAATACTCTGCAATGCCCTGCCAATACTCTGCAATGCCCTGCTGCAATACTCTGCAATACCCTGCTGCAATGCCCTGCCATTACTCTGCAATGCCCTGCCAATACTCTGCAATGCCCTGACAATACTCTGCAATGCCCTGCCAATACTCTTCCATACCCTGCCAATACTCTTCCATATCCTGACAATACTCTTCCATACCCTGACAATACTCTTCCATACCCTGACAATACTCTTCCATACCCTGACAATACTCTTCCATACCCTGACAATACTCTTCCATACCCTGACAATACTCTTCCATACCCTGACAATACTCTTCCATACCCTGACAATACTCTGCCATACCCTGACAATACTCTTCCATACCCTGCCAATACTCTGCCATACCCTGCCAATACTCTGCCATACCCCGCCAATACTCTGCCAATATACCCGCCAATACCCTGCCAATATACCCGCCAATACCCTGCCAATATACCCGCCAATAGTACTCTGCGAATATCCCCAATACCCTTCCAATATACCCTGCCAATACCCTGCCAATACCCTGCCAATACCCTGCCAATAGGGAGATTGTGGATATTACACTGGGGGATATTTTTTTTTTTTGTTGATCCGAAAATGATCCGAACCGTGACTCCTGATCCGAGGAACGATCCGAACCGTGAGTTTTTTGATCCGTTGCACCCCTAGTCAATTCTCTAGCACAGTCCCCTTCTTCTTTGCATGTCATAGCCTTCCTCTGTTCTGGGAGTGTCCAATTACTCTTAGTGCTGGCCCAACTCCTCTGCTCCTCCCTTCAGCTCTCTACATAACCGTTTACGTAGCTGCTAGGGGAGGAGCATACTATAGAGCATTACTTGAGTACTTCTACATACTCAGAAGTGTGGGGTATTTCCTTCAGCTCCCAATACTGAATGTGGTAATGAAGTAAACATGAGTATACTGTTTTCTCCTGTTACTTTGTGTTGAGTGGACAGAGCACGGGTTTGGGTTAAAAAAAATTTTTTTGTTGCCCATTGAGGAACACAGGAAGTCTTAAACCTTCAAGTTTTGCAAGAGGATTGAATGTTGTTAAACAATAAAAAAAACTGTAGGCCTTCCCTCCCAGCTGAAGTTTCTAATAGGTTCATGCAGGTGTTTATATCCTAAAGGACCCTGTTTTCCAATTCTGATCAGAGGCTGCAAGTGCAATATCGCACCTTCTCAGAAAATTATATATCTGATTTTATCTGCGGCCTTAGCATCTTCTGAGCAATTGACCACAGAGACTCTGCCCGAGCAACAAGACAGGACATAGGGATTACCAACTGTGAACTTGTCAGTTGGGCTTCTGGGGGGGGGGGGGGGGGGGGGGGGGGGGGGGGGGGGGGGGGGGGAGGGCAAATGGCTTATAGGTATGACAATAAAGTTATTAAACATTTTACAAAGCTACAGGTTTTTTTTGACATTTTTTATTATTATCTATGTTTACTGGACTACATAGGCTATTTTGTGGGTTGAACTTGGCCTTTAACAAGGCAGCTGAGGGTGACTACCATACCAGTTAAGGACTGCCATTCCAGAACCATGTTGTCATTGGAAGGTCCCATTTAAGATCTGATTTTGGCTGTAAGTTTTCTAAGCCAAACCAGGTCTGTTTTGGTCCAAATTCCTTTAAAAGGACCCTAACTGCTGCTACGAATAATTGTATGAAACTGATGCCTGTGCGGCTAAACTTAAGCTGTAATGGCATGTTAGAAGACTTCCAGCTTATTTCTTGTCCGTACATATGCATAGGGCCTTTTGGCTAAAGTACTGGACTGTGCAACTTTCTTGTAAGAAGCAATTTATCTGCATGGCCTTCAAGAAACAATGTCTCTATGCACTCGCTTTGGGTGCTATTGTCAAGGTTGCTGCTGAAAGCCTAAAGGAAGAAGCACACTGCTAAATCATCTCCATCTATTCCTGCCATGAACTTTCTTTCACTTCAGCTCATCATAAGGCCCTCCCCAAGGGTGACTTTGTTCCCTGCCCTCAGTTTCTTACCTCAAACCTCCCTGCATTTCCTCAATCACTTTTCAGTTTCAATTGGGCACTCTCTGGATTTCTGGACAAAGGGGTCATAGCCCAAGCCCCTGCTGCAGGAAGGTTTGGAAATGTGTGCCAAACTTTTTGGCTTGCTAATGCTTCCTGCATTTTGCTGTTGGATCTTGCACTACTAGTTCATGCCCTTTCCATTTGGTCAGTATTCTGCACCTCGAATGTTCATCAAGGTACTGGCTCAATTATTGGCCCTGTTGTTTTCTCAGGGTATTCTCATTTTGGGATATTTGGATGCGCTCCTATTGAGGGTAAAAGATGGCTAGGGCTCTGGAGGGCAATGTGTCTTTGACTGTTCAGACATTGCAGAGGTTATGATGGATACTGAACCCTCAGAAACTGCCGCTGGTTCCGAATAATCGTTTGGAGTTTCTGGGGCTGCTCTGTGCCAGAGTGTTCCTTTCCTCGGGAAAAAATTCAAACGAATCAGTCTCAAGTTTGTACTCATTCCCAGTGTAGGCAGTGCGCTGGCAGATGTCCACAGTTGACAGCATCTGGACCTAGAAGAGTGGTTTCTGCAACCAGAGGTGTGTCAGAACCTGTGTCCCTTGAAAGGGATGCCAGAATTAGACCTCCTGGTTCAACAGACTTGAGAGGTTTGTATGCAGTTCCAGGGATCCTCTGGTAGGAGCAGTGCATGTTCTAATGCCTTTTGAGTCCTCCTGTAGGCAGTGCTATAACACAAAGGTTTAAGAATTCCTGTGTCCCTCAGTGGACTATATGTTTATATTTCAAATCCTGCCAATATCCACTACACTTCCATATTACCAGTAACTTTTTGGCGGACATCCTAGTGATCAGATTTAATGAATTTGACATTTCCTAAACAAAATTTAGCTAAGAATATTAATGCAACCCTTGTGCGATTTGCTTGAATGAGGAAGTCACGCAAGAGGAAATCCTCTTGATACTAAATAGATAAAAACTTAGGTCACTTGGTCTAGGTGGTTAACCATCTGCTGCTTATATTAAGAAATTCTAATATATTTTAGTAACAAGTCTACTTGCAGTCATATTTTGAAGAAATTGCTGAGCACTAAAACATTTCTTTCAGTTCTAATTTCTGTCAGATCTAAACCAGATTAGGGTACCTTATTTTTTATTTTATTTATTTCAGTTACTTATATAGCGCCGTCAATTTACGCAGAGCTTTACATATACATTGTACATTCACATCAGTCTCTACCCTCAAGGAGCTTACAATCTAAGGTTCCTAACTCACATTCATACATACTAGGGACAATTTAGACAGGATCCAATTAACCTACCAGCATGTCTTTGAAGTGTGGGAGGAAACCGGAGTACCCGGAGGAAACCCACGCAGGCACAGGGAGAACCTGCAAACTCCAGGCAGGTAGTGTTGTGGTTGGGTTTCGAACTTATTCTCTAGAATTACAAAATCTTATAGGTTTATTTAGTAAAGCTAAAGGTGCAAAATGCAGTAATCTTTACCAACCAATCAGAATTGGTTGAACTTGCCCCAAACTGTGTTTTCTTTTTAAAACTTTGCTTTCTTGCACTCTCCTCTTGAATGAGCCCATAAATGTTTAAATCAATTAGACAAAAGCAGTGTACTAAATGCAGTGCTACCTCCTTCTACAGTCTCTGACATATAGCAAAGAGAGACAGACTAATGTATTGGGGAGATTTCTCTTTACTCCATGTCCCATAGCCACTAGGGTCACCAGAACTAGTTTTCCCATTGCATGATTCCTCCTATTCCTGTTCTGGTGACTACCAAAAATTTAAGACTTTTTTGAAGAAAGTGAATAATACGTACACGCCAGTAAAGGTAGAATGGGGGCGTTTACAGATTTCTGTAAATGAATGAATTACAAGTACCAACATCCTTTGCGGCTGTCGGTTTGTAGTTCTCAATGAACTACCATGGCGCTCTTGAGCTCTGTAGTAGTTTATTCAGACTTCCTGTCCATGTGAAACTGCCTGCCCGTACAATGTACAGGCAGACGGCTCACACTGACGGTCTGCAGGAGCGCTGCATGGCGTCAGCAATCTGCTGATTTGCTGGTACAGTGCTTTCCAGGCTCCTGGGAAAAAATAAATAAAAATAATAATAAAGGACCAGAGCTCGCCAGTCTGGAGGGAAGACCGGGTGAAGATGTAGGCCCTGTCAGCGGTGATAGCATGCCACTGGAGGGCTTCATTTTAGTGTAAGTTTCACATAATGTGCCATTATGCGATGCATATTAGCACATTATAACTTTGTCTTGCAGGTTTTTAAAAAAAAAAATGCTGGCGGTTTACTATCGCTTCAAAGCTTAGATACATAGGCTAAATTTAGCAGTCTCAGATATGTTGGTTAACCTGGCTATAACTGACTAATCTGTCCGCCTCAAAAACTTTAAGTACATATAAGGCTTTTATGTGTCGCACAAAAATGTTTCTGACAATTGCAGTATTAAAAAGAGGCAGTCTTTGGGCTACGATGCCATCTGCAGGCTAATAGCTTATTTTGTAAATTAAGCCTCAAGCCTGCATGTGATCGCTGTCCTGTCTGACTTAATTGTCTGATGATCAGTGACCACTCTAATTTGTTTCTAATTGTTTGTGGGTCTAACTGACAGTGAATACAGAGTCTGGCAACTAGCAGCTACACACAGTGTCAGCTGCTTCCTTTTAAACCGGAAGGGGAAATAGATAATAGTAAATACGAAGGCAAAACCTTTTAAAATTTTGGATAGAATTTAAAACCTTAGGTTTTTTTTTTTTTTACCATTTGTATTCCGTTGGGGAGATTTCCCTTCACGTCCTGTCCCGTAGCCAAAACAGGAAGTGAGAGGAAATGCCTCCAAAGTGAGGGAATCCTTGGTTGTCCCCAGTGGAAGATTTCCCCTCTATTACTGTTCTGTGGACAACCCAAAATTTGTGATTTTTTTCTTTCAGTTTTACACTTCGTGATAGCGGTAAGCGCAAATGGAGGGGGTGAGGGTCGCTCTAATGGGAGCACAGACAGCAATAAGAACTTGACAGATGTTCTAATCCCTCTCCATCCTATCCAAAAACGTAAAAAAACAAAAGCCTATGATTATACTTTATACTTTAGCATTCCTCTAGCAAAGGGCATCATGCAGGGGGACACTTGCTTAACCACTTCCCGCCCAATGACGTCATATGACTTTGAGTGGGGATATCTGAATGATGCCTGCAGCTACATGCATCATTCAGATATCTTCTTTTAGAGCCGGCGATTCCCCGCACCTTAAGAACAGTTATAGCGGCTGTTTAGCCGCTTGATCGTTCTTACAGGCAGCGGGAGGGGATGTCCCCCTTTCCGGTGCGTTTCCCAGATTGCCCGTACAGTCTGCAGGAGGGGAGAAGGAATCGTCCATGCCGGAAGTTTACCATAGAAAATCCAGCGGGCCAGATGGCCCCTGGACGTCTCTATGATCTTTTGGAGGCAGGGTGCGATGTTATGACGTCACGCTCGGCCTCTGCATTTGAAAAAATGCAGCCACCTTGGCTGGGGGTTCTGAGTAATTTTCTAGCAAACAAATTATAATTTTTACATGTAGGAGCGAAGTGTCAGAATTGGCCTGGGTAGCAAGTAAATAGTGAAAAAAGGTAAGGTAATTGGTACAAACAGGACGATATATTGTTGTGCCCTTTAGTGCCTGAAAAACGCCTCCATTGTGAAAGGGGTCTTCGTGTTTGTGTGTGCACTCCATCTGCAGCTGTACATCAGTTTTCTGGTGACCACAGCAGAATGTGCCTGTACACTGTGCTTTGGCAGGGTTACTTGTAGTACAACTCTGGGTGCGTAGGAAAGAGTGACAACCCTGCAGTCAAGCTGTAGGAAGTGTTGTCACTCTAGGAATGTGGATAGACCTTATGCCGCGTACACACAGGCTGGCTTTTCGACGGACTTGCCTACACACGATCAACCAAAGTCCAATGGATTTGTACGTGATGACGTACGACCGGACGATAATATGGAAGTTCATAGCCAGTAGCCAATAGCTGCCCTAGCGTCGGTTTGTGTCTGTCGGACTAACATACAGACGAGCTGACTTTTCGACCGGACTCGAGTCCGTCGGAAAGATTTGAAACTTGTTTTATTTCTAGGACCATTGGTCTTTTGGGAAAAAAAAGTCTGCTGGAGCCCACACACGGTCGAATTGTCCGACAGAGTCTGGTCCGCCGGACCTAGTCCGTCGAAAAGTCCGCTCGTGTGTACACTGCATTACACGCACACGTGCAACAAAATATTTGGTAAAGTGTTTGGGTGAAGTTACAGTTGAAAGAAATCTGCGATTTTCCTATTCAAGGCAAAGGAACAGCTTCATTCAATAGTCTCCCAACCCCTGCTTAAAAAATGATGCTGCTATAAACTGTTTTACTCCAATCGTTATGATTAATTTGTTTTGCAATTTCCAGCAGATAGTTCTGTAATATTAGTCTGTCAGAGAGGTGGTTGCACAAAACTGTCATGAAATTTAAGTACCATATCTGTGGTTTTCTTCTTGAATATTTGAACAAAAAGGAGATGTGAAAGAAAAGTGTTCTCTTTTTTTTTTTTTTTTACACTGTATGGTAACTGAGAGCTAAAGCTGGTGTATAGTATTTTTTGAGTAACATTGCTTAGAGAGTACTTTACACCAAAATCTCTGCTATAATATAAAAACATAGATGTTAGTGCTGCAGATGAAGGTGACCCTACACCACAGAATCCAATCTGTGGGCCCAGAGCTGACTTTCCTTCATTTTTGTCCAATCAGAAGTGGAAGATGTGTGCAAGTTCCACTGGAGACCACGGAACCTCACCTTGCTGCCCACTTCAGATTGGGGAAAATCAATACTAAAATGAAACCAAAGAAGGTGCACTGGCTTAGTGCATTATGCTGTGATCCTTTTTTTTTTTTTTTTTTGGTGCCGAAACCCGGGAACGAACCTTGCTGTGATCCTTTTTAATATTAAAAGCAGATACAAATGTTCTCAGAAAAGTACACAAACACACGCATGTATAACTATCTAGTCCCAAAACTGTATCACATGTATCCAGAGGGGCATAGCCTACATGTTTCTAGGGCAAAGCCCTTGAAAATAGTGACAATGCCCTGTGAGTAGGCACTGCTGTGTCACACAGTTTACCGTGCCTACCATCTGAACTACAAAGGTGCTAAGAGGAGGAGCTTCAGGAGGCGGGGTCAGTACAGGAATCGCAGCCTACCCAGTTGCCTACCTGCGGCGTCTTACACATGTCCATGAAAACACCTCCTTTGTACACAAGGCGTCTCCTGTACGTCCTGCAGTTTTTTATCTCCCCTGCTCTCCTGTGCGCAGTCCTGTAAGTCCTGGTGTCTGTAGAAGATCCTATGACCGGGAGACAGTCGTAATGGGGCGTTCACACGGTCGGACTTTTCGGCTACAAAAGTCCGACAGCCTGTCCGACAGACTTTCGACGGACTTTTGGCAGACTTTTGGCGGACTTGCCGCGGACTTGCGGCAGACTTTCTTACGAACGGACTTGCCTACATACGATCACACAAAAGTCCGACGGATTCGTACGTGATGACGTACACCAGACTAAAATAAGGAAGTCGATAGCCAGTAGCCAATAGCTGCCCTAGCGTGGGTTTTTGTCCGTCGGACTAGCACACAGCATGAAGCATGTTTCAAATCTAAAGTCCGTCAGATTTGAGGCTGCAAAAGTCCGCTGAAAGTCCACACACGATCGGATTGTCAGCCAGCTTTAGTCCGTCGGCGTCCGTCGGACTTTTGTACACGAAAAGTCCGACCGTGTGTACGCGGCATAAGTCTTTCTCGTGAGAAATCGGTGTAACATTTTCAACCAAAACAAAAGTAACCCACAGCTGTCTTATCTCCTGTGATAAGTGAGAGAGCTGCAGCTGACATAAAAATGTTTATTGTGTGCACAGGGAATTAACTCTTAAGTTACCGGGACATGCCCTTATTTTACTACTTAACCATTCATTTCGACCTTCATAACAATTTCATCTCCTGTTCCATGTTTCTATTTTAAATTATTTGCTGGAAAAAAATATTATAACGCACATACAGGATTTACTGTTAAAAATATATGGTTTAGGGTATATCTATTTTATCTTAAATCAGTAAGAACTTTTAATTCCTGATGCATTATGAGAAAAATAAAATCTAAAAAAAGTAAATAAATACATTTCATTTCTTTTGTAAATTACTTTAACATGCTTTGTACCAAAAATGTTGTTTTAATGTTGTAGTAAATAGAACAAGCAGCAGAATAAAATGTATGTTTTCCCCACATTAATGGTACTTGTGTTCAAAATATTACCGATCAAACTTAGATCTAAGATCTAAGGCTAAGATCGAACATGAAAGACGCATAGCGGAGGAGAGCAAAAAAAATCCCAAGAAATTCTTTAAGTATGTAAACAGTAAAAAAGGGAGGACAGACCATATTGGCCGCATAAAGAAAGAGGAAGGACATCTGGTTACAAAGGATGGGGAGATGGCAAAGGTATTGAATTTATTTTTCTCCTCAGTCTTCACGAGTGAATCGGGGGGCTTCAGTAACCAAAACTGCAGTGTTTATCCTTATGACACAACACAGGAAGCACCTCCATGGTTAACAGAGGATAGAATTAAAATTAGACTTGAGAAACTCAACATTAATAAATCACTGGGACCAGATGGCTTGCATCCGAGGGTACCTGGGGAACTCAGTCAAGTGATTGCCAGACCGTTGTTCCTAATTTTTACAGACAGTCTACTGACTGGAATGGTACCAGCTGATTGGAGAAAAGCCAATGTAGCACCAATATTTAAAAAGGGCCCAAAATACATCCCTGGGAATTACAGACCAGTTAGCCTAACATCAATAGTATGTAAACTCTTGGAGGGGATGATAAGGGACTATATACAAGATTTTAGTAATAAGAACGGTATCATTAGCAGTAATCGGCATGGATTCATGAAGAATCGTTCTTGCCAAACCAATCTATTAACCTTCTATGAGGAGGTGAGTTGGCATCTAGATAAAGGAAGGCTCGTAGACGTGGTGTATCTGGATTTTGCAAAAGCATTTGACACAGTTCCCCATAAACGTTTACTGTACAAAATAAGGTCCGTTGGCATGGACCATAGGGTGAGTACATGGATTGAAAACTGGCTACAAGGGCGAGTTCAGAGGGTGGTGATAAATGGGGAGTACTTGGAATGGTCAGGGGTGGGTAGTGGGGTCCCCCAGGGTTCTGTGCTGGGACCAATCCTATTTAATTTGTTCATAAACGACCTGAAGGATGGGATAAACAGTTCAATCTCTGTATTTGCAGATGATACTAAGCAGGGCAATAACTTCTCCGCAGGACGTGGAAACCTTGCAAAAATATCTGAACAAATGAATGGGGTGGGCAACTACATGGCACATGGGGTTCAATGTAGAAAAATGTAAAATAATGCATTTGGGTGGCAAAAATATGAATGCAATCTATACACATGGGGGGAGAACCTCTTGGAGAATCTAGGATGGAAAAGGACCTGGGGGTCCTAGTAGATGAGAATATTGGCATACATTAAAAAGGGGATCAACTCCAGAGATAAAACGATAATTCTCCCACTCTACAAGACTCTGGTCTGGCCGCACCTGGAGTATGCTGTCCAGTTCTGGGCACCAGTCCTCAGGAAGGATGTACTGGAAATGGAGCGAGTACAAAGAAGGGCAACAAAGCTAATAAAGGGTCTGAAGGATCTTAGTTATGAGGAAAGGTTGCGAGCACTGAACTTATTCTCTCTGAAGAAGAGACGCTTGAGAGGGGATATGATTTCAATATATAAATACCATACTGGTGACCCTACAATAGAAATAAAACTTTTTCGCAGAAGAGAGTTTAACAAGACTCGCGGCCACTCATTAAAATTAGAAGAAAAGAGGTTTAACCTTAACCACTTGCCGACCGCCTCACGCCTATATACGTGAGCAGAGCGGCACGGGCAGGCAAAATCACGTACCTGAAACGTGATTGCCTTCCCGCGGGTGGGGGGTCCGATCGGTGCTGCGGTCGGCATTTGGTTGGGAGCGATGACAGACGAGGGGGAGGCCATCCGATCGTGGCCCCCCCCTCGCGATCGCTCCCAGCCAATGACAAACATCCCCTGCCTCTGTATAGTACACAGAGGCAGAGGATGTGATGTCATCTCTCCTCGGTCTGGCAGTTTCCGTTCCAGCGCCGAGGAGAGATGACATGTAAGTGCACCAACACTCACACACAACACAGTAGAACATGCCAGGCATATATTACACCCCCGATCCCCCCCCGATCGCCCCCCGATCCCCTCCCAATCACCCCCCCCCCCTGTCACAAACTGACACCAAGCAGGTTTTTTTTTTTTTTTTTTTTTCCTGATTACTGCATAGTGTCAGTTTGTGACAGTTAGCAGTGGTGGGACAGTTAGTATTACCCCCCTGTAGGTCTAGGGTACCCCCCTTACCCCCCCTAATAAAGTTTTAACCCCTTGATCACCCCCCCTCACCAGTGTCGCTAAGCGATCATTTTTCTGATCGCTGTATTAGTGTCGCTGGTGACGGTAGTTAGGGACGTAAATATTTAGGTTCGCCGTCAGTGTTTTATAGCGACAGGGACCCCCATATACTACCTAATAAATGTTTTAACCCCTTGATGGCCCCCTAGTTAACCCTTTCACCACTGATCACCGTATAACCGTTACGGGTGACGCTGGTTAGTTCGTTTATTTTTTATAGTGTCAGGGCACCCGCCGTTTATTACCGAATAAAGGTTTAGCCCCCTGTAGGTCTAGGGTACCCCCCTTACCCCCCTAATAAAGTTTTAACCCCTTGATCACCCCCTGTCGCCAGTGTCGCTAAGCGATCATTTTTCTGATCGCTGTATTAGTGTCGCTGGTGACGCTAGTTAGGGACGTAAATATTTAGGTTCGCCGTCAGCGTTTTATAGCGACAGGGACCCCCATATACTATCTAATAAATGTTTTAACCCCTTGATGGCCCCCTAGTTAACCCTTTCACCACTGATCACCGTATAACCGTTACGGGTGACGCTGGTTAGTTCGTTTATTTTTTATAGTGTCAGGGCACCCGCCGTTTATTACCGAATAAAGGTTTAGCCCCCTGATCGCCCGGCGGTGATATGCGTCGCCCTAGGCAGCGTCAGATTAGCGCCAGTACCGCGAACACCCACGCACGCACCGTACACGCACCGTACACCTCCCTTAGTGGTATAGTATCTGAACGCATCAATATCTGATCCGATCAGATCTATACTAGCGTCCCCAGCAGTTTAGGGTTCCCAAAAACGCAGTGTTAGCGGGATCAGCCCAGATACCTGCTAGCACCTGCGTTTTGCCCCTCCGCCCGGCCCAGCCCAGTCCAGCCCACCCAAGTGCAGTATCGATCGATCACTGACACTTTTCTTTGTAGCGTTTTGGTGAACTGGCAAGCACCAGCGGCGTAGTACACCCCGGTCGTAGTCAAACCAGCACTGCAGTAACACTTGGTGAATGTTTTGAACGCTACCATGCACTAGTTGAGTATTAGCGTAGGGTACAGCATTGCACAGACTAGGCACACTTTCACAGGGTCTCCCAAGATGCCATCGCATTTTGAGAGACTCGAACCTGGAACCGGTTACAGTTATAAAAGTTACAGTTACAAAAAAAAAGTGTAAAAAAAAAAAAAAACACAAACAAAAATTAAAAAAAATAGTTGTCGTTTTATTGTTCTCTCTCTCTCTATTCTCTCTCTATTGTTCTGCTCTTTTTTACTGTATTCTATTCTGAAATGTTTTATTGTTATTGTTATTGTTATTATGTTTTATCATGTTTGTTTTTCAGGTATGTAATTATTTATACTTTACCGTTTACTGTGCTTTATTGTTAACCATTTTTTTGTCTTCAGGTACGCCATTCACGACTTTGAGTGGTTATACCAGAATGATGCCTGCAGGTTTAGGTATCATCTTGGTATCATTCTTTTTAGCCAGCGGTCGGCTTTCATGTAAAAGCAATCCTAGCGGCTAATTAGCCTCTAGACTGCTTTTACAAGCAGTGGGAGGGAATGCCCCCCCCCCCACCGTCTTCCGTGTTTTTCTCTGGCTCTCCTGTCTCAACAGGGAACCTGAGAATGCAGCCGGTGATTCAGCCAGCTGACCATAGAGCTGATCAGAGACCAGAGTGGCTCCAAACATCTCTATGGCCTAAGAAACCGGAAGCTACGAGCATTTTATGACTTAGATTTCGCCGGATGTAAATAGCGCCATTGGGAAATTGGGGAAGCATTTTATCACACCGATCTTGGTGTGGTCAGATGCTTTGAGGGCAGAGGAGAGATCTAGGGTGTAATAGACCCCAATTTTTTCAAAAAAGAGTACCTGTCACTACCTATTGCTATCATAGGGGATATTTACATTCCCTGAGATAACAATAAAAATGATTTAAAAAAAAAAAAAATGAAAGGAACAGTTTAAAAATAAGATAAAAAAGCAAAAAAAAATAAAGAAAAAAAATAAATAAAAAAAAGCACCCCTGTCGCCCCCTGCTCTCGCGCTAAGGCGAACGCAAGCGGCGGTCTGGCGTCAAACGTAAACAGCAATTGCACCATGCATGTGAGGTATCACCGCGAAGGTCAGATCGAGGGCAGTAATTTTAGCAGTAGACCTCCTCTGTAAATCTAAAGTGGTAACCTGTAAAGGCTTTTAAAGGCTTTTAAAAATGTAGTAATTTTGTTGCCACTGCACGTTTGTGCGCAATTTTAAAGCATGTCATGTTTGGTATCCATGTACTCGGCCTAAGATCATCTTTTTTATTTCATCAAACATTTGGGCAATATAGTGTGTTTTAGTGCATTAAAATTTAAAAAAGTGTGTTTTTTCCCCCAAAAAATGCGTTTGAAAATCGCTGCGCAAATACTGTGTGAAAAAAAAAAATGAAACACCCACCATTTTAATCTGTAGGGCAATTGCTTTAAAATAATATATAATGTTTGGGGGTTCAAAGTAATTTTCTTGCAAAAAAAAATAATTTTTTCATGTAAACAATAAGTGTCAGAAAGGGCTTTGTCTTCAAGTGGTTAGAAGAGTGGGTGATGTGTGACATAAGCTTCTAAATGTTGTGCATAAAATGCCAGGACAGTTCAAACCCCCCCCAAATGACCCCATTTTGGAAAGTAGACACCCCAAGCTATTTGCTGAGAGGCATGTCGAGTCCATGGAATATTTTATATTGTGACACAAGTTGCTGGAAAGAGACAATTTTTTTTTTTTTTTGCACAAAGTTGTCACTAAATGATATATTGCTCAAACATGCCATGGGAATATGTGAAATTACACCCCAAAATAAATTCTGTTGCTTCTCCTGAGTACGGGGATACCACATGTGTGGGACTTTTTGGGAGCCTAGCCGCGCACGGGACCCCGAAAACCAAGCACCGCCTTCAGGCTTTCTAAGGCCGTAAATTTTTGATTTCACTCCTCACTACCTATCACAGTTTCGGAGGCCATGGAATGCCCAGGTGGCACAAACCCCCCCCCAAATTACCCCATTTTGGAAAGTAGACACCCCAAGCTATTTGCTGAGAGGTATAGTGAGTATTTTGCAGACCTCACTTTTTGTCACAAAGTTTTGAAAATTGAAAAAAGAAAAAAAAAAATTTTTCTGGTCTTTCTTCATTTTCAAAAACAAATGACAGCTGCAAAATACTCACCATGCCTCTCAGCAAATAGCTTGGGGTGTCTACTTTCCAAAATGGGGTCATTTGGGGGGGTTTTGTGCCATCTTGGCATTTTATGGCCTTCAAAACTGTGATAGGTAGTGAGGAGTAAAATCAAAAATGTATGCCCTTAGAAATCCTGAAGGTGGTGCTGGGTTTTCGGGGCCCCGTACGCGGCTAGGCTCCCAAAAAGTGCCACACATGTGGTATCCTCGTACTCAGGAGAAGCAGCTGAATGTATTTTGGGGTGCAATTCCACATATGCCCATGGCCTGTGTGAGCAATATATCATTTAGTGACAACTTTTTGTAATTTTTTTTTTTTTTCTTTTTTTTGTCATTATTCAATCACTTGGGACAAAAAAAATGAATATTCAATGGGCTCAACATGCCTCTCAGCAATTTCCTTGGGGTGTCTACTTTCCAAAATGGGGTCATTTGGGGGGGTTTTGTACTGCCCTGCCATTTTAGCACCTCAAGAAATGACATAGGCAGTCAGAAACTAAAAGCTGTGTAAATTCCAGAAAATGTACCCTAGTTTGTAGACGCTATAACTTTTGCGCAAACCAATAAATATACGCTTATTGACATTTTTTTTACCAAAGACATGTGGCCGAATACATTTTGGCCTAAATGTATGACTAAAATTTAGTTTATTGGATTTTTTTTATAACAAAAAGTAGAAAATATCATTTTTTTTCAAAATTTTCAGTCTTTTTCCGTTTATAGCGCAAAAAATAAAAACGGCAGAGGTGATCAAATATCATCAAAAGAAAGCTCTATTTGTGGGAAGAAAAGGACGCAAATTTCGTTTGGGTAGAGCATTGCATGACCGCGCAATTAGCAGTTAAAGCGACGTAGTGCCGAATTGTAAAAAGTGCTCTGGTCAGGAAGGGGGTAAATCCTTCCGGGGCTGAAGTGGTTAAACTACGTAATATGTTCCTTTAAGGTAGTGTACTGTTGGTTCACTTACCTTTTTCCTTAGTTTATCTTTGTAAATGCTTTTTTTTCTGTGTGTGAATTTTCAAATTCCTGTTCCTCCTCAGAAGCTTGCCCCCATCATCCGAGCCGTTCTGGCTGGGGGTTAGTCAGCGTGCTTGACCCCTCCCTTGGGACATGCCTGCGGGGAGACTGTGTGCATTCACAGGCATGGAGGCAGGGGAGCCGCAGGCGTGTCTAAGATGCTGTAGCTCCGCCTCCCGTGCTTTGCTATTGTAATCTGAATGACCATCTCAGCACAGCCTCGCCTTTACTCCGCCCCCTTTTTTTTGCTAAAGTGGAAGTGTGGCTCAGGTTCGTCGTCACACAACGAAAAAGCAGCACTGCGGATTCGCGATGCTAGGGGGTAAGTAATATTTCAACAAAATAAAGCATTGAGACATGGGTAGTTGGGGGAGTTTGCTTTGAAAATTAAAAACCAACAAGTGAAAAAAAAAAAATGAGGAAGCACATATATAACTTTTTTAACAGTAGCGTGCAAAGAAAAATAGTTAACATTTATAAATGTGTCCAACTAAATATAATCATAAATAAATGTCCATGAGAAAAAAAATGTGAAAATATCTTGCAATTCCACACGAAATATAAATGACAGTCCTCTTGAAAAGTGCAAAAAACTGATAAAATAACACCAATGCCTCCACCACAGTGATAAGTGGGAGTTGAGCTCCCTTAGGAAACAGGCTCACCAGATGCTGTTGCCATTCACTCTCGTGTCATTTACTCTTGTGTTTGTCAAATGTACTCAGAAATTGAATTAAAGAGCCGCTGTAAGACGCCACACTCCGTTCAGATGCTGGACTTTAAACTCCACAGATCGGAATGAAAGATGAAAGTAGAGACAAAGCCTCCGATCGTGTAAAATCACTTAGGATAGTAGATTTATTAAAAGATATATATATATATATATATATATATATATATATATATATATATATATATATATATATATATATATATATATATATATATATATATACACATACATCAGAAGATACAAGTAAGACAAGCCTTCATGTTACATGGTACAAGAAAAGCCAGGAGGCACTGTGCTGCGATCTCACCGCTCCTTTACTCGTTAGGCATCAGATCACCTTCCCAGCCTCTCAGCATACAGTTGTCGTGTAGCCACGCCCTAACGCGTTTTGTCACTTAATTTAAAATGAACTAAATGGCATTTTAGGTTTGTGGTGCTCAGTCACAGTTTAGTTCCACTTAACTACCTAACGACCGGCTCACGCAGATATACTTTGAAAAAGTGGCACGGGTGTGCAAAACAACGTACCTGTACGTTGCTGCGTCATCGGCGGCTAGCGGGAGCATGCCCGCGGGTCCCGCAAACTATGTCCGCCGGTGGCCCGTGATCGTGACATGGAAAGGCAGAATGGGGAGATCCCTATGTAAACAAGGCATTTTCCTGTTCTGCCTAGCAACATAACAGGGTTCTACTGCTCCCAGTGATTATGTTCTAGTGAGCCCATCCCCCTACAGTTAGAACACGCCCAGGGAACACACTTAACCCCTTGATTGCCCCATAGTGTTTAACCCCTTCCCTGCCAGTGACATTTACACAGTAATCAGTGCATTTCTATAGTTCTATAGCACTGATCGTTGTATAAATGCCAATGGTCCCAAAATAGTGTCAAAAGTGTCCGATCTGTCTGCTGCAATGCCACAGTCATAATAAAAATCAGATCGCTGCCATTACTATTAAAAATAATAATAAAAATGCCATAAATCTATCCCCTATTTTGTAGACACGACAACTTTTGCGCAAACCAATCAATACACGATTATTGTGATATTTTTTTTTTTAACCAAAAATATGTAGAAGAATACATATTGGCCTAAACTGAGGAAGAAATGTGTTTTTTTTATATATTTTTGGGGGCTTTTTATTATAGCAAAAAGTTAAAAATATTGCTTTTTTCTTTTTTTTAAATGTTCGCTCTTTTTTTGTTTATAGCGCAAAAAATAAAACCCCAGAGCTGACTAAATACCACCAAAAGAAAGCTCTATTTGTGGGGAAAAAAAGGATGTCATTTTGTTAGGGTACAACGTCGCATGACCGCGCAATTGTCAGTTAAAGCGACGCAGTGCCGTATCGCAAAAAAGGACTTGGTCAGGAAGGGGGTAAATCTTTCGGGGCTGAAGTGGTTAAAAGGAAATCTGTGATTTGACCTTGATTTACAAAGCAGTAGGTTTGCTTTAAAGCTTCACTCTGGGGAAAACAAAAATCCTCCCTTGTAGTGGTGCTGCCCCTGCGCTGCAAGAGTTAATGCTCATTTATAGCTAGAGTTCCAGAAGAAGCAGTCTTGTCTGATCCCCTGCTCCCCCTGGCAGCCCAAGCTCTTTTTTTTTTTATTTCCCTTGCACTCCAGCTAGTTGACCAATAGATTTAAAGGAGATTATATATTCAGATTGTATCATGTGTTGTCAGTTGTACAATTTAATGAGATGAAGGAGCTAATACAACTTCAAAGTGATATATTTCTTTACTCCTTTTTGTTTCTATAGTACAGCAATTCAGATAGTAGTAGTTAAGGTGTTTAACTGCTTCCCTCCTGGCTTATTGTAATATGATGGCCGAGCAGGAGCCCTGTTATTCTGGGAGGACATTGCATGACGTCCTCCCAAATTATAAACTCTTCTTTTTTTTTTTGTTTACATTCTTTCACCTGTCAGTATCTCTGATCACCGCCACACCAGTTATATGATGACTTTGTACTGCACTGGTGACAGTATGTAAAATGTTTGAAAAATTCTAAGAACATTTTTTTTTTTAATTTCTTAATATCAATAGCACATTATGAAATTGCCTTGCAGATGGAAACAATTTTTTTGTTTCCCACAAGAGTTTGCTTACCGCTTTAATTTTTCTGGATTGTAAATTGTGTTCTTTTCTGGTCTCTCTAGGTGAGCAGAATATTATACAGCTTTTTCACAGCTTTCAAGCGTTCATGTAAACAGACATCAGACGTAAAGGATTCCACCCTCCCCACCCCAGACAGTGATGTGTTCACCTTCATGGTGTCTCTAGAGGTGAAGGAAGATGATGGCAAAGGCAATTTCAGGTAATGTTCTGCTTCAATAATAACTCCTTCATGTTAACGTATAAGCTGAATATCATTTAAAGCTGAACTCCAGGCAAACAACTGTATATATATATATATATATATATTTATTTATTTATTGCGACCTTGGTGGTAAAGCTTGCCCCAAAAGCTGTAACTGTTGAAATAGAACAATCAGCACAAGGGACCTAACTTCCATTTAGTAGGGATGTGTCCCTTGTGTTGATTCTTCTTGGCCTAGGAGACATTTTTTCGTCTTTCCTTTCCCAGCCTCTGCCCTCTCCATTCTTAGATCCTGTGTTATTTATCCATTCATAGAAGCTGTAGTAAGGCTTCTATGAATGGTAGATCTGCCAGGAAAGGATGGGTATAGTCAAACTCATTTTTCCTAAACCAACAAAGAAATCAGCACACGGAACATGTCAATACTAAGGTTATTAGGGTTGCACTAGTATCGTTATCGATGCTGATACTGAGTATTTGCACAAGTATCGGTATTCCTGCAAATGCACCAATACCTGAAACTGATACTTTCAGGCTTGGTTCTTAGAACTGTCAGTGGGTCTCCCCAGTGTTAAAGTGTTAAAGAAGTCCAGTGTAATAAAAATTTGTACGTTTTGTATATAATTGTATTGTATTTTGTATCTATTGCACACTACCTTCACTGTGCACACGGCACTAATAATGTTTTCAGTACATGTTGACATTCTTTCGAGTCCTGATTAGAATTAGCCTCCCTATGTAACGCCCCTTGTTACCACAAATGTACAATTGTAATATTAATGTGATACCTATGTAATCGTGTGCATAAAAACCTTCAATTGCATCATAATAAAGCAGAACAGTAATTTGGAAAGATGCTGAGCGTATCTTTTGTGTCTGTTCCCTACTGCAGTAGTTATTATTAATTTGGAACCACTAATCAATATTAGGATAGGAGTTGCCTATCATCAATTTAACCAAGTCACCAGTAATTGGAGCTGTCAAAAAAAAAAAAGCAGCCAGCAATGTTTATTAAGAACATTGCTCAGCCCTGAAACACTAAAATAAAAAGAAATATTGTTTCTTTTTGTATATTTCTTTTTCTTCATCTGCAGATCAAAGGGATGAACAAATGTTCCTCTGTTTAACCCCTTAAATTACTCTAATCAGCCTTAATTAACTCCCTATTCTCCTCCATATAATTATTTTCCTGCTTTTTTTCTTTTGTTCATGTCTATTTTATAAACGATAAACAATTAAAACTTTTTTTTTTTGTTTACTTTGTTAGTGAATATTTTTACACATATATATTAACATGTATTTACACACTTCAAATTGAAAAAGCGCTAAAAAAAAAAAAAAAAAAAATTTATTTGTAAATAACTTTCAATGCTTTGTACCATTGCTGACAGCTGAAGTTAAAACAAAACAGTTGCGGTAGGTATCAGTAATTGGTATCGGCGAGTACTAACAAAAAAGTATCGGTACTTGTACTCATTGTAAACAAAATGTTATCGGTACATCCCTAAAGGTTATGTTCACACCAGCTGTTGCAGTGTGTGGTCTTGCCCGTATCAGTGCAGTGCTGATGTGGTGATCTTGGCGCATTGCAGTTAATTTTTCTTTTTTCATAACTGAAATATCAGAGAGACTTTTCATAAAGTTCAATTGGTGTTCGCTTGGTGTGGATTGCCTTACACTGCACTGCGTTGAAAAAAACATATCGCACAAAGCCCACACACCACCACAACCTTGTGGTCTGAACCCGGGCTGTTAAGGAGACCAGGCACACAGACTGCAAACTATGGGGCTTTTGTCTATAACGATCTGCTCTAGATGTAAACGAGATCCTGGTGACCTGATCAATCTACTGTGGAGCTGCCCAAAACTACATTCATATTAGAAGGGAGTGGTGGAAACTCTTAACAGGATCTTTCAGATCTCTATACCCTGCTTGCTCAATCTGCTGGAGGAATTTGAATGGGAAGAGTGTACTAGAGTTGCAATTGTCCGAACCCTATTTTTAGCTCGTTAGTTAATAATGACACATTGGAAGTCAGAGAAGCCCCCTACAGTCATGGATTGCTACTGTGGGTAATGCGCTCCGGATGGAGACGGTGATTTATCAGCAAGGGGGTTGCACACAAAAATTAAAAAAACTATGGGGTCCGTGGCTGGATGTGCCTGGGCTCGCCCTGGCAGATCTGGTCATAGACACTCTCTCTCTCTCTCTCTCTCTCTCTCTCTCTCTCTCTCTCTCTCTCTCTCTCTCTCTCTCTCTCTCTCTCTCTCTCTCTCTCTCTCTCTCTCTCTCTCTCTCTCTCTCTCTCTCTCTCTCTCTCTCCAACTTACTGGGCAGTAAGAAAGTAGAAGTCTACTGATGAGACTGGATCCGTGCCCCTTCCTGATTATGTTCACAGTGGTGGATTAGCAAAACTGTGCAAACTCTTAAGCACCAATCCCTAATTTTGTTTTGTAGCTCTGTGCAAAGCCCTGCAAAGGTGCACATTACTTTAAAAGCTAGTTATACATTGGGGCAGTGTCTTTTTTTGTTACTTTCATCTTTAACCTAACCTGTGGGGGTGCCTCTTATGCACCCTACCCCTTTAGTCAGACTGACTTGTGGAATCATACCCTTGAGTCCATCGCCATTTTCAGGGGTTACTTTGCAACACTTGAGTTTCGTTATGATGCTTCTATCATGCTTTGGATTCTTGTTTAGTGGGATTGGTTGTCTGGCTAGGCAGCCTCCTCCTTAGCATGGAATTATCTAAATTCCTAAGGGTTAGGAGTGGAAGAGTTGGGCCTTGGGCTGGTCTTTTCTTGTGGACCTGGTTTTGTCAGAAGTTTGTTCTGGGGACGTAAGTATGTTGTTACACATGTTTTGGTGGGTTATTGGTTCACAGCCTCTTGCTGGTTCACACTTAATGTTCCTTCAGGTATATTCACTCCCCAATTTCTTGATTTCCCTTGGTCATTGGCAGCTTCCCTTGTTTTGCAGGTGGCTTCTCATCTGTTTCAGTTTTGAGCAGTGGTCCTTCTGATGGTTTTGGCTTGCAGGTGGCTTTTAGTCCTTTCATGAGGACCTGTCATTGGCTGTTGCCCACTCCTCAGTTTGACCGCTTTTTGATGTCCTGACTGTATATGGATTCCTATGTCCCTCAATGAATGATAAAGAAAATAAGATTGTGTGTTTACCGTAAAATCTTTTATCTTGGGTTTCACTGAGAGACACATACACGTCCCACACCTCTGTTTTTTGCTTTTGCCCTTGGTACTGCTTTTTATAACACTGAGACATGCTGGTGAGAGGAGTTACGGGGGGCTGGCTTTAAATTTTTCTGTTTGCAAGTATCCAAACCTCCTGTAGGCAGTAATATAACCTGTCTGTACCTGTGTTTGACTGTACTCCAAGAAAAAGATTTAATAGGAAGTACAAAAATCTTACTTTTCTAGAGAGGCCTTCCCCTGGCATAGCCAGCCCCCTGCTTCTATGAAAGGGAAAAGAGTTGGATCTTTATGAGGCACTGATTAGGTGCTTATGCAGACAGCTAGCCAGTATACTTCTTTACAGAGAACCCAACTTCAGACATGGTGGCCAAATAAAAAAGAAAAAGAAAGTTAGCCGCCCACTCAAGCAAAACATATGCATTTTTTAAATAGTTTTAGTATTTTATTTTTTATGGGATCATGAAAGAGTGAGCAGTGCCCCTATAGTGAGTTCTTTTAAAAGTGTACATTTTTAGATTTGTCAAAATGTTCTGGCTTATAATAGTACCATAAATATGGATGAATGAATGTACTATATGAAACAGCAATTAACCCATCAAAGCAGCGCTCTTTTCAGTCCTCAATGCTGACTGATAAAACAAAGTCTTTGTAAATGCAAGCAAAACACATGCAGGCAGGTAAATTCCAACAAAGACATAGCGGTTGGAGTTCGGTCTGGATTCCCTTATATGAATAGTAGATCTGATGAGTGCACCTTTCACCATCTATTGGGACACCTTGTGCTGCACACACCCCATAGGGGTTCAAACTCACCGGAGCCAGGAGGTTAACAAGCCTTGGATCAACTCCTCTCTCTGTTTACTCCCGAAGTCCTCCAGGGTTGATCAGATAACAGCAACAATGTCCACATGTAAAAAAGAGACCCCGAATAGTCCAGTACCGTTTTGATAATTTATTGTAAGTCACAAATAAGAGAAATAAAAAAACTAATAAAGTAAATACACTGTAAAAATCAATGGGCGCAGTTCCTTACAAAGGATAGCCTTCTAGCTTTTAGTTGGTTGGTAATAGTGGATAGTTATAGAAAGGTGCACTCATCAGATCTACTATTCATATAAGGGAATCCAGACCGAGCTCCAACCGATGTGTCTTTGTTGGAATTTACCTGCCTGCATGTGTTTTGCTTGCATTTACAAAGACTTTGTTTTATCAGTCAGCATTGAGGACTGAAAATAGCGCTGCTTTGATGGGTTAATTGCTGTTTCATATAGTACATTCATTCATCCATATTTATATTTCTATTTTTTTTATTAAGTGGCTGTTGAGAGATATCTCACTCAGAATATGGTGACATCAGATCACTGCTGTTTATTACCATCATTATCTTCCATCTGTATATACCGAATATCCTTTAGCGCTGAGATAGGAGGATTGGAGTAGGGCGTATTGTCTCCTTTTTGTTTGTGTATTATAATAGTACCAGCCATGTGTACCTTCTGGTGACACCAAGTGTCTTTCATAGGCCTCAGGTGATAAATCCTGTCCTTGACGTTTACTAGCCCGATGTAAGAGATTGCGGTGGAACTGTACGCAAAAAGTAAAGATTTGCTATTTTAAAGAGAACCTCTAAAATGATTAAAGCAGATTTACTGTATAACCGATAACTAAAACCTCATATAAGCTTTAACGTGCAACAGTAATTTCAGAAGTTGCTTTCAGTCTTATAAAACCTGCAGGTTTAAGTAGAACAATGGGCACAATTCACTAAAGGTTATCGCATGCATTATGACAGTCAGGTGACCACTTAAAGTGGTTGTTACAACAATCATGGATGTCACTGCCAGCCCCTCTATTATAACTAGTCATAACACACAGAGTTAGTGTTTTGTGAAAACGAAGTTTGTAAATACCTTTCTAGAGCTATCTTCAGGCTGGTCATGTGACTCCTGGCCGGTCTCCTGCTCTGATCCAGGGCTACTGCAGGATGGACTGAGATCTCCCTCTGATGTCAGCCAGGGAGGTCACGTGGCCGCTCAGCCCCTCCTGCTGTAGCCCTGGATCTGAATAGGAGACTGGTCGAGAGTCACTTGACCTGCCTGAAGACCGCTCTAAAAATGGTATTTAGAAGCTTTGTTTTCTTAAAACACTAACCCTGTGTATTATGACTAGTTATAATAAAGGGGCTGGCAGTGACAATGTGTAATCTTTTATTTCTACTAATCGTGGCAGGAGAGGGGGCGGAGCCAGAGACATGGGCACTGAGCTGACAGGCAGGGAGGGGAGGGGGACAAAGAAGAGCTGTGGATGATGAAGGGATGCAAACTGACCACAGTAGTCAGAGCTCAGCAGCCATGATTATCATGGTTAGCACAGAGAGGGGGACACAGGAAGTGAAAAAAGGAAAGCCCAGGTGGGCTAAAGCTGCGCTAGAAAAGCAAAAATGTATACTACATATGAAATATAGTGAATTTGACAAGCTGCCAGCAGTAAAAAGTCTAATACAAGAACTCCAAGTAAATGGTATATATAAGGTGAGTGCAGCGCTAATACAATAACATGACAAGTTTTTCAAATTTGCAAGTGAAAAAATATGTAAAAGTCCTGCTACTTCCTGTGTCCCAGTGAAAAATTCAGTCCATGAATAAAGAAAAAAACAAACATCCATACATGTGAAATAACGGTGACAAATTGTAAAAAATTGTAAAAGATCCTCCAAAGAATGTGCATCCAACTCCCCACCCAATTGAGTAAGTAGCCTGCTTACCAGCTATCCGTGACTACTAAAAAGCAGTCTCACCCAGCACAGGGAAATCGGTCTTCCCAAGACCCTTAAAGATATCTGGAACCACAGCTAGGACGATGCCACTCAGAAAATATAAAAGAAAGTGCTTCCATAGTGCAGTACGTTTTAAAATCCTATCTAGTATAATAAGTGGGTTGCACTTACAAGATATGACGTATCAGAGGTAATACAGCAATGTGTCTCATCAATGAAGTCTGCAGCGTCTCCTCAGGCTTCAGTTCGCTTCCTGTTCCGTTTGCCCATCAAAATCTTGAGAAAAAACGTGATGACGTCACCATCTCAGGCTCCACCCTAGGCATTTTGTCACTATTGGACGTCGTCTGGGGATTGGCCAGGTGAATGTGTCATCATGCATGTGGTTTATATAGCCTGACGGTGCCATCTTAACTAATGAACGCCAGACTAGTATGATAATAATAATAAAGCCGACATTTTAACTGCTGGCCACCAATGTAAACCAGGAAATAAGGAAGCCAGGAAATATATAAAAGAGACCTTGCCATCTAGTGGCAGAAAAGTATAATGGAGCTAGAAAAGAAGTGAATGAACATTCACTAAGATGGCAAAAAATCTGAATAAAAAAGAGCAGGAAGCCGGGGTGGCACTGTGTACTCGATATAAAGAGAGTCAGTAGAATGCATAATTAAAATACAATATTAAAATTGATATTAACCAATTAAAAATATTAGTTCTAAAAGTAATAAAATGTATAAATTAATACTAAATTGAGACACTTCTTTAAAATAAGGAAAACCAAAAAATGAATCATTAAGCATTATTACTAAAACAATTAATGTCCCAGTCGATCCATCTGGTTTCTAACCCTAGTGTCTAGATGGATTGTGTTTTCTGAAACCACATTTAATATGCCCCACATGTTAACATGGGCGTACATACAATGCCCGTTTTGTACTTCCAATATATTGTTTGGAACATGGACGTTTAATTAAATACACAACATAAGTAATAAAGGATTCTATATTGTACAACCTATTAGTCTGGGTAGATTGAAAGGTCCCACATTTACGTCCCCTAAACTAATTTAACTGACATATACTGCACTTTCTACATGGGAAATAACCTTTCATGGAGTAGAAAAATGAAATGGTTTTAGGAGGGTCTACTACATTGGGGGCAATACTGTGACTTAAAAAAGGTGATCCTCTGTACATCACTAAGGGGCGGTCTGGAATGACAGAACCAAGTATTTTATCATTTTAAAGTATACCCCAATGCCTATTAAGAATTTTTTTAACAGAGAAATGTTGACTAGAGTATCAATAATCATGGACCATCCAAATTTATTGTTTGGTGTACGGTTACCATCTCTTGTTCTATCAAGCATGTGATCCCTATCCATATTTTCCACTTTCATAATGGTATCGTCAATCTCTTTCTCGAGATAACCCACATCTAAAAACCTCATTTTAAGCACTTGTGCCTGCTGTTGGTAATCACAAATTTCTGTGCAATTACGCCTAATGTGTTGAAATTGGCCTTTCGGGACAGCATTAAGCCATGAAGCATGATGGCAACTGGATAGGGGGATATAGGCATTACGGTCGGTGTCTTTGAAATATGGTAGTCAAACGCCCATCTTTGACCATGATATTGGTCAAGAAAATGAATCTGGGAGTGACTGGCCTCATACTGTAAGGAAATGCTAATTAAGTCTAGAGAAAAACACCTCAAACGAAGACAAATCCCCATCCCAAAGGAGAATGACATCATCGATGTACCTTCTCCATAGGCATAACTCTTTGGGGGGATCGTTATCAATCACCTCTATTTAAGCCCCCCGATAAGCCCCCCGCCCGCAGACCCCGACAACCAACGGCCAGGGTTATCAGGAAGGGACCCTTATCCTCATCAACATGGGGACAAGGTGCTGTGGGGTGGGGGGGCGCAGGCCCTACCTGCCCCAAACCACCCACCCCCCCATGTTGAGGGCATGCGGCCTGGTATGGCTCAGGAGGAGGGGGCCCCCACCCCCTTTCCTGACCGGCCAGGCTGGTGCTTGGATAAAGGTCTGGTATGAATTTTGGGGGGGACCCCACGCCGTTCTTTCGGCGTGGGTTTCTCCTTAAATTACTAAAAGACTGAAGGGCCTGGCATGCTCATGAAAGGGGGAACCCATGCCTTTTTTTTAAAAAAAACTAATTGGCATGGAGTTCCCCTTTATGCACAAGTCGCATGCCAAAGTTGGATCAGTTAATACTGAATCCGACTTTGATCCGACTTCAGAAAAAAAGTAGTGCAGGAACTACTTTGAAGTCTGCACGACTTAAAGTCGTGCCAATATGAATGGTAGTCATTCAAAATCATGGAGAATGACTTGTCATGCGACTTTGCAGTCCAAAATCATGAGACAAGTCATATAAGTGTGAAAGGGGGCTAAGTAACAATAAATAAATAATTAACCCTTAACTTTAACCCTTACCCCGGTGCTCGAGGATTCGTTGGGGGGCCACAAAAGATCTATACCATATTTATCGTTCTGGCAGCCTTGGAGGGGACAGGAAGCGGGCAGGACGAGTGCCTTCAGATTGCATACAGGAGAATCTCCTGTTTACTCGACGGCCTCTGTAATAGGAAGTCACGTCTCCTGGGCTGGCATTGGATGACTGTTCTGTCTATCATAGGAGGTAGGACTTTGTATTAACCACTTCAGCCCCGGAAGGTTTTACCCCCTTCCTGACCAGAGCACTTTTTACAATTCAGCACTGCGTCGCTTTAACTGCTAATTGCGCGGTCATGCAATGCTCTACCCAAACGAAATTTGCGTCCTTTTCTTCTCACAAATAGAGCTTTCTTTTGATGATATTTGATCACCTCTGCCGTTTTTATTTTTTTCGCTATACACGGAAAAAGACCGAAAATTTTGAAAAAAAATGATATTTTCTACTTTTTGTTCTAAAAAAAATCCAATAAACTCAATTTTAGTCATACATTTAGGCCAAAATGTATTCGGCCACATGTCTTTGGTAAAAAAAATGTCAATAAGTGTATATTTATTGGTTTGCGCAAAAGTTATAGCGCCTACAAACTAGGGTACATTTTCTGGAATTTACACAGCCTTTAATTTATGACTGCCTATGTCGTTTCTTGAGGTGCTAAAATGGCAGGGCAGTACAAAACCCCCACAAATGACCCCATTTTGGAAAGTAGACACCCCAAGGAATTTGCTGAGAGGCATGTTGAGCCCATTGAATATTCATTTTTTTTGTCCCAAGTGATTGAATAATGACAAAAAAAAAAAAAAAATTACAAAAAGTTGTCACTAAATGATATATTGCTCACACAGGCCATGGGCATATGTGGAATTGCACCCCAAAATACATTTAGCTGCTTCTCCTGAGTATGGGGATACCACATGTGTGGGACTTTTTGGGAGCCTAGCCACGTACGGGGCCCCGAAAACCAATCACTGCCTTCAGGATTTCTAAGGGCGTACATTTTTGATTTTACTCCTCACTACCTATCACAGTTTTGAAGGCCATAAAATGCCCAGATGGCATAAAACCCCCCCAAATGACCCCATTTTGGAAAGTAGACACCCCAAGCTATTTGCTTTGAGGCATGTTGAGTCCATGGAATGTTTTATATTTTGACACAAGTTGCGGGAAAGTGACAAATTTTTATTTTTTTTATTTTTTTTTGCACAAAGTTGTCACTAAATGATATATTGCTCACACAGACCATGGGCATATGTGGAATTGCACCCCAAAATACATTTAGCTGCTTCTCCTGAGTATGGGGATACCACATGTGTGAGACTTTTTGGGAGCCTAGCCGCGTACGGGGCCCCGAAAACCAATCACTGCCTTCAGGATTTCTAAGGGCGTACATTTTTGATTTTACTCCTCACTGCCTATCACAGTTTCGGAGGCCATGGAATGCCCAGGTGGCACAAACCCCCCCAAATGACCCCATTTTGGAAAGTAGACACCCCAAGCTATTTGCTGAGAGGCATGGTGAGTATTTTGCAGCTCTCATTTGTTTTTGAAAATAAAGAAAGACGAGAAAAAAAAATTTTTTTTTTCTTTTTTCAATTTTCAAAACTTTGTGACAAAAACTGAGGTCTGCAAAATACTCACTATACCTCTCATCAAATAGCTTGGGGTGTCTACTTTCCAAAATGGGGTCATTTGGGGGGGTTTTTTGCCACCTGGGCATTCCATGGCCTCCGAAACTGTGATAGGCAGTGAAGAGTGAAATCAAAAATTTACGGCCTTAGAAAGCCTGAAGGCGGTGCTTGGTTTTTGGGGTCCCGTACGCGGCTAGGCTCCCAAAAAGTCCCACACATGTGGTATCCCCATACTCAGGAGAAGCAACAGAATGTATTTTGGGGTGTAATTTCACATATTCCCATGGCATGTTTGAGCAAAATATCATTTAGTGACAACTTTGCGCAAAAAAAAATAAAAAAAATAAAAAATTGTCTCTTTCCCGCAACTTGTGTCACAATATAAATTATTCCATGGACTCAACATGCCTCTCAGCAAATAGCTTGGGGTGTCTACTTTCCAAAATGGGGTCATTTGGGGGGGTTTTGAACTGTCCTGGCATTTTATGCACAACATCTAGAGGCTTATGTCACACATCACCCACTCTTCTAACCACTTGAAGACAAAGCCCTTTCTGACACTTATTGTTTACATAAAAAAATAATTTTTTTTTGCAAGAAAATTACTTTGAACCCCCAAACATTATTTTTTTTTTTAAAGCAAATGCCCTACAGATTAAAATGGTGGGTGTTTCATTTTTTTTTTTCACACAGTATTTGCGCAGCGATTTTTCAAACGCATTTTTTGGGGAAAAACACACTTTTTTACATTTTAATGCACTAAAACACACTATATTGCCCAAATGTTTGGTGAAATAAAAAAGATGATCTTAGGCCGAGTACATGGATACCAAACATGACATGCTTTAAAATTGCGCACAAACGTGCAGTGGCGACAAACTAAATACATTTTTAAAAGCCTTTAAAAGCCTTTACAGGTTACCACTTTAGATTTACAGAGGAGGTCTACTGCTAAAATTACTGCCCTCGATCTGGCCTTCGCGGTGATACCTCACATGCATGGTGCAATTGCTGTTTACATTTGACGCCAGACCGACGCTTGCGTTCGCCTTAGCGCGAGAGCAGGGGGGACAGGGGTGCTTTTTTTTTTTTTTTTTTTTTTTTTTTCATTATTATTATTTTTTTATCTTATTTTTAAACTGTTCCTTTCATTTTTTTTTTTTAAATCATTTTTATTGTTATCTCGGGGAATGTAAATATGCCCTATCATAGCAATAGGTAGTGACAGGTACTCTTTTTTGCAAAAATTGGGGTCTATTAGACCCTAGATTTCTCCTCTGCCCTCAAAGCATCTGACCACGCCAAGATCGGTGTGATAAAATGCTTTCCCAATTTCCCAATGGCGCTGTTTTTTTTTTTTTAACAACAAGGTTGGTCTTTATTTGAAAAAATGATATACAGAATGTAGAAAAAAACGAAAACAGTGTGACAAGTACACAGTTCAGTATACATCATACAAATATTATACAGCAGGCGTTATTAGTTCAGCAATTAAATGTTGTACAGTTTGGTGTTACCAGACAGGGGGGGGGGGGGGGGAGAGGGGGGCACGGGGGGGGGGGGAACGTATCAGCATAAGAAACAGATATTCAATATACAATACATAGGGGGGGGGGGGGGGGGGAGCAGGCCAGACACCCTCTACACACCACAAAACCCATTCCTCTCCGACCCCCAGAGACCAGTAGGGAGGTCAGATCGGGTCAGTCCAAGGTTGCCAGACCCTGGCGAATTTTTGGGGACAACCTCTACTTATATAAGTTAGTTTATAAAGCGGTATAACCGCATTTATTGAGTCTTCCCAGGTTCTTATTGTAGGTGGACGACTAGACGTCCATTTCAACAGAATCACTTTTTTAGCATAAAATAAGAGTAGGGCCAGTAGTATCTTGGTGTAGCGAGGTCTCTGTTCGTCATCTTGGATACCCAACAGGGCCAATTCTGGCGACAGGGGGATTTCCAACTGTAGTCTGACCTGTATGAATTCCTCTATAGCAGCCCAATATCTGGAGAGACGAGGACAGCTCCAGAACATATGGATGTAGTCACTATCCAGCGACTGGCACCTCGGACAATTCGGGGATTTCAACGGAAACGCTCTGTGCAGCCTCTGAGGGGTGAAGTACACCCTATGCAAAAACTTGGTCCGGATTAGTTTATCCCTAGAGGAGATCAATACCTGAAGACCATCATCAAAACACTATTCCCAAGCATCTCTGTCTAGGTTTGGAATATCTGTCTTCCATTTAACCCACAAGGCCTCCATCTTAGGTGAGCCCTTCTGAAGTATTGTAAAGTAAAGCGTAGACAGGGGTTTTTTCAAGACCTCTTGCGCTAGCAGGTCCTCAACCGCATCTGCCTGGATAATCGGCAGGGTCGGGAATTGTGCCTGGAAGGCATGTCGCAGCTGATAGTAGCGGAAAAACATCCATCCCGGGAGATTATGCCTAGTCGCCAATGTGCGGAATGGCATAAGGGTTCCCGACAGCACAATATCTTTCAAAACCCTGATACCATATCTGGCCCAGAGCTGCGGATCCGGAATGGTCCGAAACTGCGGGAGGGTGGAGTTCCCCCACAACGGGCAGAATGGAGACCACTGGTTGCCAGCCAAGAACCTTTTCCTAGCCCTTCCCCAGACTCTTATAGTAGTTTCTGTGGGCACAGGTAGGGAGGGGTACGACGACGTCCCGCGGTAGGCCAGGTTGCTTAGTTCAGTAAGGGATCCCACGATAGCCGCCTCAAGACACACCGCTGCGTTGGCTCTAGATTGTTCGAACCACCACCTCACCGTGACCAGGACAGCCGCCCAATAGTACACCATCAGGTTGGGTAAAGCTAGGCCACCGAAACTCACGGGGAGCTGCAGAGTAGTACGAGCTATACGTGGGGATGATCCCTTCCATAGGAAGGATCCAATACACTTATCTAAATTTTTAAAGAAATTTTGGGGTATCCACGTCGGGCAGTTTCGGAACACATAATTGAGTTTGGGCAAGTATATCATTTTCAAGATATTAATCCTTCCAAGGAGATTTAGGGGAAGATTAGCCCATCGGGAACAATGTTCTTTCAGTTGCGCAATTATTGGAGAAAGATTTAGGCGTTGATATGCTTGGGGCTCTCTAGCAACCTTTATACCTAGGTACGTAAATTCTTCTACCCATCTTAATGCTGTCTGAGGAGCTAGTTCTTTCGCCCGCCCATCTAAAGGGAAGAGGACTGATTTGGACCAATTTATACGTATCCCTGAGAACTGCCCAAACTCGTCAAAGGCCTCCAGAGCAGCCTCTAATGAAGGACCAGCATCCTGCAGGTAAAGCAGGGTATCGTCAGCATATAATGATATTTTCTCCTCCAGAGGGCCAATCCTGAGTCCCACTATTCGGCTGGATTCCCGGACCAAAATCGCCAGGGGCTCCAGGGCAAGCGCAAACAAGCTGGGGGAGAGGGGACAGCCCTGTCGAGTGCCCCTCTGGAGGAGAAAGAAATCCGAGAGGGTATCATTTACTCGAATTCTTGCCTTAGGACCCCTATATAGAACCCGGAGCCAATGCATGAAGCGTGGGCCTATTCCAAACTTCCGCATGACCGCCCACAAGTATTCCCATTCAACAGAGTCAAAAGCCTTCTCTGCATCCAGAGAGGCTATGACTCTGGTTCCTCTGTTGTCATGGGCGGCAGCTAGATTCAAAAATAAGCGACGGATGTTTATGTCGGTACCCTTGCCCGGCATAAAACCAGTCTGATCCACCTGTACCAGGTCCTCCATCACCTTACCAATTCTAATAGCCAATATTTTGGCCAGTAATTTCGCGTCTGCATTGATGAGAGAGATAGGTCGGTAGGAGGCGCAGTCCTCCGGGTCCTTACCAGGCTTAGGCACCAACACAATAATCGCCTCGGATAGCGAATCTGGGATGGAACCCAGTTCCGCCGACCGCAGCAGTAGCGAGGTAAGTCTTGGTGCCAAGAGTTCCTGGTACGTGGCATAGAATTCAATAGGGATACCGTCTGGCCCAGGCGATTTCCCAGACTGCATGGCGCCCAATGCCTCCTGCACTTCCTCTAGTGTAATGTCCCTGTCTAGCTCCTCCCGTTTCTCCTCCGTCAGGGAGGGGAAGGGGATCCTCTCCAGATACCGGAGTAGCTCTTCACCACTAAATCTCGCTCTAGCTGAGTATAAGTTCTGGTAAAACTCAAGGAATCTTGCATTGATGTCCCCCGGGGTCGTCAATAGCCGCCCATCCAGCGCCCTTACTCCACCTATATGGGTGACACCATTCCTACCCTTTGCTAACCAAGCCAATAGTCTCCCGTTCTTGTCCCCAAATTCGAATACTCTCTGTGCACTATCAAGCATAGATTTCCGAGTTAACTCGACTCTCATAAGGGACAGTTCCCTCAGAGAGTCTTGCCAGGGCACATAGTGGTTCTGATCAGGGTTTTGTATATACTCCTCTTCTCTCAACTTCGTCCGAACCTCCAGATCTCTCAGAGACTGCACAGAATCGCGCTTCTTGGCTGCAATGCGGGTCATATATTCCCCCCTAAGCCAGGCTTTAAAAGCATCCCACTGCACTAGAGGCCCGGTGGAGCCATCATTGTGTAGCCAAAAATTACATAGGGCCCCTGGGATCTCCTCCTGGATATCGGGATCCATAATCCAATATTTAGACAGCCTCCACACTCTTTCCCCCACCACATGAGAGAGTCGGATAGTAACCGATACCGGAGCATGGTCCGAGATACCTCTAGAAAGGATCTCCGAGGATTCAATCCTCCGAAGTAATGTAGAGGAGGCAAAAGCCAAATCAATGCGGGACATGGTCCGGTATGTAGTAGACAAGCATGTGAATGCTCTATCTGAAGGGTGGTAGTGGCGCCAAACATCCGTCATGTGGAAGGCGGAGGCCCAATGAGAGAGTCCATGCTGGGGAGGGCCGGAAGCATGGAGTCTGTCAACATCTCTGGAAGGGGCTAGATTAAAGTCACCCATAAATAGCACATTTTCGACATTATATAATACCACCTTTTGCATAAGTTCGTGGAGGATAGCGACATCTGCCGGTGGTGGTAAGTACAGCCCCACTATTACAAAAGGGATTTCAGAAATTAAGGCATGTAATAGAATGTACCTGCCTCCTGGGTCTAACTTCACCTCAACAATCTGAAATGGAAGGGATCTATGCACTAGGATGCTGATGCCTCTTGCGTAATTAGAGTATGGTGCATGGTAATGTGCGCCCACCCAGGCCTTCTTTAAACTTAAAATGCGAGAGCCGACAAGATGTGTCTCCTGGAGTATACACACTTGTGGGCGGAGTCTCCGCAGGTAAGCAAGTACCAGGGAGCGCTTAACTGCCGAGTTGAGGCCTCTCACATTCCAAGAAACCACCAAGCACTTAGCCATGGGATTGATGCGTTAATAAGAATATAAATGGTATAATGTTAGATGTATACAGAAAAAATAATTTCAAGGGAAAACTTGTCCCTTCCAAGCCACCCCGAGGATCCGTAGCACACAGACCCTCAAGAAAATCGAGTTCTATGCGATAGGGATGTACCCACACACAACTGTTTATATAGACCAACCATAATTTCGGTTTACGTTTTAGCAGACAAAAATAATATGTTAAAACAATAAAACAAAAAAATAACATGGGTGCCCAAACATTAGCATCCCAAAACACCCCCCCCCCACCCCACGCACCTCGGAAACAGGAGTTGCGCTTGGATCCCCAAACACCCATACTACTGAGTTGCAAACCTAAGTCAGGGTTGCGAGCTTGGATATAGACCTCACATATCCCCTGAACCAGGGACGTATGTGGGGGTAGTAAGTTCCTTTGAGCCATTGGAGTGATCAAAAAAAGGGGAAAAATAATAAACGAAGGGATCAGAAAACTGAAATAAAACAGAGATAAAAGTAACCAGGCATATTTAGGTAGAGAAATTGCAGTATTCACCTGCCTAAAGCAGGGGCACATTCTTAGAGTTCGTTACCATAAGTTGCATCGTCTCCAGAAAAACCAGGGAGATCACCAGTGTAGTCTTAATCGAAAATAACTCACTGTCGAAGCTGACTGTCAATGTATGGGTACTTCCTGTGCCTCAAAGCAGACAGTTCTCTCCGGGTCCGGTATAGCAAAATCCCCAAAAGCCGGGGGCACTCAACATAGACTCTGTCAGGCCCATTAGTTGAGGCTGGAGCCCCAGCCTCGATTATGTGGAGATAATCAGAGTCAGGAAGTATCAGGGACAGACAGCGTAACAAGATAGGAGAAACAGCTTACTGGTGATGTCGAGCCTTGTAGAGTGGACTCCTTATGAGGGCAGAGTATCCAGCCAAGCTGAAGCATCTCTGGGGCTGGTAAAGAAGCGCGCCGTCTCTCCATCCACCACCCTTAATTTGGCCGGGAATAAAACGCTGTATTTTATGCCTTTCTTCCGCAGGGATGCCTTCACCGCATCAAAGGATCGCCTCTGTCTTTGTGTTTCCATGCTGTAGTCCGGGAATAGTAGAAGTTTGGTATTCTGGAAGGGTAAATCTCCCGCAGCACGAGACGCTCTGAGCAACTCGTCCCGGTCTCGGAAGTTCAATAGCCTGAGGATGAGGGTTCTTGGAGGGGCTCCCTCAGGACCAGGTCTCGGCGGTACACGGTGGGCTCTTTCGACCGCAAAGTACGGGGAGAGTTGAGCTGCCGGTAGCAGGGCGCGCAGCAGCTCCTCCGTGAACTGCGACGGGGAACGGCCCTCCACTCCCTCCGGGAGGCCGACGATCCTTAAATTGTTCCGGCGGTTCCGGTTCTCGGCATCTTCTGCACGATATTCGAGCGCCTTGACCTTAGTTTGCAATGTGCGAATGGAAGTAGCATGGTCGTTAACTGTGTCCTCCACCAGTCCAACTCTGTTCTCGGCCTCCGTCACTCTGGCCCGGATCTTGTCCAGATCTTGCCTAATCAGGCCGACATCCAACTGTACCTCCTCTATTTTTGAGGCTAAGGTAGATTGGCAGGAGGTAACGGCAGCTTGGCAGGTTGTAATTGCCGCCATGATCTCTGACAATCCCGGAGACGCCGACACTGAGTTCTCCTCGTGGTCTGTCTGCGACGCCATGTTACTATGGCGCGCAGGGGATCTCGTGGAGCCGGAGCCCGAGGCAATCTCTACAGGTAAATCAGGGGGGAACTTCAATTTCTTGCCCCTCTTCTGGTAGCCCGGTGTTCTAGAAGGCATCCAGATACTTTAGGTCTCTTTTTAACAGGTAGGAATAGATAGAACGGATAATTTACCGGATCACACTCCAGGAGAGCTCAGGAACACGTCCGCTCAGTCTTCCATCCTGGCCACGCCCCCAATGGCGCTGTTTACATCCGGCGAAATCTAAGTCATAAAATGCTCGTAGCTTCCGATTTCTTAGGCCATAGAGATGTTTGGAGCCACCCTGGTCTCTGATCAGCCCTATGGTCAGCTGGCTGAATCACCGGCTGCTTTCTCAGGTTCCCTGTTGAGACAGGAGAGCCAGAGAAAAACACGGAAGACGTTGGGGGAGGGGGGGGCATTCCCTCCCACTGCTTGTAAAAGCAGTCTAGAGGCTAATTAGCCGCTAGGATTGCTTTTACATGAAAGCTGACCGCTGGCTGAAAAGAATGATACCAAGATGATACCTAAACCTGCAGGCATCATTCTGGTATAACCACTCAAAGTCGTGAATGGCGTACCTGAAGACAAAAAAATGGTTAACAATAAAGCACAGTAAACGGTAAGGTATAAAAAATTGTATACCTGAAAAGCAAACATGATAAAACATAATAACAATAAAACATTGCAGAATAGAATACAGTAAAAAAGAGCAGAACAATAGAGAGAGAATAGAGAGAGAGAGAACAATAAAACGCCAACTATTTTTTTTTTTTTTTTATATTTTTGTTTGTGTTTTTTTTTTTTTTTTTTTCACTTTTTTTTGTAACTAACTTTTATAACTGTAACCGGTTCCAGGTTCGGGTCTCTCAAAATGCGATGGCATCTTGGGAGACCCTGTGAAAGTGTGCCTAGTCTGTGCAATGCTGTACCCTACGCTAATAGTCAACTAGTGAATGGTAGCGTTCAAAACATTCACCAATGCAAAGACCAGGATTGTCCGGACAGGAGGGACAATAATAGCGGGCGTCACGCCTATATCCGCGCTTGCTGCAGACACAACATCTTTTTTGGGGGGGTTCGTTGGGTAGGGGTACTCGGGAGGACATAAAAATGCCTCTCATGCAGCTGACTGAATTTGGTTGGGGATGTGAATGGGGGAAGTACGGGCGCTGCAGAAGCGGTGGGTTCCCAATTAGGATTGGCGAATGCAGCAGGAAGTGCACTATGGGCACGACGGGCCTGTGTTTGTCTTTTTGGTGGCAGCGGGACACTACTTGTGCTTGCCACCTCACCAGCTTGAACTGCACTTATGGGACTCGCCACGTCACCAAGTGTTACTGCAGTGCTGGTTTGACTACGACCGGGGTGTACTAGGCCGCTGGCGCTTGCCAGTTCACCAAAACGCTACCAAAAAAACTGTTAGCGATCGCAGGGATCAGGCCTGACTCTGCGAACGCTGCAGTTATGCGTTTAGTGTTTTGTAAGTGTCAGTGATCGATCGATACTGCACTTGGGTGGGCTGGGCCGGGCCGGGCGGAGGGGCAAAACGCAGGTGCTAGCAGGTATCTGGGCTGATCCCGCTAACACTGCGTTTGTGGGAACCCTAAACTGCTGGGGACGCCAGTATAGATCTGATCGGATCAGGTATTGATCCGATCAGATACTATACCACTAAGGGAGGTGTATGCTGCGTGCGTGGGTGTTAGCGGTACTGGCGCTAATCTGACGCTGCCTGGGGCTGGTGCTTGCCAGTTCACCAAAACGCTACCAAAAAAACTGTTAGCGATCGCAGGGATCAGGCCTGACTCTGCGAACGCTGCAGTTATGCGTTTAGTGTTTTGTAAGTGGCAGTGATCAATCGATACTGCACTTGGGTGGGCTGGGCGGAGGGACAAAATGCAGGTGCTAGCGGGTATCTGGGCTGATCCCGCTAACACTGCGTTTTTGGGAACCCTAAACTGCTGGGGACACTAGTATAGATCTGATTGGATCAGATATTGATCCGTTCAGATACTATACCACTAAGGGAGGCGTATGCTGCGTGCGTGGGTGTTAGCGGTACTGGCGCTAATCTGACGCTGCCTGGGGCGACGCATATCACCGCCGGGCGATCGGGGGGCTAAACCTTTATTCGGTAATAAACGGCGGGTGCCCTGACACTATAAAAAATAAACGAACTAACCAGCGTCACCCGTAAGGGTTATACGGTGATCAGTGGTGAAAGGGTTAACTAGGGGGCCATCAAGGGGTTAAAACATTTATTAGGTAGTATATGGGGGTCCCTGTCGCTATAAAACACTGACGGCGAACCTAAATATTTACGTCCCTAACTACCGTCACCAGCGACACTAATACAGCGATCAGAAAAATGATCGCTTAGCGACACTGGCGACAGGGGGTGATCAAGGGGCTAAAACTTTATTAGGGGGGTAAGGGGGGTACCCTAGACGTACAGGGGGCTAAACCTTTATTCGGTAATAAACGGCGGGTGCCCTGACACTATAAAAAATAAACAAACTAACCAGCGTCACCCGTAACGGTTATACGGTGATCAGTGGTGAAAGGGTTAACTAGGGGGCAATCAAGGGGTTAAAACATTTATTAGGTAGTATATGGGGGTCCCTGTCGCTATAAAACACTGACGGCGAACCTAAATATTTACGTCCCTAACTACCGTCACCAGCGACACTAATACAGCGATCAGAAAAATGATCGCTTAGCAACACTGGTGACAGGGGGTGATCAAGGGGTTAAAACTTTATTAGGGGGGTACCCTAGACCTAAAGGGGGCCTAAGACTCACTGCCCTAACACACTAACTGACACAAACTGACACCAATACAGTAATCAGAAAAAAAAAAAAAAAAAAAAAAAAAAACCTGCTTGGTGTCAGTTTGTGACAGGGGGGGGGGGGTGATCGGGGGGGGATCGGGGGGCGATCGGGGGGGGGGATCGGGGTGAAATGTGTGCCTGGCATGTTCTACTGTGTGTGTAGTGTTTGGTGCACTCACATTACAGTCTTCTCTCCTCGGCCCGGAACGGAAAATACCGAGCCGAGGAGAGATGACATCATTTCCTCTGCCTCTGTGTACAATACAGAGGCAGGGAAATGATCCCATTGGCTGGGAGCGATCGCGAGGGGGGGGCCACGAATGGATGGCCTCCCCCTCACCACCGATCGCCGGGGGACATTTGCCGACCGCCGCAGGCACCGGGGGGGGGGGGATTGGACCCCCCACCCGCGGGCAGGCAGGGACGTACAGGTAAGCCCTTTTGCCTGCCCGTGCCGCTTTGTCGACGTACATCGTCGTGCGGCGGTCGGCAAGTGGTTAAAGAGGCAGCCGAGTAAACAGGAGATTCTGCTGTACGTAATCTGTTGGCGCTCATCCTGTCCCCTTGGAGGCTGCAGATGGGCATTGATCAGGCTGCACTGATGGCAGTGGTGAGGCTGCATTCAGAGTCTGCATTCATAGCAATAGTGAGGCTGTAGATGGGCACTGATTAGGCTGTATTGATGGGCACTTTTAATGGTTCAAAGAATGTCAGGCAAAATGGTCGGCCCTCACGCATGTTCACTTTATCAAATCTGGCCCTCTTGGAAAAAAGTTTGGACACCCCTGCTCTAGGGTGTCTGATAAAAAAAAAAATCTATAATGTTTGGGGGTTCTAAATTTCTAAGAAAAAAAAAGAAAAAGACTGGTGCCGGTCCAAGGATCTGGGCGGATCCCGACCATATGGTTGCAATCTTTCCCCAGCCTGGACCGGCTCTGTGACGTCAGCCGACAGTGGACTTTAGCTTGCTCTCTGCTGAAAACAGGTCACAGGAAAAACCAAAAAACAAACTGCACTCCTATGATCCATAGAAGTACAGCCAAACAAGCTTTGGCTGTACTTCTCCTTTTAGTCTGTGTAATGGAAGGAGCTGTAAACGGAGATAGCTTTAAATTCCAGCTCGATGTATTGAATAATTCAATGTATAAATGTCTCTTCTTATTTTATTCACTGTGTTTCCTGAAGAGTGCTGTGTAATGACTGTAATGTCTGACTTTGTTGTTATACTTTGTCATTACTGGTTACTTTTCTGCTTCTGAAACTGAGCTGGAAAAGCCATTCTGTCGGTGAGACAGCACAATCTTTTTCTATCTGTTTTGCAGAAGCTGTGCCTTAATCGACATGCTAATGTCACAATGGCAGATTACAATGGCTGTCATCTCAGCATTCACCGGCCTGGGTGGAAAATTGCAGTTTCTGCTCTCACATAAAAATGTTGTGAAAGGCTTTAAAAATAGATTATTCAGAAAGGATCTTTTATTTGCCACTTATTTATGTATTAGGGATAAGCAGCTGTATTCACATTGCAGCATGTTTCCTTGTTTCAGCGCTTCGCTGTCAAATTGCACTTCAATGTGGGAATCTTAGAATGAGCTCTTTACAAAGAGGATTATAAAAGCACATTGTGCCTCTTTCTGAAAATAATAGAAAACAGTGTGCCAGCTAGAATCCAGACATCTGGCTGGGCCCACTTCTTGTACACAAGCCTCTTCTTAAAGGCGCTGGGACTCAACAAATGAGACGGTTTTGTCCTGCTTCACGTCTTCAGAGTACTTTCAAATGTCCCACCTGAAATCTCAGGGTAGAAAGGCACATGGCATTGCAAACTTTTATGGCCTGTACACACGGTCGGATTTTCCGATGGAAAATGTTCGATGTTTCCATCTGAATTTCCGTCACACAAAATTTGAGATCTGGATCTCAAATTTTCCCGACAACAAAATTCGTTGTCGTAAATTCCGATCATGTGTACACATTTCCGACGCACTAAGTTCCATGCATGCTCTGAATCGAGCAGAAGAGCCGCACTGTATCGGGAACCATGAATCAGACCGAGACAGAAGTAAAGTTAAATCACACTTGTTTAATAATAATAATAAGGTAAACAGAGTAAGCATAGTCAAAACAAGCCAGCGTTCAGTAAAAAGCCAAGCCAATGTCAGAGAGCCAGAGATAAACGTAGTAGTACAGCAAGCAGGATCAGGAGCCAGAAGGAACGTCAGCCGAGCAAGTCTTCAACAGGAATGCAGGAGAAAGTCTCTGTGATGTTGACAAAGGCGAACGCAGAGATCAAGTGAGCTGGACGGCTTTAAGTAGGCAGGACTGACGAGCAGAATCAACAACAGCTGGGTAACTGTGGAGAGAGATGGGAGCTGGCAATTAGCCGACAGCTGAGTGGCCAGCTCAGAGAAGGAAGGGCTGAGCCCAGCCCTGACACACTGGCTATTGAACTTAATTTTTCTCGGCGTGTTGTACGTCACTGCGTTCTTGACGTTTAGAATTTCCGACAAGATTTGTGTGACCGTGTGTATGCAAGACAAGTTTGAGCCAGCATGCGTCGGAAAAAATCCATTTATTTTGTTGTCGGAATGTCCGATCATGTGTATGGGGCATTACAGTTGAACTTTAAATTGCTTTTTTCATTTCATACCCAATTTTTAACGCAGTGATGTCATCACTGCGTCTCTGTTATTCTCAACACAGTTTGAGCATGGCAGGAGGAAGGGCCTAGCAGGAGGCTTCCTAAAAACATCACAGCAACCTGCCTCAGTGCTCCTCTCAAGAACCTTCTGCCCTGAGCCAAGCAGCAGGTTGGTTTTTGGGGGTTATGCACATATCAAAATGCCTTAGTAGGTGGATATCAGTCTGGAGGTGTAGGCGTTCCTAGGCAGACAGCACTTCCATGTAGATGGTCCTAGGTAACCCCCACGTGTGATGCTGTGCCTCCATGATTAACCACTTGCTGACCAGCTCACATACATATACGGCTGCAAAGTGGCTCGTTCCCGCAAATCGCCGTATGGGTACCTCGGCTCCTTTTTAAGAGCCATAGCAGGCGCGCTTGTCCACCCACGATCGCGGGCATGAGAGCCAGAACGGGGATTTGTGTATGTAAACACACAAATCCCTTTTCTGACAGGAGAGGAGAGACAGTTCTGCTGTTTGTAGTAATTACGAACAGCAATATGTCTCCTCCTCCAGTCAGTTCCACCCCCCCACAGTTAGAAACACACACAAGGGAAGACATTTAACCCCTTGATCGCCCCTAGTGTTAACCCCTTCCCTACCAGGGACATTTACACAATAATCTGTGCATTTTTATAGCACTGATCGCTGTATAAATGTCAGTGGTCCCAAAATAATGTCAAAAGTGTCCGATCTGTCTGCCACAATGTCGCAGTTTTGCTAAAAATCACCGCCATTACTAGTAAAATAAAAAAAATATGTAAAATAATAATAAAAATGACATAAATCTATCCCCTATTTTGTAGACGCTATAACTTTTGCGCAAACTTTTATACGCTTATTGCGATTTTTATTTATTTATTTTGTTACCAAAAATATCTAGAAGAATACATATTGACCTAAACTGATGAAGAAATGTTTTCTTTGTTTTCTTTTGGGATATTTATTATAGCAAAAAGTAAAAAATATTGTTTTATTTTTTCAAAACTGTCTTGCTTTTTTTGTTTATAGCGCAAAATATAAAAACCGCAAAGGTGATCAAATACCACTAAAAGAAAGCTCTATTTGTGGGGAAAAAAGACATACATTTTGTTTGGGGACAGCGTCACACGGCCGCACAATTTTCAGCAATGCAGTGCCGTATCGCAAAAAATGGCCTCGTCATTAAGGGGGATATCTTCCGGGGTTGAGTGGTTAAAAAGTGTAATCTAATAAATGAAAGTTGCCAGGCGGGGATTTTACAGCTGGGGAGGAAAGAACTACAGAAGTGGCTGCCATCCTTTCAGACCTCATGGACCACAAAACTCACAATTTTGAATCCCACGGACCACTAACATCAGTTTTGCATGCCTTTTATACACATCATGATCCGGCTTTCTGCCTCCCCCCTGCATCACACTGCTGCCTTATATACTCACAATGATCCGGCTCTCTGCCCCCTTCCCCCTGGATCACACTGCTGCCTTATACACACACAATGATCCGGCTCTCTGCCCCCTTCCCCCTGGATCACACTGCTGCCTTATATACACACAATGATCCGGCTCTCTGCCTTCCTCCCCCTGGATCACACTGCTGCCTTATATACACACAATGATCCGACTCTCTGCCCCCCTCCCCCTGGATCAAACTGCTGCTTTATACACATAATGCCCCCCCCCCAAACTCTGCATCACACTGCTGCCTTACAGACTCATCATTTGGACCTCGTCTTCTTATCCAGCAATGTGCTTGAGCTCCATACTCCCTCCCACAGTCTGATCAGCGCTGCCATTTGATGTCCCCTCCTTCACCTCTTGCCCTCTGCACTACTCTTGGCGCCTCCCTCTGAGTTCACAGGAGCCAGAACTACAGAGGAGACATCTGGTATCAATGCGTGCTGACAGTATTGACTCTCGGTGCGCATTGAGAACACTGGAAACATTGAGCTGTATACATCCGCCACAATGTTGATTTGCGGCAGAACCCCTGGGGACCACCAACATTTTCTAGTGGACCATCAGTGGTCCACAGACCGCTGGATGGCAACCGCTTAACTAGATGATGCTGGACATGCTGCAGCCAGGAAATAATGTGGACTATATCTGATTTGCTGCAGCTTCTATAGCACACTTTAGGAAGCTCAAAGTGTACAGTGAAATCTGACCAAGCATTTTCACGACAGGAGAGGTGCCTGTAAAACTATGCAAGACTGACATCACTGCACCGCCTCTCTACTTCATCCAATCAGAGAACATTTTGCATTCATTGAGAAAAATACAAGGCGTTCTTTGAATGGCTCCCTTGTCAAGCGAGAGACCCACTGCGGTTACTATGCAGCATGGCAGACACAGGACCAAGAAGACAGTGTGGATCACTATAGTAGTGGCAGGTATGGAATATGTATACATATATTGGTCCAGGCTGGATTAATCTAGCTATGCAAAAAAAACACACTCTGGTAAATACCAGCTTTATTTCATCTGTTTAAAATGACATCCAAAGTGCAGCAAGAGAAGGGAGACTGCTTATGTTTCACGCTTTGTAGTGCTTAGTCATAGCATTCCCAACCCTAAAACTAAAGTGTTTTACATGGAATATCACCTCCAAATATGCTAGTAGTTGGTAGTTTCTTTGCTTCGATAGAACTATAGATACTGTATGTTTAAAATTAGTTGTTTTAATAATGTATGTTTCTTTCTTGCTTTCTGCAGTCCTGTACCCAAAGATCGAGATAAACTGTTCTTCAAACTCAGACAGGGAACAGAGAAGAAAGTGGTCATCACAGTCCAGCAGATGTCAAACAAGGAGCTGGTGGTGGAGAGGTAAGGACAGTGTTGGTGCCATGTGTTTTTACTTTTCACTTTGTGTTTCATTAGAGAAATCAAATTGCTTTAAAGTGGTTGTAAATCTCAGACATGAAAAATGGACAAGGCATACCCCTCTATAGTGTGTACTTGATTCATATAAGAGCACTAATTGTTATTTCTGTCTGCTGATTTGTTTCTCTGCTGTCAGCTTGGATCGCTTCTGATAAGTTTTCCTGACACCAAGAAAAATATTGTGATGGGGGAGGGACCTCCAGCTGATTGACAGCCCAAGCTCTGTTCCTGTGTGCTGTGTGGAGGGGAGGGGGGGGGGGTGTCCCTTCCATCCAATCAGCTCTCAGAACTCTCCTTGCTGAGCTCTGCAGAGTGTAAATTCAGCTCTTCACCCCCTTTTTTCTGATGTAAGGAGAACAGTGTAGCGCTGGACAAATACTATGAATGAAAAATATTGTGAAATTATTGTAAAAATATAAACAATCAATGATGAATACCATCTAATGATATTAACTAGTGAAAAAAAACATTAAATCCACAAATCCATAAGTGATGAAGAAACAAATATATTGAATGCAGAAAATAAAAAGTTCTGAATTATAATGTGATTAAAGTCCAAAAGTTGTTCCATGCGGAGTTCTGGATTAGTAATCCACCACCTGGTGATAATGTAATGAAGGCTTACCAGAGAGCCAGTGACCGCCCTTACTCAGAGGGGTCAAAACAGGCATAGTAGAGGGAGAAGTAGCGATGAACTTCGAGGGATGTCCTTTAAGAGACTCTGTGAGGAATCTTGCTGACCCGCTTCCTTGGCGACTATTCAACAGCAACAGAGCGCCAATTCGGAAGATGTAGTCCCAAAGATACTTCCGATGGAGAAGTCCAGTCTCGGTACAAAAGGGAAGTTTAGGTCACCGCCTAAGATCAAATTGAAGGTCCCGAATGTTTCTAGGCCTGCTGTCACAGAGGAGAGGAAAGGGAGTTGATCTGTGAAAGAGCATCAGTCTGCCTGGTGTGAGGCTGGTGAAATCAACCACCTGTCTCTTTTTTCTGATGGCTCAGAAAAGTTTTATATATTCTGTGCTTTGAGCGGACGTAGAGAAGACTGCAGATAAATAGGCACAGGAGGATTTGTTTAATCTCTGTGCATTACCTGAGGCCAGTTACTTCACTGGGAATATGTAAGGGTTTACAACATGGGTGCTCAACCCGTGTCCCTCCAGCTGTTGCGGAATTAAAAGTCCCATGAGGCATTGCAAGGCTGTCAGCTAAACTAACATGACTCCTAAAGGCAGAGGCGTGATAGGACTTGAAGTTCCGCAACAGCTGGAAGGCCACAGATTGAGCAACCATGGTTTACAACCACTTTAAAGCAGGCCTTCACAGCACTAGCTCTTCTAGGCTAAGCGCTTCATTTTTATGAGTCCCCCAACATGTTTATTACTAGGTGATCCTACCTTTGGATCGGTTTATTTTCCACATCCTGTATAGGATAACAACGTTCTGTAGTGAACTCACTGCAGCATCATCACCCCATAGAGAAGGTAGTCTAAAATGGTTTTAGATGGAATTTAGTTAAAGGCTTATCTCTGTTCAGAGGTCCCTCACCGGCATCTTCTTTCCAGCATATTCCAGGTGTCGGTCTTCGGGCAGCTTTGATACGCACAGCTCAGTGTACATTCAATAGGGGATTGTGGACAGGCAGGCAAATGTATTTTATTGCAGAAGAGTCATTGTATGTCTCTTCTGCAATTAAGAGTTTTTTTTTACTTTAGTTCCTCTTTAAAGTGATTGTAAAGTTTTTTTTTTTTCTAAAAAAGTAACAAACATGTTATACTTGCCTGCTCTGTGCAGTGGATTTGCACCTAGCAGCCCAGATATTCCTCTTCTTGGGTCTCTCCTCTGTGCTCCTGGCCCCTCTCTCCTGTTGAGTGCCCCCACAGCAAGCAGCTTGCTATGGGGGCACCCAAGCTGAGCTGTGGCTCTGTGTGTCCATTCAGACACAGAGCTGTGGTTCGGCCCCTCCCCCTCTCTCTCCTGATTGGCTCCCGCTGCAGTTAGCCAATGGTGCTGCGGCTGTCTCTCAGGAGGGAGGGTCACGGATGGCCAAGACATTTTGTCGACATGGACAGAGATGGGGCCCAGGTAAGTATGAGGGGGGCTGCTGTACACAGAAGGCTTTTTATCCTAATGCATAAAGATGAAAAACCTGCTGACTTTACAACCCCTTTAAGGAACAAAGAAATTTAAGCCCCATGTCAGCTAATACAGGTGCATCTCAATCAAAATTTGAATATCATCAAAAAAGTTAAATTATTTCAGTAATTCAATTCAAAAAGTGAAACTCATATACTTTATATAGGTGCGTTACACACAGAGTGATATATTTTAAGCAGTTCTTTCTTTTAATTTTGATGATTTTGGCTTACAGCTAGTGAAATCCCAAAATTCAGTAGTTCAGAAAATTAGAATATTGTGAAAAAGTTCAATATTGTAGACTCATGGTGTCACGCTCTGATCAGCTAATTAACTCCAAAACCTGTAAAGGTTTTTTGAGCATTTAAATGGTTTCTCGGTCTGGTTCAGTAGGTTACACAATCGTGGGGAAGACTGCTGACATGATAGTTGTCCAGAATACAGTTATTGACACCCTCCACAAGGAGGGTAAGTCAAAAAAAGGTCATTGCTAAAGAAGCTGGCTGTTCAGAGTGCTGTATCCAAGCATATTAATGGAAAGCTGACTGGAAGGAAAAAGTGTGGTGGAAAAAGGTGCACAAGTAATGGCGATAACCGCAGCAATGGGAAGATTATGAAGCAAGGGCCATTCAAGAATTTGGGGGAGATTCCCAAGGAGTGGACTACGACTGGTGTCAGTGCTTCAAGAGCCACAACACACAGATGTATCTAGGACATGGGCTACAACTGTCGCATTCCTTGTGTCAAGCCACTCCTAAACTAGACAACGTCCAAAGCATCTTACCTGGGCTAAGGTAAAAAAGGGGCTGGACTGTTGCTCATTGGTCCAAAGGCCTCTTTTCGGATGAAAGTAAATTTTGCATTTCGTTTGGAAATCAAGGTCCCAGAGTCTGGAGGAAGAGTGGAGAGGCACAGAATCCAAGTTGCATGAGGTCCAGTGTGAGGTTTCCACAGTCAGTGATGATTTGGAGAGCCATGTTTTCTGCTGGTGGTGAGCCACTGTTTTATCAAACAAATACAGAGTTTTGCCCATTGGGACTTTAAATGAAGCGCCACACAGCCAGTTATAAAACATGGTATAGGTTTATTGAGTATTCCAGCAATGCCAAACAGTTTTTCCCAAATGTACAAATCTATTAAGTTTTTACTTACAGTCATCAAATAATCCATGGTAATTGTGTCGTACCATGTATGGTGACCCAGCGCGTTTCATGAGTTCAGTCTCACTCTTCAGGGGTTGATGCATATACATGATCTGTAAAGTAAAATGGTTAAAAGAAGTCAAGTCCAAAGTCAGCTCAGCCCTCTACCAGGAAATTGTAGAGCACTTCATGCTTCCCTCTGCTGACCAGCGTTATGGAGATGCTGATTTCATTTTCCAGCAGGACTTGGCACCTGCCTACACTGCCCAAAGAACCAATACCTGGTTTAATGATCATAGTATCACTGTGCTTGATTGCGCCGTAAACTCACCTGACCTAAACCCCATAGAGAATCTGTGGTGTATTGTCAAGAGGAAGATGGGAGACACCAGACCCAACAATGCAGAGGAGCTAAAGGCCGCTATCAAAGCAACCTGGACTTCATAACACCTCAGCAATGCTACAGACTGATCGCCTTCATGCCACGCCACATTGGTGCAGTAATTAATGCAAAAGGAGCCCCAACCAAGTATTAAGTGCATATTATACTGTACATGGACATACTTTTCAGTAAGCCAACATTTCTGCATTTTAAATCCTTTTTTTATTGGTCTTATGTAATATTCTATTTTTCTGAGATGCTGAATTTTGGGTTTTCACTAGCTGTAAGCCATAATCATCAAAATTAAAAGAGAGAAATGCTTGAAATATATCACTCTGTGTGTAACACATTTATATAAGATATGAGTTTCACTTTTTGAATCGAATTACTGAAATAAATGTTTTTGATGATATTCAAATTTTTTGAGATGCACCTGTAGTTGTAAGATGTTAAAGCAGAAGTTTTGTTTAAATGTCCCTATTAGTATAATGGTTTGCTGGATAGCTTGGCCTGCCTGTAAAACTGGGGAATAATATAAATAGGAAAAGGAATTCATATACTAAACACTATGAGGTGGATTTACTAAAAGTAAATAGACTGTGCACTTTGCAAGTGCAGTTGCTTAGTAAATGAGGGGAAGCTCTGCTGATTTTTGTTTTCAATAATTTGTATTAAAGGTTTTCACAAAAAGGCAAAGGTACAAAAGTACAGTTCAAAAAAATTAAGCCAGCCTTAAGCAATGTTACAAGATTTGCAGCGCAGTCATTACAAAGAACATTTTTACTGTACCTTATGAGGTCATGTACAGCATACTTAATGACAAAAAGTGCGTACACAAGATTGCATAAACGCAAGGCATGCTAAAACTACATATATATAACCCCCATTTTTGTGTTTATACATTGGTCAGCATCTTTTTTTTAGCACTGATCACTGTAATAATGCCACTGGTCCCTAAAAAGTGTCACTTGGGGTCAGAATTATTATCTGCCGCAATGTCGCAGTCCCACTAAAAATCGCAGATCGCTGCCATTACCAGTAAAAGCAATAAAAAAAAAAAAAAAAGTACATAAATCTATCCCATAGTTTGTAGACGCTATAACTTTTGTGCAAACCAATTAATATACGCTTATTGCAATCCCCCCCCCCCCCCACAAAAAATATGTAGAAGAATACATATTGGCCTAAACTGATGAAGAAATTTATATATATATATATTTGGATATGTATTATAGCAGAAAGTAAAAAAAAAATAAAAAAATTATATATATATATATATATATATATATATATATATATATATATTTTTTTTTTTTTTCTTTCAAAATTGTTGGTCTTTTTTTGTTTGTGTATAGCGCAAAAAACGCGGTGAGGTGATCAAATACCACCAAAAGAAAGCTCTATTTGTGGGGGGGAAAAGGTTATCAGTTTTGTTTGGGGAAAATGTTGCACAACTGTGCAATAAACAACAACAAAGAGGGTCCCCTATTGATGAACTTTTTAGGCACATGTAAAAACCATAGAAAGGTATACTTGGTACAAATATAATTTAATAAATTGACACAATAAAAATATAACAAAACTATAGCATCTATTGTTAGGAATGTGGATCAAGCAGTGTTGCAATAATGAGTATACAGTGTTTGAGGCAGTACTCTTGCACCGACGCGTTTCTGAGTCAAACTCCTTCCTCAGGGGTGATGTATATTTGAGATAGTTCTATATTAGAGAAAATATATTAAGAAGATGATAATCAACATATGAATATCCATCAATAAAGCATTTCATAATATATTTTTCATGTCTGATACACTTACATTAAACAATGTGTTGGCTGACTTGACATTCCATACAGTTTTTGGTTAAAAACAGCGACAGTGACATAGTCTGTCTACCCAGTATGCTTTTGGCTCTGACACAAATCGACATCTATGTATTAAGGGTGGTATAGATCTGTATGTAGGTAGAAATGGAGTTTACTCCACAAAGATATATACATAGTATTCTCTTCAAAAAGAAAAGAAAGCCCATAAAAATGGGCGTAAAATAAATACTTGAGGCTCCACTGAGGCCGAAAGGCAACTCCTGCAAAAGATGTGATAACATAAGTGTATAGTAAGGAATCCTATTTATTTATTAAATATTAAGTACAATAACGAAGCTAATTCACAAGGTTAAACTCATACCTGGAGGTGGCTCAACAGTTGATGTTTATAGATGTATATTTGATAGCTAAAAGGATGGTAAATAAAATAAGGTGTTCAATTAATTAACTATTTAAATTTCAGATATTACTTTCAAATATTATGTCCTCACACTAGACAGTTATGTAAAGGGATAATATAGATACTGTAATACTGTAAAACCAGATGAGACTAATTTGCTTGATGGAACTACAATTCTCGTGTATGGAGTATGTGCGGTAAAAATAATGTGAAGTATAATAATTTTCGTGTAGTTAATTCTATATGGGGTTAATCTATTAGAATAATTGGGAGTAGCAAGGGGCATCCCAGGTACAGCCCAATTATAAATATAATTAACGAGTTTAAGCTGAAAACAAATAGCCATTGAATGGTAGTTGTTCATTTATATAGTATAGAGGTACAGATTCAAGTATTAGTTTCTCCAAGCAGGAAATGTGTAGAGAGGTGAAGAGGTTGTTATAATTCTGTAAGGCCCCTTTCACACTTATACGACTTGTCCCACGATTTTGTACTGCAAAATCGTATGACAAGTCATTCTCCATGATTTTCAATGACTACCATTCATACTGGCACGACTTTAAGTCGTGCCGACTTGAAAGTAGTCCCTGCACTACTTTGGTCCAACTTCTATGCGATTTGTACTCCATAGACCTCAATGTTAAACCCTGAAGTAGCATGCAAGTCGTGCCTGAATAATATAGACACGACTTCAGTACGACTTTGTAAGCACAAGCCTGGCTCGCTATTCGGGAAAGGAAAACTTTTCTTTCCTTTCCCGATGAGCGACAGACAGTGCTGACAGCTGTCTGGTATGAATCCAGAGGGGGAACGCCGCGCTAAGTTTTAAATGAAAAAACCGGCGTGGGTTCCCCCCCAGGGGCATACCAGGCCCTTAGGTCTGGTATGGATCTAAGGGGAACCCCCTACGCCAAAAAAATCAGCGTGGGGTCCCCCCCAAAATCCATACCAGACCCTTATCCGAGCACGCAGCCCAGCCGGTCAGGAATGGGGGTGGGGACGAGCTGGCGGCCCCCCCCCCTCCTGGACCGTACCAGGCCGCATGCCCTCAACATGGGGGGGTGGGTGCTTTGGGGGGCGCAGTGCGGCCCCCCCACCCCAAAGCACCTTGTCCCCATGTTGATGAGGACAAGGGCCTCTTCCCGACAACCCTGGCCGTTGGTTGTCGGGGTCTGCGGGCGGGGGGCTCATCGGAATCTGGAAGTCCCCTTTAATAAGGGGGCCCCCAGATCCCGGCCCCCCACCCTATGTGAATAAGTATGGGGTACATGGTACCCCTACCCATTCACCTAGGGAAAAAAGCGTCAATAAAAAACACAGTACACAGGTTTTTAAAATAATTTATTAGGCAGCTCCGGGGTCTTCTTCCGACTTCGGGGGTCTCTCCGCCGTCTCCTCCCGGTGTCCGCATCTTCTGCCAGCTCCTCCGCTATCTTCTGCAGCTCAATTGCTAGCGGTGGTCCGGACTTCTGCCTTCTTCTTTTCTTCCAGAGATGTTGACACGACGCTCTCTCCAGCTGGAATGGTCTCTGAACGCTCCGCAACAGACTTATATAGGCGGTGACCCCGCCCCCTTATGAGGTCACTGTCCCCGGGCATGCTGGGGCTGTGCCGTCATAAGGGGGCGTGGTCATCACCCGGTGACCACGCCTCCTAAAACGTCACAGACCCAGCATGCCCAGGGACTGTGACGGCATAAGGGGGCGGGGTCACCGCCTATATAAGTCCCTTGCGGAGCGCACAGAGACCATTCTGGCTGGAGAGAGCGTCGTGTCAACATCTCTGGAAGAGAAGAGGGAAGAAGACGATCCAGAAGTCCGGGCCACCGCTGGCAAAAGAGCGCCAGAAGATAGCGGTGGAGCCGGCAGAAGATGCGGACACCGGGAGAAGACGCCGGAGAGACCCCCGAAGTCAGGCCAGTGCCATCCCGCAGTATGTGGAGGATGTCCGGCATAGGAATAAGCTGCATTATAAAGCCTTTCTCCCCCAATCAGCTGTTGATGTCTAATACAACAGCTGATGTAGTGGGAGGGAGAGGAGGCAGGTGCGAGCCATGTATGACCCCCTGGGAGGAGTGAGCGCCGTCCTGTCCACGGCGCGCATGCGTGAGCCTATGCGTCGGGACGTTGACACGCCCACTCCACCCACCGACACAGAAAGCTTCCCTGGTGGACTGCGCATGTCCACCAGGGTTGCAAGATGGAGGCCAGTCGAGAATGGATGCAGACTGTAGCCTCACATAGCGCTGCCACGGGTTACATAGCCCGGGCGAGCGTCAAGTTTAAGGTGGTAGTGTGGTGTTATAAAACATCCACTTAGAAATAAATTGTAATTGACTTGCTATGGGTGCACTTTTGCATGCCCTATAAGACACTCGTGCGTGCCCCATAAGACACAGCAAATGGGAATCAGCCCCGCCCACCAGTCCCTCCAGTCCCTCTCCACTGGCTGCGATTGGCCACGGTGGGAGCCAATGAGAAGGCACAGAGTTGGTACAGCAACAGCTCTTGCTCATATTTCTGGATTGAGATCGGGCTCCGGTATGTATTTAGGGGGCTGCAGGGCAAAATACTTACTTTTCATGCATACCCTTTTACAGCCACTTTAGGCAGAAGGTGATCGAAGAGACCCTCACTAGGACATTGTATTCCAATATGCCTGTTTAACAGAAGCTGATCTAACAATTGACTTCTGTTGAACAAAAATGGTCACATATGGATCAAAATTCAGCCGGTTCCTGCTGAACCAGCCACATTTCTATCCATCTATAGCCAGCTTTGCTCTGCTGAAACCAATGAAAACCTGATATTGATGAGAATCTTCCTCCCCGTATCCAAAACAAAACCACATTTTAAAAAACTGAAGCTTCACTTTAGACATTTGAAAATCATTTTTCAATCTGCATTTTGCATTTTTCTAAGTTCTGCAAATGTCTTCAGCTTCATGTTTGCGATAACTTACATTAGCAGCTGTAATATTTCAGATTTGCCTGCAGGCAGTTGTGAATAACAAGTTCTATACTGTAAATTTTCTTCAGGTATGCATAGTTTACAGGAGAATTTCAGTGCTTGTTCACGCCACTATTTTAGCAGTCCGGATGCATTTTTGCATATGCATTAATACATGTTTTTGCTGCATTTTCAATGCGTTTCAGTACGTGTTTTTTTTTTTTTCCCCTCCTTTTTATTTTTTTATTTTTATGACAATTGGGAAAGCTTTATTTTTAATTAGGAGAGTGTGCTTTTCAGTGCATTCTGGTGCCTTTCCATGCATTTTGATACATTCCGGATGAAAAAAAATACAGCAGGTTGTACGTTTGTTGGAACTGACTGCACTGTTGTGAACTAGGGCCATTGGAATACGTGGCAGACACTGTGCATGCATTCTGAATGCAGTTCAAAAACACACTAGAAGGCATCTGATATAAACCAGCCCTCAGTGTTTGTAAGTCTGCATATCATTTCTCAGTTATGTACTCAACGCTTTGTATATTGCATATGTTCACTAGCTTGCTTGTGATGAATTCAGTAGGTGGTGGGTCTAGTCTAGTAAATCTTATTGATGGGGTGCGCTTGGTCATCTAATAAAGACTAATGCATTTCTTTCTTAGCTTCAAGACATTTAACAGGCTTTTCTACTGTACTGAAATGGCTTACACTGATTTCACTGCACACCGTGAGCTTCTCACAATATGCATTAGAAGCTGCAGCAAGGCAGATCGAGCCCATCTCACTTCTTGGCTGGAGTACTTCTAGCATAATTCAGCTTTTTCCTCCCTAGTCTGACTCACTGATCTGCCCATTTCATTCTTTGAATTGCATTTCTTTCAAACATAAAGGCTCATTAACAGATATGTGCATGACCTAGGGCAGTCTGTATTTTAATATTTGTATAGGCAGATAACACAGAGGCTGCAATCACAGCTGAGCGTAGTGCCTTCTTGTGTTTTAACTGCATTTTTTACGTGTTTTTCTTAAAGCATTTTTGGCCCTTTTTTATGCGCGAGTTGCGCGTTTTTGTACAGCGTTTTTGAGCTTTGGCGTTTTTTTTATTAGCCAATAGAGAAAACTATCATCTGTTGTATCATTTGTTGCTAGGTAGTTCAGATCTTTTAGCTTTACATTAACTTTTTTTTCTTTTTTTTTTTATTATTATTATTATTATTATTATTCATTTGTTGTTGTTTTTTTTCGCTGGGATAAGGGGTTAGAGTTTGGGTTAGGGTTATTTATTTATATTTTTGTTAGTGTTACTACTACTACTACTACTACTGCTACTACAACCATAACCCTTAAAAAAATAAATACATGTATTAATAGTTTTTTTTTTGGGGGGGTTGTTTATTATTATTTTATTATTGTTAATAACTTGTTATTTTTTTAAGGTTGGGGTTAACTATTATTTATGTATTATTACTTATTTTAATTTATTTTATTTATAATGATTTTTTAGTTATTTGTGTAGTTATTTTACATTTATTTATTCGTATATTACTATTAAAATTTTTTGAGCAGAAAAACAGGCAAATGCGCACAAAAACACGCCAATGGCGTGTGTCCATTAATTTCTATGGGAATAAAAATGCGTCAAAAACGCTCACATCTACCCATTTCAAGCTACAAAAAAAAGCTTCAGAACTTGTTTGGCTGCAGGCAAGTGGAGATGTGAGAATAATAGATTTATTTTTTTCTCCTCCAGCATTTTGGAGCTTCCAGCTTCAAGCTACAAAATGCTGAGGTGTGAATGGGGCCTGATAGGTTGAAGTTTACTAGATTTCTGGCAGAATCAGCAGTTTTTCTTCAACTTCTCAAACAGATATAACAGAACACTTTAAATTGTATATTTAACAGACCAACTGGGTCCCAATAGGAGAAATTTGTTGTTGGGGCTTTCATGTCCTCGTTTGCCCACTCCACTGACAGTTTTGTGATACTGACAACCCGCTGTCCATGTGGAATGGATTGTAGCTCTTTTAGCAGTGATTGCAGTGTGGAATATCCTGGTTTCTGTAATAATCCTGAGTTGGTGATCAGGCAGACTGTTCATTCCATCTATATAATTACGTTTACGATGGCTGTAATAAAGCTCTTTGTGTATAGCTTCATAACCACCATCCATTAATACCTGCTCCCATTGCAGATAATCCTTTCATGTGACACCCTGTTATTATTTTAATATTGATAATTAAATGTTAACTTTTGAAGTTCTGCTTCATTGCAGCTTTTGTTAGGCTTGTATGACGGGGCATAGAGCAGATATTTTCTATTCCTGTGACAAAGTAATTGGGAGCTTTGGACTTGTCAAAGAACGGATTGAAGGAATTGTACCATAGTTAGAGTAGACTGTTGTGGGTGGAAAGGGGTGAACGCAGCCTGAGCTCATTTTGTTTTTAGAGATAAATAAGGCAAGGCCACCATCAGGTCTTCAGTATAGGTTATAGCGGAAGCAGGCTAGTGTTTTCATAGCTTAGACTTTTACTCTACCACAGGTGAACCGAGTGGCAGGGTTGCACAGGGCACTCTCCCCACTCTCCCCACTCTCCCCTGCCACTGCATCAGCAGGGAAGTCAGTCACTGTGTAAGCTCTGTGTTGGATGATGGTCAAAGCTTACACAGGGTAATTGTTGTTCTTTTAACTGGTGGGTCATTTTTTGGGCCTGGAAAATGGTCGCTAGCCCTGAGTTCTCTATCTTGGGAGGAAATTACATGCTTCCCCCATACCTACATAGCTACAGGGGAGTGCAGTGAAAGTTTATTATTATTCAGGATTTATATAGCATCAACAGCTTGCTAAGGACTTTATAAATTAAAGGGAGACTGTCAGGACCCAGATCTGAACCTGCAACCTCTACTGTGTCTGCAGTATCTCTTCTTGCTGAGCCACCTGCTGGCCAACTCCCTGCCTGATACCTAAGAAAACCTTGCCTTGTGTCTTTTTTCTCTTGAACCTTGAACCTTGTGCTCCTCCCATCAACTTTCAATTTAAAGCATGCCTTTGCACTCCCTGTTTGCCAGAATACTATGTTCTTTCTCCAATATTTTGCTCTTGTCCTGATGCTGTCCATAGCTAAACCTCCACCATATCTATACCTCTTGTTAAATCATTTTGCTTGTTCCTCAACTACGCTTTGGCTTGATCCCACCTTGCAACCATTTGTTACCGACCTGGCTTGTTTACTGACTACGCTTCTGCTTGATCCCTATCTGCTACTGGACTCCGACTTGCCCACCTCCTGGTGGGGTGATCCTGAGGTCCACGACTTGGTATTAACACACAGCAAAACCCATCTCCACCATCAGGAGATCTGGTGAATACTGGTTAGGGCTCAGTTGAGCCTGCGTCATCCATGAGTGATTCATCATCAGGACTGGCTGGGCTAAGGGTACAATGCTGTGGAGGACTGCCAGTTGCTGGAGAAGAGGACCCGCTTGTTACATCACCAGCCAGTAGACCTGCAGGAAAGTTATGTATATAATAATAATTTAAAAAAATGTCAGCAGTGGGCTTGAGGGAAGGAGAGGAAGACTGGTAGGGGGTACTGGAGCTGGGCTTTATGAGTTAGGAATTTAAAAACAAAAATGCTTTATGAATATGATCCAAATACATTGACATTCTGTCATAGTTATTCTAATTACTGCCATAAGACTCCTGTTAATGTCGAGTATTGAGTTTTTATTGCGCTATTGTGAACCGTGGACGGTGAATGCAGCTCATATCTTTCTTTCCCGCACACAGCAGCTCCACTTGAGTAACACTGCTGTTTTATTCTCTGTCCTTTGGCTTCTGTTCCCAAACCATCTGAGCTGGCCGAAGGAATGCCACTTCTATCATTTCATCAGCTCGCCTGTTCTTGATCCTCTCCTCACCCCAATTATGTTCTGTTCATTTCTGGTTACACACTGTGCAACACAAAGATTGTCACGCTTTCAAAAAGTTGTTATCGTTTTTCCGTTTCTGGGCCTGTGGTGTGGCCATTCTGCACATTTCCTCATTATTTTGTCAGACCTCTTAAGTCAGGGGTGTCCAAACTTTTTTCAAAGAGGGCCAGATTTGATGATGTGAACATGCGTGAGGGCCGATTATTTTGCCTGACATTCTTTGAACCATTAAAATTCGGTCTAAGTGTGTTCGTTCGAGCACAAATGAACTGCCCATCAAGAATTCTCTTGCCTTTGTGGCTGTGTGTGAGTAAAGAGATGAGCTTGGGCGTGTTGGATATACCATATTTATTGGCGTATAAAATGTACCTTCACTTTAAGAGGGAAGTTTCAGGAAAAAAAACTAAATTTTACATAAAGAACTGTGAAGCAAAATAAGGGTCAGTGCCCATCTGCAGCCTCCCAAGTGCCATCAGTGTAGCTCCCCCATTGCCATCAGTGCAGCACCCCAATTTCCATCAGTGCAGCCCCCGCCTTTGCCAGGAATGCAGCCCCCGCCTTTGCCAGGAATGCAGCCCCCGCCTTTGCCAGGAATGCAGCACCCACCTTTGCCAGGAATGCAGCACCCACCTTTGCCAGGAATACAGCACCCACCACTGCTAGGAATGCAGCACCTCCATTGCCATGAATGCAGACTCACCATTGCCATCAGTGCAGCTTGATTGATGCCCATCCATCTGCAGCCTTGGAGGGGACAGGGAGGGGGCGGGACAAGCGCCAAAAGATTACATACAGGAAAAACTCCTGTGTTTTTTTTGTGGCCCCGGCGCTGGGAGATCGTTGGGGACACAAAAGATACATATGTCCTAATAACCAGGCGGGCCGTTCAAAACTGGAACGCAAGCCATGATTGGCCCGCGGCCGAACTTTGAACATGCCTGTCTTAAGTGCCCACTTAAAAGTGGGAGCCTGGTTGCTGGTGGTATTTTTTGCTCTTTAGCCCTGAACCATTGAACCCTTGTTTCTTGTGTATTAATATTAATGCTTCACAGAAACTCGGTCAGCGAAGGCTGGTAGTACCGCAATCCACCCCCCTTTTCCATAATCTGTTTGTGCACTAGAACATAAAATAATATATCATCACGGTACAGTGTTGTGGAAAATAACTTCAGGGGGTAGTTGAAGCGTCCAAAACTGGACTTTCAGTTATAGATGGATGCTGGTCACCCACTGGCTTTGCAAATCAACCAAGAGAACCTGTAAATAGAGTTCCTGCTTGTGCCATTTCCTGCTATGTAATTTGGTTTCTTACTACATCAGAAAGGAAGCTGCAATGTTGCTGGCTTCAAATTTTTTTGGAGATGGCTCCAGAATTTCCCAATTCTGACACGTACAGTGCTGTGAAAAAGTATTTGCCCCCTTCCCGATTTTTTTTCTTCCATATTTTTCACACTTAAGTGATTCAGATCATCAAACTAATTTTAATATTACACAAAGATAACCAGATTAAATCCAAGATGCAGTTGTTAAATTATAGTTTAATTTATTAAGGGAAAAAAGCGGTTCAAACCTGCCTGCCCCATGTGAAAAAGTAATTGCCCCACCCATGCTGAATCGTGAATGAACTGATTAACCACAATTTTTTGGAAAGCTGAGTTAAATTTCACTTGCCACACCCTGACCTAAATACTGCCAGAACCGTTGAATCAAGAAATCACATAAATAGAAGCTGTCTGACAAAGTGAAGCACACAGATCACAAAAAGCCACACGTCCATACCACAATCTAAAAAAATTCAAGAACAGATTAGAAACTAATGTTCCTGTATCAGTCTAGGAAGGGTTTCAAAGCCATTTCTAAGGCTTTGGAACTCCAGTGAACCATGGGAGAGCCATTACTCACAAATGGAGATAACTCGGAACCAGTGGTGAACCTTCCCAGGAGTGGCCGACCTACAAAAATTACTCCGAGAGAATGACGACAACTCATCCAAGAGGTCATAAACGAACCCAAAACAACATCTAAAGAAATGCAGACCTCACTTGCCTCAGGTAAGATCAGAGTTCATGATTCAAACAATAGGAAAGAGACTGGGCAAAAATGGCATCCATGGGAGAGTTCCAAGGCCAAAGCCACTGCTGACCAAAAAGAACACAAGGGCTAAAAAACATCTTAATTATCCCCAAGACTTTTAGGCAAATATTCTGTGGACTGATGAGACAAAAATGTAACTTTTTGGATGGTGTGTATCCCCTTACATTTGGCATAAAACTAGTACAGCATTTCATAACAAGAACATACCAACAGTCAGACATGGTGGTTGTAGCGGGATGGTCTGGGGCTGCTTTGCAGCTTCAGGACCTGGATGACTTACCATAATTGATGGTACCATGAATTCTGAGCTCTACCAGAAAATCCTAAAGGAGAATGTCCGGCCATCAGTTTGTGACCTCAAGTTTAAGTGCACTTGAGTTATGCAGCAGGACAATGATCCCAAACACAACAGCAAGTCCACCTCCAAATGGTTCAAACAAAGCACAATTTAGGTTTTGGAGTGGCCTAGTCAAAGCCCGGACTTAAATCCAATTGTGATGCAGTATCATGACTAGAGGTCGACTGATATGGGTTTTTGTCTAGCTGATGCCGATACTGATATTTAGAAATTGGGGCGGCTGATGGCCGATATAAAAAAAAACCTCACTCACTCCTCCCTGCTTGCTCCTGTCACTCTACCACACACTTGATGTCCTCAGTACAGATGGCACTGGTTGGCTTAGGCAAGTGGCACTGGTTGGCTTAGGCAAGTGGCACTGGCAGGAAGCATTGATTGGCACTGGCAGGTGGCATTGGTGGCACTGGTTTGGAACTGGCAGGTGGCACTGGTTTGGCACTGGCAGATGGCACTGGTTTGGCACTGGCAGGTGGCACTGGTTGGCACGTGGCACTGGTTTGGAACTGACAGATGGCACTGGTTGGCACTGGCAGGTGGCACTGATTGGCAGGTGGCACTGACAGATGACACTGGCAGGTGGCACTGATTGGCAGTGGCACTTATAGGTGGCACTGATTGGCGAAGGCACTGGCAGGTGGCACTGGTTGGCAGTGGCACTGGGTGACACTGACAGGCATTGGCAGGTGGCACTGGTTTGGAACTGGCAGGTGGCACTATTGGCACTGGCAGGTGGTACTGATTGGCGTGGCACTGGCAGGTGGCACTGATTGGAGGTGGCACTGGCAGGCACTGGTTGGCATTGGCAGGTGGCACTGGCAGGCACTGACAGATGGCACTGGTTGGCACTGCCAGGTGGCACTGGTTGGCACATGGCACTGGTTTGGAACTGACAGATGGCATTGGTTGGCACTGGCAGGTGGCGCTGGTTGGCGGTGGCACTGGCAGGCACTGGCAGGCACTAGGTGGCACTGATTGGCAGTGGCACTGGGTGGCACTGGCAGGAATTGGCAGGTGGCACTGGTTTGGAACTGGCAGGTGGCACTATTGGCACTGGCAGGTAGTACTGATTGGCGTGGCACTGGCAGGTGGCACTGGCAGGCACTGGTTGGCATTGGCAGGTGGCACTGGCAGGCACTGACAGATGGCACTGGTTCGCACTGCCAGGTGGCACTGGTTGGCACATGGCACTGGTTTGGAACTGACAGATGGCATTGGTTGGCACTGGCAGGTGGCGCTGGCACGTGGCATTGATTGACAGGTGGCACTGACAGATGACACTGGCAGGTGGCACTGAATGGCAGTGGCACTGGTTGGAACTGGCGGTGGCACTGATTGGCGGTGGCACTGGCAGGCACTAGGTGGCACTGGCAGGTGGCGCTGATTGGCACTGGAAGGTGGCACTGGCAGGCATTGGCAGGTGGCACTGGTTTGGAACTGGCAGGTGGCACTATTGGCACTGGCAGGTGGCACTGATTGTCATGGCACTGGCAGGTGGCACTGGTTGGCATTGGCAGGTGGCACTGGTTGGCGGTGGCACTGGCAGGCACTGGCAGGTGGCACTGATTGGCACTGGCAGGTGGCACTGACAGGTTTCACACTGAGCCGAGTGTAAACTGTGTGTGAAACTAACAGAGAGGAGCTGTCAGAATTGAGCTTAATGTCAGGGTGGGCGGGACACAGCAGCTATCAAATAGCAGCCAATGATTAGGCTGCTTAAGAAAAGGCCCAGATCCTATCCCATTGGCTGTGTTTGATAGCTGCTGGGTCCCGCCCACCCCGGCCGGGTCCCGCCCACCTCCGACATCAACCTCAATTCTGACAGATCCCCCTCTCTCTCTCTCTCTCTCTCTCTCTCTCTCTCTCTCTCTCTCTCTCTCTCTCTCTCTCTCCTCTGTCAGTTTCACACACTCAGCGGCTCTGGCAAGCATCAAGCGCCGTGCTGAGTGTGGAGAGGGGAGGAGGAACGGCGGTTAATGTTAAATATCGGCCTAATTTAGATAATAATCGGCCCATGCCGATTTATCAAAAATGGCCAAATATCGTCCGATATATCTGTCGACCTCTAATCATGACCTTGCACGGGCCTTTCATGCTGGAAAAACCTCCAATGTGGCTGAATTAAAACAATTCTGCAAAGAGTGGACCAAAATTGCTCCACAGCAATGTGAAAGACTCATGGCCAGTTATCACAAATACTTGATTGCAGTTGTTGCCGCCATGGGTGGCACAACCAGTTATTAGGTTTAGGGGGCAATTACTTTTTCACATAAAGCCAGGCAGGTTTGGACAGCTTTTTTGCCTTAATAAATGAAACCATCGTTCAAAAACTGCATTTTGTATTTACTTGGGTTATCTTTGTGTAATAATAAAATTAGTTTGATGATCTGAGTCATTTAAGTGTGACAAATATGCAAAAAAAATGAAAAATCAGGAGGGAGCAAGTACTTTTTCACAGCATTGTATAATGCAAACTGCATCAGCATGTAAGGTGTCATCATAACCCCTACTGCAGGTTAGCAGATCCTAGTATTCAGCTGCAGATATCCAGCACCACCTGCCCAAAACTCAAGTGTCACCTTTAGGGCTCATTACTACTTGCTTCAACATTACCACACATTGAAGCGCTCACCACTTCAACATGCTTTTTCCTCCTCTCTCTCTGGTCCCTGATCCCCCTGCCGCTATATTGCTCCAACACGCTTTACCACATGTGACATTGCTAGTTTCTTTTGCTCTGGTCCCCCAGCCCTTGTGCTGCTCAGTCCTCTCTCTCTCCGGTCCTGGCTCACCTTCCGCTACAGCAATCCCATGTTGCACACCATGTGTACCGTCTGCTAGTTGCTCCACTCCGGTCCAGACCCCGCTCATCTTACTGCTGCTTTTCGCTGCACACCAGATGTGATGTTTGCACTAGACCAGTATTTCTCAATTCCAGTCCTCAGGGCACACCAACAGGTCATGTTTTCCGGATTTCCCTCAGATGAAACGGCTGTGGTAATTACTAAGGTAGTGACACTGATCAAATCACCTGTGCAAAATAATAGAGAGCCTGAAAACATGACCTGTTGGTGCGCTATGAAGACTGGAATTGAGAAATACTGTACTAGGCACTCCCAGGATATATACACATGAACCGGAAGTGACTGCTGATGATGCCTTTCTGGTTCGCTTATTGGATATCTCATACCTGCAATACCTCCAAAACAAAGCAAAGCTAAAGCTGAATATAAGACTCTCAAATGCTGCAGGTGCTGACTTCTATGGAGGCTTTGGAGATGCTTTGAAGCACCAAGAAAGCGATACATGTATAATTTCCGAAGAAAAGCAAATGCAATGTGTACACAGAACTTTAAGCTAACCATTATATTTAATGACAGGTACTTTGATTGGCATTCAGAGCACTTTAAAAAAACGTGTCCATTGCCATATTTTGAAGCAAGTGTAGACAAGCCCTTAAAGCGTTAGTAAACCACAATTGTTGAAAGGAAAAAAAAAATCCCTGCAAGGCATTGTCATAATGTGCTAGTATGCATCGCATACTAGCACAGTATGAGAGACTTACTTCAGAACAAAGCCCTTTAGCGCGGCGCTGTCACTGTAAAGAAGGCTGACCTCTTCCCCCGATCATCCTTCCATGTTCATGTCCTCCGGCTACATGAGTGGCCATGGCACGATGATGTCAGTCCCGGGCACATGTGCTGGAGCTGCCATAAACAGCACGGGCTCCGGAGGTCCGGCACTGTATGCCGAACCTTCAGAGTGCATGCGCCGGTAATGTCACCAGCTGCATGCACTCTGAATATCTCACCACTACCACTCTAAGGAGCCTATATTTTTTTCATTTAAGAGAAACCTCTCTTAGGTACTATGGAGACTGCTGTTGAAGACATTTCATTCTGCAAATGCTATTTGCCTATCTGTCATACGTCAATATGTTGTTTTGCTTCTGGATCTAATCCAGTACAGGTTCATAAATTCTTCAGGCCATTAACTCAAAGTATGGAAGCCATTAGATCAGTATGACACCCAGACAAATAGTATTTCTGAAAGGTGGTCAGCAATGGCAGAAACTATAGTTCTGTAAGGTTTTTTTCTGTTTCAATGATTTTTATTCAAGTTTTCATAGAACCATAACAAAGATCTCGACATTACATTGAGCATTGCGCAGCGGCCACAGTACATCAGACATATAAAATATACAAGGAGTCTACCTCTTGTGTTTTCAAAACCAATAAACCTATACTGATATAGACTGTACCTTGTTTGTTCTAGTGCTTGTGGTGTATAGAACATATCCTACTGTGGTTCTTCCACCGTAATCCTCATAACATAGCCTATGGCCATGTGCATGCTCTATAACATGGGCCTTGGAATACAGCCCACCTCTCGGAAAATACCAGCTTCCATATATTGGTGGGGTCTGGCTTCCCAGGTATCGGGCCCCTCCCCCAATCCACATTAGATTAGTGTCTTTCCGAGAAAAGAAAGGGAGTAGATCTCGAAAGAAAAGAAAGGGGGAGAGTTAGTAGGGAGTTAGGGAGAGGGAGGGGGGGCTGAGGCTCTACGCTCTGGACCAGTCCTTCAAGAAGGGTCCTGGTTTGTGATTGTCCGGGGGTCATTTGTCAGGTATCTGATCCATGGATCCCATACTTTATTAAACAGTTTCATTTTATCCTGCACTATTGTAGACCCTGATCCAAAATTTCCTAACCTTGGGGCATGTCCACCATGTATGATATGCTGTTCCCACCTGGCCGTATCTCCGAAAGCACTCCGGGGCAGCTCTGGGCACAAAAGTGGCCAGTCTGGCCGGTACCATATTCCATCTTAATAAAACCTTATAGTTAGCCTCTATAATGGAAGTACTGGTGAGCGATCGAAAAACTGACATAATCGAGTGCCAGTCTTCAGGATCCAATTTTTCTTGAAGATCTCGTTCCTATAGCATCATGTAGTTCAGTTTTGTCGAGATATATGTCAATATTGTGTAAATATAGCAGATATGACCCCTGAGTTTGTCATATTGTCTACACATATGTTCCATGGGAGTCATTGTTGCTAAATCACCTTTACGAGCTAGGGATTGTATATAATCGTGTATTTGGGTGAGCCTATAATGTTCAGTATTTGGCATTTGGTATTTTTCTACCAGGGTTCTCTCGGTCAGCATACCCTTGTGATCAGAGGTCTGTTATCCATATTAGACCCTTGTTGATCCACCATTCAAATGCAGGGGGGGTGAGGCGCGGAGTGCAGTCTCTTTTTCTCAATAGAGGAGCTAGCGGATTGTGGGGTGACTTCATTTTCTGAGTCCTTGCAGAACCTATCCCAGATTTCTAGCGAGAAGGAAAGGGCAGGACATATAATGATCAAGGTTTTTTTTTCTAATGCCACTGTGTTGCAACCACCCCCATACTGCAAGTGTTGCTCTGCCACTGTGCTGCAACCACCCCCATAGTGCAATGCTCAGTTAGCCTAGGGGTACAGGGATAAGGTGTAATACTTGACTTACTCCTTGTGCTGTGACCTGTCCATTAATACCATCCCGCTGCAAGCTCACCTATTCTCCATATACAATGCAGGGTAGCCCTGCATTGTACGTGATAAGACACTTTGGGAATGTTGCATACTTGTGTCCTCCATTGTTCTCGGGTGTTTCTTCCACCAACCACCACTTTAATCCAGGACACAGTAGAGTTCGGTTGGAGGAACCAGGGAAAGCAGTGATGGGCTCATGAGATTGACGGTTCCAGACGTGTCATTTTCTAAGTCATCAGACACTTTCTCTTCATGACAGCTGTGCTTGGTGGTGAGGGCAGTGGGAGAATTCACCATTTACTTTCTGCTTTACAGGAACACCTGTTATGCTGTTTTTTTTTTAATATTAAGTCACTTCTATGTATTTGAAGTATGTTGAGTAATAATCACACTATTTTATATGCCCCTTGTAACAGGTGCTTTGGGATGCTTCTCAGTCCTGGCAAAAATGTTAAGAACAGCGACATGCATCTTCTGGATATGGTAAATATTATTATATTGTGTCCTTTGACTGTGATATAAAGGGTAACTGTTTTTATGTAATTGTAGGGGCATTGAGCTAGCAGTAACTTTACAATTCTGCACAAATAACTTCCTGACATAATAAGGAGAGACGGTATCTTTTCCAAACTTTGAGTGTGTATGGTGTCAGATGGTGTCAGAGCTTCTTCCTCTTCCTTCATGTCCGGTGACACTGTTCAGGCCCGCCAATGTGGCACTCAGCTCTGTGGCGCTGCATCCTTGGAAAAGGTCAAATGCACCCCATATCCTACCGATTAAAAGGGTAGCATATGGAAGATTGAAAATGATTACTGTATCGACACAGAGTGGTACTGTGGATACCAATAGATACAAAGTGCCACGTCCCATTGAGATTGGAAATAATTTGATAAAAAAAGCTTGGACTTTTTAGGCACAACAAAACAAAAGTTGCAAAAGTATAAATTTATTTCCAAATAATGACAGAACATGTATAAACCACCCTGATAAAATAGACCAATGAGGAAAGTATAAAGCTACATATAACCGAATTATAACTACATGGAGTCTACTAACAGAGAAATTTGTAGTACAGGAAGATGAATATCAACAGGAGAAGTAAGAGGGGTGGGGAGGATAACAAGAGATCTTATCAGTTTGCCCTGATACAGTGCTATAGATTTATTTCTAAATAACCATATTGCAGTATTAAAATCAAATAAAAAGTAATGAATTGGAAAATAGATTTTTTTTTATTGTTTATGCATTTGTAGGCCTATAAAAAATTGAAAATGGTTTTTATTCAAAGCGCATTAAAACCCTCATTTGAAATTTGTGAATTATATTCCAGGACCATCTAAACAAAAGTTGTATAAAGCGTTAGGGCCGGCTTACACCAGAACACAGTGTGGAAAAGGTGCATTTTATGCGCATATCCCACACTTCATTCAAAACGCATTGCCTTTGCAATCTGCTGAGCGTGCCAATACATGGTTAACGGTACCCAGAACGCATTTGCGGGCACATCAGCATAATGCAATTTTAGTGCAGTGCTTTTTTTTTTAAACGTAGTAAATGCGCTACTTTTTGTGCAATGCAGTGCAATTTCAGCCCATTCAAATGAATGGGCTGAAAATAACATTGCAGGGGAATTCAAAGAAATTGCAGAAGAACACTCCCTACTGGTATTCAGAAAGTGGGAGCAGGCATTGGGCACTAATTCAGAAGCATGGACACGTGGGGTAAAACGCCGCTCAAATCTGACCCATTGCTTTCAGATGTGAATATAGTTGTGTGTGGCCTCAACCAGCGCTGCTCCGGCCAAATTCCCTGACATGTTTTGCCCCACCTACTGGGGACTTGGTCACAGATTTTTGTCGCAGGGTGAAACATTTTAGGGGGCGTGGCCATGGCAGTGCTGGCTGAGACCCACTTCTGAAGCTCTGGGTCGGTTTTGAGCTGTATTTTACCTCACATGTGTCCACGCACCTGATGCCTGCTCCCACTTTCTGACTACCAGTAGGGACCAGTACCAGTAGTGTTAGCCACCAGCTTTGAGCGGCACTCCAAGTCCACTTGTGGCCCAGGCCTATAGCACTGCAATCATGCTCCCTGCTACTTGGAGAGCTCTAGGTCTGACAGAATAGGGGGCATGTCAGAGCTTCGCAGTGTGATCAGGGCTTCCCCACAGAGAACAAGGGTCCCACTCTGCAGCATGCCCACAAGGGACAGGCTTTTCTCTTCTCGCTGTGGCTGATTTCTACAAAAAAAAAAAAAAAGTTACTTTGAACTCCTTGCACGCCCGTTTTGATGCATCTTGAATGTATTTAGCCGATCTAAACAGAGGGTTCAATAAGGCATTAAAAATATAAAAATAATTGTTATTCCTTTTTGTAGAAATTACTTTGATTGTACATTTTATGGCATATGTCAATAAGCTTTTTGTACTATTTTATTGTACCAAATAAAAAAGTTTGTAAACAAAAAAATAAAAATAAAATATAAAAATAATTTAACTATGAAAATTAGTCATAGAGTTAATGGAGACTTGTAGGTGCTGTTAAAATTCACCTCTGAGCACAAAAAGGCTAAACTAAAAAAACAAAAAACAAAAACAAAAAAAAATCTTTTTTTTTTTTACATTTCAAAACAAAAGTTTAGTTTATTGAAGTGTGTAATATTTTTCTGAACAATATATCTTTTGATCAAATTGTGAACATTTTTCTTTGGTTTATGTGCTCCATCACAGGATAAGGATGATCAAACACATCATCCGTAGTGTAACAGTTTTTCATTTTTGCAGCCACACATGTAATGCTGTGTGTGACCACTAGAGGGCAATGCAATACATGCTAATATTGCTTTGACGGGTGAATTGATTTTGTGTGATGTTCAAGTTTTATGTCAGAAAGGGAACATTTATCATACACAGGTTATTACGTCCTTTTCTAAAACCTTTCTTTTTTAGCATCTGTTTGTTGTTGGAAATGCTTCCACATTACTTAACTGCAGTAATGTTGAGTTTTTTTTTAAACTATAATTTCCATACATGGGCTATGTTCAGGACTAGAAAAAAATTAACATCCATGAAAAAGGTTTCATTTTTGTAGTCTGATAAATTTTGAAATATTTGCGGCTATTTCCTGTTTACCTATTTCCATCCAGGAGGTGGAGCTCTAGGCTTATTTGCATATGCTTACCAAGCTAATCTTAAATTGGTTGTAAAGCCAAGTACAACTAAAGGCAAAACTTTTACCCCCCTCCCGGATGTTGGAGATGTGGTGGGACTCCTGGGGACTTCACCCACATCTTCTGGACCTGTCCGGGAATGGTCGGATACTGGAGAGAGATATTAGACTTTATCACACAAATCACCTCTGTGCCACTACAACCATCAATGTCAATCTGCATACTAGGACTGATAGAACAACGGATTCCTGGCGGGATGCACACTGGTGGGATTGCTCCTGTTTTATGCCCGTAAAGCCCATAGCCCTTAGTTGGCGCAAACCAACCCCCCCTCCTCTCTCCCTGTGCAAACAATTAATTAACAATAGTTTACCTCTGTATAAAGACACATATGACAACAGAGGCTGCCTATTTGTCTTGTTTACCATTATCAATAAAAGTAAAAGATAATCTCAAATTTTGGGTTGTCAGCAGAAAAGTAATAGAGGGGTATCCTTCCAATGGGCACACTAGTTCTGATCTGGGAGTCCCCAAGGAATTCCCTTAATTTGCAGGGATTTCCTCTCACATCCTGTTTGGCTGTTGGATAGGAAGTGAAGGGAAATCACCACCATGGGACCCAGATGGCAAAAAAAAATAAAAATCTTACAGGTTCTAATACTCCCTTGCTCTAGTCATAATGAAAAAAAAAGCTGCCTATAGTTCTACTTTAAGGCCTTATACCTTGCTTTCTATGCATTAAAGTCTTGTTTTTTTTCCTTTGTTTAAAAATAACAAACATGTTATACTTACCTGCTCTGTGCAGTGGTTTTGCACAGAGCAGCCCAGATCCTCCTCTTCTCTGGTCCTGCACCGGTGCTTCTTGCCCCTGCCAAGTGCCCCCACAGCAACTAGCTTGCTATGGGGGCACCTGAGTCAAGCCGCTGCTCTGTGTGCCCCACCCCTTCTCTCTCACTGGCTCAATAACTTTGATTGACCGTGAAAAGTGAAAGCCAATGGCGCCCGCTGCTGTGTCTCAGTCAATCAGGAGGAAGAGTCCTGGACAGCCGAGGTTCTTGTGCACATCGCTGGATCGAGATGGGGCTCAGTTAAGTATTAGGGGGGCTGCTGCACACATAAGGTTTTTTATCTTAATGCATAGAATGTATAACATAACAAACTTCTGACTTTACAACCACTTTAATGTAAAAAACATTCTGTGCCTGGGATCCCCCTTCTCTACTTACCTGAGCCACATCACGATCCAGCACTGTGCATGACAGGAGCGGCTCTGTCCCTCCTCAGTGGGCAGATTGATAGCAGCAAGAGTCATTGGCGGTTTTAGTTAGTTCATTCCCAACGATCAACGATGCTGGATCGGGATCAGGCTCAGGTAGGTATAAGGAGGTGGGGAGGGGGGGGGGGGATTCTGCAGCTCAAAAGATTTTTTTTTTTTTTATAACCTTAATGCAGAGAATGTAAAAAGACCTTAAAGCTTAACTCTACTTTTGTTGAGAAAAAAAAAAAACGTTCCCCTCTGGGTGATCTATGTACATTACAAGGATTTTAAAAAAACTGTTTCAGATTTCTACCTTTTTGTTCTGAAGAAATCCCTGTGTGTTTGTTTGTATCCATGTGGGAAAGTGAGTCTAAAGGGGGCGGCTTCATAATTATCAGTCAGCTGTGTACCTGCAGGGCTCTAATAAGGAAAGCTGCTCGGCCTGTGTCCTATCCAGACGTGATTTCCTATTTGGAGTATCTCACCAAAAATGAAATTTTTGTTGCAGGGGATGCCTGAAATCTGACTTGTATCGTAGTGCAGACTTCTGGGAAAATTGCTGAGCCAATCACACAAGCGGGAAATGATGTTTCTAGGGAGGACTTTCTGTACAAATTCTGTGTACAGAACAACTCCCGGTTGCCATATTGCATTGCATTTTACAGACAATTACAGAGCTGCAAATTTGAAAGGAAAGGTCCTTTTTAATAACACTCATTTACGATATGACTTGTGTCGCAATTGTGTACGCTATATTACTTTTACTTTTTCTTTATTTTTTTTTTTCCCCACGAAAGTGGAATTACCCTTTAAGGCTTTAGAAATACTTTAAAGCATCACCTATGAAAAATTGTAGGTACTGTCGTTTTTGCCATTTATCAAACACATGTCATATCCTGTGTTGACATTTGATATTTATTTACTCAATGCAACCTCATTTTTTTTAGTTTATAAAAAAAAAAATGTTGTTATAGTGTGTTTATGTGTACTAAAATTCCTTTTATTTTCTGTTAAAAAAAAACAACTTTAGTGTATTTTTCCCCAAAAATCTGTGTTGAATTAACAGTTGCTCAATATCATACAACATAAAAAATTTCAACTACCACCATTTTATTCTTCAGGGCCTCCACTTTCCAACGTTATTAAATTGTTTGGGAGTTGTAAAAAATTTTAAGCAAAAAAAATGCTGATTTTTGACGTTTGTGTGAAAAATGAAGAATTGCCCCAGACCCGAACCTGTTAAAAATAGAAATGTTTCTTGTGTTTCCTGTGAATGTGCAGCATTTTATACCTTTCTTGTTCTTGTTAACAATGCAATTTTCTGCTCTGCACCTTTGTAGGAGTCCATGGGGAAGAGCAGCGATGGTAAAGCATATGTGATCACGGGGATGTGGAACCCAAACGTTCCTGCATTTCAAGCACTTAACGAGGAAACTCCTAAAGGTACGATTTCATGTGACAGAAGACGGAACACGCAGAGTGTGCCTTGTGTACAGAGTTCTGTGGAATAGACTCAATCCAATTTTCATGGTTGATGCTTTTCTCTGGAGGTTCCCAGTGTTTTACATCAACTAATGTGTTAGTTCTACAAGATACTGAACAGTATTTGCAAACAAGTGTTTATGAATGACATAAGAATAGGGTAACACCCCAAGAAATATTCTGTTAGAATATATTGAATTATTATTATTATACAGGATTTATATAGCGCCAACAATTTGCACAGCAGGTGCAAACAGTACAGTTACAATACAATTAAATACAGGAGGAATCACAGGGCCCCGCTCGTTAGAGCTGAGTGACTTCATACTTGATTTTGTATTTCTGCACATTGATCTAGTGCAGGGGTCTCCAAACAATGGCCTGTGGGAGATTCAGTGACGTGTTTTCATTGTACACAGATTGGGAATTAAGGTCAGGCAACCCTGCCCATGGTCTCCACTTGAAGCCCCCCAACCCGCACAGGGACCCTGATGTAAGGGGGGACGCTAATGGGAACCCCAATATGGGGGGAGGACTATGATGTATGGGGGACTCTGATGGGGACGCTGATATAAGCTGGGAATTTGTTGGGGACCGTGATGTAAGCGGGAACTCTGGTGGGGATCCTGATGCAAGGAGAACCCTGATAGGGGACTCTGTTATAAACGGGCTATGATGGGGACCCTGATGTAAGGGGAGACTCCTAAAAGGGATTTTTTGGCGTTGTATTTGTACAATATACAGTGTGGCCCTTGTATTGGAAAGTGTGGAGATCCCTGATCTAGTGCATGGCCTTCTCATAGAGAATGAGAGTTTTAGTTATGGTTTAGACCACATGCAGTCCAGTGCGTCTGCTTCAAAAACGCATAGAAAGTAGGTTATATGGTTTTCAATGGCATAGTTCACACCAGTGCTTGCAGTTCCAGTCCCCCCCAATAAAATAGCATTTTTCCTGCACTGAACTGTACTAGAACACTGTAAAATGCACCGGAACGCACCAAAAACGCACTAACACACATGTCCTTATTTAAGGTTAAAGAAAAAGAGGGGGGAAAAATGCAGTGGACTGCATCAAAAGCGCACCAAAAAACGTCAAAAATGTGCATGCAGAAAAGCATCTGGAATGCATCCGGACTGCGTTTCTATGGACTGAAACTGAAACTTTCAGTAACCATTTTGGAACTCTGTTATAGCGTCTCAGATGATACATTTGTGCTTTATTGAGGTTTAATGTGGTAATTAAAGTGAATCTAAACCTAAGAACAAAAGTGTAACATCTTGAAACTTGAAGCTTACTAGTGGCTGTGATGTGGCTGAATTGGTTTTCTTTTTTTAGGCATTTTTTCATTAATTTATACATGGTGACCTGCCAGCAACACATTTTCTGCACTAGGGTGACGTTATTCATTTATTGTACTGTATTTTTGGAGAAGCAGCATTGTCACCCTAGGATGGGAAGTGTGCTAGGACTATAGACCTCCTCTTCTCCATTCTCTGCAGTTCACTGAACCACCCTGGATTTCTGGCAGAATCAATGTCTATTTTTTTTTGTACGTCTCAAACACATATAATAAAACTCTTTCAATGGTTATTATTTTATTGGTCCCAAAAGGGACCAATTTAAATAAAATTCACTGTAATGGTTTACATACACCTTAAACTGCATGTTTCACAGGGGCTCACTCTCTATAACGTTTCCCATCAGATAAACGAGTGTACATGACAGTCGCCGTAGACATGGTGGTAACAGAGGTGGTGGAGCCTGTCCGGTTCCTGCTGGAGACCGTGGTCCGCGTGTACCCCACAAACGAGCGATTCTGGTATTTCAGCCGCAAAACCTTCACAGAGACCTTCTATTTAAAGCTGAAACAGGTACATGGAGATTTAATAGGTTTTTCTCATTGTGTTGTATAGAGTCTGGCACATTTTCTTTCTATCTTTCACCTTTGATGTGATCTTGTCCTTCTTCTTTTTATGCAAACATTTCAAACAAGCACAGCTTGCAGCTTCAGATCAAGTGTTAACGTGGAGGGAATCTGCTTTCACATAGCAAATGATCTGAAGGTTTGTTTTTGTATAAAGGTTCCCATTATTATTGGCAACCTGCTATACAGCTCCTATGTTAACACTCACATAATAGGCAAGATCTTTCAAATGCTCAGTTTGTAGTTTTTACATTGTGTGTAGAAAATATAATCAGGGTATTCCAGCTGTATCTGTGTGGTATCGCTATATATTAATAAAGAATAACAAGCTTTTGGCTTTGAAAAGGTTTAGAGGGAGTGTTCTGAGGAATTGATATTACTGATAGTCTGTGTTCCTGGTCCTTTATAGGGGCCTTAAGGTAGAATTCTAGACAAAGCCTAGCTAGTCTTAACTGCTTCATTACTGCCGACTGTAGATATTCTGCGGCAGGGCAGCCACTCTGTGCCAGATCACATACCTAGTATACCTAGTATGTGACCTGACACTCCTGGGTCTTGGGGCGTGCATGCCACCGGCCCGCTCCCGCTGTGATCAGACAGCGGGAGCCCCTCCGAATGCCCATTTTGACTAACCCATGTATGAAAGATCTGTATACTTACCTCTCTTCAGACTGCTCCTGTACAGTCATGTGATCCGGCTCCCTTGTGTCAGTCAATGGCGGTTCCAGGGTAGAGGAAGGAGCGCTGACAACGGATGGTCCCTAGAAGCCTATGGGTGATGTCATCGCTCCCAGGCATTCCAGCCATTGTCAATCGTTCTCTTCTCTGCCCTGCAGCCGCCACTGGCTGAAACGGGATCATGTGACCAGACCAGAGCAGCCTGAAAATAGGTAAGCATAGTTACATAGATGGTAATGTTGAATAAAGACTACAGTCCATCCAGTTCCACCTGTGTAGGTGTGTGTATGTATCTATATCGTCACCATTTCCCATATCCCTGTATATTGTGTTCACTAAATTGTCCAACCTTAAAGTGGATGTAAACCCGAAATTTTTTTTTTTTTATGTCATAATGTAGAGTATAAGATTTCCTATCATTTGAGCCCAGTCTTGCCACACAGAGTTAATCCATCTCTGAGCAATCCTCTTTTATTGTTCAGTGAGAGAAATCTTGACAAACGGAGAAAAACTTTGTCAAATCCTCCCCCTTGCTGTGAGTGACAGGTGATTTACATCTCGTGCACTAGCCTAAGATATGCATTTTTTTTTAATTCCCTCCCCCACTCCTTTCTTCAGCAGCTCTGCAAGGATTGGCTGTTCCACACCTCAGCATGATTTGGCATGCTGAAGTCATGTGGTTACTTTCCTGTCTTTTCACTGGATGTTAGAGATCATAGCAGAAGTTCAGTGTTAGAAATACACAGGAGAAAATGCATATTGACAAGGGGAGTGTAGAGGTGGGCGGGGAGTCTACTGACATCATGACTCCTCCCACCGAGCTCCAGACAACAGACCCACCCACAGAATCTGCAGTTTTTCGGCTCTCATAACAGACAGAGGGGAGACATTTGACAGGTAAAGATACATGCAGGAGGCATGTATATCCTTATAGATAACCCCTATGGCAGTAGTTTAGAAAGGATGACACTGGGTTTACATCCACTTTAAGTTTTTTTTAATTTATCGACACTCTCTGCTGAAACCACCAGTTGTGGTGGTTTCAAATCCTTACTGCTCTAACAGTAAAGAACCCTTACTGTGTAAGGTTAAACCAGTTCTCGTCCAACTTCAATTAGTGTCCATGTGCCCTGTTAAGTGACCTGAATAATTTTCTTCCCTAAATAATTTTCTTCCCTAAAATCACCATTTAGATATGTGTATGTTGCCATCATATCCCCTTTTTACGCGTCTCTTCCCCAGAGAAATAATGAATAAAATGTAATGTTTGTAGTCGTTCCTCATAACTGAGGTCCTCCAGTCCCCTTATTAGCTTTGTTGCCCTTTTGGGATTCTCTCCAGTTTAAGGATATCCTTCCTGAGGATTGGTGACCAAAACTGGATGGCATACCCTGATGGGGCCAAACCAGCGTTTTGTAAAGAGGGGAAATATATAGTTTTATCTCTTGAGTAGATAACCTTTTTAATGCATGCCAATAGTCTGCTAGCCTTGCTTGCTGCAGCTTGGCATTTGAAAAGGCATACAGATCTTTTCTTACACAGGTTAGTCAGAATAGTTGTTAGAATAGGGGAAGGGACATTTTTAGAAGTAGTTAGGTTTTTGGAATTTTACTTTAACCTCTTGTGGAGCAGTGTACTGCAGACAGCCCCCCTCTCCCCCGTCTTTTAGCAGGTCCCAGCCAATGATGTAAGGCAGGGATCTGCTGATTGGCTGTTCCAAATCACAGCCCAGAGCTCTGTGTTGTGCAGAGATCGCCTAGGCGATCTGAGCGGAAGTGGGAGCGAGTACCTGTCAAAACTAGGTCCCCCCCACCAAATGTGGTGGGGAAGGCGGGGACCCAAACGGGAACCTCCCCTTTTGGGTGGAATTCTCCTTTAAACAATCAGTTAAATTTGGTATCTAAGCAGTTAGGCTCCTGCATCATATAATTTGCAGTAAATCTAAAGGTGATTATTCAGTCAGATGGTAATGTGCATGGTCAGCTAGAATGAGATTTTTCAGAAATTGTATAACCACATTATAAACTGTATGGCTAACCTATTTTGTGCTTTTTAATGGCATGGCTTTCACTGACTTCCAATCATCTTAAAGTGTTACTAAAGCCCCAACAGTAAAATCAGTCTCTATATGCAGTAAAACATGCTTATTATACTAAGGGGTTATTCCTTAGTATAAAAAAGGCTGTTTGATTTGGTCTTCTCTTAACATCCCCTTCTTCCACAGTCCCCAATCTATCTCCTGATTGAACAGAGGCCAGGGGACAAGCTGCACATGCTCAGTTTGATGTGTCTTGTTTCAGTGTTTTTTTTTTTCTTGGGAGAGTGCATGTGATTAGCACAGGTCCAATCAGCTCTGTCCACACAGAGGGTCAGGGGTCCTGCAGCCTCATAGGACAGTCAGCAGAATGTAAACTCCTCCTACGAGCTTTAACCAGACACTGATAGAAATCACAAGACTCTAACTGCTGATGAAAAAAGGTATATAACAGTTTATATTTACTAAAAACGATTGCATTTTCTTGTTCTTTGTACTGTGGGAGACCAGATATAGTGAATGCAGGACCCTGGGTTTAGTAACACTTTTTAATGTAGGGCAGGCACCGATAAGAAATGTATTTGTCTTTCTGCATAGGAGTTCAGCTAATATTGGCAGCCCTACAAGCTGCAGAGACAAAACTGTCAGTCAGGTATACTTACTGATCCAAACATCTCTTACTAACTGTAAAAATAAAGACCTTGTTGAATTCAGAGTTCTTATTATATACCCCTCCCCCCCATTATCTGCTTTTTAAAAATACATTTTAAACTTTTAAAGCAATTGATTTCCTCTTTATTTCCTTAGTCTGGGAGTAAAGGAGCTGGTGATGCAATCTATGAAGTTTTGAGCTTGCAGCGGCAGTCAGAAGTTGCCGAGGCACCTACCAGCCCAGCAAGCACAAGTGGAGTTATGTCCCCACAAGAAGAGGAGGAGCCAGAGGAAGGTAAGTGGCTTTTCTGCTTCCTCCTATGGAAAGTATGCTGCGGCTGATTATTCACTTTATAGTCTCACTAGATCTACTAGTCAGTGTGTAGTGCGCATGCTTATGTAATTGGATGCCAATTAAATAGATTGTTTAGGTGGGCCCTAAGATTACAGTTTTTTTTTTTTGTATTTGTCCTCCAATATACCGCACTAGGTTACCATGGCCTAGATTTGGCAGCACATTTATTGGATACAACCTGCATTATGGAACCCGCAGTGCCACACATAGTTCTGTCTGTTTAACGCAGCAGAGAGCTTCATTGATTGGAGGATAGTTGGTTATGGGATTTGACATTGCTGTATTTTTTTTTTATACCATACCATGCTATACCACACCCATTCCAGTTTTATACTGTAAATCGGCCCCAAAGTTTGGGTAAAGGATATAGAGATTGTACAGTCGGATGGTAATATGTGCTTTATATGGTCAACTTTTGCGTGACAAGGAGGATGTTTTCTTTAATTTTCTCCTTGTAATGGCTAGGAAAAGCTTGGGCTCTTTTTAATCACATTTAAAAATTCACACATGTCTGTTTGAAATAATTAATGCAGATTAATATTTTTTTACTAGTTCCCCAGATCACATGACATCAATGGAAGCAATAATGGCTCGGTCACATAGCTAAACAACACAACAGTATCTGTATTTTCAAGAAAGCTCACCATTATTTTCAGCCATTTGTGGTTGGAAAATTAGTCACATGGCTAAAAATAAAGATCCTTACCATTGCGTTAACGCTTTGAAAACTGAACCTTAAGTAAAATTACAGTATGAGTCACCATGAACCATTTTAATAAAATACATATATTATAATATCTATATAACATAATAACTTCTTTTGCAGAAAGTGACAGTGAACTCTGGAGTGGCTCCGGTGACGTTTCCAAAGAATGTCCAGAGAAGATATTGGGATGTTGGGGTCAGCTGCTTATCAAATGGTCAGTTGGTTTTATCTTAATATCACATAAGGTTTGTAAGTCTCAATTCACAAAGCTTTAACACAAAGTTCTCTATTTTATCCAAGTGACTGTAATTTTCAAATCTCATTGGGCTCAGCTGAAAAAAAAACTTCAAATTTTTGGAAATAAATATCCTTGTTCTGGTGTGTTAATGTGGTTTGTGGATTGAGCCAATGACTTTATAGCAGTGTTTGAAACTCCAGGGTGATTGCGCTATGTGACCAAACTATCTTTGTTAAAGGCAACATTTCCTGCTGTTGCTGACCATGTCTCCTAAGAACGCTGATCTCATTGTTTTTAAATCTTTTATAAATCACGATCTAGAACAAGAATGCAAATAGGGAGATCTGATTTCACTTGGTGCCTCCTTGTTCTTGGTCAGAAAGCAGTGAAGAATGAGAGCCAATCCACTAGAATTTTCAGAAGGAGGTTAGCGATGAAAGCCTATACATTTTTCTCAGCACAGTTTTCCTTTAATAATGAGGTTTCCCCAATGCCAGGTTTTTGCACAGCCAGCACAGACTGCAGCCTGGGGCATCAGTGCTGCAAAGGGCACACCGCTACATACACATCATGTTGCTGGGTATATTTAAGGGCTCCAGTCTCCTGCCCTGCCTTCCAGAGCAGTCCAGCTGAATGTCCTTATTTCCATTCCTAATAGTTTGTGCATTTTATGTTGGTCGATTAGTGTACTTGAAAATCAAACATTCTGGGTCATTATACTCAGAACTTCACTGCTAGAAGAGTAGGACCACAGCAGATTGCTCTACTCTTCTCGCTATCTACTCAAGGTGCAAGGATGCAGGGTAGGCAGGTTATCTCTTTGATCCTTTCTGCCTTATTTTAGTACATCTGTTTAGAGACGTGTGATACTCAGGTTTTATCCAGCTGCTTAAATTGGGCGTAAAGGTGACAGCGGAAGATAGACTGCCTAAGGGTGCAGGAAGTATATCACAAAAAATGTGTGGTTAATATTTAGAACAAGTGAATGAATAGACTGCTATCTGTGTGCATGGTGGAGGGAGGGGCTTCAAATTGACTAGGTCAAGATCTCTGTTTCTATTACTGAGACAATGGAAGTGCTCCCAAGCTTACTAGAAATTTTATGACAAAATTACATGCAGGCACACATGAAATTCTGTGGTCTTTGTTCCTTTCCTGCTGCCTGTCTACAGTGATCAACTTTTGCCATTCAACACTCATGTGCTACCAGCTTTTCTTGTGAATACCTGAGGCCTTGCTTTGTACCCTGAGCTTTATGTTGCCTAACTGCCACGTGGTCACAACATGTTTGATTCTAGATACAGGGGGAGGCAGTTCTACTGTACTGAGTGCCCTCAGCTCACACTCTACTAACTAATCTGGTGCTGCTTGCAAACTGATGCAGCCAAATTTGAGATAGAGGGCATTCCGGTGATACTCATTGCTCTGGATTGGCCTGGGAAGATGCAGTATTCCATCCTGATAAGACTCTTGGTGGGCTTTCTGTGGCTTTTCCAGATTGTCTGTCTGGATCTTCTGTCACAAGGAACAATTTACCATCCTCCTTCAAAATTACTGGCTTTAACAGTATGGCTGCTGAAGTCCAGATTCTGAGAGACATGGGCTCCTCTGAATCGACAATTCCCACAACGGTAAACGTTAGAAAGTCTAATTCTTGCAAGGTCCATCATTGGATGTGGAAGGGATACTTCACTTGATGCAAGTTTCACAACTTCCACCCCAGGAGATTTTCCACTTGACAAATCCTCTCTTTGCCACAATTGGTTGGTACCAGCATTTGGCTTGTACCAGCATTTGGCTCTGAGCACCAATAAAGGCCAGGTCTCTGCTCTTTGTCGTGATTCAGAGACCATTGGCTTTTAATTTCTTGTTTTTAGTCCTTTAAACAGGGATTTCCCCACATATCTTCCTCTGTTTTTTGCCCTGTGACTCCATGGGACAATGGTCAATTGTACCCATTAAAGACTTTTTCTGTCTCTACACACACCCACAAAGTGTTGTTCTTTGTAACCATTGCCTCTGCAAGTCAAATGTCTTGGCTTTACCCAATGACAAGGTGGTGTTGAGTTTTAGGACTTCCTTCTTTACTAAGGTAGTCTCTGCCTTTCAACTCAAACAGGACATTGTTCTTTCATCCCTTTGTTCATCTCCAGTTCACTCAGGGGAAATTCCCTCCATTGTCTGTATATGGTTTGGTCTGTAAAGCCTAGTACACATGATTAGATTATCGGAAGAATAATCGTTTGTTTTTTGTTGCATGCCGGTCGCTTATCAAAAATGAAGGTTACTCAATGTACAAAAATTCCCGTACGACAGAATACAACTTCGGAAGTGATGTAATGTGTTGAATTGTTTTGTAATGTATGCCTTTATTTCCAAGCATGCATAGTCTTGCTCTTACAATTTTTTTTTTTGGACAAAAGCTATGAATTAAACTAAACTTGGACGTTGTGTTCACTAACGATAACATTTTTAACACCTGCACCTTCAGATTTTGTCATCTGAAAAGTCGGAATCGGCTGTCAAAAGCACTAGACTGATGATCAGTGTTGCCAACCTACTAGATTGAAATTTACTGACACGACACCAGAAATTTACTGGCAAAGCCACGTTTTTACTGGCATTTCCAAAAGTTACAAAATTACAGTTGTAAGTGCAAATTTCAGTATTTAGGCTACAAATAAGTACAATATGCAATTAGCAATGTATTTTAAGATATATATTAAGGCAAAAAGCATATTTCTTATTTTATTCTCAATATAGTAAGTAAGTGGCTCAGGGACAGGACTCAGGGGCATGAAATTTGAATGGGCGACACACTCCCATGAAATGGACTCTCACAGTGTCACTCATGGCAATTTTGCAGCAGCACAGATCACTGACGCATCCCATCCTGAGTCACAGTGTCACTCTCTGTCCATGCCAGGGGGTCCTCTCAGTCCCCTCCAGTCCAAACAGCATGGACAGTCCCGCTCCCGGCTTGCCTTCCTCCCGTCCCGCAGACCCGCACACGAGGCTTTGGTCGCTCCGCTCGGCTCCCTTGCACCATGACATCACATGACACGCTCAGGCACCATCTCCGCCAGACCTGCCCCCCGTTGGTACCAATTGAACACACTGTAGCAGGCACTTGGATGGTCCTGCCGGCTCCGGACCCGAGCTGCGCTTGCCCAGTCCTGAGCCAAGCATCACAGCCATATTTTTTACTGGCAACCTTTTCCTCTTACTGGCATTTACTGGCAGGAGAAAAATGCCCGTTTTTTACTGGCTGCCAGTAAAAATACTGACGGTTGGCAACACTGCTGATGATCAGATAATTGGCCCATCGTTCGTCGTACTAAATTTTACTTCTGATATTCTTATCGTGTGTACGGGCCTTTAAAGTCTTTCTCTCAGATATTGCTTCTATCACACAGACTGATTCCCTTTTTGTCATTCCAGGTGGTCCACCTAAGGGTGTTTAGGTCTCTCATTTGGCCGTCTCTAGGTGGTTAAGGTAGACCATCATCTAAGCTTATGGTCTCAAAGATTGGGTTCAACCCTTTCCTATAAAGGTATACTCTTCCTGGTTTGTGAGTGCTTCTTCAGCTTTTTGGAATCAAGCAAATGTTTCCTATATTTGCATAGCTGCCAAGACTAATCTATTGCTCCCATGTTCTCTTAAGTTTACCTGGTGAACATTTTCGGCTTCATCTGATGCCAACTTCAGGTGTAAGGTTCCTCAGGTGGCTCTTTGAGCAGCAGGCAGTTTTCCCTGGATCTGTTGGCATTGTTTGCTGTGTTGGCCATAGCTCAATTGGACTTCTTTTGGATGTCCTGAAGGTTAAAGACCTCCTGTGTCTTAGTAGGCAAAAAATTATTTAGGATTTCTGTACTAAAAATTCTGTTCTTGGTGTCTATTGAGGGACACAGGTCCTACCCCTCTGTTATGTAGACCCTGTCAGTAAGAGATGCCCTTGGCATAAAACAGAGGCAATCAAATTAGTGTCTTGGAGTGTATAACTTAAATGCTAATGCCACCTTTAACAACATGTTATATGTTACATGCGTATTTAGGGTGTAACATATAACCTGTTGCTAAGCCTTCCCCTCTCATCCTCTGAGCCCCCCATGGCATTGTGCAGGGGTTCTTCTCCCCTACAGCTTCTGTCGCTTTTAAAATCGTCGCTTGGGTCCTACAGAGTCCTGTCATTCATTCACAGAGATCGGTGAATGAATAAACTACAAGTCTCTTCTGCCACCATGTCAGATGGACTTGTAGTTATCAATGGAACATGAGCGTGATAATCAACGCATAAGTAGTCCATTAACACTTGCTCCAGCTCTGTAACTGAAAGCCCATACAGAGATACAGGCACAGGAGCCTGACATTGCACCGTTAATATACTGATCACGGGTGCAATGCTTTGCAGTTTCCTGTGAATAAAATAATAAATTCACATTTTTTTTCCTGCAAAAATATGTGCATTTAATATTTTTTTCTTAGATTCATTTAGTCGCCTAGAAAACCCCAATTTTCAGTTTCAAGGCAGTCAAGCGCTGAATGACCGACATTATGGTCAAAGAAAAATTGACAGGCATAATTACTTGACGCACACAAATAAAATGCCTCCGAGTCTGGCAGCCCTGGATATCCCATGCTCAGCCATCGTGCTTTGATAACCCCCTTATGTGAATCTGAGGATTCTAAATATTAATTTAGTCTTTAAATATGGTTCTGTATCATTTCAAAGAGATTGTACCAGGGTGGAATGGTATGTTGAAGTCTAGTTTTTAACCAGGATGAAGCGTTTTTGTTTCCAGGGCCAGATGACATACATAGAATTGGCTGGCAACAAGTTAGATTTTTTGGCACTTAGAGTCTCTTTAAAGTATATTTTTGTAAAGACAAGCATTTTTGTAAGTTTTGAAAGAGTGACTAATTGTTAAAACCCCTTTTCAGTTTTTGCCACTGTGGAGAATATCCCTCATTTCCTGTTGCCTAAACATAACAGGAAGTGAGCAGCAATCTCCACAAAGTGAGGGAATTTTCTACTTGAACAGGTGACCCATTGGAGGATTTCCTCTCTTTTCTGGTGACCATTCTGAATGTTGCATTTGCTGTTATTTTCAGTCCGGTAACTGTAGTCACCAAGACAAATAGAGAGGGTTCATCAGCCTAGTAAGGTAAGGACAGCAAAAATTACTGAACGTGTATTCTTCACCCAAAAAAGTTTTGACTTTATATACACATAAACAACAGTTTAGTTTTACAAATACGATTCCTGTCTGACTCATGGTAAATGTTATATTCACCAGGAAGGTGGAATTATGCTTTAAGTAAAAACCAGCAGTATGGCTGATTTCTTCCTTTTCTCAGTTTCTGCATTCAAAGTAGGTATTTTATTTGGGAAGTGAATTAACACAACAGTACAAAACGTCTTTGTTAATCACTGTGAGACTGAGCCTGTGGCGTGTGAAATGAAATCATATATTGAAGCATGTTAGCCGTTCTTTCACTTTGTCTTTTGATTAGATGTTAACTGAGTACTAACCTCCCCTGCAGCACACTCTGACTAATACATTGTTTATCGCACCTGCACAATTAGATTTCCCTCTCACTTGTCTCTGTTCAGCGGGGATTGTCATTGGTTCTGAAATAAACACTTATTAATACTTTATTGATACATCAGGAACTAATGGCGTATGCTTTCTAGATAAAACAATTGGGAATATATTTTTGGAATTTCTGCATTTTAAAGGTGGTGGAATCTAAAAAGAGCAAATTACATTCCCTAAAACAGCATCACACATACTGGGAGAGGGAGGGGCAAGGCAGGGAGTCAATTTGGTATACTGCTGCAAATGTGCTGGTAAAAATAGTGAGCACTGAGATGCCTTTATCAGTCTCCTGCTGCTCATTCATTGTCCTTTCAGCAGCCTGGGGTGGAGAGAGGACATCACTGCAACGTCCTAGTCTGCAACGGTCAACAAAGAAAATTATGACATTCTTCTAGCTCTGCGTTCTGGCACGGCTGTGTAACCCTCTAAATTGGAGAGTCCGATACAAATCCTTTGGCAGGTAAAACGCTTGCACGCAGTACGTCACTGCGATATTGTGTCAATCTTGCCGCTGTTATTGGCGAGATTTGACATCTGCGAGCCCCATCGCGGCAGCCAGCGCCGAGCTGGCTTGCTCATCGGGAAAGGAACTGTTTTTTTCCCGATGAGCGGCAAGCATTGCTGACAGGTGTCTGGTATGAATCCTGAGGGGGAACGCCGTGCCAAATTTTAAATAAAAAACCGGCATGGGTTCCCCTCCAGGGGCATACCAGGCCTTTAGATCTGGTATGGATTTTAAGCGGAACCCCCTACGCCGAAAAAATGGTGTGGGGGTCCCCCCAAAATCCATACCAGACCCTTATCCGAGCACGCAGCCCGGCCGGTCAGGAAAGGGGGTGGGGACATGCATATGCCCCCCCCTCCTGAACCGTACCACGCCGCATGCCCTCAACATGGGGGGGTGGGCGCTTTGGGGCAGGGGGGCGTTGATGAGGACAAGGGCCTCTTCCCGACAACCCTGGCCGTTGGTTGTCGGAGTCTGTGGGTGGAGGGCTTATCGGAATCCGGGAGCCCCCTTTAATGAGGGGGCCACCAGATCCCGGCCCCCTACCCTATGTGAATGAGTATCGGGGACATCGTACCCCTACCCATTCACCTGGGGGGAAAAGTATCAATAAAAAAACACACTAGACAGGTTTTTAAAGTAATTTATTAGGCAGCTCCGGGGGTCTTCTTCCCACTTTGGGGGTCTTCTTCCGACTTCTCCGCTCTCTCTCCGGCCTCTTCTCCCGGTGTCTTGTTCTTCTCCCGGTGTCTGGTTTTTCTACCGGGCTCCTCTGCTATTTTCTGCTCTTTTTTGCTGCTCTTTTGCTAGCGGTGGCCCGGTAATCTCCGTCGTCTTGTTCCCTCTTCTCTTCTACCGATGTTGACACAACGCTCTCTCCAGCTGTAATGATGTGTGCGAGGTCATATAAGGCATGGGGTGTGGTCACCGGGTGATGTCACCCGGTGACCCCGCCCCGTTATGACGTCACAGTCCCGGGGCATGATGGGACTGTGACATAAGGGGCGGGGTCACTGGGTGACATCACCCGGTGACCACGCCCCAAGCCTATATAAGTCGCTGCGCACCTCGCACACATCATTGCAGTGAGAGAGAGAGAGCGTTGTGTCAACATCGGAAGAAGAGAAGAGGGAACAAGACCATGGAGAAGACCGGGCCACCGCTAGCACCCTGAGCCGAGCACGAATATCGATACTTGTGCAAATACTCGGTATCGGCACAGATACCGATACTAGTATCGGTGCAACCCTAATATAGATGTTTACTTTGAGTTCAGCTTTAATATTCTACATATAGGGTTTTACCTGTGCTCTTAAGGTGGTTGTAAAGGCACAAGGTTTTTTTAATTTCATGCATTCTATGCATGAAGATAAAAAACATTCTGTGTGCAGCAGCCCCTCTCATATTTACCTGAGCCCCATCTCGATCCAGCAATGTCCACAAGAGCCCTGCCTCTCCATGGACTCGCACTTCTGGTTGGCTTTTGGCAGTAGTGGGAGCCATTGGGTCTCGGTGCTTTCAAGCGCAGCCACTGAGCCAATCGGGAGACAGTGCTGTGTGTAAATAGACACACAGAGCCGCTGCTCGGGAACATGCCTGCTTGGGTGCCCCCAGAGCAAGCTGTTTGCTGTGGGGGCAACCGGCAGAAGGGAGGGGCCAGGAGCCCTGGCGTGGGACCCGAGAAGAGGAGGACCTGGGCTGCTCTGTGCAAAACCACTCCACAGACCAGGTAAGTATATGTGATATGTAAGTATATGTTTGTTATTTTTGTTATTCTTTTTTTTAAAACAAGGCTTTAATATCACTTTAATGTGGAAATGTAAGCATATACACCTATAACTGATGTATCCTTTTTACCTGGATGCAAACAGGTTGTGTTATCTGTTCGTTACTGGAGGAATGCATTCACCCTTTTTTTCGCCTCCTCCCAGCCTGTCAAATGCCTCTGAAAAAGGATCCACTGTTATTAGGTTTTCAGAAGGGCATCAAGGGCTGCTGCATATGTGAACAAGCCCTAAAAGAACTTTGGGCAAAATCAAAAATTACATGAATGTTGAGATGTAATGCCAAAATGACCATTTAAACTCTGCTATCAGAAGCCTTTGCTTCTGGGTGGGACAAGTCAGCTGAATACATCTTTTGGTGATGGGCCACACCAAGAGCAATGCCTTGTTCTTTCGAGGGCTGTTTGAGCAATGTGGCTCACAGCCTCTTTCTGTAATACTCAGGGTTTGGGTAGCTAGGGCTGCCTTTTAATAGGCCAATCTTTCCAGAGGTTTTGGCAGTTACAGGGGTGGAACAAACTAAATAGCCCTGCCATGGATACTTAAAGTGGAGTTCCACCCACTTTTACAACTCTTCAGCATCCCTCACTAAACTGTGCACTGTAAACAAATTGGATATTTTTTTTCTCAGCACCTATTGTATATCTGCTGTATTCATTTTTCACTTCCTCCTCCCTGGCCGCGGCCCATCGCATCATTTCCTGTTTGCAATGCCTTCTGGGAAGGGGCGGCAACTTCCTCTGAAACTTGCTATGGAAACCTGACCTGTAACCTATTACACTGCTTGTGCTGCACTGAGCATGTGCAAGATCGGCAAGGATGAGATCCAGGAAGAAATACAGTCTGGCTTCAGATGCCCACACTTAAGATGGCCATGGCCTGCTGTAAGTTTATAAAATAACAAACTACTGCTATAAACTAACAAAACAGACCTTAGTTTACAGACTAACTTTACTAGAATACATTAAGCTTGTGTATTATAGGGGTATTTTTATTTAAAAAGTATAATTTCGGCCGGAACACCACTTTAAAGTGGAACTAAACCCAGCGATTTAACAGTTTCAAAAAAGAGTTACTTTCCCGATACGTGCCAAGAACTTTAACTGTCACATTGGTTGCGCTCTCAACCAAACTGTCAAATCATCAAATAGCTGGAGGCATAACTGATCACACGTGCAGCATCGTGGCAGTTACAGATCAAACAGAGGCCAAGATGGCAGCTTCCTTAGCTGAAAAGAATAAGAGAGTTTAATTCTGCTGTAACTTTTATTTGTGTGGCTTAAACCTTCTTGCCTAAATAAAAACACCTTTGCTATAAATGCTACTACTGTAGCTGCCCTGTTCATCTACCTACACCTTGAGGTTGATTTACGAAAGGCAAATCCACTTTGCACTACAAGTGCACTGAATGTGCACTTGGAAGTGCAGTCGCTGTAGATCGCTGTAGATCTGAGGGGAAGCCCTGAAATGAGGTGAAGCTTTGCTGATTTTATCATCCGATCATGTGCAAGCTAAAATGCTGTTTTTTATTATCCTTACATGTCCCCCTCGGATCTACAGCGACTTTACTTCCAAGTGCACTTTCAAGTGTACTTGCAGTGCACTTGTAGTGCAAAGTGGATTTGCCTTTAGTAAATAACCCCCCTTGTCTACAAGATGACAGCTGTGCTATGCGATTTAATTGCAGAACAAACAACATTGTCACCCCTTTTTAACACCTTTCTGCTGACGTTAAATATGCGATCTCACTGAAGTAGGTATTCTCCCGTGAGAAGACATATACACGTATATATGTGTTTGTGCTGGGAGCACGCTGCACAGGGCACTCTAAGCACAGAGATGGGGCTCTCAAAGAGTCCCATGTCTCATACTAATGATTGAAAACCAGGAGGCTCGGGTTCCCCTATGACCTTATCATTGTGATAGCCTCTGATTGGCTATCATAGTGATTAGTCACTGTACAACCCAGCCCTGTGTGTCTTTTTCCCTCTGAATGGAGAGAAAGACCTACTGTACATTTTTTTCTCTAGCAAGGAGAATAAGATAAACAGACAAAAGTGTGCATATAAAGAAAAAAAAAGGCTAGATCAGGGTTTGATCTAGGCCGTTTTCCGGGTCAGATTCCAAACGTGGGCTCGAAGGTCAGGGTATTTTAGGTAAGATTAAAGGATAAGATGACTTATTTTGAAAAAAAGAATAAATGCACATTTTTTGCAGCCAAAATAATGTGCATTTAATATTTATTTTTAATCTTTTTGGAGCCTGTAAAGCATTGCACCAGCGATCAACAGATCTCTGGTGCCGTGCAGGTCTCAAGCAGATCTGTCAGTGTATCTGTGTGCCCGTACAGGCAAGCAGATACAATCTGACAGCACAGTGATATTTCATTGAAAACTACAAGCTGACAGCCACAAAGACTGCCGCACCTTGTAGTTTTCCGTTTTCAGGACACTGTGGATAAGGGACGTGGCCAGGCAGGCGGGCGGAGTCCCACTCAGTGGCCAGTTCGTTTGTAACATCTTACACCCTGAATATGGATGTAACATGTTACAAAAGGTGAACTTATCCTTTAAAAAAACATTTTTTAAATTAGTATCAATGTCAGCATCGGTGTCGGGGTAGGATAAAAAAAAAGTAAAGTGCACAGCATTGTTTCTAGGCCCTACTACAGGTGCAAACAGCAAGTAAACTTACACATAGGTGGTATAGCTGCGATCGTCAGGAGCTGGAGAATTTATTTTGGGTTGTTACTTAGTGGTAGGTTATGGTAATGGCAAGAAATGTACAGCTAAATTTAATTTTATTTATTTATTTATTTTTTTTTACTGTTTTGTGCCAATTTTCCTTTGCTAAAAAAAATAAATCTGGAGATATCCATTATCATTGGCCACCAAATGAAAACCCCATGTGTGCTGGAAAAAAAGGTATAATTCACCTGAATACACTACATCATGCATCCCTAAATGGCAGCCCGCGGTCCATGTCCGGCCTGCAACACTGTTGCATCCGTCATGTGGCGATCCCGCCATTTAGAGGCCAGCAACTGCCGATCCCGCCCTCCATCGAGAGCTGTGTTTACTCTCACTCTCTGCTCTGTGAAGATAGGTAGGAGAGTGAAGAGACAGAGCTGCAGGGACTCTGTAGTGTCAATGGAGGAGCTGTAATGTGAATGGCGGGGGGGCTGAGCTGCAGGAGCTGTAAAGTCAGTTGGGTGGGGTGTCAATGTGATTGGGGGGGGGGGGGGCAGAGCTGCAGGGGCTTTAGAACCACTTTAAGTTTAGAGATTATTAATTATTTTTTTTTAGCAGTGTAAAGTTCTAGGATTTTGTTCTGTCAAACAAGGTACCGTTGAAATGCGCTGTACCCTTTTGACTATCATTCTGCTTTGTTCAATGCTTTGATAATTTTGCCAGTGCAATTAGCTGACAAATTTCAGAGCCTAGGATGTGTTTTTTTATTAAAACTAATGAGCTTGTTAAACCTTCACTCCTCTTTTCTGGAAATATGAAAGAGTCGTGCATGGTCCTGTGCTGTACAGGCAGGACAATAATAGGTATAGAGGAAGAGCAATTAAAATGTTCTGCATCTCAGCTTTTTGTTACCCTTTATAAGTGACAAAGTTATGAAAGCAAACAAAATATTTGGGGGGCACACCCTAAAAGATGCATTAAAGAAGGTGCAGCCATGAGACCATAAAACAGAACAAAATATTACAGCGCACACATGCAAAAAATGACATTTAACTCCTGCAAGGCTATTTAAAACACTTTTTTTTTTAACAAAAAATATGGGGATTTGATCACACCATATGGCTATATGGTGCTTAAGCCCACTTACTGCGACAAAGTACCCCATTATTAGTGGGTCCTACGCTATCCATAGCGTGGAAGATCCTGCTTTCTAAATCATGGGAGAAATACACTCCTCTATATAGGAGAACTAAAGGACTCCTCCTATAACACAGCTGGACACTAATGAGAGGCAAAGATGAGGGAGCGTAGGACCCACTAATAATGGGGTACTTTGTCACAGTAAGTGGGCTTAAGCACCATATAGCAATATAGTGTAACCAAATCACCATATTTTTTGAAAATGTTCAGGTGTTTTAAATAGCCTTGCAGGAGTTAAAAAAACATTTTTTGCCAGTGTGCGCTGTAATATTTTATTCAGAGTTATGAAAGGCACTTACATTTTTAGGATAATCTTTTTATTTATTTATGTATTTTTTAATATATTTTGTATCTCTAAATGCTAATTCACACAACAGTGCTTGTGCTTTTACAGGGCTGTGGTATATTTTTTTTCTGCGGTGCGTTCATTTGTGCACATTCCGATTCATACTTTGCAAATTTCTGATTGGACGAACTCCAAAATTTTCCTTGTACATGAGCATTTAATGTGTATCAGTGTATCGTCTAAAGTGATTGTAAAGTGTTTTTTTTTATTTATTTTTTGTTAAAAATAATAAACATGTCTATACTTACCTGCCCTGTGCAGTGGATTTGCACAGAGCAGCCTGGATCCTCCTCTTCTCGGGTCCCTCTTTGGCTCTCCTGGCCCCTCCCTCCTGTCGAGTGCCCCCACAGCAAGCAGCTTGCTATAGGGGCACCCGAGTCAAGCTGCAGCTTTGTGTATCCATTCAGACACGGAGCTGTGGTCCGGCCCCGCCCCCTTTCTCTCCTCAGTGGCAGCTGAGACATTCCTACAACATCACTGGATAGACATGGGGCTCAGGTAAGTATTGGGGGGGGGGGGGTTGCTGCACAGAATGCTTTTTATCATTAAGATAAAAAACCTTCTCACTTTACAACCACTTTAAGTACAATATTTGTACGAGAAAAACGGATATGAGAGACTGCACATGATCAGAAACAATAAACATAAAAAAGAAAAAAGACTCTCGTACGAGAATTTTCATACATTATTCACTTCCCCTGTTCCAATTTGCTGTAAAACATCGAGGAAACCCAGACGATTGTTCACCCGGTTTTATTACTCTTACTGACCCTGGGGGGATTTATTACTACCATTGATGTCTGATGTCTTTTTATTTTTTTATTTTTATTACTACTACTGGCCACAGGCCCAGCCACCAAACAGTCTGATGAATGGTGTACTTGGTCCATTGTTTAAAAAGTTTGGGAACTCCTGCTTTAGACTACGAAGATGCACGGAGAAAGCTTTTATAGCAAGCATAGATAGTAGCAGCAACCTTCTCGCAAGTGCTCTTAGCCAGGACTGGAAATCTTTTTGGACAGAAATATAAGATTTGTCATTGCTTACCGGGTTTTTAACCCCTTGACCTCCAGAAGCTTTTACCCCTTTTATGACCAGAGAATGTTTAGCTATTCAGCACTGTGCTACTTTAACTGGCAATTGCACGGTCATGCGACACTGTGCGCAAATTTATTTTTTACATTTATTCCACACAAATAGCTTTCTTTTGTTTCTATTTTTTGCCATATAAACGAAAAAAGACTGAAAATTTTGAAAAAGACAGATTTTCTGCTTTCTGTTATAAATCATATAAAATAAATAAATAACAAAATCAAACTTCTTCATAAATTTAGACCAAAATGTATTCTGCTACATTTCTTTGGTAAAAATAAAATCCCAATTAGTGTATAATAATTGGTTTGTTAGAAAGTTATAGAATCTACAAAATATGGTGTATATATACTGGAATTTATATAGACGCTATACAGTAATGGCGGTGATCAGCGACTTATAGTGTGACTGTGATAGGGTGGGTTACTGACACGGACATCACTAGTGACACTAATACAGTGATCAGTGATAATACTGTACTAATTACGCTAACTGGGAGGGGGTTAACATCTAGGGGCAATCAAGGGGTTAAAGTGATACTAAAGTCTTTTTTTTTTCCCCTTTAAAAATAACAAACATGTTTTACTTATCTGTTCTGTGAAATGGTTTTGCACAGAGCAGCCTGGATCCTCCTCTTTTCAGGTCCCCCCGCCGGAGCTCCTGGCCCCTCCCTCCTGTCAAGTGCCCCCACAGCAAGCACCTTGCTATGGGGGCACCCGAGCCAAGCTGCAGCTCTGTGTGTCCATTCAGACACGGAGCCACGTTTCGGCCGCTCCCACTCTTTCTCCTGATTGGCTAACTGACTTTGACAGCAGCGAGAGCCAATGGCACTGTTGCTGTGTCTCAGGCTATCGGAAGGGAGTGTACATCGTTGGATAGAGAGAGGGCTCAGGTAAGTATTAGGGGGGCAGAGAGGGGGGCTGCTGCACACTATAGTTTTTTTTATCTTAACGCATTAAGATAAAAAACCCTCTGCCTTTACAACCACTTTAACTATGTGTCTGACAAAGTGTAATGTGTGCTGCTTTTTCTTTGCTATCTGACTGTTTTCTTCCTGCTTTGCAGAAGTCTGTGTGATTGGCTACAACTGCTCAAAATCATTGGCTGAAATCGGCTGCCAAAACTCATGCCGTGTTCAATCACAGCACAGGTTATCAGGGGGCGCAACGGTAAAACTACTGTGGTGGGAGAGGCAAGTTGTTAAAGAGGCATGTGTCATTTTGCATATTCAGGCCTTGAATAGGTAAAACGGCAATGGGGTTGATTTACTAAAGACAAATAGACTGTGCACTGTGTAAGTGCAGTTGCATTCATTTTCCCCAGAGCTTATTGAATGTGGTGAAGCTCTGCTGATTTCTATCATCCAATTATATGCAAGCAAAAGTGCATTTTTTATTTTTATTTTTTTATTTTTTTTTCCTTGCACCTGGTAAAGTATTCTTTACAAAGTGAAGCTTGCCAAATTCACTAAGCTCTGGGGAAACTGAGTGCAACTGCACTTGCAAAGTGCACAGTCATTTGCCTTTGGTAAATTAACCCCAATATCTCTATAATGGTGAGCAACCTGACCCTGGCTTCATTAACCAGTGAGTCACTGACCTGGAACAAACATGCAGGTGAGGCTTTCATGCTTCACTGGCTGCATGCTTGTTCTTAGTTACTGACTTACTAGGCAGTGCATACGGGATTAGGAAAGACCAACCAGAAATGGCAGCTTCTTTGCAGACTCCTTTAAAACAGCTGAATAGTTCACTTTGGAGTGAACACCAATACTCAGCTCTTGGGCAAAGGAGCAGCATTATTACATTTGACCCCAAGAAGTACAGCATAATTAGCACCTATAGCTGAGCTAAGAAGAAAACGCTAAATGTTTTTGCTAGGAGATGTTATCAGATAAAAATATATACTGGGAGAAAAGTTAAAAATATACACACTACTGTATATACCAGGGACGTGCGGTGAGGTCAGTGGCTGGTGAGGCACTGGCTAGTATCAGAGACAGATACACACAGGTTACATACGCCACGATCGTTAGAGCAAGAACAATAATTTGAACATTAGACCTCCTCTGTAACTCTAAACATGTAATCTGTAAAAAACGTTAAATCGTCGCCTATGGAGATTAAGTACTGAAGTTTGGCGCCATTCCACGAGTGTGCACAATTTTAAAGCGTGACATGTTAGGTTATCTATTTACACGGTGTAACATCATCTATCACATTATACAAAAAAATCAGGTTATCTTTAGTGGTTTTTTTTTTTTTTGTTTGTTTGTTTTTTATATTCATTAAACAGTTTAAAAAAAAAATAATTTGAAAAATTGCTGCACAAATACTGTGTAACGTAAAAAATGACAACGACCACCATTTTATTCCCTAGGGTGTCTGCTAAAACTTTATATATATATATATATATATATATATATATATATATATATATATATATATATATATATATATATATATATATATATATATATATATATATATATATATATATATATATGGGTGGCAAGGGGTTAATTACCATAAGTAATATACAAATAATTATTATATATTGTTTTTAAGGTAATTTACTATATTTTCAAAAACAGTACTCAAGCAGGTGGCTTAACAGACAAATTACTGAAGTTTGAAGTTATAACTTCAAACCAGTCATTTCACAGTAAATATATAAATAATAAATTATTATCTTATAACATAATATATGATTTAGCTTGATTATAACAGTACATTTTCAGCAGGCAGCAGATTCTCATTCTCCTTCTTAACTGTGTGAGAAAAACATGGGTTTGTGGGTAAATCTTATACACATGTTATTTCCTTCTAGCTAAGAGGGCTGGGCTGGAAGGGAGCATTTATCTTTAAGACCCATGCCCCCTTCTATGACACGGCAGTGCCTCCACTGCAGCATTTTTATTGGACAGCTGGGGCTTATGGTACTTTACCATTGGTCCAAGACTCCAAGCTGTCCATTGAGCTCAGTGCCTCTGACAAGAAGTAAGGAGAGGCACTGTGAGCTCAACCTCTCTGTCTGCTGCAAGCAGTGTGCCAGCTTGTATTTAAACTGGCCGCTCTGTATGTAGCTTCTGACAGGCTGCGCAAGGAGCCCCAGATCTCCGGAACCATAGGTTGTAGGAGCCCCAAATTTTTACCAGTGGTGGGGTAGGACTAATTTTGGGTCTCTGTCACCTCAGGTCGCCGAGCTACGACCCTTGAAGCTCAATTTTTTTTTAATGTTCATGGCAGGTGAGGCCTTGCCTCCCCTGACTGCTCGTCCCTGGTATATAAACACACACACACACCAGGGGTACAGAGCAACAGCACAGAGAGCATCATTTCTTTTTCATACATCATGGGACACAGAGTCAGGCTAATATTCATTACCTGCTGGTTATACTCCATCATTAGGTGAATGGACACTGGTAGACCAAAGGTCTTCAGACAGGAAGTGATCCCTATATAACAATTCCTAAACAGGAAGTACTTTAGTTTTTTACCAGTGTCTGCAAGGTGGATGGCATGGTTTGTTTGAGCTCTCTGACCTCCAGGTCTCACAAACGGTTCCAAAAATGAATCAAGGGATTGACTTATCGGATCCATTTGACACAGGCTTTTATGCTTGGATAAATGGTACCCGAGCCTCGCAAAGAAGACTCAAGATCTTGCGAGGTTTTGCCTGTAACAGGGCCTCCGGGCGCTGGACCCTGTGCAGTGGAAATCCTGGACACTAAATGCTAAGGCATTTCCTGCAGGGTGCTGTACAGGTCCAAGGGAGTGGACCCTAAACAAGAAAGGGTACCCAGTCCTTGAAGGTCCAAGCGACAGGAACCCGCCGTGAAGGGTGAAAGTTGGGCCCTTAGCTTCTAAGTGGCCCTGCGCCTGGACGGGTAAGTGAAACCCCTTTTTTTTGTTATTGTGTAGTGTTCCAGTGATTGTAACAATCAGTCAAGCTAGCTAAGGGCTAGACAACTGTGTGCGGTGACCATACGGGGGAGCTCTGGGCTAGCTGTGGGTGTTTGCAAAGTGTACCTTTTTTGCTTGTGTCTGGCTGTTTTTTACCTGTATGATGGTGCACGCCATTTCGTCTTGGTTCACCATGGCGCACGTGCGTTTGTTAGAGCGCCACTGGGCTCAGAAGTTTGGCAACCATTGCGCACACGGCTTCGCCGCACATACGCTGTAACCTTTATCTGTGTGCACGAAGATTCCCGTCATACACGAATACAGTCACGCCCACTCGCCGGGACTGCGCACATGCGCGCGCACACACGCATAGAACGGTCTGGCGCACACTTAGCTTATTTAAGCTGTGTAGGCCAAGCATGTGGTGCTTCCAGAAAGCAGCTGTGGGACACAGAGCAGGCTCTGAACGGACACATGCAGTGGTTCTTTTTTCCTTACCCGGGTCATGTGAGTCACCAGGTGTTGCTTGGCAGGCTAAAGGTGCTTAGCAGAATTGTTGCATAGGGACTTGGTGAGCCCTATTAAAGGGTCTCCCTTCTGAGGTGTTTTAACTACACCCAAGTACGCTTTGTTTGAAGGCATTGAATGTCTTCCAAAAAGATGAGTGGGACTAACACCATAGGGAACGGCACACCTATGTCATCAGTAGTTCCTGATGAACCTAGTCGTATCCCTAGTGTTGTATCCCCTGAAAGCCGCTGCGCCTATTTGGTATTGTGCCTACAGTCAACGCTGCTGCTTTATCACTAAGAATGAACTGTCCTCAGCCCTAGCTGGGTTTGAGCACAGGATTGCAGGCATGATTGCCTCCATCCCACAGGAGGGCAGGAAGCGTGACAGATCCCCCTCCCTGGAGTCTCCTAGTCTGGAGCAGGAATGGGTTGAGGATGCGGAAGAGCTGAAAGCTCAGGATTCGGTTGAGTACCCGGCAGATGAGTCTGCTTCCGAGCAATCTGGACAAGAAGATATCCAGTCGATGTCTGCCTCTCAGTCGCAGAGGCTTTTGATCCTGACTCTGACCGAAATGATTCGTTCTGCCTTTAAGTTGCCTCTTGCAGAGGTGACTGAGGCCCCCTGGTCCTCTTTAGGATCTCTGAGACCTTTTCAGGTTGCACAGACTTTACCGCTACACCCCCTGTTGGAACGAGCGGTGTATGCTGATTGGGAACATCCTGACAGGATTTTTGTTGCTCCTAAGAGGTTTTCCCTTTTATATCCCATGGGTGAAAATTTCTTTAAAAAATGGAGCATGCCAGCCGTAGATGCAGCAGTCTCTTCCTTAAACAAGAACCTAACTTGTCTGGTAGATAATCCACAGGGCTTGAAAGACACTGCTGACAAGAAATTGGAATTATTATTAAAAGCTTCCTTTTCTTTGGCCAGTTACCTATTCAGTCAGCTGTTGCAGCAATTGGTATTTGCCAGTCCATAAAGGATCAGGTCAAACGGCCTGATAGGCCTATCCAGGAGGATGATCTGCCTGAAGTAAGACAGATATTCCTTGAGCGCTGTGTTTTGCTGTTGATGCTTTAAAGGCTTCATTACGGAAGGTTTCTCGTCTGGCTCTCTTGGCTTAAGAACTGGTCAGCCGAGCTTCCTTGTAAAAAGTTATTGGCTGGTTTCCCGTTTCATGGGAAACATTTATTTGGTGATCACTTGGACAAATATATCCAAAAGATTTCCGGAGGGAAGAGTTCTCTACTTCCTGTGAAGAAAAGCACCAAACATCCCTCGTTTAAAAACCCAAGGACTGCTTACTCGAATGTTTCAGCGTCAAGGCCGCCAACAGGGCCCTAGGGCCAGGGGCAAACCCAGCACCAAGCCCTCCTTTTGAGGGGACACCCCCACTCCATCGGGTGGGGGGAAGGCTGTTGCACTTTGCGGACATTTGGAAAACAACAATTTAGGACGACTGGGTCACCTCAATTTTATCTTGCTTTTACAAGCTGGAGTTATGGGGGGTTCCCCCTCAGAGGTGTCTAAGATCCAGTATTCCCTCGGATCCTCCGAAAAGAAACGTATTGTTCCGGCACTACATCATCTAGTGCATCAAGGAGTGTTTGTAGAGGTTCATGTATGCAAAAGGGGCACAGGGTTTTACTCAAACCTGTTTACGGTTCAGAAACCAAATGGGGCCACAAGGCCCATTTTGGACCTAAGGTCCCTGAACAAGTATCTATTGATACAGTTCTTTCGGATGGAGTCTGTCCACTCAGTAGTAACCTCACTCCAGAGGGGAGACTTTTTAGCCTCCATCGATATAAAGGACGCATACTTATCTTTCAGCCTCATCAGAGGTTCTTACGTTTTGCAGTAGAGGAACGTCACTTTCAGTATGTGGCTCTACCCTTCCGGCTTGCTACAGCTCCCCGGGTGTTCACAAAGTCCTAGCACCAGTACTGGGTCTTTTAAGGGCCCAAGGGATCCTGGTGCTCGAATATCTGGACGACCTCCTGCTCACAGATCACTCAGTACAGGCTCTAGAACAGAGAGCATAATGTACACAGTGAGGTATTTGAAAAGCTTAGGCTGAATCATAAATACCGAAAAGTCAGCCTTGAGACCAGCTCAAAGTCTAAGATATTTAGATCTGATTCTAAACACGGTCCAAGCAAGAGTATTCTTGCCACCCATAAGGATCTGTGCCCTGAAGGATCAGGTGCGTCAGATAAGGGGCACCAGACAACCTCCATTCGACTCTGTATGAGTCTTCTAGGGAGGATGGTATTCTCCTTCGAGGCAGTGCCCTATGCCCAGTTCCATTCCAGGCCTTTACAACAAGACATCTTGTCGGCTTGGAACAGAGGAAGAAAAGCCCTGGATCATCTAATGTTCTTATCTTCTCAGGCATGCTTAAGCCTAAACGGGTGGTTGCAGGATCAGAACCTGCGAAAGAGAAAATCCTTTCTCCTGGTAACTTGGAGAGTACTGACTAAAGATGCCAGTCTCTCAGGCTGGGGAGCAACCCTAGACGGGCTCACAGCTCAGGAGAAATGGTCAGGGACAGAGCAAACCCTGCCCATCAACGTCCTAGAATTACGGGCAGTACATCTGGCACTGCGGTCCTGGACGGTGGAGCTTCAGGACTGCCCCATCAGGGTTCAGTCCGACAATGCCATGGTAGTGGCCTATATTATCCACCCAGGCGGTACCAAGAGTTGTTCACCTCTGAAGGAGCAATTGGAGCAGATGCTCTGATAGTTCCATGGAGCCAGTACTCCCTGGTTTATGCTTTCCCTTTGATCCATCTCCTTCCACATTTGTTGTGCAGGATTCAGAGAAAGGATGTTCCAGTCATTCTGGTGGTACCAGCCTGGCCCAGCCCAGGAGATTGTGAGACTGATGATAGACGGGCCATGGATGCTTCCACGTCGCCCCAATCTACTGTCTCAAGGTCCTATATTCCACCCCAACTTACAGTCTCTATATTTGACGGCATGGCTTTTGAAGCCTTGGTGTTAAAGGACCGTGGCATCTCAGGACCAGTGGTGTCTACTCTTGTGAATGCTAGAAAAGCTGTCACTAGGAAGATTTATCATAAGATCTGGAAGACTTATATTGCTTGGTGTCAAGCCAGAAAATGGCATCCTCAGAAATATGTGATTGGGAGAATTCTCTCTTTTCTACAGTCAGCTGTGGAAATCAAATTGGCTTCGAGTACAATCAGAGGTCAGGTTTCGACCCTATCAGTATTCTTCCAAAGGCCTTTAGCCTCCCATTCACTGATCCAAGCCTTTATGCAGGGGGGCAACTCGCTTGCTTCCCCCCATCAGGTCACCTATGTGTCCTTGGGACTTGAACTTGGTGCTGTCTGTGTTACAGAAACAACCATTTGAACCTATTAAGGAAATTCCATTAGACTTGCTGTCACGCAAGTTAGCCTTCCTGATGGCTATCACCTTGGCTAGAATGGTGTCGGAGTTGGCGGCCCTTTCATGCAGGGAACCGTACTTGATCCTTAACCATGACAGAGTCGTGTTACAACCTGTTCCATCCTTTTTGCCAAAGGTGGTGTCGGCCTTTCATTTAAATCGGGGTATTATCTTGCCTTCTTTTTTCTCTCGGCCTCGTTCGGTGGAAGAGAGACGACTGCATTCTTTGGACGTTGTCCGGGCAGTCAAGGTTTATCTGTCTACATCTGCGGAGATCCGAGGATCAGACTCTTTTTTTTGTTTTTTTTTGTTTTACCAAAAGGACCCAAGAAGGGACAGGCAGCTTCCAAAGCTTCCATTGCCAATTGGGTCCGTCAATTGGTCATTCAGGCCTACGGTCTGAAACATAAAGCTCCTCCCTTTAGGTTGAGAGCTCATTCTACCAGGGGTGTAGGAACCTCCTGGGCTTTTCGCCATCAGGTATCTGTGGCTCGGATTTGTAGGGCTGCCACCAGGTCTTCAGTGCATACGTTCATAAAATTCTATCAAGTGGATGTTCGAACAGCCAAGGATTCTGCTTTCGGCCGCAATGTACTGTGGGCTGCTGTATAAGCTCTGATGGCTATTGTTTGGCAGGGTGTCTTCCTCCCCTCAAGCTTTTTGCTCTGGGATGTCCCAGCAGGTAATGAATATTAGCCTGACTCTGTGTCCCATGATGTATGAAAAAGAAAATAGGATTTTTACGTCATACTTCCCTGTAAAATCCTTTTCTTTGAGTACATCATGGGACACAGAGATCTCTCCCCACTTTTTTGAGGATTTAGTGCTTGCTACAAAACTAAAGTACTTCCTGTATGAGAGGGGTTATATAAGGGATCACTTCCTGTCTGAAGACCTTTGGTCTACCAGTGTCCATTCACCTAATGATGGAGTATAACCAGCAGGAAATGAATATTAGCCTGACTCTGTCCCATGATGTACTCAAAAGGATTTTACAGGTAAGTATGACGTAAAATTCCTATTTTTGTAACGATTGCTGAATAAGCCAGCAACTTCAGGCATCCCTTCCCTTTTAATCACTGACCTGCATTATGCAGTAGAAATTGAGGCATATTGGGAATGATAACTGCAACATTTGCTTGTGCTGTGTCTTAACAGATTTGCAGCACCATGACAACTGCAGATCAAGCAGGGACTAATATGGCAGCTTCCTTGGCTGTAAAGGATATGTAACTTTAATTCCACTTTAATACCACTGTTATAAATTTCACATACATACCCTATCAACTATGGAGAATTCAGATATGTCACCCTGGGGGGACAGTTAATGGGGTAATAGGGAAGTGTCACACATTTTTAGGCCTCATTCACATGGGGCCAACTACAGCAAACACCCATGCCAGGGCCATGTTTGCTCACATGGGTATGCACTAGTGTTCTGTACATTTACTGTGCAGGCAGCACATTGATGTAAATTGGGATGTAGAAGTTGCACGGATAGAACTGCTGCTCAAAATCTGACATGTGCATGGGGGCGGGTGCATGGGTGGCCTCGAACGCATACAGTGTGCTTTTGGGGCCATGCACCCGCATAGATGTCAGATTAAGAGCAGTGGCTGTGTCCAAGCAAATGCTGCTTCCTAATTGGTGCGTCAGTGGGACTGCCAGCATGAGAAAGCACCTGTACCTTCCTGTGCGGGTAAGCTTGGCTTTCGTATCGGCATATGCTGCAGTACGCCCTGTGTGAACAAGACCTTACTGTGTGTGTCTGTGTGTATGGACGCTGTAAAGTAGCACTCATTGTTCTGTATACGGGATGTAATTCTTATGCCGCATACAGACGATTGGAAATTCCGACAACAAATGTTCGATGTGAGCTTGTTGTCGGAAATTTCCGACAGTGTGTAGGCTCCATTAGCTGGTTCTCAAATTTCTCAAATTTTCCGACAACAAAATCCGTTGTCGGAAATTCCAATCATGTGTACACAATTCCGATGCACAAAATTCCACGCATGCTCGGAATCAAGCAGACGAGCCGCACTGGCTATTGAACTTAATTTTTCTCGCGTCATCGTACGTGTTGTACGTCACCACGTTCTTGACGTTCGGAATTTCCGACAACATTTGTGCGACCCTGAGTATGCAAGACAAGTTTCAGCCAACATCCGTCGGAAATAAATCCACGGTTTGGTTGTCGGAAATTCCGATCGTACGCGGCATTACTGTTTTTATTAGCTGTCGAGGGAAACCAATAATTTATTTTATTTTTTTCTGAATACGTATCTAATTAACCTATTTATGCTTCACTAGGCAGCCATAGCAGTGGTGGCTGGTAACCGAGTAAACACAGAGAGCTGTGTGAGGGGAAAATTCTGGGGAGGCAGCATGCACCCCTTTTCCTTATCCCCTTTTCCACAACCCATTTTCCTGCATTAGATATACTAAAGCTTTCCCAAGGACATGACGCTAGATATTGAGACACCGCTATAAACAAGTGAAGTCTGATTTTGTTCTTGGCCTTAACGCTCCTAGTTTCCATGGGGACAGTATGAGTTTACAGCCACGCTGAAAAACTTTAGCAGCAGCACAGATTATTAATACAGAGTAGATTTGTTTGAACATTCTGCCATTTACCACAAATCATTTGTCTGCATCTGCTGTACAACTTGCGGGTCTCAGTGGAAAATTTGTAATTACGGTTCGTTAACACAGCGCCAACTGAGGTAAACGCTTTACAGTCACCGGTCATCGATGGCACATTCGTTTTCCATAGCGTATCCGTCCCCAAAATGGCCGCCCGAGTCATTAATTCCCTCACAGAAAGCTTCCTCATCTTTTGGGTGAGGCAAAAACCTTTTTAGTTTCTCATTTTTTAAAGCAGCTTTAAGTCTAGTGCCTGAAAGAAAATGAAATGTCAATATGATTTATAAAACTATTAGAAGACGTTCTGGTGCTGCCCAGGTGTACGAGGACGGAAATAGCTGTAGGCCTTATTTAAAGATCTCTGCTGAGGTACAGATCAAGAATGCTGAAGGCTACAGTGCGTTCGCTGTTCACACTGAGCTCTGTCTCCTTCTGAAATGTGTTAATGAGTTCGCTGAAAATATTCACTGACCTAAACTTGATTACATGGAGATGTAAAAAGTAATTCCATTATTAAAAAAGTGGTATTAAATCCAAAACCAAAACTAATATATAGCAGCTTACTATTCCTTAGATGTGGTGCATTCATTTTCTTTTTTAGGACCCCCCCACTCTGGATGAAGGAGCACAGGGAACACCTTAACCCCTTCACGCCTAAGGCCCCTTTCACACTGGGGCGGTGGGTGTGTCCGCGGTAAAGCACTGCTATTTTTAGCGGCGTTTTACCGCCAATTTCGCAGCGCTATTCGACCGCTAGCAGGGGGCTTTTATCCCCCGCTAGCAGCCGAGAAAGGGTTAAAATTACCCGCAAAGCGCTGATGCAGCACTTTGCCGGCAGTAAAGCCGCACTGCCCATTGATTTCAATGGGCAGGAGCGCTAGAGGAGCGGTATGCACACCGCACCTTTACCGCTCCAGAGATGCTGCTGCCAGGACTTTTTTTGGCGTCCTGCCAGCGCACCCCTCGGGCTTTCACATTGGAGACACATGAGCGGCTCTTTCAAGGCGCTTTGCAGGCACTATTTTTAGCGCTGTAGCGCCTGCAAAGCATCCCAGTGTGAAAGGGGTCTAAGGGTAAAACAAATCTCAAAGGGATTGTAAGCTCTCAAGGTTTTTTACCTCCATGCATTGTATGCATGGAGGTGAAAAACCTCCTGTAATGCTGCAGCCCCCCCAAGCCCCTCGTCTTACTTACCTGTACCCCCTCTATCTCATGCCGGGGACGAATATACCAGCAAAAGCCAGTGTCTCGGGTCCCGATTGGCTGGATTGATAGCAGCGCAGCCATTGGCTCCCGCTGCTGTCAATCAGATCCAATGACGTGGGCGCCTGGGGTGCAGGGTCGAGTCTTGCTTTCTGTGTGAATAGACTCAGAAGCAGGACACGGGAGCGTGCCCACACGGGGTGTCCACGAAGAAGAGCGCTTCACTGACGGGGCACTCGAGAAGAGGAGAAGCCAGGAGCACTGCTGAGGGACCCCAGAAGAGGAGGATCAGGGCCACTCTGTGCAAAACCAACTGCACAGCGGAGGTTTGACATGTTTGTTTTTTTTTTAAATCCTGAATCTTTACAACCCCTTTAATGCCTAAGCACAATTTTGCAATTTTGCCATGTGTTAGTAAAACTGTACATATCATCACGACTACTTTATTCAACCAGGTGGATTATACCTTGTTTTTTTTCCAGAACAAATTGGGCTTTCATTTGATAGTAAATTGGTATGGTTAGCTCCTGATTTTTTATTTTTTTATTTATTATCACCTTGGCCCAAAATAGAAAATAAGTTTTTTTTTTATTTTATTTTTTATTTAGATGTATATTTCTTGTTACTACCATAACCTACCACCAAACCACAACCTAAAATAAATTCTACTGCTCCTAACGATCGCAGCAATACCACATATGTGTATGTCAGTTGTTTTTTGTACCTGTAGTACAGCCCAGATATAATAATGCTCATTTTGCTTTTTTAATTTTTTTTGTGTCCTACCTAAAACACACTGGCACTGATGCTAATAAAAAAAAAAAAAAAATGGGTTGAAGGGAAGAAAATTGTCCGATTTTCCCCAATAACACAAGTCAATAGATCGACTTCATTACTACTACCCTGTCCATAGATGGATGGAAATTCGCCTGGTTCCTGTTGAACCAGACAAATTTCTACCAGTCTGTGGTTGGCTAAAGGCTTGACCATACATGATACTTTTTTTTTTTTTGTTTAACCACCAGGTTGAATGAAAAAAATGTTCTCGATTCCCGCTTAAGCCTGGTAAACAAGCACCGAATATCGTCTGGTATGGGCTGCTTCACCAGAAACCAACATTCGGCCTGTGTGTACGGCAGCCTTTCCAACAGAATCCGGCCAAATGTCCTGGCTTCTTTCGAAAGGGCATGCTGAAAAAAAACAGCAGCCGATCGGCATCTGGTCAGCACTTGCAGCCAATGCCCATACGTCTTAAAGGCACATTTTTTTCAATATCATTTTTTTAAACAACTTTTTTTTTTATTGCATTTTAGTGTAAATATGAGATCTGAGGTCTTTTTGACCCCAGAGAGGTCCTGTCATGCTTTTTTGTATTACAAGGGAAGTTTACATATATATATATATATATATATATATATATATATATATATATATATATATATATATATATATATATATATATTGAATAATACCCTTGTTATAGGTGTAGGCCATTTACATACTACATGAAGCTAAAGTGAATACTCCCAGGACATTGCTAAGTACTCCCAGGACGTTGCTAAGTGAGGCCTAGTCGTCACTGTTCACCTTCACCATCACACGAGGGGCGCTCCTTTGTCTGATTCAAACTCCCTCACATTTTCTTTCTCTCCCATGTTGTAGTAGCTCTAAACTCCGCATTTGAGAACTCGCTCCTGTGATGGTGGAGGTGAGCAGTGATGACTAGGCCTCTCTTAGCAATGTCCTGGGAAGTACTTGGCAATGTCCTGGGAGTATTCATAAGGTATGTAAATGACCTACACCTATAGCAAGGGCTTTATTCAGCTTTAGTCAGAGCTGCACAGTTTGATTTTATCTACAGATGCCCCTTATCTGCATAGGCAGTTTTGTGTTAAAGGTGAACTATCCCTTTTAAGGATGTTTCATGATTTTATCTATTGTTCTATTATGGCTATTCTGACAGTATACCGTACCACATTGTAATAGGTAAATACCCACCTCCCTATATATGACAACTCTATTTATTTATAGTATATTTAATTGTATGTTTCTATGAGAGCCCTTTCACACTGGGGCGGTTTGCAGGCGCTATTGCGCTAATAATAGCTCCTGCAAACCGACCCGAAAGTGTCGCCGCTTTCATTCCAGTGTGAAAGCCCCGAGGGCTTTCACACTGAAGCGATGCGCTGGCAGGACGGTAAAAAAAGTCCTGCTAGCAGCATCTTCGGAGCGGTGAAGGAGCGGAGTGTATACCGCTCCTTCACCGCTCCTGCCCATTGAAATCAATGGGACGGCGTGGCTATACCGCCGGCAAAGCGCCTCTTTTGTGGTGGTATTTAACCCTTTCTCGGCCGCTAGCGGGGGGTAAAACTGCCCCGCTAGCGGCCGCTTACCGACGGTAAAACGCTGCTAATAATAGCGGCGTTTTACCGCCGACGCCGCCCCTGCCCCAGTGTGAAAGGGCTCTTATAGAGTATAGTTCCTTTCTGTGGTGTATCTATAACCCTGAAGAAGGGCAGAGCTATAACTTTCTTGAAACGTGTTGAGTATCTACATTTTGGGAAGTTGTAACCCTCATTGGTGGGAATATTGTATATCTAACATAAACTATGAATAGCCTTTGTATCTATGCTATTTAATGTTTTTATCTTGTATGTTTTCTGTCAATAAAGCTTTTGTTACTTTTATAATACATGACACCATTTTTAGTGCTGCATTTTTGCACATAACCCTGTTGCCGTTAACGTCCCACTTATGAGGGTTCCTTTTCAAAGCTTGTACATATTTGGGATGTTGGCAACCACAAATTGTTGCAAAAAAATTCCTCCTCTTATTCAAAATCACATGCGGTTCCCAAGGTAATCAAAGGGGGAGATTTACTAAGACTGGAGCACACAGAATCTGGTGCAGTTGTGCGTAGTAACCAATCAGCATCTAACTTCAGCTTGTTCAGTTAGAGTACTTTCACACTGGGGCGGCAGGTCGGTTAGCAATAAAGCGCCGCTAGTTTTAGCGGAGCTTTACTGTCGTTTTAGCGGCGCTTTTCGGGCCGCTAGCGGGGCGCTTTTAACCCCTGCTAGCAGCCAAAAAAGGGGTTAGCGCCTGTGTTGCGGCGCTTCCGAAGAGCTTTTCAGGCTGCCCATTCATTCCAAGCATGGGAGGCAGTTTTCAGGTGCTATTTTTAGTGCTAAAACACCTGAAAATGCCTCAGTGTAAAAATAGCCTTAAAGAGGAAGTAAACTCTCCGGAAAAAAAAACTAAAAACACACCCTGCAAGATAAAGGCATAATGAGCTAGTATGCATAGCATACTAGCTCATTATGAATTACTTACCCGAGAACGAAGCCCCCACAGCCTTCCTCGTTTCCCCCTCAGGCCGCCGACATGTCGTCCGGGGCTTGCTTCCGGGTATCACGGCTCCGGTGCTGTGATTGGCCGGAGCCGCGATGACGTCACTCCCGCACATGTGCACGGCATCTGCCGCGACTGGCACAGTACAACTGAAGCAACGGCACGTACGTGCCATTGCTTCAGTTGGCTTAAGTGCGCATGTGCCGCATGACGTCGGCACATGCAAATACAGGGATATCTCCTAAACCGTGCAGGTTTAGGAGATATCCAGTGCAGCTACAGGCAAGCCTAATTATAGGCTTGCCTGTAGTTTAAAGTGGTTGTAAAGGGTTTACAACCACTTTACGCTTTGACTATAAGGACTGGTTCACACCACATGCAGTCCAGTGCGTTTTTTTTTTCTGCATCAACATTGCATGGAATGTAGGTTACATGGTGTCCAATGGCATAGTTCACACCAGTGTGGTCAATTCCAGGGTGTTCCAGAAAAAAAAAGTAGAACATGCTGCATTTGTCCTGCACTGGACTGTACCGGATTACAGTAAAATGTATCAAAATTGCACCGGAACACATGAAAAAATTTACATTTATACATGTATGTAAATTGCACTGGAACGCATCAAACAAAAAACACTGGACCCCACAGGAAAAAAAGATCAAAGCATCTGTAATGCATACGGAAACGCATAAAAAATGCACTCTAACACATTAAAAACTCGCTTGCAGAAATGCATCCGGAACGGATCCGGAGTGCGTTTTTGTGGTGTGATCCGACCCTCAAACCTAGAAGCTGATTGGTTACTATACACAGCCACACCGGTTTTTATTACATCTCCCCCATAGTGACAATCATACTTTGACAGCTAGAATGCAATGCACCATCTGAGATCCATACTGGGAAGGTTTTGTCACCTGTATACAATATGTTACAAGCGCTTATATTACAATATGTTACAAGGCGCTTATAACCCGCAGCAAACATTTTTACCCAAATCCAATCTTTTTGTGTGTTAACAACGTATGAAAACCATTGGAACAGCTGAACGTGCCTGCTTTGTCCATGTGTATGTATAACATAGAGTGCTAGATTACTTGCACAGCGATAAGACTATATGTTATCTAGTGGAGTAAAGCAGACGCTCTTTTGAAGTCCAGCAGCGATCTGACTTGATGTTTAATTTGTGATATTTATACCGCGGGTTTGTATAATCCTTTTGGATTAATACACTGGAATATTTACTTTGCCCTGGAAAGCTGCACATATTTTTAGCAGTGTTTGTTTACCTTGAAGCCCTTCTTGTGCTGAACTTCAGCTCTTTTGTCATCATGCAGGCACAGCAATCTGAGCGTCAGGCCAAAGGGACTGTCATCACTGGTGAAGCGAGGGGGAGTACCCGAGGCGTTAAGAGCAGAAGTTTGGCAACTACTTGCTGGCTGTCATGAGGACCAAGAAATGTTGGACAAGTACAAGAACCTCATCATAAAAGTAGGAGCTCTTTAAAATTTCTTTGCTTTTTTTTTAGCTGCTGTTAGGATGGCCATACAATGCTTCAAATTTATTATCCAATGAATGAGTTAAAAAAAAAAAAAAACATCAAATCCGAAACTAAGTGAATAGCTATAACTTCCCTTTTGTTCTATTAAGACTCAGGTTAAGATTGGATTCAATCAAACGGAGTCGATCGGCGAGGGCTGAAATGTATCCATTGTTTTGCATCAGTTGGCAGTGATTCAGTCATAAATTTAATCGTATTTCAAGGTTGCCTGGTGGAAACGGAGATATGATTAATAACGTATGATCATAATCTCCAAGCATAGATTGCATTCCCACTTTTCTGTATATGGCATATCAATCAATTGTGTTGATGACTGTCAGTGAGTTGATCCTATTGGGATGGATCAATAATTTATTGAAGCAGGTATGGCCACCGTTCATTTATTGGGTGTTTCATTTTTGAGAATACTGTTGGCACCTAAACAGTTACTTCTAGTGTTTTGCACTCTTGATGGAGGTTTAACATACTGGGGTTGATTTACTAAAACTGGAGAGTACAAAATCTGGTGCAGCTCTACATGGTAGCCAATCAGATTCTAACTTTAGTTCAGTTTTGACAATAAAACCTGGAAGGTTTCTATGCAGAGCTGCACCAGATTTTGCACTCTCCAGTTTTAGTAAATCAGCCCCACGGTATTAACCTTCGGGATCATCTAACACGTACTTAAAGTGGCATATCCGTAATATTGATTATTGTATCTGTGGAAGTAAGACATAATGGGCATGAGGCATAAAGCTGAAGTATTACCTAACATATGTTGGAAGTGGCGGGTCAAACAGTAATGTCTCATGTGATGATAATGATTCATCGATCGAAGATGGAAAGCTTTTCACTCAAGATGAGGAGAAAAATGTCGGTGTTGTAAATGCTGATATTAGGTGGTAGCCATAATAAACCATAGAAATTCCTATTCAATAAACTGCATAGAACCCCTGCTGACTGAGGGTGGGGTGCCCCTCCAGGGCGCCAGGATTGCTGAAGAGACTGGTATGTCGTTCAGCTCCGGTTATTGAAGAGACTGCACAGCACTGTGGCTTAGTGGTTGGCACTTCCACCTGGCAGCACTAGGGTTATTGCTTAGAAACCCAAACACAGCCCTACCTACCTGGAGTTTGCATGTTCTCCTTGTGCCTGCATGGGTTTCCTCATACACTCCGAAGACATGCTGGTAGTTTTTAAAGTGGTATTAAATCCAAAACCAAAAATGTAATGTATTACCAATCATGAGATGTGACTGCATTAGTTTTTCTCTTTTAGGCTTTTCCCTCTGTTTTCACGTTGTGATCTGACCAGTAACACACCTCCTGTATTAGAATGCCCCCACTCTGGATGAAGGAGAACAGGGGGGCACCTTTTGGACAGCAGCATTGTCAGTCTGGGGGGGAGGGGAATGTTAAATATACTAGCAGATTTGGGTACACTAACAAATTGAAGCCAGACTCCAGCTCACACTGCAGTTACAGCAACACTTCTTTTGGGAGGAGAGATACATTTTTTACATATAATCTGATAATTTTTAAGCACTCTTGTCAGTGCTGAATGGTATGTCTCCCACCGCGACCGACCTCAGTAGTAGAGGAATGTACCCCCCTTAGACTGGGGCATTGACAAACAACATTGTATACCCCTGTTTTGATGAAGGACGCGGATGCCCGGCGATTAAGAGCCCGGTGCAAGTGCGGGAGACTCTCAAGATCTTAAAGGTATGATCCTGATCCCTCTCCATCTATTGCCACCTTTTCCCCCATTTTCCCTCTTTAACCCCTTTCTTCCCCCTCCCCCCCCCTCCTTATTATTTCATCACTAAAGGTTAATATTGCATTGGGACCTGGACAACATGACCCCTTCGTTTGTTACGGCTGTTAAGAACTACAAAGTCTCCCTGCCGGAAAATCAGCTACCAAGTGGGTAGTGATAATGTTCTCCACCCCTCTGGAGCTCTGGAGGGGTTCAGGTGTGGTTTGGGCTTAAGCGGAATGCTGGAGAAGGTCAGTTGGAGGTCCTGGTTACCCCTCTCCCCCAGGATGGGACTCGGGCCGGACGGCACCTTGGTCGATCCAGACTCCCTCATCTGCCGAGGCCAAGACAGGGCGGGGGGGCTGGCTCTGTGTACAGCAGTCTGTCCTGTCGGCCACTAGGTAGCTGGTGGTTAGAACCCCGAGCCTACCATAGATAACAAGCTAATGGCAGCACAGGGGACATATTCCCTCTACACAAGAGGAACTCCCCTCATACTGTACCTGTTTTTGTTGCTATATGTTACCTTTTACTTATTATTTTCTAATGAAACGATAATGTCTGTGTCACCATTACACTTCTCCTGCAAATGTATGTGAAGATGTGACCGAACCCAAAAACAAAGTTTAAAAAAAAAAAAAAAAAATGGTATGTCTCATCCCTGTAACTGCAAGAGAGCTTTTCTATTGAGAAACAGACTTGCTGGCTGGAACACCAGATGAAAATAGAAGAAGCAGCCTAAAAAAAAGAAACTAATGCGGCCATCACATCTAAGTTTTTAGTACAGCTTTAATTGGCTCCTGTCTAAATTGTCTCTAGTATGTGTATGTATGACCTTAGATTTTGAGGGCAGGGAATGATGTGATTGTAATATACGTGTGTGTATGTATATATGTTTGTGTGGATATATATATCTCTATATCTATAGATATAGATATATATCTATATATATATAGATAGATAGATAGATATATAGATATATATCTATAGATATGTGTGTGTGTATGTATGTATATATATATATATATATATATTTGTATATAGAATATTTGTATATAGACACACTATATTGTTAAAAATATTGAGACACCGCCCCTTTACACGCACATGAACTTTAATGGCCCGTGGGGCTCAATATTGAGTTGGCCCACCCTTTGCAGCTTTAACAGCTTCAATTCTTCTGGGAAGGCTGTCCACAAGGCTTAGGAGTGTGTCTATGGGAATGTTTGACCATTCTCCTAAAAGCACATTTGTGAGGTCAGGCACTGATGTTGGACGAGAATGCCTGGGTCGCAGTCTCTGCTCTAATTCATGTCAAAGGTGTTCTATCGGGTTGAGGTCAGGACTTTGTGCAGGCCAGTCAAGTTCCTCCACCCCAAACTCTGTCATCCATGTCTTTATGGACCTTGCTTTGTGCACTTGTCCAAATTATTTGGTGGATTATGGTGTGGGGTTGTTTTCAGGGGTTGGGTTTGGTCCCTTTATCTTTTAAGGCGTTAACTCTTAAGGCATCAGCATACCAAGACATATAATGACATGGATGAGTGAGTTTTGGGTGGAGTAGCTTGACTGGCCTGCACAGAGTCCTGATCTCAACCCGATAGAACACCTTTGGGATGATTTAGAGCGGAGACTGCGAGCCGGGTCTTCTTGTCCACATCAGTGCCTGACCTCACAAATGCGCTTCTAGAAGAATGGTCAAACATTCCCATAGACACACTCCTAAACCTTGTGGACAGCCTTCCCAGAAGAGTTGAAGCTGTTATAGCTGCAAAGGATGGGCCAACTCAATATTGAACCCTACGGACTAAGACGCCATTTTATGTTCATGTGCGTGTAAAGGCAGGTGTCCCATGACTTTTGACAATATTGTGTGTGTAAAGCACTGGGTACACTCACTTGCACCTGAGCCAGTTTAATCACGGCTTTGCTTTAAACACTTGCTCTCATCAAGCCCTTTATGTCGGCTGCACCTTAGTTTACGTGATTCTGTGTTGTAAATTGTAAAACCATTAGCCCGGGGCAGAGCGCTGAATGGAGAGAGGCCAAACAGTAGTGCTTTTATTAAAGTGGAAGCTGTTTCACTAGGTTTCTGGAATAGTTTATAAAAATAATAAATGTGCCTGCGCTAAAAAATGTGTTAAAATATCGTGTATATATAGTAAATTAATCCGCTGTAAATGAACTGTGAAATCATATATGTATATTACAAAAGTGCAAAATCAAGACTCAAAGTGCATATGACATTGTGCAAAAAACAACAAAACCCATTGAAAGTGCACCATGCATAAATGAAAACAACAACAAGTGCACAGGTATCCTGTGTATTACAAGTGTCCAGCTCAATCCACAGGTTAAAATCCAAATAAATGTATGCAAACAGTGTCCATAAGAAAAAATTCCTCCGAGATCTTCTAAAAAGGTGCTCAAATCACAGCAAACAATATGTGCTCGCCCGTGACACCCCACATGTGTTTGCGCTCACCTCTACTCGTGTGACCCAGTATTTAAACTGTGTCAATACACGCAGTGGGGCCAATCCTGGGCTCCCTCAGGCTGGAATACTGGGAATACAATCCTCACAGGTGCAGTCAATATCCACATGTATAGGAGAAAAATAAGAACTCCATAGTGTGATAAAGCAGGGATATTTTATTAAACCAAACGAAAATCCTCCAGGAGGGTACTCACATTCAGTGGGTGCTTCAGTGCACCAAACTTAACAAGCATATAACAACAAGCTGCGATCCAGATGGTGTGCGGTGTGGTGTGTGATGTCTCCTCCACATTGAAATGAATGGGCTGCCCATTCATTTCAATGTGGAGGAGACATCACACACCACACCGCACACCATCTGGATCGCAGCTTGTTGTTATATGCTTGTTAAGTTTGGTGCACTGAAGCACCCACTGAATGTGAGTACCCTCCTGGAGGATTTTCGTTTGGTTTAATAAAATATCCCTGCTTTATCACACTATGGAGTTCTTATTTTTCTCCTATACATGTGGATATTGACTGCACCTGTGAGGATTGTATTCCCAGTATTCCAGCCTGAGGGAGCCCAGGATTGGCCCCACTGCGTGTATTGACACAGTTTAAATACTGGGTCACACGAGTAGAGGTGAGCGCAAACACATGTGGGGTGTCACGGGCGAGCACATATTGTTTGCTGTGATTTGAGCACCTTTTTAGAAGATCTCGGAGGAATTTTTTCTTATGGACACTGTTTGCATACATTTATTTGGATTTTAACCTGTGGATTGAGCTGGACACTTGTAATACACAGGATACCTGTGCACTTGTTGTTGTTTTCATTTATGCATGGTGCACTTTCAATGGGTTTTGTTGTTTTTTGCACAATGTCATATGCACTTTGAGTCTTGATTTTGCACTTTTGTAATATACATATATGATTTCACAGTTCATTTACAGCGGATTAATTTACTATATATACACGATATTTTAACACATTTTTTAGCGCAGGCACATTTATTATTTTTATGCTTTATATTACACGATATGAAACGTGGTTGAGTGTTTGCTGCTAATTAATTAATGATTATCACCCCTTAGAGGCTTAGATCCGTTTGTGGCTCGCAGGATATTCCTATTTCTTTCTGGAATAGTTCCTTGGCTCCCACATCTGGATGACGTGCCATGTAATGTTCAATGGCCTGAATTGTGAAATTCAGGTAAAAGGGAAAGTGCAGAGAAAAACTGAAAAGTGTCAGCAGAACCCCCGTCTTTGGGTCCTTGTCTGTTTCTGCAAGATGGTTTGGAGAGATGATAGTCAATTGGTTTGGTGGTTTTCTGTGTCCCTTTTAGGTAACATTGTTGCCAGCAAGAGGACATCTAACCACACTGAGGTTGTTGCGGTATACAAGGGTTGTTTCTAAATCTCAGAGTCTAGAAATGACTATACTCATGTAGCGCTAGGTTTCCTGACTTCTTTAAAGTGGATGTAAACCCGAAATTTTTTTTTTTTTATGTCATAATGTAGATTATAAGATTTCCTATCTTTTGAGCCCAGTCTTGCCACACAGAGTTAATCCAGCTCTGAGCAATCCTCTTTTATTGTTCAGTGAGATAAATCTTGACAAACAGAGAAAAACTTTGTCAAATCCTCACCCTTGCTGTGACAGGTGATTTACATCTCGTGCACTAGCCTTAGAGACTTGCAGTATTTTTTAATTCCCTCCCCCACTCCTTTCTTCAGCAGCTCTGCAAGGATTGGCTGTTCCACACCTCAGCATGATTTGTAATGCTGAAGTCATGTGGTTACTTTCCTGTCTTTTCACTGGATGTTAGAGATCATAGCAGAAGTTCAGTGTAAGAAATACACAGGAGAAAATGCATATTGACAACGAGTGTAGAGGTGGGCGGGGAGTCTACTGACATCACGACTCCACCCACCGAGCTCCAGACAACAGACCCACCCACAGAATCTGCAGTTTTTTTTCGGGTCTCATAACAGACAGAGGGGAGACATTTGACAGGTAAAGATACATGCAGGAGGCATCTATATCCTTATAGATAACCCCTATGGCAGTAGTTTAGAAAGGATGACATTGGGTTTACATCCACTTTAAGTAAGGGAAGGTTAGAACTTAATATAACTCGAACGCATGTGCAAGGGAGAGAATTAGTCCCGATCAGCAAGGCATGCCAAATTTGTACACCAAGCTGTGCATGCGAGCAGGAAGGTATCGCAGAAGAGACATAGTAAATCGCTTCTTAGGTCTCTAATGCAGTAAAATCCTTCTTGCTAGCAATTTTTTTAGGTAAATTTCCACTTGAACCATTCCTTATGCTATCTAAAATGTAGAAAAAGCTTTAAAAATAGTTTATCCGGAACCCCACAAATGGTAATCGGACCTCTATGTGCTTTATTGTAGAGCTTTCTTAAAATATGGATTCAACTTTTACTTTGTTTTTTTTCTTTCTTCAAAGTATTCAGTTCCGGCTGGTTGGGATTTGATAGCCATTGTACATTACAGCCCGCAGGCTGAACAAAAGAAATCTATAGGTGTATTGTCAGCTTAAAGCTGAACTCAAGGAAAAGTAAATATTGTCTAAATACAAGAGTTGTGTGTTCTTCCTTCAATCTTCGTGTGCTTTGTGTATTTCTTCCAGATCTGCAGTAATCCATTAAAGCGGAGTTCCACCTGCAAATAAAAATTAAAAGTCATCAGCGACAAATACTGCAGCTACTGACTTTTAAAATTAAAGACACTTACCTGTCCAGGGCGCCCGCCATGTCCTCACCCAAAGCCGACCCGTGGAGGCACTGGCATCTTCAGTAAAGGAATCAGGAAGTGAAGGCTTGCGGCTTCACGGCTTGTTTCCTACTGCGCATGCGCGAGTCATGCTGCG